>JAFEMH010000275.1:0-600000 GCA_022495995.1 Adenophora triphylla var. japonica | reverse complement strand
ATTATTTGGCAGAAATTCAAATTCGTTTGTGGAGATAAATATGTAACAATTATTAAGTGTCCATGTGAATATTGAGTCGGTCCAAAGAAAGGCTTGGTATTTGACAGGATTTTACTGTTAATATTTGATTTCTACTTCAAGAAAATCACTTGCAAGTTAATTTTCTATCCAAAGATTAAAATTAATGTTGCGTCGATTTTCTTGTAATGGGATAATTTTAATTTCAAATATTTATCTGCTTAAAGTTACATGTGAGCTTATTTGTTTTATTTTTTGTTCTCTATTCAGTTAATTCATCAGCTTCTAATGTATCTGCTAACATTAACTCGATTCCCATGCTGAATGGGATGAATTTTAAGAGCTGGAAAAAAAATGTGCTGATTGTTCTGGGAGTTATGGATCTAGACCTTGCACTAAGGGAGCCAAAACCTGCTGACCTGACTAGTACGAGTACATCTCAAGCTAAGAAGGATATGGAAAAGTGGAAACACTCAAATCGCATGTGTCTTATGATCATGAAGAAAAGCATCCCAGAATAATTCAGAGGCGATATAGATGATGATAAAGTTGCAATGACGTTCCTTACAGAGCTTGAAAAGCGTTTTGCTAAGAATGAAAGGGCAGAAACAAGCACGCTTTTACGTAATCTTGTTGCCATGAGGTATAAAGGTAAAGGGAACGTGCGTGAGTACATTATGGAGATGGCCAATTTGGCATCTAAACTTAAGGCTCTCAAGTTCGAGCTGTCGGATGACATGCTTGTTCATATGGTTATGATCTCTCTTCCACCACAGTTTGGGCAATTTGAAGTAACATTCAATTGCCAGAAGGAAAAGTGGACTCTTAATGAGTTCATTTCATTGTGTGTGGAAGAGGAATCAAGGTTAAAGTCTGAAAAGACTGAGAGTGCTCACTTTGCGGCTTCCTCTTCGGGCTATAACAAGAAAAGGAAGGCTAAAGAAACTGCGGTCAATGAGCCAAAGAAAAAGCAACATAAAGTATCGAAGGGACAAGCTAAGGATTTAGCAACGTCAACGTCCAAGGGACAAGATAAGGATCCAGGTTGCTTTTTCTGTAAGGAAATGGATCATATGAAGAGAGATTGTCCTAAATACCATGCATGGCGTGTAAAGAAAGGTATATCTCTTGCTTTTGTTTATTCTGAGGCTAATTTGGTTTCAGTGCCTAGACATACTTGGTGGTTAGATTCTGGTTCTTCTACTCACATTAGTGTGTCTATGCAGGGTTGCCTGAACTGTCGAAAGCCAAGTGATGCTGAAAGATTCATCTATGTGGGGAACGGCAATTCTATTGAAGTTGAAGCAATAGGAACTTTTAGATTATTATTAAAGTCTAGATTTTATTTAGATTTGTATGAGACACATGTGGTACCGTCTTTTAGACGGAATTTGGTTTCCATTTCAGTTTTGGACAAAGAAGGATTTACTTGTTCATTTGCAAATGGTGAATGTCGTTTCTCGTATAATTCTAAGTTTATTGGATCTAGTACTTTATCGGTTTATGATAATCTTTATATGTTGGATACTGTTGCTTCATATCATGAAAACCTGCATGTGGAAACACGTGTACTAAACGCAAATTTACTAACAATAATTCCATGTCATTATGGCACAAGCGATTAGGACATATATCAAAACAGAGAATGCAAAGGATTGTGTCAGACGGAATTATTGAAACACTTGACAAATCAAATTATGAAATATGTTTTGAGTATATTAAGGGAAAACAAATAGACAAAAGCAAATTAAAAGCTGAGAGAGCTAAGAATGTTTTGAAATTAATTCATATCGGATATATGTGGACCATTTCCTACACCCTCGTGGAATGGTCAAGAATATTTCATTACATTCATAGACGATTACTCTCGTTATGGTTACCTATATTTGATCCATGAAAAGTCACAGGCATTGGATATGTTCAAAAAGTTTAAGGCCGAGGTTGAAAATCAACATGGCAAAACAATAAAGAAAGTCAAATCTGACCGTGGTGGTGAATACTATGGCAGAAATGACGGATCAGGTGAACAACGTCCTAGGCCTTTTGCTAAATACCTAGAGGAGTGCGGTGTCGTCTCTCAGTACACCATGCCAGGCAAACCTAGCATGAATGGTGTAGCTGAAAGACAAAATCGAACTTTACAGGAAATGGTGAGAAGTATGGTTAGTCATACTACTTTACCAGACTCACTCTGGGGAGAGGTATTAAAAACTGCAGTTTATCTCCTTAACAGGTTACCCACAAAGGCTGCTAACAAAACCCCTTATGAACTATAGACAGGCAAGAAACTTGTATTAAGGCATTTACACATCTGGGAATGTCCGGCTGAGGCTAGGCCTTACAGGCCTAATGAAAAGAAGTTAGAATCAAGGACTGTTAGTAGTTACTTTGTTGGTTACTCTGAAAGGTCAAGGGGCTTTAAGTTTTACGATCCCAAATCCAGAAACTTTTTTGACACAGGAAATGCTCAATTCTTTAAGGATGTTGAGCTTGTGGGGGGACAAGTTAGAGATGATTTTGTCTTTGAAGAGGTTCTGGTTACCATTCCTCTTCCTACAATTGTCCTTGACCATGATTTGGATCTCAATCCTGATGTGGTTCAAGAACAAAATTTGGATCAAGAAGACATTGTCAATATCCCTCTAGTTGTCCATGAGGAACGAGCTCAACAACCTCAAGAACAAGTGCCTTTAAGAAGATCCACTAGAGAGAGACGAAGTGCCATTTCGGATGATTACTTAGTATTTCTAAATGAACAAGAGGTAGACATTGGTCAATTGGAAGATGATCCAATCAACTTTCATGAGGCCATTGGTAGTTCTAACTCTCAAAAGTGGATAGACGCTATGGATGATGAGATTAAATCAATGAAAGATAATGATGTATGGGATCTTGTCCCATTGCCAGAAGGAGTGAAACCTATTGGTTGCAAATGGATATTTAAAACCAAAAGGGATTTACAGGGCAATACGGAAAGACATAAGGCACGTCTTGTCGCTAAGGGATTTACTCAGAAAGAAGGAATAGATTATAAAGAGACTTTCTCTCCGATTTCTTCGAAAGACTCTCTTAGAATCATTATGGCATTTGTGGCACATTATGACCTAGAGTTACATCAGATGGATGTTAAGACTGCGTTTCTTAATGGAGACATTGAAGAAACAATTTATATGGTGCAATCAGAAACCTTGGTTTCAAAAGATTCAAAGGATATGGTATGCAAACTCAAGAAATCCATCTATGGACTCAAACAAGCATCCCGTCAGTGGTATTACAAATTTCATCAAGTTGTATTGTCATTTGGTTTCACGACAAATACAGTTGATGATTGTGTCTACCACAAGTTCAGTGGGAGTAAATATATTTTTCTGATTTTATATGTGGATGATATCCTACTAGCCACAAATGATACGGACTTACTGCATGAAACTAAGAGATTTCTCTCAAAGAAATTTGAGATGAAAGATCTGGGAGATGCATCTTTTGTATTAGGAATTCAAATACATAGAGATCGTTCTCGAGGTATTCTTGGATAGTCACAAAAGAGTTACATCGATAAGGTACTTAAGAGATTTGGCATGCAGGATTGTAAAATGGGTGACACCCCAGTGGCTAAAGGTGACAAATTCAATCTTGCTCAGTGCCCCAAGAATGAGATTGAATCTAAGGAAATGAATAACATTCCTTAATGCTTCGGCTATAGGGAGCTTGATGTATGCTCAAGTTTGCACTCGCCCAGACCTAGCATTCATAGTTGGTGTTTTAGGCAGATACCTTAGCAATCCTGAATAGGATCATTGGATAGCAGCCAAGAGGGTCATGCGTTATTTACAGAGAATAAAGGATTATATGCTCACTTACAGAAAGTCGGATAGACTTGAGATCATTGGGTATTCGGATTCTGACTTTGCGGGATGCCAAGATAGTCGTAAGTCTACTTCGGGCTACGTTTATCTACTTTGTGGAGGAGCAGTTTCTTGGAAGAGTGTTAAGCAGACACTTGTTGCTACTTTTACGATGGAGGCAGAGTTTGTGGCGTGTTATGAGGCATCAAATCACGCAATTTGGTTGCGAAATTTTATCACTGGGCTGCGCATAATAGGTGGCGTTGATAGGCCATTAAAGTTATTTTGTGATAATAAGTCGGTAGTTATGTATTCTAATAACAACAAGAGCTCGTCTAAGTCTAAGCACATAGACATTAAGAATCTTGCTGTTAAGGAACGGATTCAAAGTGGACATATTTGTATTGAGCATATTGGGACTAACTCCATGGTCACGGATCCGCTTACTAAGGGTGTAACACCGAAGGTTTTTTCACGAGCACACTGCTTGTATGGGTGTTGTATCACTAGAGTATGCTTAGATTGAGTGGGAGTTTTTTATTTTGCTCTTACATTTATTGTTAAAAGTATATTTGGTTTTTCAGTTTTGGTTAATAAAATTATTTTGCACTCTGAATATTGGTTGATCTCAAAATAAGGTCGGACCAGTTGAGAATAGACATGTGAAGATCACATTACATGTTATTCCATGTTACACATCCATACTTGATCCATTTCATTTTGTTGAGTCAATATATGTGACCACTGATGGGTCTAGTTGCGCTAATAGTGATGAAAACCTCTTTGATCCTTATGTTGATTTGACTAATGGATCGGATTGGTTTAAGATGACACAATTTGGTAAAGCATTGCTGTTAAGGTTTATAATGTGATATGCAATTAAACTAAGGTATTATACTATGTACATGTGTAAGTCCAAGTGGGAGATTGTTGGAATATTTTATGAACTTTACATATACTAGTATAATAAATTAATTTCTTTGGGCACATAGACGTATGTGCACTATAAGTAATTGTATATGTCACATTAAATATTAAAGTATTTGGGCCTAATAAAGTGATCTACTAAAGTTAAATGGGGCCCAAGTCATCTTTTATAAGTATGAGATCTACAGTTAATATGTGTAGATACCTAAGGGGCCTAGTTGTTAATTTATGATGGGCTGGCTAACATACTAGGTCATTATAAATATAGGGTTATGGTCCCCAATTGACCTACCTAGGTTTTATTCTCTTGATTCCTATTGTCATCTGAATTCTAAGAACCCTAATGATCAATTGTAAGGCAATAATCGTTCATCAAGTCTTCATCAAGTATTCTCCAAATATTGTTATGGATTCAGGTTTGTCTATCGTTCCATAATCTTTGATAACTTAAAACTTGATTATCCTAGAATAAATATTTCGCATCATTCTAGGGTTTATGTATAGTTAATTCCATCAGCTTAGCTTTTGGTAAGGATTTAGCTCATGACATTTCTTATAGAGCGGATGGCGCTAGAGATCCTTGGTACAACAAATTCTTTTCATATGATTGATCCAAAAATGGCCGTTCAAAAGTATATGTTCCCTTTGAACATAAAGGCCAAAAGTAAAAGTAAGAAAAGTGCAAATTCTCATATGCTTGAAAGAGACAAGGCCGGTTCCATTCGGTTTAGGTTCTAATTTGAGCATGTCTAACGACACAGAGTAACTTATATGGACTTAGTTGATAGAGTCCAATTATTAGAAATTTTGTTTGAGTATAAATATAATGAATTTAGTATTTGGGCATGCCCGTACTAATCACATTAAATATAGAGTAGGTCTGCTGAGAAACGCGTTTCTCCATAATTATGGAGAAACGCGTTTTTAATAGCCAGAAGCTATATGTTTGATAATCAGCAGAAAATTTCTGGATATCAGTCTCAAAGGGTTCTGGATATCCAGAAGCTTTGGAACGGATATCCAGAAGCCTTTGGGCGGATATCCAGAAAAAATAGATTTGAAGCCAAATCCAAGGCCAAGACCAGAAATTGCTTATTGAAGGTTTCTGGATATCCAGAAACCTTCAAATGTATATCCAGAAACCATCAAATGAATATCCAGAAATATTTTGAAAGTTTCTGAATATCATTTTGAAGGTTTCTGGATATCACTTTCATAAGCTTCTGGATATCCTTTCAAAGGGTTTTGGATATCCAGAACCTTTGAGACTGATATCCAGAAGTAACCATGGGACAAGGTCATGGCCAATACAAAAAAGTTTCTGGATATCCTTTCAAAAGGTTCTGGATACCCGTAACCCGTTTCTCCATAACTTATGGAGAAACGCGTTTCTCCCTAGATTTTACGTTAAATATATTACTCCCTCCGTCCCTAAATGTTTGTCCCATTTCTCCTTTTCCTTTGCCCCAAAAAATTAGTCTCATTTCCAAAATTAAAACTTCAAAATCACTAAATTTTCAAAACTTGTAATATTTAGGGACGGAGTATTACACAACGGCGGGGTATATTATCAATAATTTTCAAAGCGTTCGTAAAAATAACCAAAATTAAAGCTTCAAAATCACTAAATTAAAATGTTTGAAAAGTCAAATAGGACAAACATTTAGGGACGGAGGGAGTATTATACAGTTGTTTGGCCTAATTAAAGTGATATAATAAAGTTAGGGGGTTTTAAGTCATCGTTATAAGTACTCCCTCCGTCCCGCTAATATTAGCACACTTTCCTTTTTGGGTGTCCCGCTAATATCCGCACACTCCCAAAAAGGAAACTTTATATTAATAAAATATTCACCCAACCCCACTCATTCTATCTCCTACATTATTTTAATACTCACAACACCATTATAATTTATTACACCCTCCACTCATTCTCTCTCTACTCATTCTTTTACACTCACAACATTTTATTAAAATATCATATTTCTTAATTCCCGCGCAAACAGTGTTTGTGCTAATATTAGCGGGACGGAGGGAGTATGGGGTTTGTTTTGTAAATGAGTAGAGACCGGATTGTATTTATAAATAGATGAGACCTATTTATAAATGTAGTTTTTACCAAAAACTACCTTAAAATATACTCCCCCCGTCCCACGTGAATGCAAACTTATTTCCATTTTGGTTCGTCCCACGTGAATGCAAACTGCCCAAAATGGAAATAAATTTATTATTTTATATTCACCCTACCCCACCCACTCATTCTCTCTCTTCATTTCCTACCACACAATTTATTCAACCAACTCCACTCATTCTCTCTCTTCATTTCCTACCACACATTTTCATTATCTTAATAATATTTCTTAATAATTGTGCCCGGAAAAAAGGTTCACAATGACGTGGGACGGAGGGAGTATTATTTACAAAAAAACATGTAAGTTGTGATATTACAAAAAATTACTTTTCTTTTCTTTCTTTTTTTATCTGTTTTTTTTTTAACCTCTTTAGTTAAAATAACTTATAAATTCATTTATCAGTTTTTTAAAAAGTATTTTGTGCTTGATTTTTTGGTTAAACAACTGATAAATGCATTTATCAGTTGTGAAAAACTGATAAATTCATTTATCAGTTGTTTATAAGATAAACAAAAAAAAAGTAGTTTTTTTGTAATATCCAACTTGTGTGATTTTTTTTAATATTCATCTTTTAAAACTAGTTTTTGGTAAATGCCCATTTATAAATACTAAATAAATGCATCATTTCATCCTAACGAATGTGTCTCTTTTATAACTATTTATAGGGGTCGGTCCCCAATTGAACGAATCACTCTAAGACTCTATGAGAGATTAACAAATAAAGTATACAGATCAATTGAAAGATCGATCCCGGGCTTATCATTTCTTTCACTACATTTATGATTTTCAAGTCTTCCGCTAAATATTCTTTATTGTAATGGATTAAGGTACACTTCTGCTTTTATTTGATTTACCCATTGAATTGAATTGAATTGAATTGAATTGAGGAAAATACCAACAAATTGTATCAGAGGCAAACTAATAGGTTTACATGAGCCCTCACCCCAAATCATCATTTATAAAAGCTCAAACGAGATCCAAAAGCTCACACACAAATAAAAGGCCAGATCAAAATCCCATAAAAATCCCAAACCATTCGCCATTCCAACAAAGGCTTCTCCGCTCCTTTTCCATCTTCATCTTTAAACCAATTGGTGCCAAGGGTAGCGACCTAGGATTTTTATATGTTATAGGCAAGGCTGTCAATTCCCGATATTAATTGGATAATATCTTTAACATGCGCCCTCACGTATAGTCGGGTTTTGCCAAATGCTTACAACATGTACTTATTAATCAGATGGCGCAGAGTAATATCATGGGCCGTTGGGCCTGCACGTGTAACGAACCTGCTCTCTGATACCATCTTAAAGTTTGATGGTGCACCTTAAAACCAATTGGTGCCAAGAAAGTGGCCCAGAATCTTTATGTGTTATAGGCTAGGTTTGTCAATTTCTGATTTGGGATAATATCTCTAACATTCTGCAACACATATTTGTTAAAGGTTGGATCTCTTTTCCTCCCTTTTATCAATCTCGAACTTCGCCTCCCTTTATTGTATTGTTCCTGCTTCGATGAATGGAACAAATGACTCTTATACCACTACCAGAAACAGGTGTTTTAGCGACGGAATCAACAGCGACGGAATCATTTCGTCGCTATTTAGCGGCGAAAATTATGATTTAGCGGCGAAATTATTTTGGCGTCAAATTTAGCGACGAAATTTAATTCCGACCCTAGATTCTGACGCTAAAACGAATATTCCTCGAATATTCGTTTAATTACCGCCACTAATTTGGCGCTTGATTTACCGACAGAATATTCCGCCGCTATTTCTTAATCAGCGACGAAATTATTCCGCCGGTGAAAAATATATTATTTTTTTTTTTTTATTGATCAGCGGCGGAAATTTTTCGTCGGTGAAAATAAAATATTTTTTATTTTTTTTTGAAATATTAAACCGACGGAAAATTTCCGTCGCTGATAAATTAAAAAAAATAATTTATCAGCGTCAAATATTCCGACGGTGAAAATAAAATATTTTTTTTTTTTTTGAAATATTACACCGACGGAAAATTTCCGCCGCTAAATAATTATTTTTTTTAATTTATCAGCGTCGGAAATATTCCGACGGTGAAATTAAATGTTTTTTTTAAATTAAACACCGACGGAATATTTCCGCCGCTGATAATTTAATTTTTTTAATATATCAGCGACGGAAATATTCTGTCGCTGATAATAAAATGTAATTTTTGATTATTTTTAGAACTAATTAACAAAATAACAAACTAAAAAACATTAAAATATTTAACTACACCCTAACCCCTAACCCATAACCCCTAACCACTAAACCCTAACCCCTAAACCCTAAATCCTAACCCCTAACCCCTAAACCTTAACCCCTAAACCCTAAACCATAATCCCTAACCTCTCAACCCTAACCCATAACCCCTAACCCCTAAACCCTAAACCCTAATCGTTAACCCTTAACCCCTAAACCCTAAACACTAACCCCTAAACCCTAACCCCTAAACCCTAACCCCTAAACCCTAAACCCTAACCCCTAAACCCTAAACCCCAAACCCTAAACCCTAAACCCTAACCCCTAAACCCTATAGTGTATAATGTATAGTATATAGGGTATAGTGTATAGTGTATAGGGTATAGGATATAGGGTATAGTGTATAGTGTATAATATATAGGGTATATGGTATAGGGTATAGTGTATAGGGTATAGTGTATCGTGTATAGTGTATAGTGTATAGTGTATAGGTATGTGGTATAGTGGTATAACAGATAGGTATAACAGGTATAGGGTATAGTGTATAGTGTATAGTGTATAGGGTATAGTGTATAGTGTATAGTTTATAGTGTATAGTATATAGGGTTTAGGGTATAGTGTATAGGGTATAGTGTATAGTGTATAGTGTATAGGGTATAGGGTTTAGGGTATAGGGTATAGTGTATAGTGTATAGGGTATAGTGTATAGGGTATAGTGTATAGTGTATAGTGTATAGGGTATAGGGTTTAGGGTATAGGATATGTGGTATGGTGGTATAAACAGATAGGTATAAACAGATAACAGATAAATAGGATAACAGTAGAAACAGATAATGATAAATAGTGTATAGTGTATAGGGTATAGGGTATAGGGTATAGGGTATAGGGTATAGGGTATAGGGTATAGAGTTTAGGGTACAGTGTATAGGGTATAGTGTATAGTGTACAGTGTATAGGGTATAGGGTATAGGGTTTAGGGTATAGGGTATAGTGTATAGTGTATAGGGTATAGGGTTTAGGGTATTGGGTATAGGGTATAGGGTATAGTGTATAGGGTATAGTGTATAGGGTATTTGGTATAGGGTATAGTGTATAGGGTATATTGTATAGTGTATAGTGTATCGTGTATAGTGTATAGGGTATAGTGTATAGGGTATAGTGTATAGTGTATAGGGTATAGTGTATAGGGTATAGTATATAGTGTATAGTGTATAGTGTATAGTGTATAGGGTATAGGGTATAGGGTATAGTGTATAGTGTATAGTGTAACATGTTATATTTAGTAAACATAACATGTTACATATTTAGTAAACATAACATGTTACATATGCAACAATTAGATAAGTTACTAAATATCTAATTTTCAAGTCTTTTAAAGTCAAAGGGGGAGGAAGGGGGGTAAAAGTCTCAATAATGTAACATATTCAACCGCACACTACCTTAGTGGTTCTAGATCCCATTTTGGGGCGATTGACGGCATCGCGGACGGTGATGTATATCGCCTACGTTTGAGCGCCTGATATCAATCCTGGCACCCTAGATGCACCTTAGAGTATTGTGGTTGGTGGTTAACATCTTAAAATATATTTAGTAAACATAACATGTTACATATTTGATTATGATAACATGTTACATATGCAACAATTAGATAAGTATTTAAATATCTAATTTTCAAGTCTTTTAAAGTCAAAGGGGGAGGAAGGGGGTGAATGTATCAATAATCTAACATATTCAACCGCACACTACCTTAGTGGTTCTAGATCCCATTTTGGGGCGATTGACGGCATCGCGGACGGTGATGTATATCGCCTACGTTTGAGTGCCTGATATCAATCCTGGCACCCTAGATGCACCTTAGGGTATTGTGGTTGGTGGTTAACATCTTAAAATATAAATAAGATGAGAGCCTTTCTCACCCACAACTATCAAAATCCGTCCATCTTTGATCAAGAAAGATAGAGCAAATAAGTTCTCTACTGTTTGAGCAAAGGATTTTCTGTTTAATAAGAGTTTTCAGTTTCTTGTCCTCTTCTCTCTAAGGATCTCAAACATCATGACCATGTTTGTGACAATGTCTCATTTTACTCTTCGGTGTTATACGGTCACAAGTAAAAACAAGGTAACGATATAACACCGGTGAAGAGAAACGAACTTTCCTCCAATTTTTCAATCTCCACCTTCCATTTACTCAAGATCCTGATTGCAGAATCTTCCTCATGAGCTTGAAAGTTGGCGGTGTTGCCCTCAATCTCACGGTTGCTTTGCATTCGAATGCGAACAAACCGTGAGATTGAGGGTAACACCGCCAGCTTTCAAGCTCATGAGGAAGATTCTGCAATCAGGATCTTGAGTAAATGGAAGGTGGAGATTGAAAAAATTGGAGGAAAGTTCTGTTTTCTCTTCACTAGTGTTATACTGTTACCTTGTTTTTACTTGTGATCGTATAACACCAGTGAAGAGTAAAACAGGCACTGTCACAAACATGGATGTTATGTTTGAGATCCTTAGAGAGGAGGACAGTGAAACTGGAAAAAATTCTTATTAAACAGAAAATCCTTTGCTCAAACAGTCGAGAACTTGTTTGCTCTGTCTTTCTTGGTCTAAGATGAGATAGGGTTTTGATAGTTGTGGATGAGAATGACTCTCATTTTGTTTATAAATGTTAATTTAATTCATCATTGTAAAATTATATATTTTACAACAAAGAATTAAATATTAATATTTAAAATTATTCACAATTGTAATAATTTAGGTCTATCCAAAAGCCGAAATTTCTTTATTTTCAATTTCAAAGCAAGTAGACAAAGTGATATTTGCATTTCATATAATCGTGCATTTCGGGATGGGACAGGTTTATCAAACAGGCACTTAAAGGATAGAGTAGGTGGTTAGGTAGGGACATGATAGGTCTAAAGTCGCACGCCTACAAATTAATTACCAAGACTATACTCGGCTACAAAACTGTAGCTAGGACAAGTCCAGGGTCGATCCACTGAAGAACGGTTATTCAATTGCACAATTGTCACTTGACAAGATTGGGGGTTTAAATTGATTTTAATTAAATTCCTAAAACAGAAATTAAGAAAACTAAGTTGTAAAACAATTAAAGGCAAACACTTCAGATTTGTTTCCGTCCCCGTTTATCAATTCAATATCATCGATACAATTTCTTTTTCTTCCTCCCTATTCACTTGATCCGGAATATATTTCAATTCCTATTTCTTTCTTATTAATGGTTATAAGCAGTGACACACTCACCTATTTCCCTAATCAATACCTAAACCTAACTGACACAGTCTAGATTTACAATATTGATTGATAAAGCTCTAAGAAATTAAGATCAAGAATTTCACTATTCTTTTGCAAATAGATCAAAACCTAGTTTTACCCCTTTTTAATTTACCACGACACGTGCATAAATCTCAAAGATGCTACTTATGTAAAATCCTAATCTGACACAGACTTACGATTAAACTAGCATTAAATCAATTACAAGGGAAAAGAAAGTGATCAATTCTCAAAACCCTAGAAAAGATTTATCAATTAACAATAAGTAAAACTATGAATAGGAATTTAGAAATAAAGAAATTAATACCTCAATCGAATTAACAAACGGTTCAAGATCCAAATCTGAAGCAAAGGTTTTTAAGCTTCCATGAAAAAACTGCTGAATACTCTAATAATAATAATCACTGCCAAAAACAAGAACGTCGAACCCTAATCTATTGTTGAAAACTAATATTTATACTTAACCATCAATCCTAATTACCTAAGGAATACTAAGTTAAAAAGGAAAAGAAAACTAAAAAAATAAGGAAAGAAAAAGAAAATAATAATACTAATAATAATCCAGTACGCGTACACCAACCGTTGAGCTGACGTCAGAACACGCGAGAGAGCACGACTCGTGCAGGGCCTCACGACTCGTGCACATCACCACGAGTCGTGCACAGCTTCACTACTCGTGCACAGTTGCACCACTTCCTCTTCACTCGTGCCACGCCTCGTGCAATTTTGGTCATCCTATACAGATCAATTGCACGACTCGTGCATACAGCCACGAGTCGTGTCCCAGTTTGATAGTCTTCTTTCCAGGAACCTGCCTCTTGCCTTGCCTTGTTGCACTAACTTTGACCGAAGATGAACATTCCACATAACTTCTTTGGCAATAACAGTGCTCCAACAATATCAAAATCATCAACTTACATAAAAATTCTAACAATAATTCCCTTATTACATTGTTCCTCATTGATACATAATATAGCAATATTACTAAAATAAATACAAAATATAAACATATTGCTATAAAATGTCTACGAAAATCGAGGAATTACCATATATAAAAACCAACCTATCAAATTCCCCCACGCTTAGACCTTTTACTCGTCCCTGAGTAAATATCTAAGTCCTCGCTAACTCCAGGTCTAAATTAGATGCGCGAGGGGAAAAATGATTTCCTAACTCCTCTAAACTCCCAATCAGTGATGTCAACCAAACAAACTCGGAAAATGAATCCCGCTCCTTATCACTCCAACAAAAATATAATAATGATATCAATGGCCTTAGTTGATCCCAACTCCAAATATGCAAAAATGGGACATCCAACTAAGGCCCACACAATCAAAAAGCTAGGGGGAATATAATGTCCTACCCTTCCCCCACGCTGTCCTCACTCTACTACTTCCTCAACCCAAGTCAATGTCCCAACAAAGACTCACCTCGCAAAATACGCCAACCCCCCTTATATCACCAAAAGAAACACGAGGATTTTCTAACCTACCGCCTCTAAAACAAACCTCCTACTCCAAGAATAGTCAAACCTACCCTTCGCTCCAAACCTCCCTTATGTCTCCTCACCGGTGATATACAAGATGTCACAAATTTCAACTCCTCACCTTTTGCCTAAGCGCCCTTTCGGGTTTTCGCTTAGCCCCTCAATTTATTTATTTTTTTTTTATTTTTTTTTTTTATTATTTTTCTTTTTTTTTTTTTTTTTTTTTTTTTTTTTTTTTTTTTATAGAGAATGTACAACATAGATCAATCCTCCCCACGCTTCATTCTCACAATGCCCTCGGTGTGATAAAAACATCATAACAAAGAAAATAAAACGTGAGGGAGAAAGGAGAATACCATCAACGCCAGCAACTCCAAAAAGATCGAGAGGACTCGCCAAATCGAACTCCTCTCTCAGTGCGTCTCTGTCCTCTCCGTGCTGCTCTGCCATCCATCATCTCGGTATACTCAGCGGGGACCGGCTCATAAACTCTCGGCTCGGGCTGCTGCACATAAGCCTCCAACTGCTGCTGCCTCCTACTCACCCTCGAGATCTCATCCTCAACCGACTCCAGTCTGTCGGCTAACTCCTCTCTCTGCAAGTCTGCCCCCCGCATATGTTCCTCTATCCGCTCATATCGGGCCGTATGCGCCCGGTTCTGCTCATCTAAATATGCTCGCATCTCATGCCACTGACCAAATGATCCCTGCTGGCTCGAACTACTAGTCTCCTGTCTCCTAGGCTCCGGCCTCTCCACATGCGGCTCCTCCTCATCATCATCCTCGCTCTCTGGTATCTCACCCCGATCAATAGCAAGCTGTCTCTTGGAGATATCAACCACTCCAGGCATACGCCAATCCCTAGGCTGATTTCCACTTGGGTAAACCGCATCACTATCACATCGGATTCTCAAACCATTACCATATGTCAACCACAACGCATCAACTGACCCATCCACTCTAGAAAAAGCACTGTCATACCTCAACAAATAATCGTGGTCATAAAATTTCGGACCACCAATCAAGCCTGCTGAATCCAATGGCTTCTTCACAAAATGTAGGACCAACAACGTAATCATCCCTCCCACGGGGATATTCCCGCCGCATGCCCCGAATAACTCTCACATCTCCCGAAAAAGTAATCAACCCAATCCGGGATTTTGTCAACAGACACCGCACACCGCATGAAGGCAATAGAAGTGGCATTTGTTTGGGCCGGCTCCCCATTTCCAAAGAAGGTCATAGATAAGGCCTTGTACAAGAATCTCCACGCCAGGATGATAGAACTCCTTTGCCCTCACATAGGGTCTCTCGCATAAACTTTCCGGTCAACTCGAAATAGAAAAACTCCACCGACTTGTCCTTCTTTGGTTCATCCTCAGGACTCATCTCCACCCCAAACAATTCCTCACGACATCATACTTAATCACTCGCGAACATCATTCAAATTAAAACTCACACACTGCTCCTTCTCATCATCCACGAATCTCTCCATAGTAGATAAAAACTCTAGAGTATACCGCTTATAGGTTGCGGCACTTTTTCCTAAAAATCCTCCCAAGCCCGCATTCAACAACAATTCTATCACCAATTCATTAACCCCAAGCTTCTCCAATGTCGGGATGCTCAAAAATTTTGTAACTTGAATCTCCCGTCCCCTTTTACACAAGTTCCTCCATTTGTTTTTCTGTGTTTCATTCAAGGTCCTTAATCCCATAAAATCATCGGGTAGCTCTTCCGGCAAAAAAACAGACCGCTTTTGTTTCTTGGCCGGAGGATTAGGATCAACACCTTTTCCTTTTGTTCTCACCATATTTAATCCACACAAATTCAAAACTCACACAATGCCCACACTCCCAGTCAACCAACACAATGCAATGCACTAATAGTATTTCCACAACACAACCACAGAAACCAAAATTAATCACACAACACCCATTCAAAAAAAAAAAAAATATTCTCCTGTCAATACCAACCTAACCTCCGCAGCTCCCCAAGAATTTAAAGGCACAACAATGAACTAATTGCGAAAGATACCTTACAATGATGCTTTCCAAATCCCTAGAACTCCACCTTGTTGCTCCAAATCACAGCTTCCTCGGATTATGCCAAAACGCCCACAAAACTCAAGCTTTTAGGGTTTCGAATTTCTTGACCCAAGGATGAAATTAACGGCTGAAACTCTGTGGGTATGGGGTCGGAATTTATGGGAGAGGTGATGAGTAGGTTCAATTCAAGGTTTTAATGGCTGCAATTAGTGGGTTTTCGAGTAGAGGGGTAAGGTAGGTTTAATGGGGGAGTTATGGCCGAATGGGAGTAAGGAGAGGGTAAAGGCCGGTGTTTATGGAGAGAGAGTAGGAGAAGGAAGAAGACGAAGAATATTGGAGAAGGGGGGCGGCGGTTTTGGGAGTTGTGGGGCGGTAATGGGGGGGGAAGAAGGAGTAATGGGGAAAGAGGATTAATGGGGAAGGAGGAGTAATGGGAAAGAAGTCAACGTCCCCCCTCCCTTTAATTGGCTTCTTTATTTTTTATTTTTTTTTTTTTTTTTTTTTTTTAAGAGAAAAACAACGCACGACTCGTGCTTTTAAGCCCGAGTCGTTCCCCACCTTTCAGTCGTGATACGAGGCGTGCAAAATTGATCACCCGTGCAGGTTCTTGCAACGAGTCGTGCATGTATCCACGAGTCGTGCCCAGGCCTTTTTTCAGCTTTCTTTTTTTTTTTTTTTTTTTTTTTTAGCCCGGGCACGGTATCTTTGCTCTCCTGCACTGCTTTTCTGCACACCACCACAACACAAAACCTTTAGTAGTACCAATTCTACACAAAATAAAAATAAAAAAATAACCAAAATAACAACGGAATGAAAATTTCGGGTTGCCTCCCGATAAGCCGCCCTTCTTTACCGTCTTTAGCTAGACCAAATGCCGGGTTTAATGCCCCCGGCATAGCACATGGCTCAAACATAATTAGGATCGTAGAGATCAATCATCTCCACATCCTCCACAGTAGCATCACTCCCATCAAAATAGGGCTTCAACCTTTGCCCATTAACCTTAAACTCTTGGTCTCCGGAAAGACTAGCGATCACGACCGCACCATGCGGGAATACCTCCCTCACCAAATAGGGACCGGTCCACCGGGACCTCAATTTACCGGGAAACAAGCGCAAGCGGGAGTCAAATAGGAGGACTTTTTGACCGACTTTAAATTCCCTCCTCAAGATCATTTTATCATGCCACGCTTTTGCTCGTTCCTTGTAGGACAGATTATTTTCATAGGCCTCTCTCCGGATCTCATCTAGTTCATTCAATTGTAATTTTCTCTCCTCACCGGATCCAACTAGGTTCATGTTGAACTTTTTAATTGCCCAAAAGGCTTTGTGCTCTAATTCCACGGGCAAGTGACATGGCTTCCCAAACACTAATCGATATGGGGACATACCAATAGGTGTCTTGTAGGCCGTACGATAAGCCCATAGAGCATCCTCTAGCCTAAGACTCCAATCTTTCCTATTCGGATTTACGGTCTTTTCGAGGATCGATTTAATTTCCCTATTAGACACCTCGGCCTGGCCATTTGTTTGGGGATGATAGGCGGTAGAGACCTTATGAGTGATGTTATACTTTTTGACCAAGGCTTCCACCATCCTATTGCAAAAATGAGTTCCCCTATCACTTATCAAGGCCCTAGGCATCCCAAATCTAGACACAACATTACTTTTAAGAAAACTCACCACCACTTTAGAATCATCGGTGCGTGTAGGGATCGCTTCGACCCACTTGGAGACGTAGTCCACTGCGAGCAAGATGTACACAAAACCAAAAGAAATAGGGAACGGACCCATAAAGTCGATTCCCCACACATCAAAAACTTCGCAATTAATTACGATGTTTTGTGGCATCTCACTGCGGCGTCCTATATTTCCAACACGTTGGCACCGGTCACAAGACTTACAAAAGGCAGTGGCATCCATAAACAACTTTGGCCAAAAGAAGCCACTGTCTAACACTTTCCTAGCGGTGTTTTTGGCCCCAAAGTGACCACCGCAAGCATACTCATGACAGAACTTTAGGATAGAGGCCGCCTCGTTTTCCGGGACACACCTACGAATAATTTGGTCAGCGCAATGCTTCCACAAGTTTGGTTCATCCCACACATAATACTTAGCCTCACTGCGGATTTTGTCTCTCTTGGATTTAGAAAATCCTTGGGGAAATTTATTAGAGACCAAAAAGTTTACTAGATCCGCATACCAAGGAATTACCTCTTTAACCGCCCACAAAGCCTCATCAGGGAACTCGCCCCTAATAGGGGCTTGCTTATAAGGCTTGTCATCCTCTCTCACCAAACGACTCAAGTGATCGGCCACAACGTTTTCGGCTCCTTTCTTATCCTTGATTTCTATGTCAAATTCACTCAACAGAAGGATCCACCGAATGAGTCTCGGTTTCGCCTCTTTCTTAGACATCAAATACCTAAGGGCAGCATGATCGGTGTACACAATGATTTTGGTCCCAAGCAAATAGGACCTAAACTTCTCTAAGGCAAAGACCACCGCTAGCATCTCTTTTTCTGTAGTGGAATAGTTCCTTTGTGCCTCATTTAAAGTCATAGATGCATAATAAATCACATGAGAGGCACGATCCACTTTTTGACCCAAAACTGCTCCCACAGCATAGTCACTTGCATCACACATGATCTCAAAAGGTAGAGACCAATTGGGGGCTTGAATAATAGGAGTAGATGTCAACCTACCCTTCAACTCATCAAAAGCGTTCTTGCATTTATCATCAAATTTAAAATCCACCTCTTTTTGCAACAAGGTGCATAGAGGTGATGCAATTTTTGAAAAATCTTTTATGAAGCGACGATAGAACCCCGCATGACCAAGGAACGACCGCACTTCACGCACATTTGTAGGGTAAGGAAGTGTGGAAATAATGTCAATTTTTGCTTTATCCACTTCAATACCCTTTTTCGACACCACATGTCCTAACACAATGCCTTGCTCCACCATAAAGTGACATTTTTCAAAATTTAAAACCAAATTTGTTTCAACACATCGGTCAAGAACTAAAGCAAGGTGAGCAAGACATTGGTCGAAAGAGTCTCCATGGACGGTGAAGTCATCCATGAAAACCTCCATAAAATTTTCCACAAAATCGGAGAAGATGCTCATCATACACCTTTGAAAAGTCGCAGGTGCATTGCATAAACCAAAGGGCATCCTCCGATAGGCAAAGGTGCCGAAGGGGCAAGTGAAAGTGGTTTTCTCTTGGTCTTCCGGTGCAATTGGTATTTGAAAATACCCGGAATAACCATCAAGAAAACAATAGTATGCCCTTCCCAAGAAGCCTTTCCAACATCTCGATCAATAAATGGGAGGGGGAAGTGATCTTTCCTAGTTACCTCATTCAGCCGACGAAGATCAATGCAAACACGCCATCCCGTTTGCTCCCGGGTTGGCACCAACTCGCCCTTGTGGTTGATGACGACAGTGATTCCACCCCGCTTGGCTACACATTGAGTAGGACTCACCCACTCACTATCTGATATGGCATATATGATCCCCATCTGCAGCAACTTCAAAACTTCCTTCTTCACCACCTCCATCATAGGTGGGTTCAACCTCCTCTGTGGTTGCCTTACCGGCTTAGCACCCTCCTCTAGCAAAATCCGGTGAGTACATAAAGAAGGACTTATGCCCTTGATGTCGGCAATAGTCCACCCAATCGCTTCTTTCCGCTCCCGAATCACATCAACTAATTTCTTCTCTTGCTCCTCCGTCAGAACACTAGAGATCACCACAGGAAGTGTCTTCCCTTCACCCAAGAAAGCATATTTCAAATTCTCGGGAAGGGGCTTCAATTCAAGAACAGGTGCCTTCTCAACAGATGGCAATGGTTTCTCCGGTGGCATCTCCAACTGTAAACGACCATAACTCGGTGGTGAGACATACATGGCATCCTCAGAAAGGCTCATCACCGCTTCCTTCATCTCATCGGAAATGTCAAACTCTAACCCGGCATACTCCAAGGCATTCTCTAACACAGATTTCATGTCATCATCTCCTCCGCACACATCAAATACCTCTTGAGCTATGGGCTCAACTACATCAATGAAGTTCACCGAGTGCACATCCTTAGGATACTTCATGGCATCAAAGATATTGAACTCCATTTGTTGCCCATCAAACTCCATAGTCAATGACCCATTAGTGACATCCAATTTGGTACGAGCAGTTGACATGAAAGGCCTCCCTAACAGAATGGGAGCCTTAGGATCCGTATCCATCTCCAAGACATAAAAATCTGCAGGAAAAATGAGCTTACCAACCCGGACCAAAACATCCTCAATCAACCCCTTAGGGTATGCATTCGATCTATCGGCAAGCTGTATAATCACCCTAGTATCCTGTAAAGGTCCCAACTTTAGGTTCTCAAACAACGCATAGGGCATGACGTTGATTGAAGCCCCCAAGTCAAGCATAGCCATATGTTCCGAATCATCCCCAAGAGACACCGGAATCACGAACATACCCGGATCACTACACTTTTTCGGCATCCTCTTCTGATAGACTGCAGACACATGCTCACTGATTTTTACCTTTTTCTGACTCCGCTCCTTCTGATTCCTCTTCATCGTGCATAACTCTTTCAAGAACTTAGCATACCTTGGAACCGACTGCAGGAGATCAAGAAATGGAATGTTTACCTCAAGCCTTTTGAATGTGTCAAAGATAGCCTTATCAGGCTCCGGCTTTCTGTCCTCCCTTAGTGCATACGGAAACGGGGGGACTGGCTCATAAACAGGAAATACTGGTGCAGTACTCTTCTCCTTTTCAGGAGTCTTTACCTCGGGTGTAACTCTCTCAACCACTAGCTCGGGCTCCTCTTCGACAACCACTTCCTCTAGCTTCTTCCCACTGCGCAAAGTCATTGCACTAACATTAGACTTCGGATTCGGTTCAGTTCTAGATGGTAACTTCCCCGAATCTTTAGCCTCCATCCTCCCAACTGCATCTGCCAGCTGACTCATATGCTTCTCTAAATTACTGATGCTGGATTTAGTCTCCTGCTGGAACTGCTGAAAGTTTCCATTCATGGTAGACATGCTCTGCGCTAGTGATCGGACCATGTCCTCTGTAGACGGTCCCTGCTGCTGCTGTTGTCCAACAAAGTGGTCTGCATGCGATTATATTGATTACCACAGGCTAGCGACCTTGCTGAAACCCCGCCGACTATTGAGCAGCTGAAACCTTGTTGACCCTGTGGTGGACCATACCTAAGATTCGGATGAACATTATTCGCAGCATTGTAGTTGAACTGTGGCGGTCTCTGACCCTGTTGATTGAATCCTATTGCATTGACATCTACCACCTCATCCGTCTGAAGAGTGGGACAAGAATCCGTCGGGTGGGTCACATCATTGCATATACCGCAGGGATGAGGTTGTTGACCCAAAACCAATGTCTTCAATAGGCTCTTCACATCTGCCAACTCTGTCTTCAAATCACTTGTTGTATCACTTGATCCCGCAGCACTGACTTGTCTAACGCTAGACCTCCTTCCATGTGTCCTTGTGCTCTTGGCCAATTCCTCAATCAACTGCTCTGCATCCCTGGTAGTTTTGTTCAGAATGCTACCTCCACAAGCAGAATCTATCCACCGTTTGTCCTGCACAGTCAATCCCCCATAGAAGTAAACAATAAGCTGCTCATCATCAAAACCGTGATACGGACAGCTTCTGCAGAGCTTGTAGAATCGGTTGTGATAGTCATATAGTGATTCATCGGACCGCTGCTCCATGTTGCTGATATCCCGCTTCATGACATTAATCTGATCAGGAGGGAAGAATTCATCAAGGAACACCTCCTTCAACTGCTGCCAAGATGTAATGCTATTCGGTGGCAAGTGATAGTACCACGCATTCGCGTTATCCTTAAGAGTAAAGGAAAACGCCCTCAACAATAACTGCTCAAGAGGTAATGCAGCCGGCTTCATGCTCTTGCAAATCTGCACAAACTGGGAAATATGTTGATTCGGGTTCTCCCCCGGTATACCATGAAAATGGGGCAACTGGTTCAACAATCCCGGCTTCAACTCAAAAGTGACCCCAGCCGGCAAATCCGGAAATAGCACTGCTTGCGGTTGCTCATTCCAGTTAGGAGCAATCCTTTGCCTCAATGTCCGAGGTGGGGGATTGTTATTACCTCTTCCGTTACCCCCATTGTTCACAACCTCCGGGCCATCATCGTTCCCACCGTTATTATTATTCATCTCGTCCCGCTGTAAATTTCTCCTGCACCTAAAATATCTTTCAATTTCTGGAACAAAAGGACTAATAGATTGATTAGCAGAACGGGTATGGACCATAAAAGGTTCCACACCACAAGACAACAATAATAATAATGTGCAATTAACAGGAAACAAGAAAAAGAAAAAGAAAAAGAAATAGATTTAAGAAAAGAATAAGAGTGCAAACAAATAAAACCGTTCCCCGGCAACGGCGCCAAAATTTGATAGGTCTAAAGTCGCACGCCTACAAATTAATTACCAAGACTATACTCGGCTACAAAACTGTAGCTAGGACAAGTCCAGGGTCGATCCACTGAAGAACGGTTATTCAATTGCACAATTGTCACTTGACAAGATTGGGGGTTTAAATTGATTTTAATTAAATTCCTAAAACAGAAATTAAGAAAACTAAGTTGTAAAACAATTAAAGGCAAACACTTCAGATTTGTTTCCGTCCCCGTTTATCAATTCAATATCATCGATACAATTTCTTTTTCTTCCTCCCTATTCACTTGATCCGGAATATATTTCAATTCCTATTTCTTTCTTATTAATGGTTATAAGCAGTGACACACTCACCTATTTCCCTAATCAATACCTAAACCTAACTGACACAGTCTAGATTTACAATATTGATTGATAAAGCTCTAAGAAATTAAGATCAAGAATTTCACTATTCTTTTGCAAATAGATCAAAACCTAGTTTTACCCCTTTTTAATTTACCACGACACGTGCATAAATCTCAAAGATGCTACTTATGTAAAATCCTAATCTGACACAGACTTACGATTAAACTAGCATTAAATCAATTACAAGGGAAAAGAAAGTGATCAATTCTCAAAACCCTAGAAAAGATTTATCAATTAACAATAAGTAAAACTATGAATAGGAATTTAGAAATAAAGAAATTAATACCTCAATCGAATTAACAAACGGTTCAAGATCCAAATCTGAAGCAAAGGTTTTTAAGCTTCCATGAAAAAGCTATGAATACTCTAATAATAATAATAACTGCCAAAAACAAGAACGTCGAACCCTAATCTATTGTTGAAAACTAATATTTATACTTAACCATCAATCCTAATTACCTAAGGAATACTAAGTTAAAAAGGAAAAGAAAACTAAAAAAATAAGGAAAGAAAAAGAAAATAATAATACTAATAATAATCCAGTACGCGTACACCAACCGTTGAGCTGACGTCAGAACACGCGAGAGAGCACGACTCGTGCAGGGCCTCACGACTCGTGCACATCACCACGAGTCGTGCACAGCTTCACTACTCGTGCACAGTTGCACCACTTCCTCTTCACTCGTGCCACGCCTCGTGCAATTTTGGTCATCCTATACAGATCAATTGCACGACTCGTGCATACAGCCACGAGTCGTGTCCCAGTTTGATAGTCTTCTTTCCAGGAACCTGCCTCTTGCCTTGCCTCTTGCCTTGCCTTGTTGCACTAACTTTGACCGAAGATGAACATTCCACATAACTTCTTTGGCAATAACAGTGCTCCAACAATATCAAAATCATCAACTTACATAAAAATTCTAACAATAATTCCCCTATTACATTATTCCTCATTGATACATAATATAGCAATATTACTAAAATAAATACAAAATATAAACATATTGCTATAAAATGTCTACGAAAATCGAGGAATTACCATATATAAAAACCAACCTATCAGGACACCATTATCCTTTAGTTTAGTTTGAACTAGAGCTCAAGATTTGTTGATACTAAGAACTTTAAAGTTTTATATGTATTGTGAATATATTGTTTCCTATTGTTAAAGTTGTATATTTTAATATTTTTACTGTAATACATATATGAGTTCTAGTAAAAAGGGTAGGAAGAGTAAGCCCATCTACACATCTATTACTGGGACGCAACCGTCCCGATCCAGTGCTGATCATGATGCCGATGTCGACCCTACCCGCAGTAGTATTAGCTCCACCTCCACCTTTGGGGCCGATACACACCCTACTATCGATTCTGAGGGGAGGATATTTGTCGAGATATCGCCACATTATGACCAGTAACTCTTCATTAATTTGATATAAGTTGGTTCCTTTTTGTTTTATATATAATTCATTATTTAAGTTAAAATGTTATTGTATAAATATACTTGGCAGGTTTGTAGGTGGATATCCTACCACAGGGACTAAGATCGGCCAGTATTGGCGGTCTCGGCTCATGACTGAGTATTGGCCCAACTGGAAATCATTGCCAGCGGCGCAGAAGGAGGATGCGTGGGAGGAGTTTAGGGTAATGTGTTAATGGTTTTTATTTAAAACTTAAATGTTAATTTGTTATTAAAATGTTATAATTAATAATGATTATACTCTTCTAGTTTTGTAATGTTATCATTATATGTTGTAGGGAAAATATTGTTGGGCGTCGAAAATCGACGAGGCGACGGCTAGATTTGTTTTCAATGTACAGGCTCATAAGCTATTTAAGGATCATATTGGTAACATATTTATCTATCCTTAATTAGTTTAATTAAGAATGATTATACTCTTTTAATTTGATAATGTCATCATTATATGTTTACGAGATATTCATATTTTTTATAGGTAACACGAAGAAACTATGTTATACAAATCGGGTCAAGGATAAACAACAGCCCTTGAAACCTACTTGGATGACCGAGGACATGTTTCTTCAATTTTGCGAATATTGGGGGTCGGAAAAGGCGAAGGCTATAGCCGAACAGGCTAAGGCAAATAGAGCAGGCTCCTCGGGGTCGGCGGCGAAGCATACCATGGGGATGCTCACGGTCGGCGAGCATCACTACCGCATGGTATGTATGTTAGTTTAAATGTAGTAGTGTATGCATGCTTTTAAATATGTTTATGTACGTATGTTAGCTGGGAGCCATGTTGATGCTATGAAATCCATGGTTTTAGTGTAAATGTAGTGTATGCATGCTTTTAAATCAGTTTAAATGTTGCATTTATACAATTTCAAAGCAATAATCTCGCTTATTTTATTTATAGGAAAGGGAGCATAGCCAGAATATCAGTTTTGTGGATGTTTACGCTAGCACCCATCTTCGGAATCCTACAGCGCCCGATCAACCTCCGCAATGGGTTGACGATCGCTCTGCTAATGCCTTTGTAAGTAAACTATCATTAAATGACTTGATTTTGAATATGTAAATATATTTATGCCCCTTACATTGTGTATATGATTATAATTGTTTGTTTTATTTTGACAGAGTGCATATCAAGCCGCCGTTGTTCCCGAAGGAACGCCTCCCGACCAGCCCGTTCCCTTCGTGCCTGATGTTTGGCGCTCGGTCACCTCTGAAGGACATCCAAGGAGAGGAGCCCGAGTGTTAGGGATGGGTGATTACGGGCTGCAATGCCCGTCGACGTCGACCAGCCGTCGGCCAAATGTTGTCCCGACCACGTTTCATGATCCGAGGGTCGACAGTCTGCAGGCTGCGTTGGATGAGGAGAGACGTGAGTGGGCAAAGCTTACGGAGGCTCATGCAGAGACTCAAAGACAATTGGCGTTGTTGATGGCTCGCCTGGACCAGGACCAGGGTAATTTCCGGCCTCCCCCGAGTTGATTACAGACTATTTTAGACTTGTTTGTACTATTTTATACTTGTTTGTAAACATTTGAGATATTTGGTACCCGCGGGAGACCCTCCCCCCTATCCCCCCTCTCCCCCTCCCCCCCTCTCCCCCTCCCCCCTCTCCCCCTCCCGATTTGGTACGGTGATATTTAGTCTTTAGTTTGGTACACTGATATTTGATTTTTAGTTTTTATAGTTTTAGTTTTATAAATTGAATTGTTATATCAGGTACAAAAAATTTTGGTTTATTGATATTTAAATTATTTTTTTTTAATTTATTTCAGAATCAGCGACGGAAATTTCCGTCGCTGAAATTAATTTATTTCAATTTTTTTTTACAGTGACAGAAATTTCCGCCGCTATATCAATTAATTTTAATTTAATTTTTGATTGTAGCAGTGGACATTTTCGTCGCTGGAATAAAAATTAATTAATTTCAGCGGCGGAAATTCCCGTCGCTGAAATTATTTTATTTTAATTAATTTTTATTCCAGCGACGGAAATTTCCGCCGCTATATCATTTAATTTTAATTTAATTTTTGATTTCAGCGGCGGAAATTTCCGTCGCTGTAATAAAAATTAAATTAAAATAAAATAATTTCAGCGAAGATAATTTCCGCCGCTGAAATTAATTTATTTTAATTTAATTTTTATTACAGCAACGGAAATTTTCGCCGCTGAAATTAATTTAATTTAATTAATTTTTATTACAGCGACGAAAATTTCCGCCGCTGAAATGAAAATTTAATTAAATTAAGTTGATTTAACGGCGGAAATTTCCGTCGCTTGAACCATTAAATCACCGGCGGAATAAAATTTCGTCGGTAAAATAAAAAAATACCGGCGGAAAATGACCCGTCGGAGCACTGCGACGGGCTGGTAGCGGCGGACCACCGACGGAATTTTTCCGCCGGTGTTTATTTTTAGCGACGGAAATTTCGTTTTAGCGACGGAAATTTTCGCCGCTAAATCACCTTTTTCTGGTATTGTACCTTGAGGTGTAAAAGTCATTTTTTTTCACAATTTGAAGGGAATAAAATACTTTTATGTCTAGATATAAGAATAATTCTAGTCTTATATCATTAGGTATATTAGTATATTTATTATTTTTTAATAAAATATGAAAAATTGTGAAAATAATGCCAAAAACTTATAAAAAACGCGTTTTTTGTTAACTTAACAAAAAATGTGTTTTACAGTCTTCCTAATAACAACGCACAACCTAATAACAACACACAACGTAACCTCTCTCTCTCTCCTCTCTCTCTCTATACGCAAAGGGGAAGATCGCGTCTTCTTCGTCTCCGGCAACCCCAATTGCAATCGCCCTCACCGTCTTCAACGCCGATCTAACGCCTGCAGATTTGACTACCTCGACCACCATGATACTAATAATACAGACATCGTTGTTAGGTTGATCCATGATGTTCCTGCCGGCAGGGAGATCTATCTCAGTTATTTCCCCGACAATCTCAAGTATTCCCAAAGACAGAGTAGGCTCAGGGATGATTATGGCTTCACATGTGATTGCGACCGCTGCAAGGTTGAGGCAAATTGGTCAGATGGGGAGGAAGAAGACAATTTTGCGGAAGAAAATTGTCTTCCAGTGATTTCATAATGGTGCCAGTTGGTGATTAATGAAGTGCCCGTTAGTGTATAATAAAGTGCCCGTTAGTGTATAATCAAGTGCCCGTTGGTGTATAATTGAGTGCCCGTTAGTGTATAATCAAGTGCCCGTTAGTGTATAATCAAGTGCCCGTTGGTGTATAATTGAGTGTCCGTTAGTGTATAATAGAGTGCCAGTAAGTGTGTAACTGAGTGTCAATGTATTTTTGAATGCCAGTTCTTGTAATTTTGAATGCCAGTCCATGTATTTTTGAATGCCAGTTCATGTTTTGAATATCAAAGCAAAATAATTATCAGTATTTTTGAGTGCCAGTATATGCATTTTTGAGTGCCAGTAAATTTGTTTTCAAATGCCAGTCTATGTATATAAAAGTGCCAGTGTGAAGAGTGTCAGTTCATGTATATAAAAGTGTCCGTGTAAAAAGTGCCAGTTTCATGTTTATAAAATGCCAGTATGAAATCACTGGTCATTTGTAATATTAACACTGGCATTTATCATGTTGCCAGTAATTACAAAAATGCCACCGTTTATTTTGAACATGGTTGCCAGTAATTACAAAATTGCCACCGTTTATTTTGAACAGCTTTTGAAAAACACGTTTTTCCTTAGCTTAAGAAAAAATTAGTTTTTTATAAGACCAACTCGAAAATAATACTTTTATAACTAGATATAAGAGTAATTATAGTCTTATACATTTAGGTATAAGAGAAAATTGTTTAATAAAATATGAATTTTTTATTATTATTTTTAAGAAAAGATAAAAATTGTGAAAAAAATATTTTTATAAATAGGTATAAGAGTAATTTTAGTTTTATACCTTTAGGTATAAGAGCGACCGAGAGGGATAATGTGTGAGCATGAGTTTCTGTGAAATTTTGCATCTCGCTTGGATATTTATTATTGACAAAAACTTATGTGAGAACAGGGATACCCGTCTCATGGATGAGACGGGTCATTCCGACCCGAAACCCGCTCCATCACCCGACTACGCAAAGGGGCTTTCTCTCTCTATACGGGGTATTCCAGTCACGAGCTCTCCCTCTCCGGCCAAAAGCAATCAACCCAATCCCCTTCAATCTCCCTACCAGAAACCAGTTCGCCGGCGACCAATCCTCTCTCTCTAACCATTCACCGGTAACCCAATTCCTTCCCTCAATTCCTCACCGTTCTCTCTATACCTAAAACACCGTTCACCACCACCGCCCTCCAACAACGCCAAACCCAATCAACCGCTTCCTCTCCGTTCCCTTTCGCCGGCGACGCCCTTGCTCCCTTTCTAAACCCATTCACCGGCGATCCTCTTCCTCTGAGTTCTCTTCCGCTACCTAAAGCAGCGCCCTGTTTCTCAACACCAACAACAACCGCGTCATCACCGTCTCCCTCACTTCCCTAAAAACCAATCGCCATTTTCCTTGTTTCCAGAACCTAAGCCCAAGCAGCAGAAGGCCAATTTTATTTGGGGATACTGTACCTATGTTTTGCTTTCTCAACATAGCATATTAGTGAACAAAATTCCTATTGCACGCACTTTACCTGCAAGAGTTTCAAAAATGATGAACTGTTTTTATTTTGAGTAATACTTTTCATTTGTTTAAGTAATAGTACTACACTTGTGAAGTAATAGTGTTTTTTTTAACTAATAATAGTTTTAGGAACTGTTTTAATTTTGAGTAATTCTTTTCATTTGTTTAAGTAATAGTTGGTATTGCTATAAGTAATAGTACTACACTTGTGAAGTAATAGTGTTTTTTTTTTTTAACTAATAGTTTGTATACATTAAAGTAATACATATATAGAGAAAAGTAATAGTGTTTTTCCCTATGTTTTCTTCGTTTGGTAAAAGTAATGCTTATTTTAACTAAAATGTAACAAACTTGTTATTTATATGTAATAGTATTTGTTTTCAAACAATAAGTTACAATGAGTTCAAATTTATCATGATACATGTAAAAGTATTACATTATCTATAGAAATATGTCAAAGTGTTACATTTACTTGTATAAACTATTACATTCATATACATAAGTTATTACATTTCAAATGTAATACATATAGTTTGTATTACATTTGAAAAAATGGGTAAAAACGAGCTTTTATTTTTTTAAAACAGGTATTACGTTTACTTATGAATAATGTTACTTTATATGTATACAGTCATTACATTAAGAGATGGTAACTATTACTTTTTCTAAACGTAATACCTGTTTTAAAAGGCATGAGCTGCCACCCATGGGTCGACCCGCCTCATGCATGAGACGAATCCCCTTGTTCTCACAGGAGACCAACTCTTTATTATTTTGATATCTCGCCTATGAGTTCTATCGTACTCATCCCAATCCAATATCAATTTCTTGAGTAATTTTATATCGAGAATTATACTTTGTTTTAATGTATTTCACTTTTTTTTTATAATTTACATAGTGACCTCTCCTAGTTTGATGTTTAATTTTGATATACATGATTATTTTTGTGGTGATAAATATGTGACAGTTGTTGGGTGTAGATGTGAGTATTGAGTCATTGAAAATGTGAGTTGTTTCACGTGTTTTTATCAAGGATGATTTCTATTTATTAGAATTTATATCTTTCTTATTTTTATAATATATTTGTAAATATCTTCTTTTCTCTCAGTTTATTTAGCTGTTATTATTTATATACTAACCTATTAATTAGTTTTCTTGTTTTAGTGTATGTTTTGAGTATTTTGTAGAAGACTCTCACATGTATTAGAATGCTCTATTTTTTTTAAAAAAGAACAACACTAGAAAGAATTCAAGTCAATCTATTCACACGTTTTGGAAGGAAGTATTTGTGATCTTTCTACAGAATTATTGGACAAAATTTTAAATAATGAACACAATATGAAAGGATAACAATAAAATTGGAATACAAATTATAATACAAAATAGAAAATGAAAAGAGAAAATCGTATAAAAGTCATCTTGATTTACTTGTTTTCGAACCGTGTTATGCACTTTCCTTAAAACTAATTTGTCCCCCTCTCTAAGAGTGCTCGAGGTTTGCACGCGCGTTAGTCTCCCAGGATAGAACGTATGAACCGGGTGCAACTCCGCACTTTAGCCTACCGGCGAATTGAACGTATGTTTGAACTAAATCACCAACTAGAACTTTAAAGAAAGAGACCGAAAGAAAAATTTATACAAAAGAATCCTAGGCTTTAGAGTTACAACATGAGATTCTTATATCATTTTTCTATCTTCTATATCTTCTAACTTTTTCTTCCTAGCCAAGAAAAAGAGACAAAACAAATATAAACATGTATGAAAGTAAGGATTAATTGATATTAATCTTTAATAATTAATCTCTCAAATTATGACTTTGTTGGTTACACACTCTTTGCCTTTTTTATATGAGAGAATTCACTCCAAGAATAAGGGTTATTTAATACAATAAGTAACTCACTTTATTCTTGTAATAACCAACCCAAATATAAAGTCACCAAATTCCTTTATTCAATTGTAATATTAGGTTAAAGATACACAAACCCAAAGTTTACACATTAGATTTCATTTCAACAACAGAAAATCAATTTCTCATTCAAATTAATAACCAATTTTTCAAACAATCCCCACATGAATGAAAATTGACTTGAGAAAAGTTAGTGATAAAGTTTGACAGACGAAAACTTACATACGATAGTTAGGGGTTTGCCATTTGAAGAATATTTACTCTACCCCAAATATTCCTTTCATTCCGATCAAATAGCCCACTCACCAGTCCTAAATATTCTTTAATTTCTTTTTACTTTTTTTTTATTGAAATTTGATCAACATTTTATTTTATGAAATTAAATATCTGTTTTTTTTTATATAATTTCACTCAAGCACCATCTAGTTATATACTACTTGTTCTGTTCCACGTTAAGTGCTCAATATTCCATTTTGGGATTTTCCCCTTAAAAAGCCAACTTTCAATAAAGCTTTGCTCTCTCCGTCTCAATAAAGGACGGGATTAAAAAAAGTGTAAGTCGTGTAAGTGTTACGAGTTTGAAAAGTAAGATAGAAAATAAATGTGTGATAGAGAATAGTAAGTGGATAGTGGTTGGGAGTATGAGGAATTTTTTCCCAAAATGACACTGTTTCAAAAAGTATTTCCCAAAATGTCACACTTTTAAAAGTATTGACCAGAATAACCTAGTTTGTAGAATTCACGGTTGGCAATTGCGTTTTCATTAATGAATTCGCAGTTGGCAATCGCGGGTTTATAATTTTTCTAATTTTTTTTTTTTAAACGCAGTTGGCAACTGCGAATTCAACTTTGAAAATGCAGTTGCCAACCGCGAATTCTAAAAACTAGGTTATTCTGGTCAATACTTTTAAAAGTGTGACATTTTAAAAAATACTTTTTGAAACAGTGTCATTTTGGGAAAATTTCGGAGTATGAGTGTGTCTCATTGAATAAAGATTAATTTAAAAAATTTGTTTTTGAAAAAGTGTAATTTTTAGCTGGAGACTCTTTTATATGTAATAAGTGTATCTTTTAGCGAGACAAAGGGGATACTCTTTTACATGTAAAAAATGTACTCTGTTTTAGCGAGACGAAAGGAGTACATATTTATTTTTTCTTTCATGTTCGAAGTATGGTTTTCTTACCTGTTAATATATAAAAAGAAAACAAGTTAAATATACTCCCTCCGTCTCAATAGTAGCTGCCCAGTTTTTGGGTTGCACGCAAATTAAAAAAATGAGGGGGAAGTAAAATTGTTGTGAGTGTAATTTGAAAATAGGAGAGAGAATGAGTGGAGGGAATAGTAAATTATAATAGTGTTGTGAGTATTAAAATAATGTAGGAGAGAGAATGAGTGGAGGGAATAGTAAAGATTCCTTTGCCAAAAAAGGAAAGTGGAAGCTTTTAACGGGACACCCAAAATGATAAAATGGGAAGCTTCTATTGGGACGGAGGGAGTATATCATTAGACTGGAAAACCATTAACTATTGACCATGCTGATGCATAACGTTGACCTTAACTATGCCCATGTTTAACCCCCAAACTCCAAGTGACTTGAAAACTGGTACTAAAGCAATTGCTATTTAATGCAGACCTTGAATATCACTTGAGACATTAAACTACTACTTTCAAATATAACTAGGAAAAATGGTGGTCAAAATTTATGGTTATGTTAAGTCAGCCTGCACACAGAGAGTGTTAACTTGCCTGTTGGAGGTTGGAGCCGAGTTCGAACATATACCTATCGATCTTGATTCTGGTGAACACAAGCGGCCCGAGTTTCTACTTCGTCAGGTGAGTTCAATTATATCATGTCAGTGGAGTATAAATTTATACTGTACCGTACAGTATAAATTTATACCAGTCTGTACGCAATAAAATGGGCAACCTGATAGTACAAGAACTTCCAACTGTGAAGCATAGAAAAACAATTTTATTTCATCTCTAACATTAATTTGTTAACTTATGAAGCCATTTGGACAAGTCCCTGCTATTGAAGAAGGTGACTTCAAGCTCTTTGGTAAGAATTCACTAGCATTTACTCTTGTCATGAACATATTATTACATCATTCCGATCCATATCGAGAGCTCTTGTAGCACCATATTTTTTTAAATATGGGGAGTATATATTTTATACTGATTGGCACGGCACATTCATTCAAACTAATTCCCTCCTACAATATTGAGTGCAGAATCAAGGGCGATCGTCAGGTACTATGCAGCCAAATACAAGTCCGACCTACTAGGAACGACCCTGGAGGAGAAAGCGCTAGTGGATCAATGGCTAGAAGTGGAATCACAAAACTTCAACGAAATGGTCTACACGATTGTTCTTCAGCTAATGGTGTTCCCTAAGATAGGACAGTCGACAGACACTGCATTGGTCCAGAAGTCGAAAAACAAGCTTGAGAAAGTGCTTGATGTATATGAGGAATGGCTGTCGAAGAGCAAATATCTTGCCGGAGATTTCTGCTCGATTGCTGACTTGAGCCACCTCCCGGGGATTAGGTACTTGATGAATGAGGCGGGGATGGAGAACTTGGTGACGGAAAGGAAGAGCGTAAGTTCATGGTGGATGGAGGTTTCAAACAGGCCATCTTGGGAGAAAGTTAAGCTGCTAATGGAGTAATGTATTGACTCGTGAAAATGTGGGTTACTGAGTACATGTGGGCTCGACCCTCTAATGGATCTCGCACATAAAATCTCTAGTAGTACCGGATTGCCCTTTTATTATGTGATTTTTCTTTCAGTAACTATCACTATGTTATGCAGTCAATATGAATAATTATCACTATTTTCTTGTTGTAAGCAGTATCCAATTTTAGTTCCCTCACATATAATGACAAGTACATTGCCCTAATTCCCTCACATATACTCCCTCAATCTAAGAACAAATATCATAATAGTAGACTGGTCACCATTTATAAAAATGTTGTTTTACTGGTTCGAACATTATTTGTACAATGATTTAATTGCACTAAGTAATTTTCCTTGTTTGGAAACGAGACAAGCCAAAATGAAAAGTGTGACATTTATTCAGAAATAACAGAGAGGGAGTAACCCAAATATCCAGAAATCAATAAAATCAAAAACCAACACATGGTATCAAATTGTTGAGGGAGTAATTATGATTCCTCTTACTGCTTAATGAAACCTGAAGAACAAAAAGTTAGCATTTTCATCAACATGCATGGATGGTAACATTGAAATGACAAAGCTTAATAACAACAAACCATATAATGCCCGTATTCCAAATAGTGGTGGTCGAAAACTCGAGTTTGCAATTATCTTGGCACGCCTTCAACTCGCTCAGGCCGGCTGTGGAGTAGCTGAAAGTTGAAAAGCTAGCTCCTGTAACAGTCTATGACACGTCTTAATTGTAGAGTAAAAGGTTGTGTCACCTTCATTATCGATCTCCTCCACCTTAGAATGGTGTTATCCTCGGTGACCCTTTTATTTCCAAGTTGAATTTTAAAATCTGCAACTACTTTGTGGACAAGTTCATCCAGATGTTGGTGGGTACTGAAAATTTTCATTCAAAGTGCAAGTAAATGGCATAGACAAAATGTGCTAGTTTCCGATCTACCAGAAAATATATACTTTCAAGAACTGAAATAGCCATCAAATGGAGGCAGTTGCGTCCGCTAGCTTATGGATGGCTCCCGGCCCTGACTAGAATAACAAGGTCTTTCCCCAATCGTTTCAATTGTCTAACAAAAACATGTACTCCATCCATTCTATAAAAAATAAATCCCATTGGACATGTGATTGCAAAGAAAGTCAATGAAATGACCAATAACCCAAACGAAAACAAGTGTTGGGTGACACATGCCAACTTTCCGTCCAAAATCTAACTAAATTCTTTCTTGGACCTCAAATTGATAAAAAAAAAAAAAGAAAGTTCAGACCTAAAGTGAGAAAAATTAAACTTCAGGCACCCAAATAATACATGTAAATCTTGGGGCAACAAAATGATATTAACCCATTTCATTTTACTTGCTATGGAAAGGATTACTCCCTCCGTCCCGAACAATGTTCACATACACTGTTTGCACATGTTTTAAGGAGGGAGTATTATATTGAAAGTGTTGTGAGTGTGAAAATAAAATAGGAGAGAGAATGAGTGGAGAGAATAGTAAATTATAATGGTGTTGTGAGTATTAAAATAATGTAGGAGAGAGAATGAGTGGAGGGAATAGTAAAGATTCCTTTCCATTTTAGGTAAGTTTTAAATGTGTGAAGTAAGTTTTGGGACGCCCAAAAGGGAAAGTGTGAAGATTGTTCTGGGACGGAGGGAGTATATAATAATTTGGTCCCAAAACTTGACACTTTTTATTAGTTTGGTCCCTCATGAATATCTTTTATTAGTTTGGTCCTTCATGTTGACAATTTTTGCCAATTTGCCCCTTATGCCCATGGAATACTTCAAAATACCAAGAATACCCTTGTACTATATATTAATTTAGCCTATAAAAATCAAATTAACTTTATCAACATACTCCAAAGGAGTTAACCTTTTGGAATTGATTAACTGAAAAAAGGGAGAAAAAACAATTAAGTCTCTTTCGGAGTTAATTACCTAATAAAAAGTGTCAACTTTAGTGACCAAATTATTATTTAATCCTTATGGAAACAACTAATTATTTTTTTAGGAATACACACTTTACAGAAAGTGCACGATGAAAGGAATAAGAAAAATAAATTACATACCTCTTATGAACGTCTCCGCCAATAAGTGTCACAGTATCAAGTGCTTCTCTCCATTCTTCAACCTTGTCTTTCCGTTGGGTCCTGTAATGCCTTTGGAGTCCTTGGCCAAACTTGCTTTCTGGATCAGTAAGGTCATCTGGTTCTACATCATAAAATATTGGTCTAATCATATAGCCTTTATATGTCTTTTCCCGTTTCAGAATGAGGAGAAGCTCATCTAGACAATATTCCGATTCACCATAATGTTCAGAGAATATAGTTATCGCACCAACCGAGTTACTGATCGCACTTTCTATTTCATCTAAAAATCTTTTTGTTTTGCGGGAGTTCCTTTCATCAAAGAATGTGCTTATATTTGCCTTTTCCATACTAGTGTGGAAGACACCAGCAACTGTATAACGAATTTCTTTGGAGCCTCTGAAGTTCAAGAAGATATCATATTTCTTTGGCTCATCTGTATGTTGAAGATATTTAAGATAATTAGAAACAAAATTCAATGGAGTCTGTGTCTGTGAAACAAAAGAGAAAATTACCCGAGTTAATTACCCACTTGCTTCTTAGCCTTTGAATATATTTTATGTTGAAAAACTAATGTAATTGAACGGTATAAATCAAGGTACAAACGTGGGTTATAACTGAGCAAGGCCCAATGGATTGGTCCCAAAATATAATTCATATAAGTCTCAATTACGACAAATGGAGTGAGCCATCCATACCTTTGCTCGTCATGCCTCCTCGTCATTCCAACTATGTCGACCTAGACATAGCATAACGAATAATGACTAAGGCACATAATACACTCTTATATGCCGAGGAAGTCATCCATCAAAGCCGAGGATGGCTTCACCAAACACTACAAGAAAACTGTCATTTAGCGACGGATTTTAGCGACGGACATAAATCCGTCGCTAATAGCGACGGATTAGCGAGGGAATAGTGAGGGATAAAAATAAAAAATAAAAAGGCTGAAAACGACAACTTTAACGACGGATTTAACGACGGATTTAACGACGGACACTATTCCCTCACTATTTCGTCGTAAAATTGGCGCCAAAAAATTGCGCCTCTTTTTAACGACGGTTTACCGACGGATTAACGAGGGATTGCAATTTTTTTTACCGACGGATGTATTTCGTCGCTATAGAATTAAAAAAATAAAAAAATATTATTTTATTTTCATTTACTGAAATTTTTTACAAAAAGTTATAAAAAAAAATTAAACAAATGAAAGTATAAAGAATGGTTATTAATAATAAGCATTATTAATTATTTGACATTTATTTTATTAAATTTTTGGCTTTGACATGGATCATCATCTTAGCCATCTATAATAACACATTTGACTTGGATCCAATGGCTCACATTTTAATAAACTATTTCACTTAAATTATCATCTCAACCATCCATTTACTTTAAATTAATGGCCTAGATCAAAACCCTAACCACACCCCTTTTATTCATTAAGCGCCGCCTCCCTCCCTCATCTCATCTGCTCTCTCTCTCTCTCTCTCTCTCTCTCTCTCTTCACGCTAACATTACCCTCTCTCTCTCTAAACGCATACCACGGCTTCATCTTCCCCCTCAATTCAACATCGCGTAGGAATCAATGGCGGCACCTCCCTCATCTTCTCTCTCTCTCTTCACGTTCCTTCCCAGCCCCTTCCCACTTCTTCTTTTCCATTGATTCTCCTCGTCGGCCACCATATGACAATAAGTTGATGATGCATCGTGGGGGAAGTTGGATTCGCCTCCCTTTTCCATTGAAATTGTAGTATAACAACGTTATGAAATGGAATTACCAATTTTTGTGGACCAATTGACTATTTATTTTTTGTGGGTTTTTGGGTAAGATTAATTTTAGAATAATTTGTCACAATGTGTGTGTGTGTGTGTATGTGTGCGAGGTTCGAGTTGTGATCAATTGCAAGAGAATTGGGCTTGAACGGATGGGTTCAACACTTGCGAGATGGGTCCGTTGAGGCATTGTTTTTAAGGGTGATGAGAAGGTTAGGGAGATGGAGATCGTGTAGAAGGGGCCCTCCATCGCCATGGTTCTTCGGTCTTGATGTTGTGCCTTGTAGTGATGATTAAGAATTGGTTTTGAGCGAGACCAACTGTTTGATGAATAGATACAAAGGCAAGAGTTGTATGGTTTGGTTGATGATATTCTGCAATAATTTGGTGTTTGTCGACAATTGTTTTAAATTTTTTCTTGATCAATAGCTTTATTTGGAAAGAAAATATTGATATTCAACCAGTAATTGAATTGTATGATGAGGACTTGATATAATGAGGACTTGATATTCATATGATATAATACTTGGATTTTTTTGGCTTATTTTGTCAATTTTTTATCAACAATAATAAAATAAAAATATATATTAATATATATTAATATATTTTTAAATATATTAATATATATTTCTATATATATATTTCTATATATATATATATTAATATATATATATATATATATATATATATATATATATATATATATATATATATATATATATATATATATATATATATATATATATATATATATATATATATATATATATATATATATATATATATATATATATATATATATATATATATATATATATATATATATATATATATATATATATATATATATATTAATATATATATATATATATTAATATATATTTATATATATATATATATATATATATATATATATATATATAATTTTTTAATAAAAAATATCAAATTAGCGACGGAAATATCCGTCGGTAATTTGGTATATCAAAAATAAAAATATTGAAAAATTTAATTTAATTATAGCGACGAATTCTAAACAATAACGACGGATTATTCCGTCGCAAAATATTATAAATTCGTCGTCCAATCCATATTATTAGCGACGGTTTGGAATCGATTAGCGAGGGATTGGTCCGTCGTTAAATTACCGACGGACAGGAAATTTCGTCGTTAAACATTAGCGACAAGGGTTTTAGCGAGGGAAAAAATCCGTCGGTAATCCGTCGGTAAATCGTTTTAGCGACGGAAATTTGACTTTTAGCGACGGATTTTTCCGTCACTAAAACCTGTTTTTCTTATAGTGAAAAGACGAGGAGACCTTCCTCGGTCGTCATCCAGGACAAGGAAATGGGCTTCCCTATCCTTACTGCTCTCTTCCTCGGCGTCAGCTCAGGCCGATCAAGCATCACATGACGAGTGGTGTACCCCCTAGGCGCACGTGCAGAATGTTATTATCTAATCCTACTCAAACAAGGATTGTAGGAAGTTTTAATCCCACTAGTATTATAACCTCTTCTCACACAACTTCCTAATCAAAGATGAACTCTACAATTCTATACTTATAAATATAAGCCATAATTCATATTATTTTGGTAACGCATCTTTTGACTCTAAACTATTGTCAATTGGCTTATCTCTCTAAACGCAAATACTTACTCTCACGCCGGAGGGCATTCGCCGGTGGAGCCCCGGCCTAATTTACGTGTTTGTTCTTCTTTTTTCAGTCTATTCAATCATACAGGATACAACCTGATGCTGGATTTGGGCTGATCCGAACGTTTTTGGCATCATCAGTATGATTCCATTGCCGGGAAATGATTCGTATTATCCGTTTAATAGCTTGAAAAATTCTGATTCATTCTCCTAATCTTAATGGAATACAGAAATACTGCTAGTATTACTCCTGATAGGGATAATATTCATGTGGAGGAGACTCATGACAACACTAGTACTGATTTTCCTCTTACCAATGGGGAACTGCCTCCTCCTCCACCATTGATTGATGGGTTGCCGCCCCTAGGAATGAATCCGCGTTCTAGGGGACAGCCAGTAACCGAGGGAGCGCTGCCAAACCCCACTCGTCGTTGGCGCCGAGTAATACCTGCTGGCAACCAGACGGGGAGGAATGCCGCTTAGGGGGTAACTGAAGCCTCCTCCCAACAGATTGATCGCAGAACTCTATTGACACTACAAGAAAGGAGGCTATTTACGGCGCTCATTTACGGCGGTGGACACGCGTCCGCCGTATATATCATATATATACGGCGGTTATGTATACCGCCGTATATAACTAATATATACGGCGGTCTAGACCGCCGTAAATAAGTAAATACGTATATTTCACATGTATGTGTATGAGATCGAAGTTATATACGGCGGTATATCAGTAGCCGCCGTATATAGGTAACTATTATCGGCGGTTAATACGCGTCCGCCGTAAATAATGAAGTTATATACGGCGGTATATCAGTAGCCGCCGTATATAGGTAACTATTATCGGCGGTTAATACGCGTCCGCCGTAAATAATGTGTATTATTTACGGCGGTGTACAATATCCGCCGTAAATGTTATTAAATACCGGGAAACCAAATTTCCCTATTCAGTTTCGCGGTAGTCTCTGTCTCTCCCTCTCTTTCTCTCCTCCATAGCAGCTAGGGCACGAAGATCTCCATAGCTAGGGCACGAAGATCTCTTTCTCTCCTCCAAATCAGCAGGTTGGTATTTACTTTTAATTTTTTGGTTTTTATTGTTCTTGGTCTTGGTCTGTACTCAGTCTCTCTTTCTCTCCTCTAGCGTATCTCAGTCTCGCTCTCTCTCTCTCTCCTCCAGCCTGGGAAATTGAGCTTTGATTTCTTCAATCAACAACAATCAGGTATACATTTCTTTCCCCTTTTCTAATTTACTTTTAATTTCTGGGTTTTTTTTGTTCTTGGTGTTGTGAGTTATTGTTGATGTTGTTGTTGTTGTTGTCGTTGGTATTGCTTGATCTTTGTTTTTTTGTTTTTTGTTTTTTTTTTTTTTTTTAACTCAATAATGTTAGTACTCCGATATATTATATTTTGTTCTTGGTGTTGTGAGTTATTGTTGATGTTGTTGTTGTTGTTGATAATGGTAAGCTAAGATTTTGTAATGCAAGAACCGAGTATGTAAGTACATATGTTTGGTAGGTTTTATGGCTATGAGAGACCTCTGTAGAACACCAACTTCGATGTTCAAGCTTGACTAGATCAGTTCTAATGCTGATTTTAAATGAAAGAGCCAAACTTGAGTAGATTGGTAATTGCAATTTCAATTTTGGTGTTCGCCATGCCCCATGAAATTCATCTTTTTTTCTAAGTTGGTTTGATCATCACATGAGCTAACTTCAAATGATATTTATATAGAACCATACAGGAATGTTATGCAAGCCTTACTTGTTTAGTACCCTAGTGTTAATGTTACTCCATTCTCAAGTATGTAATTGTAATGGATTATTTTTATAATGCATTGTTTGTCTGGTTAACATAATGTAGGGGTTGAAGAGATGGATTGAAATAGAATCAAAGTGTTGATCCTTTTGAAATTAGAACACAATTGAGTTAGGTTATTTTTCTAGCATTTAGTAATGATAATTGCAAATTAAGCTTGATAATGAATGTTGTCATAGGGTTATACTATATCATGGGCCCAAGTTCGACTAATAGGCTAGGCTCCAACAATGTGTATTATCTATATTTGGACAAAAGTTGTACATATTTAGACTATGTTTGTTTATGAGTTTATTTTTATTCTAAAATTTGCATCTCTCGGTCTTATATATAGGTTGTATTTTAACGTTAAAAATATCAAGTCAAGTCATATATGGACAAAAGTTGGATTGATTTGGATAATCGAATTTCAAATGAGTATTTGTCTGGGGTTGACAACTTTCTCGATTTTGCATTCTCAAAAAAGTCTGTTGGTGTTAAAGAAATATATTGTCCTTGTAAAAAATGCGCAAATCGTTACCAAAATGACCGTGTAACCGTGAGATCACATTGTATTGAAGTGGGATTTCAAAAAGATTACAAGAATTGGATTAGGCACGGGGAAGAGTACATTTCGGCACGTAAGAATGATAATAATGATAGGACAACTGAAGATGGCATTGAAATTGAATTGGGCGTGCAAGATTGTATGAGGCGAATGGTACATGAAGGGATGGGTATGCCGGATAGTAACCAGCCAGAATTGAAGAAATCGTACAATCGAGATGCATCCACCGCAAAGTTTCTTAAAATTTTGAGAGATGCTGATCAAGCCTTGTGGGAAGGGTGTGATAAGTTTACAGTACTCTCATTTATTGTAGAACTTATGCACTGGAAGGCTAATTATCGAGTGGCCGATAAGGGATTTACTTCTTTATTAAAAATTTTCATTAGGGCATTGCCTCAGTCAGCGAAAGTGCCAAGTTCCTATCGTGAGGCGTACAAGATGACTGCGGATTTGGGTTTTAGTTATAAAACGTGGGACGCGTGCATTAATCATTGTATGTTGTTTCGAAATGAAACTGAAAAACTTACTAAATGTGAAATTTGTGGAGCCTCTAGATATAAGCAACAAGAAGAAGGGGGTAGCGGTGAAGGTGCGGAAACAAGTAGCAAGAATAAACTTCCCAAGTAGGTAGCGATGAAGAAAGTATGGTATTTTCCCTTAAAGCCAAGGTTGCAAAGGTTGTATTGGTCATCTAAGACCGCGACACTCATGAGATGGCATGTCGAGAAAAGAATAGACGATGGTGTGCTGAGGCATCCTGCAGACTCTCGTGCGTGGAAGGAATTCGATGAACGTTATCCATTATTTTCTAGTGAAATTCGGAATGTTAGATTGGGATTAGCATCGACGGATTTAATCCTTTCGTAACAATGACTATATCTCAGTACTTGGCCGGTTGTGCTTATGCCATACAATCTTCCACCTTGGTTATGCATGAAACAACCATATTTCTTCTTGTCGGTGCTTACTCAAGGCCTAAAAGGGCCGGGCAACAAGATAGATGTGTATCTCCAACCGTTAATTGATGAGTTGAAGGAATTGTGGGAAGATGGTATATCAACTTATGATGCATCAAGGAACGAGTTGTTTACTTTACGAGCTTCACTATTATGGACAATAAATGACTTTCCCGCATATGCAATGTTGTGCGGGATGGAGCACTAAAGGTGAATATGCTTGCCCTTGTTGCAATGTGAGACCTCAAGCACGATGGTTGGATCATGGTGGCAAGTATTGTTATATTGGTCATCGACGCTTCTTGCCTAGGAGTCATGCTTTTCGTAAGGATAAAGGCTCTTTTGATGGTACTCATGAAGTGGGAGATAATCCCAAGTTATTGTTTGGAACAAAATTGCTTAAACAAGTTGAAAATATGGAAACAGAGTATAAAATAGAAGATGTTATTAAAAAGAGGAAAAGAGAAGAGGGTGAGAAGCAACAAGCCAAGTTGGAGAAAAGAAAGGTTCCTAAGTTGTGTCACAATTGGAAAAAGAGGAGTATCTTCTTTGAGTTTCCATATTGGGCAAATAATCATGTTCGTCATAATCTTGATGTTATGCACATTGAAAAAAATGTGTGTGATAATGTGCTACATACTCTGTTAGGTACTGCGGGGAAATCAAAAGATAATGATAAAGCAAGAAAGGACCTAAAAGAGATGAACATTCGGAAACCATAGCATATACAAAAGCTTCCATCTGGCAAAGAAATTATGCCTCCGTCTCAGTTCACAATGAGTAAGAAGCATAAAGACACATTCTTGAAAGTTCTAAAGGGAGTCAAAGTCCCTGATGGCTACTCGTCAAACATATCTCGTTGTGTACATCTAGAGGAAAGAGCTATTTGGGGTCTTAAGAGCCATGATAGTCATATTTTGCTCCAACAACTACTCCCTTTAGCTGTTTCGAAAAGCGTGCCTACTTCTGTTGTAAAAGCCATCATTGAGTTGGCAAATTTCTTTAGGCAATTATCCTCAAAGGTGAATACACTTGCTGATCTCGAAAAGATACAAGATCGGATGGCTGTCACACTATGCGCTCTCGAGAAAATATTCCCACCAGCTTTCTTTGATGTTATGGAGCACTTGCCGGCGCATTTAGCCGAGGAGGCCTTGCTAGCAGGCCCAATACAATTTTGTTGGATGTATCCGGTAGAGAGGTACATCCATATTAAATTTACTTTGAAAAAAGTTAAATTCCTTTTTACATTTGCTTTAGCATAAGTAAATGTTTTTGTAGGTTTCTACTTACATTAAAATTATATGTTCGAAATCGAGCCCATCCCGAGGCCTCCATAGCTAAGGCAATTGTGGCTGAAGAATGCATGACTTTTTGTACGCAATATTTGGATGACATTGAGACAAAGTCCAATCGTCCTAGAAGAAATGATGATGAAGGTGATGAGTTAGGCCGCTTTGTAGGAAAAGAAGAGGTAATTACCCTTGATTACATCACACGAGTACAAGCGCATAGATATGTGCTTTTCAATACTGAAGATGTTGAACAATACCTAGAGTAAGTGATTCCTTACATGAGGCTTACATTCCTTATATCTTTTATATTTCAAATTAATACTAAATTCATATTTTCAATCTGCTCAGAATGCATCGTGCACATTTGAGGGAGACACTACCTCGTAATCAACGACATCTTATAGAGAAAGAACATAATAATAAGTTTGTTAGCTGGTTTAAGGATTATGTAAGTATGAAACCACCTTCATATAATAGTTTCAATTTATCATTTTAAATATTTTCTTATTAAATTTTGTTTTTTATAAAAGGTATGCACGACGAAAGATGTAGTGCCCGAAAGAATTATGAGTCTTGCATTGGGTCCTCATATGGATGCGAGGCGGTATAAGTCTTACATAATAAATGGTTTTCGATTTCGAGTGAAGGATGTCGATAGACGGAGGAAAACTCAAAATAGTGGAGTCATGCTGAATGCAAGTGTGACAAGTTTTGCAAGCCGAAAGGATAATAATCCCATTGTAGGGGATGTTAACTTCTACGGGGAGTTGATTGAGATCCTTGAAATTCGTTATAGCAACTCAATAAGATTTGTATTGTTTAAATGTGATTGGGTTGATAACCGGACAGGCAAGATGGAAGATGAGCAAAAATTTACTCTTGTAAACTTCAATCACAAGTTGTATAAGGATAATCGAGTTGGTGATGAACCATTCATATTAGCATCTCAAGCTGAGCAAGTTTATGGGATTGACCCAATTGACCGCCGCTCAAAAGAAAAAATGGCGGAATTTGGAGGGTAGGAAATTTCAAGTCACCACTTTCCTTCATTTGCCGGTGTTGAGCGATTTGGGTTTAGAGACGTTAGTAACAGAATTGATGACGCAAGCCGGGTTAGGTAATTTCCTCGGGAAGACTCCATCTACGTATTTGAGATATTCACTTGAGTTCCTTTCAACTTTGGAGGTAGGCAAGGGGTCACAAGAAAATTCTATTCGGTTTCATATGAATGATGAAGCCTATCGAGTGACTTATGATGAGTTGAGGGAAATCTTTGGGGTTGATCGGTAGAGAGGAAGCGGGTCGAGGCTGATGGGGGGACTTGTCATTTCTTTTCGGAGCTCACAGGATTGCCCTGCAAAAAAAAAATACCTTAGGGCTTCCTCTCTTTCTCACCCGGCTTGGAAATTATTTTACAGAGGTCTATCTATGTCTTGGTTGGCAAACGGAGAGCCCGCTCAATTGAATGTGGCTATGGTAAACCTTTTGCGAACAGGGTTGAGGAGTTATCAGGTGATTCCTGATTGGGTTGATATTTTTGTTCGGAGATGTGAGGCATTTGCCCTTACCAAAAAGGGAAACATATCAATAGGGGGGATGATCACATTGATTGCTCAAGTTTGTGTGGGTGAACCAAAACCCGAGGCGATGAGATTGATGGGGGGCACGAGTTTTTATTATGGAGACTGGTTAGTTCAGTATGATAAGTTTGTGAGGGACCGGAGGGCGACAGACAACAGGTCTTTATTGTTTGAATATGGTACTCCCAGGAGGACGGTCCGTTGCAGGGTAGGGGCCACGTTTCCGAGTGGTGAACAGGCCAGGCATTGGCGTATGCCCGGTGTTGATGATCAAATGGATCCCGTTGATGAGGAGGATGATGATGAGCAAGAAGAGGAGGATCAGGAGAGACAGGGTGGTCGGGGAGGAGAGAACCAGAGCCGGCAGGGGTTCTTTTGATCGGTGGGATACCATGAGGGCATTTTGGAGGAGCGAGGAGCGATCAAGGATCGCTCGGGAGCGAGCCGACATGCTTTGGAGGATGCTAGATGGGGGAGTTTATCGCTCGGGAACGAGTTGACAGACTTTAGAGGATGCTAGATGGGGGAGGTGCGGGATCGTTTTGAGGGTTGGAAGATGAAGCTTGCCATGTTGGGAGCCCGGTATACGCAGTTGGAGGCTTGGGCGATGCGACAGAGCCCCGGAGTTACGAGCCGGTTTGAGAGGATTATTTGACTACGATGCATTCGAGAGCCACTTTGCTCGTGCACGAGGCGTTCTTCCCGTCAGACCTACTATCAGGGACAAACCTCCGACTCTCATCAGTGATGTTATTATTGTGATGTTATTATTAATGTTTCATGTTTCAATCAAACTTGTTATTTTGTATGGTTGAATATTAATATTATTAATTGTAATATGTATTTGTTTAGATCTTATTTGCTTACTATTACTAAGACAATGTTATTACTTATGTTTCATATTTCAATCAAAATTGTTATTTTGTATGGTTGAATTGAATATTAATATTGTTAATTGTAATATGTATTTGTTCTGCTTCTTTTTATCAAACTCTTATTTCCTACAGGATCTTGTTGTAGCAGCTCTCTTACTTTCCACCTCCGTCATCTGCTTCTCTAGGTACTCCTTTGATGCCTGTAGAAATTTGAATATATTAAATGAATATCCAATTTTTACTTTGGGATGTCCCCGCCCCGCTTCCCCACCGATTTGGTACCCGCGGAGCCCCCCCCCCCGCTTCCCCACCAATTTTTTGTTGATTCGTTGGAAATGTTAGTGTAATGTCATGGTTTATGGTATTTGTTGTTTTTGATCACATTTAACATTTTTTACCTCTTATGCCTGAAGTGTGAATACTCTATTCTTTTTTTACCTCTTATGCCTGAAGTGTGAAGAACCATATATCCTGAAACCGTTGGTTTGATGGGGGTAGTTGTCTGTGTTTTTGCCGTTGTAGTTTCTTTCCATATCCAAACTTTGTTATAGCTTCTTTATATATGCTCATAAGTCATTTGTCAGAATGATAGAGGAAAGTCAAAGCAGTTAGAGATGTAGCACTATTTTCATTGTGGATGACACTTGATTCTAGAAACCATAGATATTGTGCAGCAGTTTATTTATGTGTTTTCTAGTGTTTGGTGAAATACAATGAGTATCTTGTTGAAGACCCTTTTTTAATTATTGGAACCCCTTTCATCTGACAATGCATAAACAGCCTGTGATTAGAAATGGAAGTTTTTGAAGCAACTTCATGGACTTAAGGCCTTTTGTCCTGACTTCACAATCATATATGTTTGATGTCTGTTTCAGCGATCATATTTAGCGTCTGTAATTCTATTGGTTGGCATCAAATCATATCAAGACCAGCTCTATTTGTTGTAGGTGATTCAGACACTTATCTTTTTAGCAAATTCTGTCTTAAGTATGAGTTATGGCCTCTTCTGAGCTTTTTCTTGATAACTCTTTATCAAGACCATCTCTATTTGTTTTTTTGATCCTAAGTGACAACTGAAGGTACCGGGATGTAGAATTACTTACTATTGGCATATAGCTATATCGAGTCCGGGACTATGAGGAAAAATGATTTTTGTTTACAGTGGTCTATCTTTGGTTGAGGCTCATAGTCACACAATATTACATCTATAGTGTCTCTTCTTCGTAGTGGTCCTTGTGAATTGTGCAATTCTCTACATTCTTGTTCTATATCAACTAATCAACTATTGCTCCATGTATTTTCATTTTGGTCTATGATGATTGTTGCTTTACCAATGCACGGTGACAAACAGTCTGTGGAAGTCTGACAAAGACGTAGGCCAATTTTTTACTTTGGGATGTCTCTAGAAACTTGTTGTTGTTGCTGTTTCTGTTTCTGTTGTTGTTGTTGTTTCTGTTGCTGTTGTTGTTGCTGTTTCTGTTTCTGTTGTTGTTGTTGTTTCTGTTGCTGTTGTTGTTGCTGTTTCTGTTGCTGTTTCTGTTGCTGTTGTTGTTTTAATAGTTTCTGTTGTTGTTGCTGTTTCTGTTGCTGTTGTTGCTGATATTATTGACGCGTCCAAGGCCTTGATATGAACTGGCTGCAAGTCGTTTGTTACTTATATTTGGAGTTATATGGTGGGATAGAAACTACATTATGGATTGTTTATATATTAATAGTATCCTAAACTTGATGACTTGCCTATATGTGTGTTACTATTTTTTGTGCAATTATTGTTGTACATGGAAATATTTGTTGGAAAAACTAGGGTGAGGGTAAGAATGGCCTGTTCTTTCTCCTCCATATCCGCCCAGTTGCAACTACTCATGTAAATACTTTTTGGGTGTTGTTGTTGCTGTTTATAGGCCTTATATAAGATACATAAGACCTATAATAAATTTATAGGTCTTATACATATATTATAAGACTGTTTTTTTGGGTCCTTTACTTGGTTTATCCAATTTTTGTGCTATAATTGAATTGTCATATGACAGATATGCCGCCAAAGAAAAATTTATTAACAGGTCAGGGCTCGAACCCTAAAGGAAGAGGGCTGGCAAAACCAACCAGCAAATGGGGTAAAAATCAGAAATTGGATATAATATGGAATAATTATGGTCAACCAGTTGGTGGGGAAATGGCAAAACTAGCTACTCAGATAGGAATTTTTGCTAGAAATGGGGAACATTTCCCATTAACTAGAGAGTGGCCTCAGATGGACCATGAGTGCATAAACGCCGTATGGAATGACATTTTGGTAAGTTGTAATCCATATTTCTTACATAAATCTCTAGTACGTAGTCAAAAGTCTTATGATTCTCTAACAATTGTTTTTTTTTCTTTGTTGAATTGTGTATATAGGATAATACAAATGCTCCTCCGGAGTATTACCCGGTTATGGTTCTTTCTCTCAGTAAAGCGTGGCGTGACTGGAAATACCAGGTGAGACAAGCATATAATAAGTATTACTCAGTTATGAATATTACTCAGTTATGACTTTGTTATGAATATTATATCAGTTATATGACTCAGTTATGAATATTACTCAGTTGAAATCTCATTATAAGATGTATGAATCCGACCAAGACGCATTGGCTAACCCACCCCGTGGGTGCGTTGCGGATCAATGGGCTGCACTTGTTGCGATGTGGGGTACGGACAAGGCTCGGGTATATTTCAAATTAATCTCAATCTATTATCGTGAATGTCTTATATAAGTAGTCAAATTAATACTAATATTATCTTTTTTTTTTCCAGGAAATATCAGAAACAAATAAATTGAATCGAGAAAAGCAAGCGTGCCTGAACCGGACCGGAAAAACGTCCCATCCCAAACTCATAAAAGAGGTTTGTCATCGTTCAATTTAGTTCTCAGTTGTCAATTAATGTTTCTTTTTGTATCGTATATAAATATATTTTTTTTGGTCAAATGATTCTATTATAAATTGTAGAGAGACGACAAGGGTTTACCAACTGATCGCGTAAGCTTGTTCATAGCTACGCGCACGGGCAAAACACCTGCAGATCAAGAAACCACTCAAATGATTGTAAGTTAAAGTTTCAACCTTTTCTGTTTCAGTTTTGTTATTCTATAAAATACTTTTTTCATTTCTAACTTCATTTTCATAATATTAATTAAAGTTAAAACATTTATATTGAACATGTTGTTTTTGTTACAGCAAACGCTTAATGATGCAATTGATGAGCTGCCAGAGGAGCAACAAAACTCTCCCACGGCGCGTGAAAAGATTTTTGTTGGTATGATGGGCACTGATGACCACGGGAGAGTGCGATGTATGGGAGGCGGTGTCAACAAAACTAAGGTGTTTGGTAAATCCCCAACTACTCAGACAGCTGTATTGGAGGCGGTGGCATCCGTCAGAGCAGATTTTGAAAGGCAACTTCAGGAGGAACGCCGACAAAATGAGGAGCAACGACAACAGTTACAACAACAGTTACAACAACAAATTGATGAGTTGAATATCATTTGATGGAACGTGGAAAAGACGGTAATCAATAGGTGGTGAATTTGGTTTTTGTGATACATTCAACATTAATGGTTATTATGTTTGGAAACGACAAACGTTATTTGTATAATGGTTATTATGTTTGGATACATTCAACATTAATTTTGTGTTAATATGTAGATTGTAAACATTGATTGCATTTGTGTATTTTTGGTTATATACAGGTTGCATTTGTGTGTGTACAGGTTGAATTTGGTTTTTGTGAACGTATTTTTTGGGAAAGTGAATTATACAGGCCTGGGAAAAAAATAGGCTTATTTACGGCGGAACCCTTCATCCGCCGTAAATAAGGCCTAGACGAGTCGTGCCTCAAGGGGGGACGAGGGAACCAGAAGGGGGTACAAAAGGGACCACTCGTGCCATTTGGGACGAGTCGTCTCTACCAAGTTATTTACGGCGGTGACTAAATCCGCAATATAAAATGGCCATGGACGACTCGTCTACAAAGGGGGGACGAGGGAACCAGGGGTGGGTGCAATTGGGACGACTCGTTACGGAGCGGACGACTCGTCTCTTATTTACGGCGGTTACACCTACCGCCGTATAAAGATTACTCATATACGCCATCCAATACGTATTGTATTACATTTATATACGGCATCCTTATTTCCGCCGTAAATACTACATTTATATACGGCGGAGGTATTTCCGCCGTATATAGTATTTACGGCGGTTATACCGCCGTATATAGTATTTACGGCGAGTCTTTATACGTTGGACTATTTACGGCGGAAAGTCCGCCGTATATACTATTTACGGCGGGGCGCGTTTTATATACGGTGGATTTTAACCGCCGTAAATAGTCCTTTTTCTTGTAGTGTGAATTAATAGGTGGAAACTTTGCAACACATTTATAAAATACAAATGTCTTGCTGCAATTGAATCCTAAGCACTCTCTGGTTGAATTTATAAGGCCTACGAGAACTAAAAATTCTATGAAGGGGAGAGTCATTTTGACAGGCGTGGTAGTCGGGGGAATAGAGAAAATTTTTCTCCTGGCCAACATCCCCTTCGTCATGGCACTGCTAGTAAGCAAAACCCCCAAGATGTCCCTCCTTGTCATAAGGCACCTAGGCATGGTAACACGAGAAATGAGGTAGACTTGAGAAGTCATGTGAACCACCAATGGGAGCAGGAGGTTAATTCTGCTGGCTTGAGAGCAAGGCTCAGACAAGCAAGGCAAAAAACCCCTCCTCATCGTACTACCCCTCCTCGGCATAGGAGCCCTCTTCGGCCTAGGAGCCTACCTCATCACAGGTCCTCTCCTCACCCAGAAATGACACCTAGAAGGGACAGAGCACCATCTGGACATGGGGACAACCACCAGGAACATGAGGAACACGGTAGAGTAAATGGGCACAGAAAGAAAGGACAAACCGTAGCTCTCATTTTAGCTCCGAGATCGATGCAATAGATATTCTTCTCTTGAAGAAGAGACTAGATAAAATGAAAATTGGGAGGAAGGAAGTGGATGATGATGATAACAGTGCCACTCGTTCTTTCTCCCAGCGAATTAATGATCTACCTCCTAATCCTGCTTTTAAAATCCCATGTTTTAAAAAATATGCGGGAACCACAGACGCACGGGACCATGTGCAAAGATTTGAATCCACTATGACCCTCCTCATCAAGGAAGATGATATTCTCTGCAAGGCTTTTGCAATTACCTTCTCTGGAACAACTTTATCCTGGTTCCGTGAACTAAAGAAGGAAAGCATCGATAGCTGGAAAATCATGAGAAGGAGGTTCCTGGACCACTTTGCAACATCAGGAAGGAAAGAGAAAGAAAAGAATTACAGATCTTGCTAACATTGAGCAAGGGAAGAATGAAACAACTCTTAGTTATTACAATCGATTCAGAGCCATGACAGACCAAGTAGAGGAGAGCTTGACAGGCCGGGAGGTGATTGTTTTGTTTAACTCCGGACTAAGATCCGGGAAATTGATCGATGAACTTTCTGCCATAAAGCCTAAGTCAAAATCCGGTCTGTATAATGTGGCTTACACCATAGCTATGGCAGGAGATAAAAGTAAAAGGAGGTCTGAGAAACCAGAAGCAGAGGCAGCTGGCACCAACCAGGCTTCCAATGGAAGTAACTAAAAGGGGAAGAATAGAACTCGGGCTACTGAAAGAGCCAAGGTTTTTACCCCTCTCACCAAACCAATCACGTAGATCATGCACTTGGTTAATCTACCAAGTCCCCAACCACTTTATGAAAGAACAAAGCACACCCGTGATAGCTCCAAGTATTGTGCATTCCACAAGGACCACAGTCACGACACAAAGAATTGCATCTCCCTCAAGAGAATGATCTAGAGATGGGTAGACGAGGGAAAGCTTGATCGCTACGTTATAAGAGAAGATAACAAGCGAAAAAGAAAGGATGATGATGATAAAGATGATGAAAGGGAAGACAGGCCCCCCAGGTCTAAACTCCATGTTATAAGGGAGGAGATTATTTCTAACAAAAAATTGAAAGACCAGATCTATGAGACAAGTAAAGTCTATCACATCCCATGGATTTATAAGGAGGAGGAAGTCATCAGCTTCTCCCCTAATGAACTAGCCGAAAGTCGCGCGGCTCGCGAACAACCTCTTGTGATCAAAGGGAGGATTGATAATTGTGAATCTGAGAGACTCTTCATTGACTTGGGGGCCTCCAGGGATATTTTGCATTATTGTACCTTCCAGAAGATGAATCTGAAGGATAGCATGCTGGAGCCTTACTCTGGAAAACTAGAATGCTTCACTAACCACAAAGTCAGCGCCATGGGACAATTGATTTATTACTAGAAATAGGGGAACATCCCTTACGAGCAGAGGTCACAGTAACATTCGTGGTTATAGATCTGGCCAGTGACTACCACGCCATCCTAGGCGTTCCAAGTCAATGCAAACTTGGGTTGGTAGCATCCCTCCCTCACCAACAAGTTAAATTTCCCACTCGTGCTGGAATTGGATGTGTGAGGGCGACACCCAAGGACTTCTTGGAACATGTGATGAGGAGCGAAAAAACATCCAGAAAAGTGGAGGTGGACACAGAAGAGGAAAATCTGAAAATCTCTAAGTCTGCAAAGACTACCAGCACCAGTTCTAGGCTAAATCTGATTTTTGAAGCAGAGTATGAGGACCACATAATTATAGATATCCACAAAAACAATGACACAGTTCTTTCCGTCTCGGATATAGCCCCTCATCTCATCGGCCAGAACTCGGGAGACAACCCTGACTTGAGACAAGGAGAGCTGCCAGACGTAGACGAACTAGTGGAGATGGAAGAACTAGAAATAAATGGTGAAGAAGGTAGAAGGCTAAGAGAGATAATCATTGAAACTTTGCAATTTCGAGACGGTCTAGAAATTGAGCCCGTAGACAAATTGGAGGAAATTATACTCAATCCCGACTATTCAGAGGAGAAAATAAAAATTGGGGGCCAGCTCTTCCCGGAAGAAAGGGAAGAAATCATCACCCTTTTTACAAAAAATCTGGATGTCTTTGCCTGAAAAGTCAAAGATTTGAGAGGGAAAAGGGAAGAGATAGCTGTCCACAAGTTGGAAGTTGACCCGTCCGTTAAACCTATAAGCAGACAAGGAGAATTTTTGCAAATGATAAGGAAGATGCAATCAAAGAAGAAGTGCAGAAATTACAAATTGCTGGAATCATCAAGAAAACAATCTACCCTGTTTGGTTGGCCAATGTTGTGATGGTCAAGAAACATAATGGGAAGTGGCGAATGTGTGTAGACTTCACAGATCTCAACAAAGTCTGCCCGAAAGACAGTTACCCTCTCCCCAGAATTGACAAGCTGGTAGATTACATTGCTGGACATAAAACTCTCATCTTCCTAGACGCTTACTCTAGTTATCACCAAATAAAAATAGCTGAGGAAGACATTGAGAAAACAGTCTTCCAGGCAACAGAAGGAATTTATTGTTACACTATGATGCCCTTCGGGCTTAAAAATACGGACGCAACCTACCAGCGCATGGTCAACAGTCTTTGGGGAACAGATAGGCCGTAACATGGAAGATTACATAGATGAAATGGTCATCAAGACTAGGAGTGGCAGTCACACCCCATAATTGTAGGAACTTTTGACAACCTAGGTGCTAACAACATGAAATTGAATCCAAGTAAATGTGTATTCGGGGTGAGAGCCGGGAAGTTCTTAGGATTTATGGTATCACAAAGAGGATTTGAGGCGAATTCGGAGAAAATCAAGGCCTTGATTGACATGAAATAACCTACCAGCACCAAGGAGGTTCAAAGGCTGAACGGAAGAATAGCTGCCCTTGGGAGATTTATTGCAAAGTCCGTGGAAAAATCGTTGTCTTTCTTCAAAGTCCTGAAGGGGACCAAGAGCTTCTCCTGTACATCTGAATGCTCATAATCATTCAAACAGTTGAATGAGTACCTGGGATCCCCTCCTTTGGTGAGTATCCCAGTTACGGAAGAGATGCTATATGTCTTCCTAGCAGCCACGGACTACGCTATAACTGCGGTAGTAGTTCAGAATGAAGAAACCACTCAAAAACCCATCTATTATGTCTCCAAGGCATTATCAAATGTGTAAAGCTGATACTTTAACGTAGAGAAGATAGCCTACGCCCTAGTCATAGCGGCAAGAAAGCTACGAGCATACTTTTCTGCTCATCCCATAACTGTGTATACCAATGCGCCCATGAAGAAAATCTTGCATAAGTTGGACTGCTCAGGACATCTCCTTAATTGGTCTATCGAGCTCACTGAGTTTGATATTAGATACCAACCTAGGAAGACACTCCTAGCATAGCCTCTGATCGATTTTATGGTAAAAAACACTCTCATAGGTAGGTGAGCACGACCCCACCTCCCGCAAGTGCAAAAAACCTGCAGGGGAAGAACCGACCATCGAGTTTCCATCCAACTGTTGGGTCATATACACAGATGGTTCAGCCACTAAGAAAAGAAGCGGAGCTGGAATTGTACTAGCAAGTCCCGATGGATAGCACACCATCCAGGACATAATCAGATTCAAATTCCATGCTTCCAACAATCAAGCAGCGTACGAGGCTATGATATTTGGCATAGAGTTGGCTTCCTTTTATGGAGCAACTAAAATCGCCGCCTTCTTTGAGTCCCAACTCGTAGTCAAGCAGATAAAAGGGGAGTATAACACTCAACATCCCATACTTACAAAGTATAAGGACCTCGTCCTAGACATAACGAAATAGCTAGATTTTTTTGAAATAAGTCCGATAGGAAGGGAGGATAATCAAGTGACAAATGTTCTATCTAAACTGGCAACTATTGACGTGGCAGATCCTGGCTCTAACCCACTCATATTCTTTGCCGAAGAACCTGCCTACGAAAGACTACGAGTAATGCTCCTAGACGGGGAGGAGAAGTGTTGGATAGATGACTACATGGACTTCATTGAAAATAATCAACTCCAAGAGGATGAAGCGCGTGCTAGGATTATCAGGAAGAAGTCAGTAAGATTCACAGTGTTGAAGGAGATTTTGTACGGACGATCATTTACAAAGCCCATGCTAAGGTACGTCTATCCCAAGGAAACATAAAATCTCTTGGCAGAAGTCCACGAAGGCATTTGCGGTGGTCATCCGGGGGCCAGCACCTTAGCTGATAAAATCATTACGCTAGGTTACTACTGGCCAAACCTGAGAGATGACGCGCAAGCCTACGTAAGAAAGTGTGAAAAGTGCCAGAGATATGCTGACATTCCTAGACTTCTGGTAGTGGAACAGACTCTCATAATATCTACGTGGCCATTTGACATGTGGGAAATCGACATCATCGGACCCTTCCCCCCTACCCGAGTTAATTGTAAGTATGTGATCGTGGCAGTAGATTACTTCTACAAATGGATTGAAGCAAAGGTCTTAGCCAAAATAACAGAGGAGAACGCAGTAAAATTTGTCCACGATTTCATCTGGTGTCGATTCGGGGTTCCACGCACCATCATTTCAGATAATGGGCTCCAATTCTCTAAGGCATTTACAGTAGAGCTGAACATACTAGGAGTCAGACACATCAAGTCATCTGTGAGCAGGCCTCAATGCAACAGACAAGCGGAAGCGGCCAACAAGTTGGTGCTTACAGCCCTAACCAAGAACTTAGAAGGGAGTGATGGCAGATGGTTGGACGAACTTCCCTTAGCCTTGTGGGTAGTTCGCACAACCACCCGGGGGCCAACCGGGGAAACCTCATTCGCACTAACCTTCGGTTCTGAGGCCATGGCACCGGCTGAGATGGCTATCCCTACAACAAGAAATTCTAACTATGATGAGCAAGTCAACAAGGTCAATAGGCTGCTAGAAGACTAGCTGCTCAAATAAGGATGGTGAACTATAAGCAAAAAAACAAAGCCTAACATGACAAAAGGGTCAACAACAAGAGAGTATTACAAGTCGGAGATTGGGTACTTAGAAAAATAGAAGGTACTTGCAGAAAGGCAGAACATAACAAGCTCTCCCCAAACTGGGAAGGCCACTATATCATTACTCAAGTTATCAGAGAAGAGACCTACAGAATGAAGACTCCAGATGGGCAAGAACTGAAACATACGTGGCATGCTGATCATCTACGGAAGTATTATCACTAGTTTATAGTTTGTTTTTTATGTAATAGGTTAGTACTTGTTAGTCTTTCCCTTTTTAAGTAAGTAGTATTGCAATTTGATGTAATCATTTTTAGTTAACAGAAATTCAGTTTTCATCTAAGCAAATGACTAGCAATGCAACTCTGAAAGACGAGGAGACCCCTAATCGGTATCAAAGGGATAAAACCCATAATTCGCCTAAGACCTATGCCGAACGACCTTCCTCGGCATAGAGAGGTAAATCATCAAAAATTACCTAAGACCTATTACCGAATGACCTTCCTCGACATAAAGAGGTAAATCATCAAAAAATACCTAAGACGTATGACCGAACGACCCTTCTCGGCGTAGAGAGGTAAATCATCAAAAATTACCTAAGACCTATGACCGAACGACCTTCCTCGGCATAGAGAGATAAAACTCAAAAAAATTTCTAATACTTGTGTCGAATGACCCTCCTCGGCATGAAGAGTCAGGCTCTCAAAAATAACCCAAGTGTTATGCCGAGCAACCTCCCTCGACTTAATGAATTATGCAAGTTATCCAAGTGTTTAGACCGAACGAGCTTCCTCGGTTTTAAGAACTAAATACCAATGACGAGGAGGCCCTCCTCGGCTTCTCAAGAAAGTTACGTACTTAAGCAAAATGTTCAACATTTCAGTCATTCAACATACATTCAAACTATCAACATTCAATACAAAGCATTCAAACAAAAGCAGTTCATATCAAAGCATTAAAGTAACGACGACGAAGAATTGAGAAAAAGCGTTATATTGATAGATTTGAAGTACAAAGAGGCCCCATTACATCAACAAAACAAGAGCTAAAAAGTCCCTAAGACTGGTCATCCCCCCTAAAAAGGTCATCCTATTCAGCAGCAGCAGGGGGGATGACGACTTGATCAGACTGGGCTTTTTCGGCTTGAGCTCCCTCAGTTGGCTCCACCGCGGCATCGGCCTCCTCGTCTTCTGAACTTAGGCCCTCATCCTCGATTTTCTCAATAAGTGTACGAATATTTTGTGAATCAAGGGGAGGAACCCAAGCAGGACGGCTAGCTTGAGCATCTAGAGAGGCAATGACCCTCGGAGCATTGCTGGAAAAAGGAACGAGGTGGTGCACGGACCGGGCTGCCTCATCGTAAGAGTCTTGGCAGATAAGCCGAGCAAGTCCCTCCAGGTTGAGACCAAGAGAAGGATTCACCATGGCCCTTCTCCCTTCTGGCTAAGTGTAAAAAGCCGTCGGAGTACATGATGGTCGTCTTATCCGCAACAGCCTGTTTAAAGGCCGAGTTAGCCTTGTAACGGGCTATAGTCTCAACTCCCTAGAGGGAATGCTAGCCTCCAACTCTTACAGTTGGGCAAACATTTCCTCGGCTCTCTTGAGGGCCTCTTTTCTTTGCCCCTCTAGCTCAGTCTCTTTGAGCCGGGCAGCCTCCTCAGCTTTGGCCAGGGCCACTTTGGCCGCCTTCTTTTCTTACTCGGCTTTTGCCTTGGCCGTTTTAAAAGCTCAGCATCAGCACGGAGGTTTTTGAGGAGCTCCATGACCCTCTTCAGATCGGCTTTGTCTTTTTCGGCCTGCTTCTCGAGCTTCTGCTTCTGGACCTCAGCCGCCTTAGCCTTAATGGCCTCATATGCCGAGACCGTGGCAAGCTACTAAGACAAAAGAAAAAATGATCAGAAAAATCACAAGAATAAACATGACGAGGAAGAAAAGAGGAAAAACCGCAGAATCTTACCTCTCTCAAAAGAAGGCCCTTCCTACTGGCCAGAGCCTCCATACTGGGATTAGTCTCAAGGAGTTGGTCGAGGAGGTCGTCATTCATGGACCTGTAGATAACAGCACGGCCAACCCTTTGCTGGGGACCTTACGGGCAAGTAAATCCATCCCCTTGAAGACTGGGGCTTCCCTTGCCTCCTGCACAATTTTCTCAGCTTTAACATATATTTTAATATGCCGACCAAAGAGTGCAGTAGAGGTAAGCTCATTAGCAGCCCTCTTGGAGGAGCCCCCCACCTCGGCCTCTGTCCTTGGCCGATTTTGAGCTGGGGTCCTTCCCCCATCATTCTCCTCCTCAGCCTTAACTAGGCCTGCCTTCTTCACAGCCTCCTTGGCATGAGGAGTTATGATGCCACGGGAGCTTTGTCCCTCCTCGGCTTGGGCCTCCTGCCCGTCTTCGGCTTCCTCGGCAGAAGCTTCAGTGCCTCCCACCGGCTTTAGGGGCAACGAAACATGGATGCACCCTCCAGTCTGGAAATCTATCGTCATAAAGCTTGCATATGTCACACTCGTCGTGGAAAACGAAACATGGATGCACCCTCCAGTCTGGAAATCTATTCCCCTATACACTGGAACCATGGGCACTAGACCGTCCAAGGGGCCTGGCATAATACCTGCCTGAACATAATATCGTTGGTCGGTCTCTAGACTTGACCAACACAACGTGCCGACAAAGGCAAATTGTTTCAACCTTTCGATGAGGCTATTGCTCCACTCCGGCCTCCAGACCTGCTTGGGCACACGTGGGAGTTCCAAGGGAGCAGCGAATTCCCAACCTCGTCGGCTTTCCACCCTAATGACATGATTGCTCCACCCAAAGACCTTGCTCGACATTGGGTAAATCAACTTGGTTTGGTTGGGATCACTCCTCACCACTAGGATCCTAGTGCCCTATTTGTAGCTGACAGTAAAAAAGTGGTGGAACGCAGACTGACAAGGTTCAAAACCTAAGCTACGGCATAAGACAATGAAGCCGACGAGGAATCTCATGTCATTGGATCCAAGCATAGAAGGGACGGCCTGCATATTTTCAAAAAAATCCCAAATAAAGGGATCAAGGGGAAGGCGGAGGCCGAGTTGAAATTGTTCGTAAAAGAAATGGACATAGTTCAAACTATATAGGAAATCATCAAAGGCTTTCATGGTTTGGGTAGGTACGCTGGGGAGGTACGTAAGGCGATATTCCTCCCTCGACACTCCATACTTGGAATGTATTTCCTCAATCATTGGTTCCCCGACCCTAGCAGATCTAGGCCTAGGGGTGACAGACCTACCCCGTTGGGACTTTCCACATCCCCGTCCTAGGTTACCAGTTTGGGCCCCCTTGGCAAATGCATTCACAATTCTACCCGATGTAGACAGACCATTTGAAGGCCAGGCAGTACTACTTCTTCCCATCATAGATGCACAAATGAAATAACAAGGGTCAAAATTTGGGCAAGGCAAAATGGAAGGACGATGAAAAGTATCCCTCCTCGTCCTATTAACAAAAACCGAGGAGGGATTCTTACCCAACAATGGAGAAGGCTTCAAGTGGTTGGACATCAAATAATAGAGGTTGATGTGGTCAATAATTTCGGACCAATCGTGGAACAACACAATATTTGGGGAATCAACGCTAAGTCGGTCAATCCTAAATCGACTAGGATAACCGACATCAGTAGTTATAGGGCTTTGCTACCTTGTCAGAATTTCCCCTATCTCACTCAAGCTTAACATCATCCATAGGCCATCAATACGTTGATAAATCCTAAGATTTTGGGTGTGGTAGCAGTACAAAGTGTTGGGATTACTTCTCCATGTTCTTGCCATTTCTAAATACGAGGTAGGCACAAGAAAAAACTTCAAGAACAAGCGCCAACAATGGTGGTCTTCAAGAACATTAACATCAAAAAACACAGATATTTTCAGAAATTAAAGGAAGGGAAGAAGAAATTGTACCCGAAATTGGACTTTGTTGATGAAGAGCACAAAGGAATCAAACATGGATTCAAGCAAACTATGAAATCAAGAACACAGAGAACTCAAGAGTGAATCTGCAGATTTCAACCTTATAGCCCTCTCTCAAATGCAAATAGTGATAAAAGATTGAAAAATGAATGGATTTTGGCTTTTATACCCAGATCTAAAATGGGTATGGGTCAGAAACCGGTAAAACGCCCCTCCTTCCTCACAATTAGGGCTGTAAACGAGTCGAGTTCGAACGAGTTTTTTGTTTTCGAGCTCGAGCTCGTTTGATAGTTATCGAGTTCGAGTTTTTCTCGAGTTCGAGTTCGAGTTCAATTGGTGGTTCGAACTCGAGCTCAATCGAGTTCAAGTTGTTCGTGAGTTACTCGCGAGCCTCTCGAGTCGATCTCGATTTCGAGCTTAAACGATACGAGTTCGAGTTTGAGCTTTTTTTGGAAACAAATTTTCGAGCTTAACGAGTTTATTTCGAGTTCGAGTTGTTATCGAACTCGAGTTCAAACGAGTCAAACTCGAGTTTTGGGCCTTTTTTACATAATAAATGAATTCAAGGCCTTGTTTAACCATTTGACGTGTAATCTTTTGCCAAAATGGGGTAGCAGAACTCATCATCTTGTTAAAAATATAATTATATATATATATATATATATATATATATATATATATATATATATATATATATATATATATATATATATATATATATATATACAGAATATTTCTAGTACGGACGGATGCGTACGCACCAGAGAAGATGAAACGCCCATTTACTTCGTCTTCCTCAAATATACCACACTCTTTTCCCATTGTGATCTTTTCCAAAGCTAGGCTAGGTTGCCCTGCAGTTCAGCTGCTCTTCTTCTGCCATCATTTAATCCCAATTGAAACTGTAACCTAGTAATGGTCCTGAATCCAATTTTGATTTTGGCGTACCTCTGGTGAAATCAATTTTATGAACCCTCTAAAGCAATTTCAAACAATAATTCCCAATTTGAAAGAACCCTAAATAGAAATTATAGAAGAGCATGAAGAAAAAGAAGAAGAAGAAGAGAGAGAGGGAGGCTGAAGAACTTTCCAAGGACGAGATAATTCGCACCCTTTTTTGCTTGTTTGCCCAATTTCTTTCTGATTTTGCATGCTGGTTGAAGAAAAAATATACCGTTGTTTTACTCTCACCCTCAAACACACATCATTTTTTTCTTACGCAAAAAAAAAAAAAAAAAAAAAATCGAACATGAAGAAAAAAGAAGGAAAGAAAGAAAGAAAGAAGAGATCGCACGGGAGATTTTTTTTTTTTTTTTGCGAAGAAAAAAAATGATGTGCAAGAGATATGGGTGTGTTTGAGGGTGAGAATAAAACATCAGTATATTTTGTCTTGGTCCGTACGCACTAGTGCGTTCCTGATCGGTTCTCTCTCTCTCTCTCTATATATATATAAATATATATGTGTGTGTGTGTGTATGAAATCAATGTATAAAATAAAAAATCAAGTTACTGACGAGCTTCACGAGTCCAGTTCGAGTTGACCACAAACAATGAAAAATTCGAGCTTTTATCGAGTTTATCGAGTCGAGCTCGAGTTCGAAACGAGCTCTGTCGAGCTCACGAGTCGAGCCTGTTCGACTCGAAAATTTCACGAGTTAAAATTCTTATTCGAGCTCGAGCTCGAGCTTCAACTCGAGCTCATTCGAGTCGAGTTTTTTCGAGTCGAGCCCGAGCTGCTCGGTTCGCATAACAGCCATACTCACAATAAATGTTTCTAGCGAGTTTCAATAAGAATGTCTCGTCAATAATGGGGCACCTTCCCCAATGTGTAATAACCGGCGGATAAAATGATTACACCTCGTGATTCATGAAAATCCGTTCGTATTCGTTTAATCCGAGGTTGAGCACCACTTTCTCCTCGGCATAACCAAGCTAGGAAGTCGGGGGGCACTAAACGGTATAAATCGAGGTACAAACGTGGGTCATAACCGGGCAAGGCCCAATGGATTGAGTCCAAAATATAATTCATACAAGTCTCAATTAGGACAAAGGAAGTGGGCCTTCCCTACCTTTGCTCATCATGCCTGCTCGTCATTCTAACTATGTCGACCTAGACATAATAGAGCGAATAATGACTAACGCACAGAATACACTCTCGTATACGGAGCAAGGCATCCATCAAAGCCGACGAGGGCTTCACCAAAAGACGAGGACACCTTCCTCGGTCGTCATCCAGTACAAGGAAATGGGCTTCCTTATCCTTACTCCTCTCTTCCTCGGCGTCAACTCAGGCCGACCAAGCAGCACACGCCGAGGGGTGTACCCCTAGGCGCACGTACAGAATGTTATTACCTAATCCTACCCAAACAAGGATTGTGGGAAGTTATAATCCCACTATGATTATAACCTCATCTCACACAACTTCCTAATCAAAGATGAACTATACAATTCTATGCCTATAAATACAAGTCATAATTCACATTATTTTGGTAACACATCTTTTGACTCTAAACTCTTGTCAATTGACTTCTCTCTTTAAGCGCAAATACTTACTCTCACGCTGGAGGGCATTCGCAGGTGGAGCCCCGACCTAGTTTACGTGTTTTTTCTTCTTTTTTCGGACTATTCAATCATCCAGGATACAATCTGATGCTGGATTTGGGGTTATCCGAACGTTTTTGGCGTCATCAGTAATCTTTGTCTAAGAGAATCCAAAAGGTACAATGAATTGGAAGATGTCTAGAAGAACATGTGGTATCTATGGACGATAAGAATGTCTTGGGAGGAATAATATTGATGAAAAACCTTCTGTACAATCCTTAATCGCACGCTATAGTTGATTTATTGCAGTGTTGAGCATCAAATCCAAGAAGCAAAAAATACTTCGTAAAAGAGAGTGAGTTGAAGCTAATCTGGTAGCAAAAAAGACTTTGTAAGAAATTCCTATCAATAAAATCCTTTTTCTTCCCTACCATAGCTTCTGCACCCAACAAATTTGGCATCAAAGCCACAAATATTTCAATCTTTGATGGAAAACACCACGAGTATTAGCCAAATGCAAACATTCTTTGAGCCTGTGGACGTGATTGATGGAGAGCTACAAAGAAGATGACGAATATGCCAAGTTGCATAAAGAGTTCAAAAGAAAATTGCAACCACACATCAATATATTCAATGATTAGAAACAAAGACAAATTTAAGACAAATGATGGAAGAGAATCTGGAACCGCCATGACTATTGCTACAAATGCCACCACCACCGCAACCAAAATCTTGAGTTGGAACCCTCCACAACCTGCAAAACATTTTACCCAAGGTGAGGGCTTTGGTTATTTGGGGGATACATGAGTCTCTATTTGTGTTTTTTTTTCCCCGTATTAATTGTATTAATGATAGCATGAGGAATGCAATCCTAAATATAGACAGTCCCTCCCGTACAGTTAGTACAAAACATCAATAGTGTTTCAGTTAAACGATCGAGCATTAGGTTCCGTTTACATGATATACCTCCGTCCCATAATAAAGTTCTGAGTTTGACTTTGCACGAGATTAACAAAAAGTAGTTGTGATTATTAAGATTCATACTTTTCTTTTTGGTATGTCCCACAATTAAGTTCACCCTCTGTTCTATTCCCATTTTTATGCAAATAATGAACAATGTTTTAGGCTAGTTTGCCCTTACAGGATTTCAAGAATTACAAAAAAAAAAAAAAAAAAAAAACATTACTTAACTAACCTACTTTTTATCCACTTGACTTATAAATAGTGTTTTGGACAATTATATCCTCAACCCACTTGAATTGTTTACCCATTTTGTTTTGGTTTTTAATAAGTATGCAAAGTCAAAGAGTGAACCTTAAATAGGGACGGAGTGAGTATTGTTTACTAAGATTGACAATCATTTCAATCGAAATTGAAAACTAGTATCCAAGAGTATGAGAGAGGCTTACGTGAGTCGTTGGAATTTGAACTCTGTCTCTGGGCGTGGGACTGCCCCAATCTGAAGTGAGTAGAGATTTCCATGGCTAGGTTGTAAGCAATCAGAAGTATGATGATGGCAAAGATGATCATGTCGGCGAACTCACTAGGAGAGTTGGGATACTCAGGGTTGTCGAATTTCTCGGCAAACACGAGAACACATAACAACAAAATCAGAATCATGATGATTATCTTTTCCCCTCTCTGTCTATCTGTAATTAAAATAATGTGTTAATATCTAAGCATGATATACATTGTGGGTGCCCTCTCTATCACCTTAAGGTTTTAGAGGAGTTGGTTACTTAACATGGTATCAGAGCTCATGGTTTGTAGCGTCTAGGGCTCAAATCTTCCCGCTTGCATTTATCCTAATATATATATATATATATATATATATATATATATATATATATATATATATATATAAAGGGTACGTATTGGCCCAATTGCACCCCTATATAACTCCACGTATGCACGTGAGGGGGAGTGTTAATATCTAAGCATGATATACATTGTGAGTGCCCTCTCTATCACCTTAAGGTTTTAGAGGAGTTGGTTACTTAACATAATGCTAAACTCATGGGTGAAAATGTAAAATTAAGTTTTTCACTGTTGAACAGCTTATAATTTAATTCATGATAGAGAAGAAATATATATGTATTTATACTTGCATGATGCCGATCCATCTCACGGAGCCATGAATTCACATCATTTGAAACGAACCCTCTTAATGCACGTTCGTGTTGCTGCAGACCAGATAGTGTTGGGCCCTGCGTTTTTCAACTTGTTTACAACTTGCACCAAACAACTTGGTACTAACGAACTTAAGTTATTCTATCACAACTTGAACTTCTGCAGGTTGGAACATAGTTACGTTAACCCTATTTTTTAGGGAACGTGTCAAAGAAGCAAGGACCGGTTCAAAGACGTTTCTTCAGCAACAAATCATTATCTCCTCCCTCAACAGCAAATGGCGGATATATCTCAACAAGATCAACATTACTCCCGAGATTTTAGGCCTACTTTTTCTCTTTGTAAACTTAGCCGTTGGTTGAGGTATAAAAGGGATTAAAACACTGTATTTTTACACACACTTTCACTCTAGCTTAAGTTCCCTTTTTATATGCTCATAGCTCTGTAATCACGAAGATATTTAGTAAACTTTCGGTCAAGGCAGATACCAAAACCTCCCGGGGTTTTATGCCGGCGAACAAGTTGTTCAAGGGCTTTCCCTAGTCAACAAACATCTTGTGTCCATCCCCATTCAACTTGATAATCATTGTACCTAGATTCATATCACTTTAGTCATTTTTCTTCCCTTCGAAATACACTTGTTGAAATTTGACCAAAACAATTTGGCGCCGTCTGTGGGAAACTTTGATTATTCAAGTAGAAATGGCTAATCCATCGTCCGGCAGTCAAGCTGAGAGGAGTCGTCCGCTTCCTGTTTCCAACGCCCAAGGCAATCCTCCTCCAAGTGCGGAAGCTGTCAATTTGGAGATATTGTCCAACATGGCGGACATGTTGAGGAAAGTAAGTGATCGGTTGGATGGTCAGGAGCATACGAACGCCATGATATTCAACGCCATTGATAACCTGCGTAAAGGGAAGCAAGTTGAAACTCAAGTATCTACTCCATTTTCACCTTTACTTCCTAGATCTCTGTTTGGTGCAGGTACATGACCAAGCCATGTCGGGGATATTCCTATGACTAATACCTTGCCAGCAGAGAGCACGATCGTGGCGTCCATTCCAATCGAACAACCAAGATTCAGCCTACCAGCTAGCCAACCTGCGCTGTCATCTTACTACACCTATGCTACACCCTCAATGGGGCAAGCATGGAATTTCTTTAATGCTTTTGATACTTCTGCATCTTAGTTTAATAACAATCCTCTTTTCGCAGAGAGTCAACTTGTTAAGAAAATGCAGACTATAAAGGATTTGCTTCGAAGCATACCTGGGGGTCAATATGCCATACCACCAAGTTTCTCCAACTTGCTATAATGAATCTCGTTTTGTTCCAGCAATATCTAGTGTGGAGATCCCAAAGAAATTTTCAGTCCCTCATATGAAGAAGTATGATGGAAGCACCGACCCCGCGGAGCATGTGTTGCTGTATCAGGAATCAATGGATATCATAAGTATCCCCCCTATGTTTAAAGAAGCATGTTTTTGCAGGGGCTTTGGCTCTACTTTGTCAGGACCAGCCTTAAAATGGCTAACAGGGCTCCCTCTAAACTCTATTTCATCTTATGCTCAACTTGTCAATATGTTCATTAACCAATTTTCGTGCAATAGGGCATTTGACAAGTTGACTAGTGATCTCTATAGAATTGTGCAACAGCCTAACGAAAATCTTAAAGAGTATTTGCACAGGTTTAACAAGGAGGCAGTGACTATACCCAACTTGGATGTGTCCACCGCTACGGAAGCATTCCGTATAGGCTTGAAGAAAAGCTCATTGTTCTATAATGAGTTGGTGATGACCCCTGCGAAACAACTTGAAGAAATCAGAACCAGGGCCTTGCCTTTCATCAGATTAGAGGAAGACAGCTTGGCGATGGGGAAGTCAACTGGGAGGACTCCTACTCCTCTATTTGAGCCTTCTGACAGAAAATCGGTTTCCCATCACTATAAGTCCAACAGGGGCAAACCCCGTTAAATCTGAATCTTCTAGAATTCATGTTGTAGATGATGATCAAGAGGGAGATGATAATGATTATCCAAAAATTTCTGAATACTGCTTTTCTGTGGACATTGCAGGAATCTTGTGCGCCATGGGAAATCTTGGAGATAAAGCAAGGTGGCCCAAGAAGAACGACCAGTCAACAACTTGGAAGGACAAGTCCAAGTGGTGCGCATTTCATGAGGATTTTGGGCATACCACCGAGAATTGTTTTGCCTTGAGGAAGGAAATTGCTCATTTATTGTCCAAGGGTCTTCTTAAGGATTTGTTGGGCAAGAAGAGGGTCAGAAGTGAGTCTAAAGAGCCTGATTCAGGGGAGCAGTCCAGACCCGAGAAAGTTGCACCGCCCCCGGCCACCAAGGTAGTAAATGTCATTTCAGGTGGATCTCATATTTGTGGAACAACTTACTCTGCAGCCAAGCGTCATGCCAAAAGTTCTAAGGAGGATCAATCAGAATTGCCTTCAAGATGTCGTGACTTCACAGATGGTCATGTTATTTCCTTTGAAGACGAAGATAAGGACAACACGTTGGATCCTCATCATGATGGTCTAGTTGTTCAAGTGCAGATTGCCAACTGTGTGGTCAAGAGAATTCTTATTGATGGCGGGAGCTCAGTCAACATAATTTTCACTCATGCTCTTGAAGATATGGGTATTCCTTTGTCTGAAGTTGTGAAGAATTCATCCGTGCTGGTAGGGTTCAGTGGTGAGATAAAGCAAACAGTCGGGGAGATTAAGTTGCCTATCTATTTGGAGGGTATGAATGCTATGGAAAGATTCTGTGTGATCGAATGCTCTTCCTCGTACAATGTCATTTTGGGAAGACCTTGGATACACAACATGAAGGCCGTGCCGTCAACTTATCACCAATGCGTCAAGTTTCCAACATCTTGGGGCATGGCCAAGTTGAGGGGAAACCAACAAGTCTCTAAAGAATGCTACAAGGTCAACATGAAAGCAAGTTCAGCCCCTCGGCAAGCATAGCAATTAAAGAAAAAGGCCCAGGATGTTCTTGAAGCAGTAGAGCATGAGACAAAAAGCGTTCCTGTTGATGCATCGAATCCTGAGGCCCAAGTGCAAGTTGGGGTAGACCTCCCATCCGAAGTTGAGGAGGAGCTGATCGAGTTCTTGAAAAGTCAGAAATGTTGTTTTGCATGGAAACACGAGGACATGACAGGAATAAGCAAGGACATCATTACTCACAAGTTGAACATAGATCCCACCATCCGTCCTGTTCATCAGAAAAGAAGGAAGTTTGCTCAGGAGAGGAACCAGATCATAAAGGATGAAGTTGAGAGGCTTTTGAAGTCCAAGATGATCAGGGAAGTTCAATACCCAAGGTGGTTAGCTAATGTTGTGGATGTAGAGAAAAGGAATGGCAAGTGGCGAGTGTGCGTGGACTTTACAGACTTGAACAAAGCCTGTCCGAAAGACCCATTCCCTCTTCCTCATATCGATTCTCTAGTTGATGAGACAGCCGGCCACGACATCTTGACGTTCATGGATGCGTCTTCAGGGTATCAACAAATTCAGATGGAGCCCTCGAACCAAGAAGATACGGCATTCATGACTCCGGAAGGTATTTATTGTTACATTTCTATGCCATTTGGTCTTAAAAATGCAAGGGCAACTTATCAGAGGCTGGTGAACAAGATGTTCAAAGATCAACTTGGCAAGACGATGGAAGTCTACATAGATGACATGGTGGTAAAATCCAAGCATATGGAAGATCATGTTGAGCATCTTGCTGAGGCGTTCAACATCTTGAAAGCTTTCAACATGAAGCTCAATCCAGCAAAGTGCAACTTTGGTGTTAGGGCAGGTAAATTCTTGGGATATATGGTGACCAAAAGGGGAATTGAAGCCAGTCCCGAGCAGATCAAAGCTATTCTCAACTTGGAATCTCCCAAGAATATCAAAGACGTCCAAAGGTTAACAGGTAGAGTAGCTGCTTTGAATAGGTTTATATCTAAATCATCTGATAAGTGCAGGTTATTCTATGAAGTATTAAGAAAGAACAAACTCTTTCAATGGACTGACCAACATGAGGCAGCTTTTAAGCAACTTAAAGAATATTTGGTGACGTCACCCCTACTTGCCAAACCAGAGCATGGTGAGCACCTTTATTTATATTTGGCTGTATCTGAAAATGCTGTTAGTGCAGTATTGGTGAAGGAAATCCAAGGTGAACAGCATCCTGTGTACTATGTAAGTAAGTCTCTATTAGACGCTGAAACAAGGTACTCTCATCTTGAAAAATTAATATTAGCCTTAACTACTGCTGCTACAAAATTGCGTCATTATTTCGAAACGCATTCTATAACTGTTAGAACTAATTATCCTATAAGGAATGTGTTGAGAACTCCAGAGATGTCGGGCAGATTGGCCAAGTGGTCGGTCAAGTTGAGCACTTATGATATTTCGTATGAGCCAAGAACAGCCATCAAATCTCAGGCCCTAGCCGATTTCGTAGCCGACTTCAGTCCCAGTTTGCAACCCGAGGTGGAGCTGGAAGTGCAACAACTTGAAGGTAAAACTATTCCTAGATTTTGGACACTGTTTACAGATGGAGCTTCAAATTCCAAAGGAATTGGCTTGGGAATAGTCCTAAAATCCCCTCAAGGTGATATCATACCTCAAGCTGTAGCTTGTGAATTCAGTGCAACAAATAATGAAGCTGAGTATGAAGCTTTAATCATGGGTTTAACCACAGCTTTAAGTTTAAATGTTACACATATAAATGTATTTGTTGACTCTCAATTGCTAGCTAACCATTTTAGTGGCAGTTATGTGGCGAAGCATTCCAAGATGACTCTGTATCTCCAACATGTTAAGGCTTTAGCTTCGAAATTCCTATCATTCTCTTTGGAACAGGTCCCTAGAGAGGAAAACACGGAAGCGGACGCCTTGGCCAACTTGGGTTCAACTTGCAAATCAATGTTGCATACTACTATCCCCATCATTTATGTTAAGTACCCGGTAATAGACCAAGTTGAAGAAACTCAAGTGGTTACTCAACCTACTGGGGCACAAGATGCTAAACCTTCTTGGACCCAACCTGTAATTGAGTTCCTTCAACTTGGAACTATTCCACCAGATATTAAGAATGTTAGATCTTTTAAGATTCGTACTTCAACTTTCGTTTTGATAGATAATGTGCTATTCAAGAGGTCTTTTGCAGGACACTATTTGAGATGTGTCGATAACGAGCAAGTTGAACTGGTACTTAAAGAAATTCACGAAGGAATATGTGGGAATCATTCTGGCGGAAAGGCGTTAGCATCAAAGGCCCTCAAGATAGGATATTATTGGCCAACCATGCGCCAAGATGCCATGAGTTATGTACAGAAGTGTGATGCCTGCCAAAGACACAGCAACATCTTGCATCAACTCCTCGAGCCTCTACACCCTATTGCTTCATCTTCGCCTTTCATGCAGTGGGGCATGGACATTGTGGGCAAGCTACCTAAGGCTCCCGGAGGCAAAGTGTTCATGTTGGCATTAACCGATTATTTCTCAAAATGGATCGAAGCAGAAGCTTATGTACAGGTAAGAGATAAGGAGGTAATCTCATTTCTAAAGAAAAACATAATTAGTAGGTTTGGCGTGCCATCAAAGATTATATGTGACAACGGGTCACAATTCATAAGCAAGAAAACCAGAGACTTTTGTACTCGCTGGGGCATCAAGTTGATCATGTCTACACCTGTCCACCCCCAAGCTAATGGTCAAGCTGAATCAAGCAACAAGTTGATCATCAACAACTTGAAGAAGCGTCTAGATCAAAAGAAGGGAAAATGGGCTGAAGAGTTACCACTTGTACTTTGGGCAGATAGGACCACTACAAAAGGAGCCACAGGTAGAACTCCATATTCTTTGGTGTATGGAGTGGAAGCCGTAATTCCAGTCGAGGTGACAATCCCAACAGCAAGGTATGACTTATTAGCTCAAGATGAAAATAATCTCTTGCTAACCCAAGATTTAGATACTATTGATGAGATCAGGGATTTAGCCAAGATAAGGATGGCAGCTTATCAACAAAGAATTGCGAGGTCTTACAACAAAAATGTCAGAGTCAGGAGGTTCCAGGTTGGTGACTTAGTTTTGAGAAAAGTATTTCAAAATACAAGAGAATTGAATGCAGGTAAGTTAGCTCCCAAGTGGGAAGGACCATATCTCATCGATGCTGAAGCTGGCAAAGGTGCATATTGGTTGTCAACCCCAAGTGGAGACAGAATCCCTAGAAGTTGGAACGCCATCCACTTAAAACATTATTTCATGTAAGTCCAGTTATTTACAACTAGACTTCTCAGGTACGATTTATTTTAAGTTGTCAAGTTCATTCGTATATTTCAAGTTATTAATTTTTATTGAGAATCCTTACTAACTTAAGCATCGGAGGGGCGTTAGCTACGCTAACGCCCAACCCTAACATGAATCTGTTTTGCAAGGTGCAACTTGAGCAAACAAAGTAGTCCCAACATGTTGACACGCCAGTACGGCTGATACTTGTTGGGACCTAGAGTTGGAGTAGGTCTAAGCATGTTAACACGCCGGTACGGCTCCAACATGTTTAGATCTAGGAAGAAGAATTTCAACATGTTGACACGCCAGTACGGCTGATACTTGTTGGAATTCTAGCTGGCGAGGGATAGAACTTGTTGACACGCCAGGACGGTTGATACTTGTTCTATCTCTTCAAACGGATACCTCTATCAAAGGTACAATTTACATATGGTTAAAAGATATTCATCTTTTCTTACGAATTAAGGTTTCGACACCTTCGCCTGGGCACACGATTTCACACTTATACAAGTTGTGAACTATTGGTTGTAACATTTTCATGTTACCTACGGCTTATAACATCAACATGTTATCAAATGAACAAGCAAGTATTGTTGAAAACCCCAAAGTACTTCTTTAAAAACCTTAAAAGTGTTTTCCAAAAGTTTTTTGCAACTAGAGGACAAGTTGGGTAAGCCAACCAGTCCCTAAAAACCTAAGAAAGCTTGGAGTACCAGACCAACCTAGTACCCCCAAATAAATTGTTTTGGGCTCTTATGAGCCATTACATGCCAAAATAAAACTTGTTTTGGGGACATACCCCCCATTTTCTGTGCATACCAATAAAGGTATGACGAATAAAACCCAAAAAGAAGTTGTTTTTTCACCCATCCAAAATATTCAAAAAAGTTTCAAATTGTTTTTAAACTTCTTGGCCTGCTGGCACCGGTGTTGCATTTGACTTTTCCCCTTGATTATTTTCTCCAACCTGAGCTACCACCATGGTACTCAAAACCTTATCTGTGTCGTCAATTAAAGTTTCAAGAGCCATCGAATTCACCTCCTCTGCATCCGCGGGTTCCCCCATATGGTCCTCTAAAATTTTTCTCTCTTCCTCCAAGTTCCAAGTTGTGGCCTGACCATTCTTATATTCCTCCATCATCTGAATACGGGCCTCTAGCAATGTTTTGGTTGCGTTGAACTTGAAGTTCCCCTCTGAGGCTTCAAGCTCCTTCAAATGGGCCTTGTTCTCGGCTCGGACAACCTCCACTTCCTTCCCCAAGCGCTCAAAGTCCTTCTTCAAATTCTCCACTTCACTGGCATACTTGTTCCCTTCCTTCTTCAGCTTCTCTACTTCATTAGCATACTTGGTGGCTTCCTTCCTTGACTCTGCGGCTTCGTAACTACATCTTGCCACCTTAATTTTCAGAGCATCAACGTGGGCCATGATAGGACCCATAATTTCCTGCGTAAAAGGAAATGTTAATATTCTATCAATTCATTGGTAAGGTTCAAGGTTTTTCATTCTTTACCTTATCAACAAAACTTGGTACTGCAGCTTTAAACCTTTCTCCTAATTTCACCATGTCCATGTCATCACTTGTATCTGTGGCCTCGGCCTCCACCAGTTTTCTCTTCTTTGCTTCCTCTTTCTTCTTGCTCACATTCACGTCAGAGCTAGATACAACAGACTTGGGAGTAGGAGGTTTACTAACTTTCTTCGCCAAGCTTCTCGCCCTAGCCACGGCAAGTAGGTCAGCAGCACTTACAGTATCCTTGGACCGAGTGGCTACAAAAGGGAATGTAGAATTAGAACAATTCAGGGGAATTAGAAACAAAGTGAAGCTAGTTGGAGTTCTAAGATGTCAGGTTAACCTGTGGACATCTTGATAGGCTCAGATAAAGCCTCTTCAGGGCTAATTTCTCGGGCTTCTTCAGGTTTAACTTCTCCCTCTGGATCTGCAGCAAATAAGACTGGCAACGCTTTGAAAGTTATCACTTGCGAATCCAACTCATAAATCTTGTTAACATTCTCCTCTGTGTTGTCCTTGTAAGCAAAAAGCACGTCTAGTTTCGCAACTAAGTCGAGGAAAATTCAAGGAACTAGTTAGCAGGATGTTAGGAAGCATTATTAGAAAAGGAAAAATTATCTATACTACCTTGAGACCTCCATTTGAAATTGGCACCCTCCACCGACACCAAGGTACTCCTCCTTGCAAAAAAGAACTTATTCTTCCACCCTCTATCCTCGGGATCACTGTTGTCATTCAAGAAAGACATTCTACCGGTCCTAACCCTAAAGCCATATCTCCCTAAGCCAAAACCCCTAAAATCATTTGTGAAAGCAAATTCTTCCAAACCAACTTCTACCTCTGTTTCCGCATTCAACCTTACTAGGGTTTGAAGGCATCTCCAACCTTGCGGCATCATTTGGGCGTAGTTAAGTTTTGTGGAAACAAAAAATTTGGTGATTAAAGTTGGGAAAGGGAATTTCAAGCCGATAACAAAGGGGTACTCAGGAAAGCATACCCATTCGGGAGAGTAGCATTCCGAAGTTAGGTCAGGGTGTGTGAAAAATTCGGTTTCGTACGCCATGGCGTGATTTTTCTTGATGATCTCTAAGTTGGCAGCAGGAATTAAACACTTTTCGTTATCTGGATTTTTCAACATGTTCTGGGTCACAAAACCCTTCGGCAAACCCTCACTACTCTCGATTATATTAACCACTTTCTTCCTCCCCATTTTTTCAACTTAAACAAAGAAATCAGAGAGGGAATTGAAAAGAAAACGAGAAACTCACCGGAAATTGTTACTTGGTTTTCTCTCCGATCTTCTTCCTCGACTCTTCTTCTAGAAACCTCCTTAAAGTCACTGTTTTGATTTGGTGAAAGGGAGAGTTGGAAAGGGAGTGTATTTATGTGGGGAGAGGTTGAAAGCGGTTGGGACATTAAAATAATTACGCCTTTTAGCTTTGGAAACTACTTAAACCGTCCCATCATGTCCCTTTTCATTTAAAAAACTGCCGTACTTTTCATCCGTTTTTGGCAAACTTTTTGAATCTTTTTGTCTCTTTATATTCCCCATTTAAAATTCAAAAAGTTTGGGGGCAATTGTTGGGCCCTGCGTTTTTCAACTTGTTTACAACTTGCACCAAACAACTTGGTACTAACGAACTTAAGTTATTCTATCACAACTTGAACTTCTGCAGGTTGGAACATAGTTACGTTAACCCTATTTTTTAGGGAAAGTGTCAAAGAAGCAAGGACCGGTTCAAAGACGTTTCTTCAGCAACAAATCATTATCTCCTCCCTCAACAGCAAATGGCAGATATATCTCAACAAGATCAGCATTACTCCCGAGATTTTAGGCCTACTTTTTCTCTTTGTAAACTTAGCCGTTGGTTGAGGTATAAAAGGGATTAAAACACTGTATTTTTACACACACTTTCACTCTAGCTTAAGTTCCCTTTTTATATGCTCATAGCTCTGTAATCACGAAGATATTTAGTAAACTTTCGGTCAAGGCAGGTACCAAAACCTCCCGGGATTTTATGCCGGCGAACAAGTTGTTCAAGGGCTTTCCCTAGTCAACAAACATCTTGTGTCCATCCCCATTCAACTTGATAATCATTGTACCTAGATTCATATCACTTTAGTCATTTTTCTTCCCTTCGAAATACACTTGTTGAAATTTGACCAAAACAGATAGTAAGTCAAGACCATGGTCGCCATTAAGGAATCTGAGAAGTAGTTCGACTTCCTTCAGCAGACGGAGAAGCTGAGGCATATCAATTGGAGGTTGGGAGAAATTATCGGCGCCACCAGTTGATGATTCGCTTGACTGCTGCTGCCTACTACTGTAAAATCCTGTTTCAATGGATTCTAAAATTATTTTAATTTTCTCGAAAACAGGATTTCCTAAACAAATTAACGGCACCACCAGTTGTTGATTGGCTTGACTGCTGCTGCCTACTACTGCAAAATCCTGTTTCAAGGGTCTGAATGCTTCATTTCTGATCTTGGAGAGTAGATATCTTAACAACCCCTCTGTCACCACTTCATCCGCCACTGCAATTAACGTAGTACTAGCTAGTTAGTAAATAAACGTTATTTCAAAATATAAACACTACCTCAATCCCAAAATAAATGTGGCGTTTTCTTTTTTGGTCATTTCCTAAACAAATTTCGTGTTTCTAAAACATGAAACAATTTTAGTGAACCTTTACATTGGTACAAACAAGGTACCAGAACATAAGTAAAACACTATCCTTAATATACTTGGCGTTGGGAGTGCTATATTGTCCCTTGGGCCATTGATTGAATGGGGACTGAACTGATCTGTTGAGCCTATTTGATTAATTAAAATTAGGTATATATGTACCTACCTGCCGGATTTGACAGAGCCAACTTGTCCAGCTCCTCATTCACGTAATCCGCATAGAGATCCTTGAACCTTCCTTGTATGATCTCCATGTCCTTCTTGAAGGTAATAGCAGCCATAGATGATGCTGATAATTCGATCCCAAGCCAAAGGCAAATGCTGGCTGTGAGGGTTCCAACCTTGGACAAAGTTGCCGGCCGTTCGATTCCAAGGAACTGGCGAATGCGGGCTTCGACTTGTATCAACAGAGGGAGAAACTTGTTGATCATGAAAGTATGACGAGATGATTCTATCTCTGACAGCTCCATATCTTCGACCATTGGTTCCATGGAACGCACAGTTTTTTGAAGGTCTTCCAAGGAGGAACGAAAAAAAGGGTCTGCTGAATATCTTAATATTGCTCCCGTTATCTTATTTTCTACATTAGCATATCTGCTGACAAGATCTATACGTGGATCCACCTCTTCCATCTTAGCTCACTCTGCCCCTCCCTATTAACATAGTTACACTTGATTTTAAACAAAATTCCATCATTCAATATAACTAATGTCATATTTTGATTTAATTGGCTTTAACAAGCAAACAAACTACAGTAGGTGCTGCTTCCCTGTCTATAAAATCCATTAGAAATTATATATGGATAAAAGAAGTGTAGGTATTACCGACAAAGGGAAGTATGGTGGAGCTTCACCAAAATTCTTGAAGCAGTTCACCAAATTAAATAGAAATCATAAAACACAGTAGATTAACTTCAAAATAAGAATTGATTACTTACAACTTACAATCTCGGGAAGTATGGTGGAGCTTCACCAAAATCCTTGAAGCAGTTCACCAAATTAAATAGAAATCATAAAACACAGTAGATTAACTTCAAAATAAGAATTGATTACTTACAACTTACAATCTCGGAACATAGTTGCAACTTAACATGTATAGTAGTAACCTTACCAGCAAAGGGCTGCATCAACCAGAATCCCTCTTGTTTGAATAGTTGAATGCTCTTTGTCAAAGCCTCGTTTGCTTGCTTGATCAATTTGCAGAAGAAACTGCTATGTTGACTTGAAGCGAAGTGTAACATACATACAAAACGAAAGTTTCATTATTTTAAGATAATGCGTTATCTTGTCAGGGTGCATCCAACAACTATGGTAGGTACTATGTTGTGCCTCATTGATCTATTCCCTCAACCTGTGCAAAGCACTAGTTGACAGTGCCATCCGTAAACTGTTTCTTGCCAATTTCCGTGGTAAGGGTCACATTTTCCTTTTTGGCTCATCCCAAAATAAGTGTCGCATTTTCCTTTTTGGTCAATCTCAAAATAAGTGTCACTTTTCTAATTAAGAAAATAGTTTTAGTACAACTTTATCACCACATTCCTAACAAAGTTTGATAAGTGTGTGACATTAATATTGGACGGAGGGAATATTTACCTAATGTCTTACTAATTTATTGGCCATGAATTAAAAACAAAATATAGTAGCTACAGATAGTGATCCCATCATTGATTTATACTCCTATATTGTATCCATCCAAATCAAACACAAATTATTTATCATAAATCACATGATTGATCCAAAAAGGTCGTATTAAAAGGTTCCGACACCCGTACCCATACCCGCCCTGACCCTAACCCTAACCCTAACCCTAACCCTAACCCGAACACACACGAAAAGCCTAACCAATGGTAAAAAGAATACAATATACTCCCTTCGTCCCGCTAATATTAGCACACTTTCCTTTTTGGGCGTCCCGTTAATATCCGCACACTCCCAAAAAGGAAACTTTATATTAATAAAATATTCACCCAACCCCACTCATTCTCTCTCCTACATTATTTTAATACTCACAACACCATTATAATTTATTACACCCTCCACTCATTCTCTCTCCACTCATTCTTTTACACTCACAACATTTTATTAAAATATCATATTCCTTAATTCCCGCGCAAACAGTAACCGTGCTGATACTACCGGGACGGAGGGAGTATCTCATGTTTAATAGGTTTTGGAAGAACAACTAAATTTACAATATAATCTATAAATATATTAAAGCAAAGTCGTTCATAAATTTGGTAAGTTTGAGCCCAAAAATGTTACTATCAAGGGGCTAAAAATGAAAATTGATTCAACACATGGTTTTAGCAAGTGATTTGGCAAATGGTTTTGAAACATGGGTGGAGAGAAAGTGGGAAAATGATCTATACTACACACACTCTTTGAAAACTCTAGGAAATGTGCAATTTTTTTTTCTTTTTCATTAATTAATCAACACTAGGTGTCTAGACTAGGTTGCAATATTTGAACGTTTTCTAATTATTTCTTTTAAAAAATAATTGTTTAATGAGCTTTAAAATTTATTGTTTTTAATTCAGAAAAATTGAAAAAATTACCTCATTTTTATTTTAATAAACTCATTAAATAGTTATAATCTAAATATATATTCTTAAATTTTAGACTAAATTTATTGTTTTCTAATTATTAATTGATAACAATTTTTTTGTATTAACGATAATTTTTAAATTTAGATATGGATATTTAATTTGTTTTTTTTTTCACTTTTAGTCTAAAATTTAAGAATATATATTTAGATAATAACCACTTTTCTTATGTTTTCGAGATAGATGATCATTAGTTAGATCATTTTTTTTATTTTACTTTCGTCAAAAAAAGAAGAAGATTTTATTTTAAAAAAAATAAAGTTGAAGAATGTGGAGATAATATAGGTGACTATAGGGAGTCCGAGGGGGGTAAGGGAAGTTTTGGATGCAAAAATTGGGTACTTTTTATTTAAAAAAAATAAATAAATTATGTTATATAGTAATAACTATTAATGCATGTTTGTAGGCTTTTAGATCCGAATTATTAGGTTTAATAGTTGAAAATCTCATTTTGCTTTAAAAAAATACCGCTACTACTATAAATAATAATCCATTCTTTTTATAAAGAAAAAGTATATGGATTTTTACTTTCAAAAAATAAATATGAATGATTGAAAAAATAAAAGAAAATGTTCAGGATTTCAAATTTAAGCAAATAAGATGATTGAGATTTATTCATTTATTTATTTGTTTGAAGCAAGAAGATAATTTAATTGAGAAAAAAAGGTAAGGAGATAACTGCTCTTTTCAATAAAAGTCATACAACTAAAATGGTGATAAGTGTCTGCCTTAACTGTTTTCTAATATTATCTTTCAAGAAATAAAAAACTCTTTTATAATATTATCAAAAGATTTTCCTTCACATTTTTTTTAATCAAAACCTTCTTACTTTGAAAACTAAAAATTTCTTTAAACGAATTTATTTCTGAAAATTGGCGAATTTCTAGGCTTAAAATTGGAAGCTACTTTTTTATTCTTTGAACTTAGTTACTTTGTTTTGTGTTTTCTTTTAACGAATTTTAGTTACTTTGTTTAAAAAATAAAATTATTTATTACTTGATCATTATTTTTTAATTTATGATGACATATTTTTTTTTTATAGAAATAGAGTATTTTGTTTTTTTATTTTGTAACTTCAATCAATGTTTTGTTATCATAAAATTTAAATATAGAATAATAATTTTTAAAATGATGCATTAATTTTTTTAAATGGTTACTAATATAAATAATATTTTACAGTAATAAGTGATCTTTATAATGTGAAAATCGAAAAATCGAGAAAACTAAATGGGGGGAGGGAGCCATGACTCTATTTTTTAGTTTATAGACATAATTTAGGGGTGATAGACTGACTATGAGGAAGAAGTTAAATTTCTTTTTGTGTTGGAAATAAAAAGTATCATTAAATGAGAAGATAATTTATTTGAAACTGATTTGGGATTTTTGGGTGACAGATTGAAAGTTGTCCACAAAATCTTTCTAATGAAATTAATTGACGATATTTATGATAGCATCTGTAATGGACTTAATACACTCTAATTAAAAACAATAATAAAATTATTACATTTACAATTTTGTAAGCAAATTTTTGTAATTATTTTGTGTCCTTACTATTACCCAATTAGTATAGGAGAGAGAGAAAAAAGTTTGTTAAAAATAAAGTGAAAAAATATTTTAGAAAATTATAAAAGGTGATATGTGATTCTATTTTATAAGCTTCAATTTCTTCGAACAAGTCTTTATTTTTACTCTCTCTATTTTAAAATAAATATAAATAAAATTAGATTTTCTCTTAATTAAATAGAAAATTTGAAAAATTATTGAACATTCATTTTAGAGATTTAAAAAGGTTTGCATACATACAGCTTTCTGAGAGAATAGCCTACTATGTGGATTTTTTATTGAAAGATATCTTGAAAAGTATTGATTCGAGTAGAAGTGAAACATTATTTGGTGGAAAAAATGTTGTCGGTGGAGATGATAGTTCTTCAAGTGCTTAATCTACTACGAATGTTTTGTTTCAGGAAGTATTTCGAAATGTTTAAGTAGTATTCACACTTTGGTCTTTCGATTTACTATTTCATTACATGCATTGCTATATATAATCGCTGTGCATCGCACGGGTTTGCTGCTAGTTTTATGTTAAAACAGAGCCTATGTAGAACAATCAACAATCACACAAAACAAGAATATACGTGGTTCACCAACTTGGCTACGTCCACGGGCAAAGTGAGAGAATATTATTATCTTCTGGAAATCAACCGATTACAATCTCTAATCTAATGCATGAATTCTTTGCAAATAATTTCTGTCTTTGCAAACCCTAGATCTATAGAAACAGATGAGCAAAAGGAACTATCGAAAAGTACAAAGCTTGCCTCGTTGCTTAGGGATTTCACCAACGTCCCGGTATTGATTATTCGGACATAGCCCGGCCGTTAAACTTGTCACGATTCGTATTATCTTATCTCTTGCTCTCTGTCATGGCTGGAATCTTAGGCAGTTTGTGTAAGTATCCCAATCTGGATCACCCTCTTTCGAGCACACGGGAAACACCGCAGACTCACAAACGCAGTCTCGAAGACCCGTGACACTCAAAACCCTCAAAAACCCCCAATCAAACCAAGGGAAGGACCTTTCTGGGACAAAAAGGGACAAAAGGACCTTTTAGGAATTTTTCAGAAATTGGAAAAGCATATGTGGTCCGTACGGACCTCTTTGCTTCTATGATTACTAAATCCTCTTAAAGTCCAAGATATTCCCTCAAATCCCGGGAAACATCATTACCTGCCTACATGGTTGGTCCGTACGGACCTTATTGCATGCAAGGTTGGTCCGTACGGACCTCTTTGCAACCAGACACCATCATGGCTAAATCTTCTTAAAGTCCACTTATTCCCTCAAATCGAGGAAAACCAAAATCCTGGATTACCTAGAAGGTCCGTACGGACCTTCTTGCACAAAATCTGGCACTATAAATAGAGGGCTCCCCCTCCCTCATTTCACACATCTCCCTCTTCTCTCCTCTCCCCCCAGCCTTCTGGCACCCCTCGAAGTCCTCTCGAAGCACTCCCGGCCCCTTTCGGATCATTCCGAGGCCTTCCGAGCCCCCTCGCGGTGCTTCGAAGCCTCTCTGAGTGCTCCCGCGACGCTCCCGCGCTGCCCTGAGGCACTCTCGAGGTACTCTGAGGCCCCTCGTGGTACTCCGAGGCCTTGCCTGGTCTTTCCCGAGGCGTTCCGGCTCTTTCCGAGTCAAACCGGCAATCCCGGCCCACGCCGAAACTCTGCCCGAGTGATCCCTGCGATCCCAACGCACACCGAACCTCTGCCTGAGTGATCCCTGTGATCCCAACGCACGCCGAACCTTTGCCCGAGTGATCCCTGCGATCCCAATGCACGCCGAAACTCTGTCCGCAGACAACCGGCTCATCCCGAAGCAATCCCGGTCCGTACCGGAACACTATTCCATCCTCAAACACTATTCCCCAGCGGAAGACTGACACGAACCAATATTGGTAAGGCTTCCTTCCTACACTATTTCAATACATTTCAATAAAGCAGTGCACAATGTAGACATCCGATACAACATGCATTTTTAAAAGCACACACACACACAACAGTTAAAGAATATAAGGGGTACCGAAAGACTCGTTTTTACGAGGCGACTCGGGTGAGCTCTAAGATTCTAATATTCTCTTCCCGAGGAGTCATCTAACCTCCGAACTCAAAAATCTCATCACACAAAAACAGTTTATTTTTAAATTGATGCCCTTTTTCAATGTTTTCGGCTTAATAAAAACGGTGTGGCGACTCTACAAGCAAAAAACACGGCGAGACATTCTCCAACACCGCAAAACGGAACGAGCCAGATGCCGGGGCGCGATCGAGCTGCCTATCGGATCCGGGCGACTTCCCGAAGCGAACAAATGCGAGATGCCAGGCCCGCGCGGGAGCTGATCCGGGTAATTTCAGTTGGCGACTCCGCTGGGGACATTTTGTTTTAAAAACTTTTAAACAAAACAAAAGATTTTTAAAACGATGATGAGGGTCAAACTTTCATTTTACCCCTTTTCTTTAACTGTTGTGTGTGTGTGTGCATGTGCTTTACTTTTTATTTTACAAAAAAAATAAAAATACAAAAAAAAATGCATCAATATACATCTGTGTACATACATTTAAAATTCTTCAAAAAACTTCTGTTTTACTCAGAAAAAGAATTTTAGAGACTGCACACTACTCGCACTGCTGCCTCGGTTACACCGCACGCTACGCGCACTGCTGCCTCGGATACACTGCACACTACAACCCTTAACCCGGAGTGGTCTCAGTTGCAGTCCGTTTGGTCTTCCTAGGCCTCTTGGATGCGCACGGTATCATTCCAAACATCCCATCCTAGCCAAGCGTCAACCCTGCACGTTTGAGTCTTGAGTCACACTCTGTCTAGACTTGGTTGGTTTTTACCCAGTCCGTGTCATACAAGCCTGGATACATATCCCATGCCGGCCATTTTCTGAGTCAAAGCTCGAAACTCAAGATCCCTTGCGCAAGCAAAGCGATGAAAGGTCATGCTAAAATCTTGACCCGATCTTGATTTTCCGAAGCTACACCCAGACGATGTTCCGTCCCGAATATACATCCATGCTCGCATGACACCATGTCATAAAGCCTTTAATACGTCAGCCATGACGATATGACCCAGCCAACGCCTAACGTCACAGATCCCTTGCGCAAGCAAGGTAAAGAGAGGTCATGTCGAACTCTTGACCCGATCTTGACTCAATGGCCGGCTCGGTTCACTATTCACATGGCTGACGCATTAAAACGAACATGACAGGCTCGGTCCTTAGGTTCGATTTTTCTTTTAGGCCGGTGGAAACCGCTTGCCCTATAGGACCCTCGCCCGGGGCTGTCCACCCTGGGATGTCGAAATACAGGTGCAAAACGAGGGGCTTATAGCCGCACAGATGGTCTCCACTGACCCAGGATCTAGCATAGTTGCGAAAAAGAAGAGCAATCTTTTCCAACCTACCTAGGACTATGAGAAAACACGTTTTAAGTAAATTAAAACAACAAAAAAAATAATAAAAAAAAGCGGAAACTGCATGTCACGTGAGCTTTCCCCTTTTATCCACAAGGCCTTCCCGTGTCTAAACCTTGCTTGTCACCCCCTCCAGAGAACCGAGAGTGATCAAGAATACCCGGGAACTACTCTCCCAGTTTCAAAGCCGCAAGGTCCAACATCCTTTCCAAAGACGGCCACCGGGATGGTCTTTCAAATCCTCATGGCCAAGTCGGTGGATAACAAGAAAACGGGACCTTACCCCCGAGAAATTTCCCAACATTGGAAGAAGTTTGGCAGGCCCTCATGGCTATTGAGAAACGCCATGGTGAACAACAAGCCTGGATCGAAGGTGCCATGCACCACTTCGGAACATTAGCCACCCCCCAACTACCTGGGCTCCCAAAGACATGCCTGCTCCTGCAGCTTCTAATGTCTCTCATTGTCTCCCAGAAGTCAACCTGTTGCCCTCGTACGAGCCATGCAGTTACGACATAAAGCCACAAGACCCCCTGGGGGAGGACATGTCCGGTCAACATCTTGAGGTCCCGATACCACCGCCGAACAACGAACACATCTGGTGGGACGTCTGCGATTGCACTGCTTGTCTGGAAATGGTATTCCAAGAGGAAATGAACGATGGTCGCCATCGAAGAAAGAAGAAACCCTCTTCTCAACGAAAACTAAAGAAGAGATACGAATCTGGCGACCCCACAGTCGGAACCCTTGGAGAACCATCAGGAAAGTTTGACTATTACATCATCTACTCCAGCAAATCTCCTCAGCCTAACTCTGCACGAGGCCATGACAATATCTGCTCCATGATCAGCTGGGACGAGCTCCGCACCGCCACCGATGGCCCGAAGATCCAAATACCTCAACCCCTGTCTTGGGAAGATCTCAAAGCCACTGTTGACGCTTCAACAAAAGCAATGACGGTAAATAAACTGAAGTGCGCAGTATGGCCCTTTGCCAACCAAGGCCCTCTCATTACAGAAATAGGAGAGACGAGCAAAGCAGTAAAGCCAGAGGTGAACGTTCTGACACGTTCCGGTCAAATACCGACGAATCCTCCACGGGCAGAAAAAAGGCCAGTCATACCTGAGCCACGAACTGAAAAAGGGTCCTACGCCAAAGAAGCTGAAACCCTTGACCCAAAGGCTGAAGATCCTGTCTTAACTCAGCTCAAGCGTACTCAGGCTAACATCTCACTCTGGTCCTTACTCACTTCATCTTACCCGCACAAACTCAAGTTGGAAGAAATCCTGGCCCAGACCATGGTTCCCATCACTGTGACACCTGATGAAGCGGTTCAGATGATCGGCAATGTTCATTACAGCAATATCATCACTTTCACGGAGCTCGACCTTCCAAAATTTGGGGCTGATCACAATGAGCCTCTCTACATAACGATTCAACTTGACGAGCGCCGTCTCCCTCGGGTCTTAGTAGATGGGGGATCATCCATGAACGTCCTTCCATCCAAAATGATGGATTTGCTAGGAATCAAAACAACTGATCTAAAACCCTCGACTCAGGTAATCAAGGCATACGACTCAACGTCTCGCCCAGTCTTGGGAATAGCCACCTTGAACCTGTGGTTCGGAAAGCAGATGGTCCCAACCGACTTCCAGGTCATCGACACCCCGATCACGTTCACTGCCATTTTGGGACGCCCATGGCTACACCAGATCAATGGGGTGGCATCCACCCTCCATCAGTGCGTAAAGTTTGTCCAAGGAACAGATCTAACCATCATCTACGGTGATAGCATAGTCACTGAAAGGACCGACACAAACGGAGTCCGGGTCTTAGAGATCAAACACGACAATGATGGCATGATGCTGACAGGGTTCACCATCGAAAGCCCGAAGGCCCAGGTGTGCCACATAGACCTGCCTTTGATCTGGGACCAGATCCCTCCCCCGATGAAAATGATGGAGCGCATGAACTACATCCCGGGGCTTGGTTTGGGAAAACGCCATCAGGGTACCCAACAAATCATCAATATAAAGGAACAGAATACCCTCCATGGCCTGGGATACATTCCTACTCCCGAAGACGCTGCGGAAGATAGAAAAGCCGCACATAAATGCTCCGCCAATAGCAAAAGAGGCTTGCCCGCAGTCTCCGATCTTCGCCCTTACAGCTTCGACATGACCAGGTACTTCACAAGGGAAACCGGCAGTTTGAACGAAGACACACAAAAGGGAACCGAGCTTATCAACGCCAAACAAAGCTGGCCGACAACCATGGACAAGCTTCAGCGGAACCTGGCAAGATTCAGAGGCCTCAAGCCAAATCCCGTCAGAAGAGCCTTTCTCGACGCACCACCTCTGTCGGGACCCGCGACCACCACTATTCACAATGAATTTTGGTTCGGGAAAACCCCCTCTTTGGTAGAAGAACTCGAAAAACTCTCTGTCAACACCCCTGCCCCCAACAAGTGGGACGAGTCAGCATTCGAGTTAGCAATGCCCAAGACAAGAGCGAAAGACTCCGCAGATGATGCTTGGAACGAGCCCCTGCTCCACTTGCTCTTCAATGAAGAAATCGAGGTGCCAGACCTAATCGATTTTGTTTCTGATAACTCTGTGATAGCCATGATCGGGAACGGTGACACGAAGCCTTTCAAACCCCACCTCCTATCAAGTTCATTGCCACTCAATAACTAGGCCACCTTCTCCAGACCCACCGCCAGCAAAAAGGACATGATCGAACAACTTGGTCTGACCCCTCGAGTCCTAGAGTCCAGTGTCAAAACCCATCCTGAGTCCATTCTCTTTGAATTCGAGTCCCTCGAGTCATCTGATGGCCTCATGCCGGAAGATTACGAACTCATTGCCAATAATGTATTCCCGTATGCTCTTAATGAATGCTTCGATCTTTCCGAGTATCCTCTCATTGCATCTTTAACAACTGATAAATTAACTAACACACAAACAGTTAATAACGATTCACTTGATAAAGAAGCAGACACATTAAATGAACAATACATTAAGCACATCTTTAAGCATGTTGTCAAACGAGAGAAAAACCGGGCCCAAGCTGCCGAGGAGGTTTTAACCAAAGTGAATTTGGGAACTGCTGAAGAGCCAAAAGAGACGCAAATCGGAAGTTTCTTCACCGGCACAGAGCAAGACACATTGACTGCACTGCTCAAAGAGTTCGTGGACGTGTTCGCTTGGTCTTACCGAGACATGCCCGGATTAGATCCAAACATTGTAGAACATCGGATCCCCTTGAATCCCGAGGCTAAGCCCATCAAGCAAAAGCTACGCCGAATCAAGCCAGAATGGTCTTTACAAGTCAAAGAAGAGATCGAGAAGATGCTTCGCGTCGGCTTCATCAGGGTGATCGAGTACCCTACATGGCTCTCCAACATAGTCACGGTCACCATGGCCAACGGAAAAGTGCGCTGCTGTGTGGACTTCCTAGATCTCAACAAAGCAAGTCCCAAGGACGATTTTCCACTACCAAACATCGACATGTTGGTGGACACTACAACCAATTTCGAGGTCAAGTCCTTCGTGGACGGGTTTGCCGGTTACATCAAATCAAGATGGCCGAAGAAGATCAAGAAAAAACAGCCTTCACAACCCCTTGGGGAACCTACTGCTACACAGTGATGCCGTTCGGACTAAAGAACGCTGGGGCTACCTACCAACGGGCATCAACTGCCCTCTTCCATGACATGATCCATAAAGAGATCGAAGTGTACGTCGATGACATGATCGTCCACTCAAAGGGATCAGATGGACAACACATCACAGACCTAAGAAAGTTCTTCGATCGCCTCCGAAAACACTCGATGAGGTTAAACCCTGCCAAATGCACATTCGGGGTCAGCCGAGGCAAAGTCTTGGGATACATGTTCACCGAGCGAGGCATCGAGGTTGATCCTCAAAAGATCAAGGCCATCATCGAAATGAGACCACCTGTAAGTACCCAAATCTGGCTCATGCCTTCCGGTTAAATTTCCCGGCAATTTCGGTAAGTTTTCCGGTAATTCCCCGGACCTTCCTAGTGTTTCGGAAATATTCCGGAACTGTTCCAAATTATATAAAGGCTGAAAGGGAAGCTTCCCAATTAAGAAACACGTTTTTCTTAATTTGGGAAACCTCTAGAATTTGCCACCTTGCATGATTCTAGAAACATGCTGAGTCACAAGGGATAATGCCGCACGGCTGCATTAGCTCAAGGTCTCTGGCCGCACGGCTTCATTAGCCTTATCCAGACTGCCGATTAATAGAGCCCTCCTCTACCCATTTTAATCATCAACAAAAAGCATAATACTCTCATAATACGAAGAAAATCCTCCCAAGAGCTGCTGGAAGTCCAAGAAGGTGAAGAAGAAGGCCAAGAAGCCACCTCCCTCCTCCTTGAAGATCCCAAGATCAACCTTCCCACCTAGCTCCATCCAAAGAAGAAAAGGAAGCCATTGGTAACCTCGCACGCCCTAAACTTGCATTTTAATTGCTTTATGTGATTCTAATTGCTCATTGCATTTCATATAATTGCTATTATCTTGTTTGGGACTTGGTAGATTAAAGATCATATCTTTATACCCCCTTTCCCCTTTTTGCATGCATTAAGCATCCCTTGCCATTAAAGATGTAATCTTTTGAATCAAAGGTGCATCCTTTGCACCTAAAACCCCCCATTTTTACATAAAAACATCATCTTCATGCATCATTTGCATATAAAAATCCAATCTTTATGATGAAAATGCATCATTTGCATATGAAATCATTTTTCAAGCATCCTTTGCATTAAAGATCATATCTTTATCCTAAATTAGCATCCTATGCTTTTTCAAAATACAATCTTCATGCATCATTTGCATATTTAAATCCCAATTTCTCCATTAAAAATGCATCCTTTGCATGAAAGTCATGTCTTTATGCATCCTTTGCAAATTAAAGATCATTTCTTTAAATCAAATGCATCCTTTGCAACCCAAAAATGTCATCTTTTCATTAAAAATGTCATTTTTACATACATTCCCCCATGTCCCCATTAGCAACCTTGGAACGAACCGGTGTAAAAGATCCTATCTTTACATCGTTTCTTCCATAAAAGGTTTCATAACCTCTTTAGAAAGGGACAACCTTGAACCCTATATCTCCGATTATCACTTAAGATGAGTATGAAGCATCTATACGAGCTCGACCGTCTTAAAGTGTAGGATTGATGGGCTAAGGACCCTCCTTTTCTAAAGAACCTCATTTTTGACTATAAAGAGAGTCATTCTCTCGATCACGCAAGTCCCGAGGTCCAAAAATGCGATGATCACAAGTCCAAGATGAGGACGGGATCATAATCCCAAATACATAAAATCTAAGAAATCCCGAGCGACAACCAAAAAATGGTTTGTACGTCCGGAAGACGACTTGGGACATTTCCTCCCTTTATTTTCAAACACATGCACACAAGAAAGCACGCAAGCAAGCACGATTAATGGGATCTTGGGAGACTTGCTCCGGCAAGGCACCTTGGGTGAACGTCGATCCGTTCTTCCCAAGGGGTAACTTAACCTCCGAACCCATAAAAATCCTTTTTTCAAAGTTTTGAGGTAATCAAAATGGCGTGGCGACTCCGTTTTTCTAATTAAACCGGATGTCTTCAAACTTGCGTGAATTTCCAATACACAAAAATTTGGGGCACACATTCACAGTTTGGCGACTCCGCTGGGGATCTCCCAAAGGAGAAAAGCTTTTATTTTCAAAAGAAAAATCGATACTCGGTATATAGGTGGAAACCACTTACCCTTCCTGTACACTCCCTGATGTGGGAGTTGGGATAACCGGTGGTTTAACAATCCCACGTACCGGTATCACTTTTCGAAAAAAAATAAAAGAAAGTTTTTCCCTTTGAGCGGGTTAGACTCACGTCGCTGATTTCATTAATCGTGCTTGCTTTCTTTACCTTGCATTACATCATTTGCATCTTGGCATCTGTGCATCCCGAAAAATAGCAAAGGAGTGGAACCTGGAAAATTGATCCATGCAGTCGTACGACTCAATCCTCCTTGGATTCTGACCGGGCGACCTCGGTGGCAATTCCACCGGGAAAAATCATGGTTAATCTAGCAGTCCTAGCGGCTTGGGGCTATTCGGCTCCATGGCGGCCAGGGCTCCTAGAAAATTTACGTGCTTACGTGTTGCATTTTCCCCGTCCCGAAAATCATTCCTTTAAAACACATTTACGAAAATCTCTGTTTTAACTCAAAAAGGAACATTTTTAGGAGACCGCACACTACGCGCACTTTGATATATCTGTACACTTTGCACGCACGTCCTTCAAACCCGAGGGTGGTTCCAGTGCGATCACGGACAGCCTTACGATGCTCCCGGGCGCGCACGGAATCATCCCAACCTCCCCATGGCGGCCGGTGTCGACCCGATGCACGGTCAGGTGTCACACGTTTCAAAAAACCGTGACTTTTTGGTTGGTTTTTGGTCTAGTCCGTGTCATATAGCCCAGTTGCATACCCACGTAAAGGTCAAGCCTTAGTTCATAACGGAAGCCAAGATTTTCGCTCGCGGAACTCGCCAAAATTCCGACAAGGAAAAATTGGCGAGATCTTGACTCCGACATTGACTTTGACCTTGACCCGCACGGAATGCGTAAGAGTCGAGACCGAGTCTTTGCCAACAAATCAAAAGATCTTTCGCTCAAGCGAAGCTACGCCAAAATTCCGACAAGGAAAAATTGGCAAGATCTTGACCCGGCATTGACTTCGATTCGAACTCACGCCCGGCGTATGCAACGAAGTTCAATGTGACACTTTGTGTCATCCGGCTTTTGCCGCCCGACCCATGCCTATTATCTTCTCGGACATTACCGAAAGTCAAAACGTCATTCGCTCAAGCGAAATTCGCAAAAATTCTATCAAGGCGAAAGACGAGACTTTCCGGTATTGCCTTGACTATAATCCGCATCGCTCGTGCGTTGAAAGTTCCTATGACCCGCTAGACCCGTTAGGAGCGTTCTTTACTCTCGGTCGGTGGGATCCGCGTGCCCTATAGGACCCTCGCCGGGGCATCCACCTGGGAGGTCGAAATACGGGTGGAATACGAGGGGCTTATAGACGTAGTGACGGAACCCACCGATCCGGGATCTAGAGTAGTTGCGAAAAGAAGGGCAAATTCCCTTTTCCAACCAAATAGATATTAATAAAAGACACTTTGTTTTAAGTAAAGCTGGAAGATTCTAATTTGCATATTGCACGAGCCTTGACTAAACACCTACCCCGAGTCTAAACCTTTCCTATCCCTTTCCCGCAGCGAGAAAGAAGTGGGTGAGAACACCGGGTCGGCGACTTGTTAGCGCGAGAATTCTCGGACAGGTTCGCGAGAATCCTCGGTTTGGTCGATCCGGAGAGTCGAATGTCCGATTCGACAGAGAGAACGGCCTTGGTTTGGGTAACCAGATGACTAGGGAAGAAGAGCTAGCCTATAGCCAATCCCCTCCTCCATTCACATATGATCCTTTGCCAAAGTCTTCCCCAATATCCCAAGCCGTCAGGGTCCCGACACCCTCGCAGCCTTTGCATTCCCCCGTGGGACTCTTTCCCTCCTTTCAGCCTAATCCAAATCTTCTTACCCTGGAATCCCAGTACCAGCCTGACCTCTCTAATTTCGTCAACGCACGTGAATTTGCCTATCTCTCGGACGGTGGTAGTGAAGAATCGATCGGAAATGAGAATAGGAATGGATGGATTCTGATGATGATGACAGTTCAGTAGAAGGGATGGACTTGGAGTCAGCGGAAGTGAAACCCAAAGGGCAAAATGAGGTAGAAAACCATAGACCTGGAATAGGGGATGAAATCACTTCAAAGTGTATTTGCAGCCTGTGTGAAGGCTCGGAAAAGGAAAAGGATGCTAGCTTAGATGAGGCAGCATATGAATCCTACATCCTAGAGTTCAATACTCCTTACAAAGACTTGGTCGATGAATGGAGGGACTTAATTGAAGCTCTAGCTGAAAGAGGAAAATGGGCTCCACCCGCCGATCTAGAAAACGTAAGCGTCGGCGAAGCCAAACTCTCATCGGGAAGAGTAGACTACATTACGGTGTTAGTAGTCACTCCTGAGCACAGTGCGAAGAAGAGTGTATGGATGCCACTGGAAAGAGTCTTAAGTCTCGAGGCGACCCAGTCCCTTTATGTCCCATGATGACAACGATGTTTTCTTGGTAATTCCCAAGTCGGAGGAGGAGTCCAAGATACCTCTTATATGGCGTCAAGTATCCCGACACCTTTTGCCCTCATTGGTCATCAAAGTCAAGACGAAAGTTCCCACGAGGAGTTCTGCGGTGATGCCGATGAAGACACGGTCGAAGTGCGGAAGGAACAGTAGAGGAGTGGTTAGCCCGAAGCCAAAGAGCCCGGAAAACCTTCCCGACGGTGAAGAACAGAAACCCGCCATGAGGTTTGACCCGCGAGAAATCCTTATTGATGATGGAATTTCCCACTTGAGAAAATGTTTGGCCAACGTCAAAGATGCCGTCGGAAGGCTGACCCCTAGAGAAAGAAGGGACATGCTTGACGGTGATGAGGAATGTGATCCCACTCTGTTGAAAAAATTGTTAGGTCCGGATGAGAAAGCCATTCGCCGGGCTCCAAACCACGAAAGTGATAACTCTGTTGCATGTTGACTTTGAAAAGTTTGAATGAGGCTGTGAAGGCTCTAAACGGAGAAGGTAAAGCTGAAACCGGCCAATTGCTAAGCCAATCGAGAGTCGAGAACCACGAGAAGGTCGAAAGCCGTTAACTTGGGATCGGGTTCGGCGGCCTACGCCTCCCGGTAGTGCCGTTAATCGGATTAATCGGCGGAATTGGCCATACGCCGGCAAGAGCCCGCCTCGACTTTGAAAGAGCTAACAGAATCCTCCGGTAGGAATAATGACCCGGAAAAATCTAATGTCTATGTGATGACTCGGTGCAGACAGATGAGTATTGAGCAGCCTAAGGGTGACAAAAGGAACGCCGTCTCGGAGCCAAAGACAGATAAGAGGCCTTATAAGCCGGAAGTAGAAAAACCGGACTACGACAAAGAGGATCCGGTGTTGACTCGGTTGAAGTGTACCCAAGCCAATATCTCCTTGTGGTCCTGTTAACCTCTTCATACCCTCATAAGTTGAAGCTAGAAGAAAGTTTGGCCAAGACCATGGTGCCCATAGATGTCACCCCGGATGAGGTCGTCCAAATGATTGGAAGTATCCATTACGGAAACATCATTACCTTCGGCGACTTGGACACTGCCAAAGTATGGGGCTAGTCATAACGAACCTCTTTACATCACAGTCCGGTTAGAGGAGCGTCGATTGCCACGGGTATTAGTCGATGGAGGGTCTGCAATGAATGTCTTCCCAGCCAAGATGATGGACTTATTGGACTTGAAACCAACAGATTTGAAGCCTTCTAGTCAGACTATTAAGGCTTATGACTCCACTGCACGATCATTTTTGGGGATTGCTACTCTCAAGTTATGGTTCGGAAAAAAGGTCATGGACGTCGATTTTCAAGTGATTGATATTCCGATTTCATTCTTGCTCTCTTGGGACGGCCTTGGATCCATCGAGATAAATGGGGTAGCCTCTACTTTGCACCGGTGCGTCAAATTTCGATCGAATGATGGCACTATCACCACCATTTACGGAGACAATGTCACGGTAGAAGGAACCGGCACTGGAGATATCCCTATATTGGAAATCAAACATGATGATGAAGGGTTGGCATTGACAGGATTCTCTGTAGCTCCTTCCAAAGCACAAGTGTGTTGCACTGACCTCACCACTACTTCCGATAAAATCCCTCCTGCCATGAGAATGATGAGAAAAATGGGTTATCTTAGGGACTTGGATTGGGTAGAAGACTTCGGGGTCGCAATACCATCATCGATGTAAAGGAGCAGAGACTACCGAGATACGGCTTGGGGTACAAACCGAATTCTCGGAATGGCGAGAAAAGCTAAAGGGGTCGGCTTCATCCCTACGGTTTATCCCTAACCCATTACTTTACAAAAGGCGGGACACAATACGATAAAAGTGATCACCGAGATCTCCTTGCGAGAAAACCCATACGGAAAATCTTGAGAAAATGAGGGAAAGCCGGCCAATCTGTTCGAAGAATGTTCCTTGACTTGCCGGACATTCTTGGGGCTACCACTACCGTTCGAGCAGTATGTCTTCAAAGGGAACTCGAGACGGCGTCAAAGAGTCGGCATCCGGGGTAATGGACTTCTCCGCCTTCGAGTTAGCTCTTAGAAGATCGGCCGGATAGAAGCTGCCGGTAGTGAAGACGGTGAGTGGGGCTTGCTACGGTTGTTTGATGAAGAAGCACAGATCCCGAGATTTGATCGACTTCGGCTCGGATGATGAGATAGTTGCCGTAATTGGAGACGGTGGTGAAAATCCTTTTGATCCCCGCACTTTGGTAACTAAGACAGAGATGCCGTTGAAGAATTGGGAGACGTTCTCGGGGCGATAGCCGGCCGACGGCAAATGATCGCGGAGCTTGGTTGGTACCCCGTCCTTCTCAACCCGGTCGTGTCAAACACCCTGTTGTCCATACGGTTGAGTCGGGAATCTTTGAATTCCGAGTCCTGCGAGTCATCCGAAGGCCTCACGCTGAGGACTATCAAATGTAATCGATGTCATCTTTCCCCTTATTTTGAATGAAATGACGGATCTTTACGAGTATCCTCTTATTGCCAACTTAACAAATGATAAATTAACTCAAAACTTAACAACGGTTAATAATGAATCATTTGAACAAGATGCAAACACACTAAATGAACAATACATTAAAGAAATCTTTAGCGAGGTTTCGAAAAAGAGGAAAACCGGGCCCAATTGCCGAGGAGGTTTTGACAAGTGTGAACTTGGAGTGCTTGTCGAGGAACCTAAAGAGACCTGAGATCGGAAACTTCTTCCGGGGTTGAACGGGACGGGCGATCGATACGCGCTCGGGGAATACGTCGACGTGTTTGCATGGTCATACGGGGATATGCTGGGGCTAGACAGGTTCGATAGTAGAGCACGAGAATCCCTCTAGCACCGGATGCTAAGCCGGTAAAACGAGCGAGGAAGATCAAGCCGAGAATGGTCTCTACGAGGTCAAAGAAAGAGATTGAGAAGCTTCTGCGGGTAGGATTCATCGAGTCATCGAATATCCGACATGGTTATCCAATATTGTGACCGTCACCAAGGCCAATGGGAAGGTGCGGCTGCGTGTGGATTTTCGAGATACGAACAAGGCCGGCCCCAAGGACGACTACCCTTTGCCAAACATAGACATCTGGTGGACTCCCTTTGCCAACTACGAAGTCAAATCCTTCGTTGATGGCTTTGCGAGCTACAACCAGATCAAGATGGCCGAGGAAGACCAAGAAAAGACGGCCTTCACCACAGTGGGAACTTGCTTGTTATACGAGTGATGCCATTTGGGCTTAAGAATGCCGGGGCTACTTACGAAAGGGCGGCGACCGCGCTTTTTCATGACATGATCCACAAGGAGATTGAGGTCTACGTAGACGACATGATAATTCACTCCAAAGGCGAGGATGGGCGGCACTTTGTTGACTGCGGAAGTTCTTTGAGAGGCTGAGACAACATTCCATGAGACTAAACCTGCCAAATGCACCTTCGGAGTGACAAGGGGAAAAGTGCTTGGGTATATGGTCACGGAGCGAGGTATTGAAGTTGACCCCAAAAGATCAAATCCATTATGGATATGAGGCCACCTCGAACCCGGACGAAGTCAAGAGCTTTATGGGAAAGCTGCGGTACATCGGCCGTTTCGTCAATCGGTTGACCACTATGTGCGAGCCCATCTTCAAGCTCATGAAGAAGAACGTAGACACGAGAATGGACCGAAGAATGCCGGGATGCTTTTGACCAGATTAAGGCATACTTGGTACATCCTCCGGTGCTATGCCCCCACATAGACAGAAACCTCTTACGCTCTATCTCACTTCATGATACGGCGGTTGGGGCTATGCTTGCTCGGGAAAAGAAAGACTCTCGGGTAAAAACGCCATTTACTTTGTCGGTAGGAAGGCTGCGGGGAAGTGAGCTCAATTACTCGGCATGTGAAAAGACACAATGCGGGAGGCCCAGTGCAGGGTAGTCGGCAAGTTGAAGCATTATATGCAAGCCCACCCTGTGAATTTGGTCTCAAAAATGGACCCCATCAAATACATCTTTGATAAGCCTTCCCTCTCGATGCGTCTAGCAAAGTGGTCCTTCTTCTTGGCAGAGTACGACATCAACTATGTGACCAGAAAGGCCATCAAGGGTCAAGCGTTGTCAGACCACCTGGCAAACTTCCCCAGTAATGAGGACAGAGGGCCTGAACCCCAATTCCCAGATGAAGGGATCTTTGCAGTCGAGCCTGAAAATCGATGGCAATTATTCTTTGATGGAGCCGCTAACAAAAGAGGAAACGGTATCGGGATGCTACTGGTCGATCCGAAAGATGAGCATACACCCATAGCCCTCAAGTTGAACTTCCCTGCCACGAACAATGTTGCCGAGTACGAAGCCTGCATTGCTGGTTTGGAAGCTGCCCTAGAAAGGAATGTCAAGGAGCTTGAAGTTTATGGAGACTCAGCCCTGATCATCAACCAGGTTTCCAACAAATGGAAGACTGTGGACCCTAATCTGCAGCGGTATCATGCCCATATGGAGGAGTTGACTGGACAGTTCAGAGAAGTGACCTTCCACTACTTGCCAAGGGAAAAGAACAGATTCGCAGATGCCTTAGCTACTCTAGCCTCATTGGTAGAAATCCCCGAGGGAAAAGCCATAAAACCCTTCCGAGTGGGTAGAAGAGAAGCCCCAGCCTTCTGTTGTGAAGTAGACCTGGGACCCGAGCCTATAAAGGAACCCTGGTACAATCAAATTTACCAGTTCCTCAAAGATGGAGAGTCAGCTTTCAGAGACGAAGAAGGTAGACCAAAAGAAGGTGTCAGAGCCAAGAGTTTGCAAGCCTTGAAAAGGTTGGCCTCCCATTATGTTATTCTAGGAGGCAACCTGTACAAGAAGCGGTACCAAGGACCACTCCTCTTGTGCGTCACTCAAGAAAGGGCCAAAGAGTTGATGACTGAAGTCCACAATGGTCCCTGCGGTCCTCATATGAATGCCAGAGCCCTGATGCAAGTGATCCTCAGAATGGGTTACTCTTTTGGATTTCCATGGAAACAGACTGTGTCCAGCACGTCCGAGCATGCGACAAGTGCCAGCGGTTTGCCAACCTCAACCATCTCCCGCCTCATGACCTGTACTGCATGACGACTCCTTGGCCGTTTGCAACCTGGGGTATTGACGTGATAGGGAAAATAGCCCCGGCAGGAAGCAATGGGCATGAATTTGTGCTAGTAGCCATCGACTACTTCACCAAGTGGGTAGAGGCTAAGTCCTACAAGGTTCTCACTTCCAGAAAAGTGGCCCAATTCATCAAAGAAAACATAATGTGCAGATATGGGGTGCCCAACGAGATCATTTCCGATAATGGGTCGCACTTTGAAGGGGACTGTGATAGGTTGCTGTCAGAATTCAGAATCACTCGCCACAAGTCGTCTCCGTACAGACCTCAGACTAATGGAGCCGTGGAAGCTGCTAATAAGACGCTCGAGCGGATCATTCGGAAAATGGCCACCCGTGGTCGCGATTGGCCCGAAAAGCTGCACTTGGCACTCTGGGGCTACAGAACGTGCGTCGAAACGGCTACAGGAGAAACTCCTTTTGCCCTAACTCTACGGGATGGAAGCGGTGTTACCGGTGGAGTTGGAAATCCCGTCATTAAGGGTCCTCCCGGAAAACAGTGTCAATGAAGTAGAATGGTTACGCAGCCGGCATGATGAGTTGGCTCTGCTTGATGAGAGAAGGCTAAAAGCCATGGAACACACCCGAGCCTACCAGAGGCGAATGGCTAGAGCGTTTGACAAAAAGGTCAAGGCCAGAGACATCAAAGAGGGTGACTTAGTGTTGAAAGTGAAGCCCCCTACCAGAGACAACCCCCTGGGAAAATGGGAACCCGTTTGGATCGGCCCTTATGTGGTGCAGAAGATACTATCGGGAGGAGCCATGAAGCTTGCAGACCTGGACGGCAATCCCTTTGTCCACCCAGTCAACGGTGATAAGCTCAAAAGATACTATGTCTAAATAAAAATATATATACATAAAAAAAAAGTAGGTGCAAAAAGAGTAATACCCAGCTAGGCTGAAAACCCCAAAAAGGGCGGTCTAGACAAAAGACAGGGTTGCACATAAAAAAAAAAACTTAGTGCAAAAAGAGTAATGCCCAGCTAGGCTGAAAACCGGCGGTCTAGGCAAAAAACAGGGCTGCACATAAAATAAAAAACAAAAAAAAAGTTCACCAGAATGAACTACGAAGACCTGAGCCCCTTAGTCTTTCTTGAAAAAGGGAAACGTAGGCAGCCATATATGGTTCGGTCTAAACAATAAAAAAAAGGGACAATCAAGCTTCCATGAAGTGCGTCCTAAAAAAAATAATAAAGGGTATTTCAGTTTTCATAAAACGGGTCCCAAGCAATAAGACATTTGAATTTCCATGAAATGTGTCTTGATTAATTTCTAAGATAATATTTCTTGTTCATTACAAGTTAAAAACTTCTTGATGAGTTCAAGCACGGTCTACTCTTGACTCTGCTAACCTGCTACAAAGATCTAAAATACAAAAAATGCCTAAATAAACTATTGTGTTTGCAAAATGGCAATAAGGGAATCCTAAGAAAAGATCTGTCAGTCGTCATTCGCTGAGTCTTCTTTGGTCTTCTTCCCTTTACCTCGACCCCGTCGAGTTTTCTTTCTCTTCTTTTCTATAAGGTCGGTATCCCTCATCCCGATCTCCGGTATCCTCACTGGAGCCTCTACCAAACCCGTGTCAATAAGTGCCCTCTCTACACGAGCACGAGTCCGCACTTCCTCCCTCTGAGTCTCAGTCAAAGGAGCGACCTCGGACAATCTCTTGTATCGAGCCTCCATATCCCTGATCAGGTCACCCGACTGATTATGGCGACTCGCCTTAGCCTCAGTCTCCCTCAGAGTCCTACTCGAGTCACAGTCGGCCCCCAATAAAGCCTGACGTCTCTCCCCCAGAATGACCTGAGTCGCTCCCATTTCCCTCTCGTACCAGTCCAAGTAGACAGTGGTCAAGATGGTACTCTTCCTGCTCCTGAAGATAGCCCTGGGTGGGAAAGCAACATATGTCCAAGCCCTCGAGAAAAATAAGAAGCTGGCTGGATCTCTCATATCAAATGGCACCACCTCCATGGTCCGGATGTCCTCCCAATCGCTCAATGGCTCCTGTAATGCCCCAAACTGCCTGGATACCAAGCAGGGAATGTAGAAGGACGACCAGCAGAACCCTGGAACCCTCACCGGCCATAAGACTCTGAAATATCCTCTTGGTCCGCAATCTCCGAAAGTGAGGTATCCACCAACGGATGTCCGAAGTGGATAGCCTAGCCATCGTCGCCTCCCAGCCTACCCTGATCCTGTTGCCTCGGTGCACCTCTCCGAGAAATCACCCAAGGGCACCGAGTCGGGCAAAGCCCGAGCCTCTCCGCAGCCCACAAATTCAAAGACACTGACTCCCGACCTCATGAAATGGTCTCCCTAGCCATCCCGTCGATGCCATGCAATGTCTCTCCTAAAACCGGTGGGACAATGTCCTTCCCGGCCTGCAGCCTCTCGACCATGTCTAAGAGACCACCATGACAGATCCCCACGGACTCGGCGGTGAACAAAGCGTAAAATATGCAGAATGAAGGCATCCATAGCCACCGTGGTCGCAGCCATAGCCGGAGACCTAAACCCGCCCGGATATCGAAAGGTCAATCCCGTCCGGGCTATCATCATCCCTCGCCTCTTCCAAAGAAATCTGCAGAAAAGATGCAAGCTTTACCGCCACCGGCACGTCTCCGATCAGCGGAATAGATATAGCCTCAATCTCAGGACCCCCAATCAAGGCTCGGAAGTCTTCATGCGTTGGGACAATCTCGTTGTAAGAAAAGCAGTAAACGTGTCTCCGGACGTCCCAAAACCTTGCTGCTGCTCTCAAAAGGTCCCAATCGGGCGGGAGATCCCTCAAATGCCATAAAGACTTGATCTTGAAGGAAGAATCAAGCAGCCCCTTGTGAAATTGGAAGTTGTGCTTCACCCAAGATTGAAGATCGGACAGAAAATGGTCTAGCTTCCCCCTTTGCAATCTGACGGGCTTCTCCATCGCAAAATGACCAAAGATGGTGTCTTTAAGTCCAAAATGTGCTCTGGGAACAATTGGGACAAGTCTAAGTTGAAAATGAAATGAAATGGCCAAGCCTTGCTTTTATTCAGAAAATAACCAGTTCAGACAGAACTGTGAGCCGCACGGCTTCATTTGCCCTCAGGACCAAACCACACGGCCTCATTTGCCATCTGCAGAAAAAAAATCTGCAGCAACCAAAGTTACTGCCCAAGGGAGTTTTCACCCCACTTTCTCAACCAAGACCTGTACAAAAACATGTCCAGAAGCCATTCAAGCATTTATATATCATTATATATCATTTTGGCCCAGTTTCAGCCCCAATTCCAAGCAAAAAACTGCCCCGAGGCTCAGATAATATGCAAATTTAAAAAGCATAAATTAGAAAAGTAAATAAAGCATTACTACAATGTCTTCGCCCCATCGGCGCCCAAATAAAGCAAAAAATAAACAAAATGTGCATAAATCTTGTCCATTGTTTGTTTTGTTCCTAAATCCACTCTAGAGACCTCCTAGGCCTCCGATTCTTCTTCTTCTTCATCACTGCTCAGCTCGTAGACGCTAGCCTCCCTCATCAAGTCCTCCTGGTCGCTCACGTCAGACAGATGGACATTATCGTGCCCGTACTCAGCCAGCTGCTCCAGAATGTCGGCATTGGGTCCCCGTCCCCGAGGCATGGCACCGGAAGAGTACTCCGAGGCCGATGAGGTAGACGCCGTGCCCCAGACATGCCTTCTCTTGCGCCCGGGCTCCTGCGCGTCCGCCGCCGCCTTTGAAGTGCGAGAGCCGGCTTCCTCGAAGGGACGGCACATGTCCTTTCCAGCCCCGTTCGCCCGACCAATCGTCATAGGTGCGAGCCGGAACCCGAGAAAAAGAAAAAAAATCTCGAGAAAAATCTCGAGAAAAATCTCGAGAAAATCTCGGAATTGCAAAAAGCAAAGAAAATTTGAAAAAGGAAAAAAGACCCTAAAAGTATACTTACAGTCTTTGTCGGGCGGCGGGGGTATACTGGGGCTCCCTAGTGTCGGGGACAGGAATCCTCATCCTCCTCGGTACTCCGTGGACCACATAAGACAGGTGCGCAGGAGGGATCGGCGGGTCAGTAGGCTCATCCTCCCCATATCCCTGAGTGACCGCCAGCTTCACTAGCTTCTGTGGCGTCCTCAGTCGCTGCTCCACAAACACAGCGTATGGGGTATCCATGTCAAAGTACTCCTCGGCGGCCACGCCTGCCTGGTATCTAGCAATCTCATCCGCCTGCCAATCCCTGGGCTGTAGCATCCGTGCTGGAGGATCATGGGGAGTAATGGCGTCCAAGGGAGGGACGTGGCCATGCTGCCTCGAGAAACGATCCCCCAAATATATGACATCACATGTCAGCCCAGTAAGCCATCTCCTCTGCCTCGTCGCCTCAATGGCCTCTCCCAGCAAGATCTCCGGATACCTGCCCCAAGGGTAGAAGTCCACTCCATCAGGCCCGTCCTTGTTGATAATCGGCCTCACCATCTTATAATCAAAAGTAATCCGGGTCTTTCCCGTGAACTTATCCCTAGCATCTCCCCTCCAGCGGATCATAGCAGGGAAGATGGTGATATCGCTCTGTTGGTTCCACGGAAAGAACCTGATCACCTCACAGAACCAGACCTGCATGTTCAAAACATCAAAAAAGGGTCATTTCTCTCTCATAAAAGTCTCAAGACAGGAAGAGAAAAGAGAAAAGAAAGAGGGACTACCTCAAGAGCAAAGGAGAAACAGTCCATGGAAGCAGCCTTATTCCGGCTGTACAGATCCAGAGAGAAATACAACTCCGCCAATCCGGCCTCTCCCCAAGAGACCGTCCCTATCCCATCCACATCCTCCAGAGAGTCGAGGAGGCAAGTCATGGCCAGCGTCCCAGAATTAGCAAAAATGGTGACCGACAGCATCAACCACACAAAGGCTCTAGCCAGCTGCTGGGCAGTCACATCACTAACGGCAAAGTCCCGTATGCAGTTCTGGACTGCCACCTCGACATTCCGTGTCTCCATCCCTAGCCCCTTGGGAATCAACTCAAACCCGACCAAAGCTCGGAACTCCTCAGCTGTAATATGGTCCCTCCAAGTCACGGGCCTCCCAGTGAACTGTAGACCAGTGATAGCCGTGAAATCAGCGGGAGTCACTGTCAGCTCTCCCCAGCTCAGATGGAAGCTATGAGTGCTATCCCACCAAAACTCAAATAGGGCCTGGACCAAGCCCTTGCTCTTAGAGGTGATATGGATCCCCCTGCCGATAGTCTCAATGAAAAGATCTAGACCGGTAGCCCGCACCAGCTGCTTGGGATTCGCCCCATTTTTCTCGAAATCAGGCATCCTCTCCCAAAGCCTGACCGCTATCTCAGATGGCCCTCTAGACTTGTTCTCCTGTAGACAAGCACAAGAAATGTGTCAGTCTTTCATCTCATTTTCAAAAGCATGCATATCTTCAAAAAGTGCACATGTTTTCAAAAGAAAAGCATTCAAAAAGAGTTTTCTAGCATCCTTTGCATGAAAAAACACGTCTTTCATCACTTGAAACACGTCATGTCAAGTTTCATTGCTTTCCTAAAGCACAAAATCACAATTTTCACAATTCTTTGCACATAAGCGTTATTCTTTCAAAAATGGCATGCATGAATCCTTTTCATCTTCCAAAATCTTGTTTTCTCATTGATAATCAAAATTTTGACCTAGTTCTAGCACATGCAAGAACTCCGTCTCACTTTAGACAATTATCATTCTTACTTTATTTTCGAAAAAAAAGTGGGTCATTCCCATTATTTTTGTCAAATAAATTGCACATGCATGTTCTTAGCCTCATAGGTTCATCATCAATGTCTCAAAGTCATTCAAAAATCCTAGGAAAATCCTAGAAAATTCCTAAAATTCGGGTCAAGCCCTAAATCAATCAAAATTCAATTAAAATCGACGGAATCGAGCCAAATAAGAACGCTTACCCCAACCGATCGCGGGTTCGTCGATTTGTGCTCTCTTCTCCCCGGATAAAGCTCCGATGGAGGCGTAAGAAAGTCATACTTTCTCTCCGTTCGAACGAGTTCTTTCCTCCTCCTTCGAGCGGCCGCGGAGATGTTTCTTCTTGCCTGCCTCGGTATAGGATTCCCCTCCGGATCCATTTCAATCGGTAGAAGCAAAGGGAATTGAAGAATTTTGAAGAAATTTTCTCTCCTCTCTCTCTCTTCCTCGGCTGGAATGGGCGGCAGTAATGCCCAATTGCCCGTTCAAATCTGTTTTAAATAATCTGGAAAAAACAGACTTCTAGCCGTACGGCTTCTTTTGCCTCCATCTCATGCCGGGCGGCCTCATTCGCTCTGAGCAGAAATTACAATTTTGCCCCTGGACTTTCCACTTGGGCCTACAATTCCCGTTATCCTTTAACTAAGATAACACCCTTTTCAGAAGATGTCCCTTATCTCCTAAGCAACTAAGCTTTATTCCCAGTCGCCTCCGTTAATTCCGTTATAACGGGATAACGCTAGGTGACAACCTCCGAATTGTCAAGAACTCTAAACTTAGCTTACCTCTATCACGAATAGTGAAGTATGCTAAAGTTTATCTAAACTCAAGATACCTCTATCACGAATAGTGAAGTATGCTCGAGTTCTTCTTAACTTTAGATACCTCTATCACGAATAGTGAAGTATGCTAAAGTTTATCTAAACTCAAGATACCTCTATCACGAATAGTGAAGTATGCTCGAGTTCTTCTTAACTTTAGATACCTCTATCCCGAATAGTGAAGTATGCTAAAGTTCATCTAAACTTAAGCTACCTCTATCACGAATAGTGAAGTACGCTCAAGTTCTTCTAACTTAAGCTACCTCTATCACGAATAGTGACGTACGCTCAAGTTCTTCTAAACTTAAGCTACCTCTATCATGAATAGTGAAGTATGCTAAGTTTTCCAAACTTTAGCTACCTCTATCTCCTCGATAGTGACGTAAGCTCTAGTTTCTTCAGGTGACAACCTCCATTAATTGTCAATCAGGTGACAACCTCCATTAATTGTCAACCAGGGGACAGCCTCCATTAATTGTCAAAACCTTCAAGGATCCTAGACATCGTTCCTAACTATCTAGTGATGCTTGAACTACGATCAAGGCTTAATTCCTCCGGGATACGTAGGTAGCCTTTCATAAAAGGTCCAGCCATCCGACCACTTTGGTCACCCTGTTCCTTCGTCACTCATCAGTGATGAAGTAACCCCTCATAGAGGTTTAGATATCTGACCACATCGGTCACTTCTAGCATATCCCCAGTAGGATCAATTGCTTGACCTCTTAGGTCATTTTCTCTTCTACTTCCCCAGCAAGAGACCAGTTTCTCTTCTCCATTCCTCAGCGGATCTATTCCGAACTACGGCCTGGCTTGATTCCTCCGGGATACGTAGGTAGCCTTTCATAAGAGGTTCAGCCACTCGACCACCTCGGTCTCTCAATCCGTCTCGGCATTCGCCAGATCGAATCCTTTTCTATCGACAACCCCACTCGCCTTGCAAGTGACGTTGCCGAGGGGCTTCTGTAAGTACCCAAATCTGGCTCATGCCTTCCGGTTAAATTTCCCGGCAATTTCGGTAAGTTTCCCGGTAATTCCCCGGACCTTCCTAGTGTTCCGGAAATATTCCAGAACTGTTCCAAATTATATAAAGGCTGAAAGGGAAGCTTCCCAATTAAGAAACACGTTTTTCTTAATTTGGGAAACTTCTAGAATTTGCCACCTTGCATGGTTCTAGAAACATGCTGAGTCACAAGGGATAATGCCGCACGGCTTCATTGGCGATTTCCAGACTGCCTATAAATAGAGCCCTCCTCTACCCATTTGAACAACAACAACAATACCATCACACTCATAATACGAAGAAAAACCTCCCAAGAGCTGCTGGAAGTCCAAGAAGGTGAAGAAGAAGGCCAAGAAGCCACCTCCCTCCTCCTTGAAGATCCCAAGATCAAGTCCTCCTCCTAGCTCCGTCCAAAGAAGAAGAGGAAGCCATTGGTAACCTCGCACGCCCTAACCTTGCATCTTAAATTGCTATATGTGATTCTACTTGCTCATTGCATTCATATATCGCTTCTATCTTGCTTGGGACTTGGCATTCATAGTTAAAGATCATATCTTTATCCCCCTTTCCCCCTTTGCATGCATTAGGCATCCCTTGCCATTAAAGATGTAATCTTTGAATCAAAGGTGCATCCTTTGCACCTAAAAAACCCATTTTTCAATAAAAACATCATCTTCATGCATCCTTTGCATATAAAAATCCAACCTTTATGATAAAAATGCATCCTTTGCATATGAAATCCTTTTTCAAGCATCCTTTGCATTAAAGATCATATCTTTATCCCAAATTAGCATCCTATGCTTTTCAAAATACAATCTTCATGCATCCTTTGCATATTTAAATCCCAATTTCTTCATAAAAATGCATCCTTTGCATAAAAATCATGTCTTTATGCATCCTTTGCAAATAAAGATCATTTCTTTAAATCAAATGCATCCTTTGCAACCCAAAAATGTCATCTTTTCACTAAAAATGTCATTTTTGCATGCATTCCCACATGTCCCCATTAGCAACCTTGGAACGGACCGGTGTAAAAGATCCTATCTTTACATCGTTCCTTCCATAAAGGTTTCATAATTTCTTTAGAAAGGGACAACCTTGAACCCTATATCTCCGATTATCACTTAAGATGAGTATGAAGCATCTATATGAGCTCGACCGTCTTAAAGTGTAGGATTGATGGGCTAAGGACCCTCCTTTTCTAAAGAACCTCATCTTTGACTATAAAGAGAGTCATTCTCTCGATCATGCAAGTCCCGAGGTTAAAAATGCAATGATCACAAGTCCAAGATGAGGACGGGATCATAATCCCGAATACATAAAATCCAAGAAATCCCGAGCGACAACCAACAAATGGTTTGTACGTCCGGAAGACGACTTGGGACATTCCCTCCCCTTTATTTTCAAACACATGCACACAAGAAAGCACGCAAGCAAGCACGATTAATGGGATCTTGGGAGACTTGCTCCGGCAAGGCACCTTGGGTGAACGATGATCCGTTCTTCCCAAGGGGTAACTTAACCTCCGAACCCATAAAAATCCTTTTTTCAAAGTTTTGAGGAAATCAAAATGGCGTGGCGACTCCGTTTTTCAAATTAAACCGGATGTCTTCAAACTCGCGTGAATCCAAAATTTGGGGCACACATTCACACACACACACAAAGAACCAAAGGTTATCACTGAACCAAGGCTCAATCCCAGCCCCGGAGGTTGCTGTTTTGAAGGCTCCTATATCTAACTTGATATAGGAAGTCGTGGTCTTCAAGGGTAACGATTTTCTACCCTTTTTCCTCTCTCTATTTCCTTTGAATGTGAAATCTCTATGCTAAATGCGTTGATAATGTTGTATTCTGATTAAAGTTGCATGCTTTAGTGTTATATCGCTTAGATCCATATCCATTTGCACATCATTTCATGTAAAAGCCCCGGTTTGGCATTGTTTTTGCATTAACACTCGAGATGAGTGTGGATCCCTCATATCCACACCCTCTTGAAGTGTTCATTATTGAAATACTTGCTCTCTGAGATCTATTTGTGAAGTAACTTGGCTATATTAATGCCTTGTTACCTCTGTAGATCCCAGCTGTAAAGTCTCTGCAAAGTGGCTAAGTATGTCACGCGACATAGGCAGCCTATGTCACGCGACAACATTGGCCAGTCTGCAGAAACTTCATCTTTTCACTTGTAATCTGGCTTTTACCTTTCCATACTCCCTTGAAATGATCATATACATGTTTTTGGGGTCTATCAGTGAAGTAACTTGGCTATATTAATGCCTTGTTGCCTCTGTAAATCCAAATTGTTAAGGTCTCTGCAAAGTGGCTAAGTATGTCACGCGACATAGGCAGCCTATGTCACGCGACAACTTTGGCCATTATGCAGAGACTTCATCTTTTCAAGCTGTAATCTGATTTTTACCTTTTCCAAGTTATAATCTCATATCAATCTGCATTTAAACTAAGATTTTTGCATATAAAGTGGTATCATTTGCATCAAAAGAACATCTTCTTCATCAAAAAGGCATCTTTTGCATTAAAATAGCATCTTTCGCTCTTAAAATCTCTTTTTACATTAAAGATGCCTCCTTTTCACCCAAAAACTCATTTTCATACATAAAAAGGCATCCTTTGCATTAAAAAATCATTCCTTGACATTTTCATGCATCATTTGTACATAAAATGCTATTCTCCCACATAAAAATGCATCCTTTGCATAAAGATCACTTTTTTTTAAACCAAAAAGCATCCTTTGCAAATCAAAAGCATCTTTTGCACCCCAAAATGTCATCTTTTCCACTAAAAATGTCATTTTTACATGCATTCCCCCATGTCCCCATTAGCAACCTTGGAACGGACCGGTGTAAAGATTCCATCTTTACATCGTTTCTTCCATTAAAGGTGCCACAATCTCTTTAGAAAGGGACAACCTTGAACCCTATATCTCCGATTATCACTTAAGACGAGCATGAAGCATTCATATAAGCTCAATCGTCTTAAGGTGTAGGATTGATGGGCTAAGGACATTCCTTCCTAAAGAACCTCATTTTTTGGGCTATAAAAGAGAGTCCTTCTCTCGATCACGAAAGTCCCGAGGTTAAAAATGCGATGATCACAAGTCCAAGATGAGGACAGAATCAAAATCCCGAATACATAAAATCCAAGAAATCCCGAGCGACAACCAATAAATGGTTTGTACATCCGGAAGACAACTTGGGATATTCCCTCCCCTTTCATTCAAACACATGGACACAAGACAGCACGCAAGCAAGCAAAATAAACGGAATCTAGGGAGACTTGCTACGGCAAGGCACCTTGGGTGAACGACGATCCGTTCTTCCCAAGGGGTAACTTAACCTCCGAATCCATAAATCCTTTTTTTTCAAAGTTTTGAGAAAATCAAAATGGCGTGGCGACTCCGTTTTTTCAAATTAAATCGGATGTCTTCAAACTCGCGTGAATCCAACACTTAAATTTGGGCACACATTCACACTTAGGCATTTCACCTAAGGTGCGAGCAAGTAGGGATGGCCAAAACCGGTTCCGGGCCGAAAACCGCCAGTTCCGATTTGCCAAAATGGTGACCCTTAACCGGCCCGACCTAACCCCTATTCTGGTTTTCTCCCCGGTTCGGTCCGGTTTCGGGCTTTTCCGGTCCGGTTCCGGTCCGGTTCTATTGAAAAATAAGGAATTTTCGTCCGGTTCTGGGCTTTTTCCGGTCCGGTTCACCATTTTTGTGACCCTTAACCGGCCCTTATCCAAACCGGTTCCGGTTACCCCAGTTCCGGTTTCGTGGCGGTTCATGGCGGTTTCGGGCTTTTCCGATCCGGTTTCGGTCCGGTTTCGGTCCGATTTTTCGGTTCCGGTCCGGTTTGGCCATCCCTACTAGCAAGGGGTTACTCGTCTTAGTGACTTAGATATTTCATCCAAGGTGCGAGCTAGGTGCTCGTCTTTATGACTTGGACAATTCATCCAAGGTGGGAGCTAGGTGCTCGTCTTAGTAACTTAGGCATTTCACCCAAGGTGCAAAGTAACTTAGGCATTTCACCTAAGGTGCGAGCTAGGTGCTCGTATTTATGACTAGGACATTCCATCCAAGGTGCGAGCTAGGTGCTCGTCTTTAATATAGTCATTCTTGTAGTAGCTTTTGCATGAGCTCTTTGACAAAACACTATGTTTATTAATTGAAACCGATTACATCGAACTGCAATCATACTCTAGTTGTAACCAAGAAAATGCGAAGAATTTAAATCTAATCTACTTAACAAAAAATAGGCTTATAAACTACTGATAGTATCTCCAAAGATGGTCGAAGTGCCATGGATGTTTTAGCTCGTGTCCGTATGGGGTATTCATTATGTAGGTCCCTTCTCTAATAACTTGAGTGATGATGTAAGTACCTTCCAATTTGGGAGAGCTTGTTCTACTCGGCTTTTCTGCCCGTAGCTTCAATTTTTTTAAGTATCCAGTCCCCGACTTGGAATACTCTTTTGTTGACCCTATTGTCGTGGTATGTGAGGACCCCGACCCGGAACCTAACACGTGTCCCGAGCTGGAGCATCCCCAAACTAACTCAATTCACCTAAACTTTTTAAAACTTTGATTTAACATACATACTTAAACATAATTAACATAACCATTTCAAAATAACTCCACTCCTCTCCACATTGGAGGAAGAGTTGAACAACTTTGAAAGTAACAACCTGTTTTAGTTCAAAAGATTTCGGTTATAACGCAGAAACTAAGTTTTTATATACACAACTCCATAAAGGAATTATACCAAAATACAACTTTCTACGCCAACCTATACATACCCCGACAATCCCCAAATACCACTTCCAAACTCCTCTCCGTCCTTACTTGGCCGGTCCTCCTGTCTCGGGATCTAAAAACATTAAAGGGTGAGGGGTGAGAATAAAACTCAGCAAGCTATTATGAATGCAGTAATATGTAAAATAAGATGCAACACATAACAAGGTGCATATAACACATTGGGAAAGCTGTAAACACCTTACATTACATCGGTTTAACTTTTCCCGTCTGAACAATAGTCGTACAACATTGGAGATAAAACTCCACTAATTAGTGAACTGCTTGAGCATTATTCACTTCTTATAAGATCCATTTTTCAGGGAACCATATAAGATAGTAGCAACTCTGTAAGGCTTTTGGCTCAATACATATGCTATAACCCCAACCTGTGGCCACAGGAGGGGACGGTTACAGGTATAACATAATCCGATCACATTAGGTCACACTTTCCATAATTGATCGTATTACGCTATACCCCCAAACATCAGCTGATTAACACAAGTTCAAGCACATAATAGTTACTTGAAGTAAAATCCACAAAGAGAATAGGAAATATAATCACATGGTAAATTATACTCATGTTCAACCAATATCATAGTGCAACATTTATTTAGTACACTATGCATAGCACCATCAATGAATATGCATTCAAGTAAGGCAACAAGGTATCAATAACCAACCCTACATAGTCAATATGCAACAATACATAGCCTCTATAAAGGTCCAAACTCAATTTACCAAGTTGGAGTAACATTGGTTAAGTTGCCAAACAAGGCTGCCAAGCGGTTTTCGAGTGATATTCAAAGTACTTCCACAATTCCGATTTAACCAAATAAAATGTCATTGAGTAACTAAAGTATTCTACTTTAACCTACGTCAAAGAGGATTCATTCATATCCTAGGTAGATTAAGTTTACACTACTTTAAAATGGTTAGGAATCATGATAAGTGGTTGTTGTTAGGAATCAGCAACAAAGGAAACTGGAGGAGCATTCTGCTGATATGGGCGACCGCCCAGGGTGAAGTGGGCGACCGCCCAAGTTGGGAATTTTCAAGGGTTGAAGCCACTGTCGAGGTGGGCGGCCGCACAGGCAAGGATGGGCGACCGCCCATGCGAGAGAAGAGAACTGGAGACCAAAGGCTACACTGATGGGCGGCCGCTCAGCCCCACATGGGCGACCGCCCAAGTCGAAATTCCTGCCTCACTCAGCTCACTAACCCTTTTCCTATATACTCTTTTTCCCTTTATCAATCTTCCTTATTTTTGTGAACATAAAAGGGATTTCTAACTTTGCAAACCTCATTCTAAATCATTCAAACCCAAAGTGGTATAAACCTAGACTACTTATAATTTGATTTCCTACTCATTTCACCACCACATTTCAAATTTACATTCTTATTCCAACTCAAACCACATTCTTACACTCGTTATCAACTTCCATGAACAACAACATAATTCTAGGTCATTACTCCATTTCCCAACTCCAAGAAAGTGTTCTAACATCTCAAACAACAATTATAACAACAATATCAACATCAAATATTTTATGAACATTAAATTGAAGGAAGGTCATAATAACTCACTTTATAAATATGAGATGAAACAACGATTTCTCTAGCTTGATGCGTTCCCCTCCCCGCCCCGAACAAGAAAGTACAACCGGATCGTAAAATGAAGAAGGATTGAATTTACTAGGATTTTTGGAAGGAAAAGTTTAAACTTGGTTTTTCCATGGAGAATTTGGAAGGGGAAGAAGATGATTGAAGAAAATGGGGAGGCATGGGAGGGTTTGAAATGGAGGAGGTGATTGAAAAAGAAAGGGTATGGCCTCCCTTGACTCATTTAATGGGATCTTTTCACCTTCTCCAATTAAGCCCCTCAATTTCCAAAGAATGAAATTAAACCTTCTACTTCTCTCCTCTACACAAGTACCACCCAACCACTCATATTTTATTTATTTTCAATAACTATACTTCAACAAAATACTTTAACTTATTTCCATTTTATCCTAAGGCTTTAGAATTATTTCACAACCATCTCAACTTAACATAAGAAATCAAAGACATAAAGTAAGCACATAATATCAACAAATAACATAAAATGCATATTATGGGATGCTAAAATAGTGCATAGGTTTAGGGTCGTTACACTCACTCCCCCTTAAAAAAAATTTGTCCCGAATTTTAAAAAGACTTACTTGCACGTTTAAACAACCAAGGATATTTCTCTCTCATTTTCGACTCTAGCTCACACGCTGCTTCCTCAATGGTATGATTCTTCCATAAGATCTTCACTACCGGAATGCTCTTAGTTCTCAACTCCTTAACCTGAAACTCCAAGACTCTCAATGGTTCTTCAACATATGACATATCCGCTTGAATCTCATCGGGAGGAGAACTCAAAATATGGGAGGGATCATGACAATACTTTCTCAACATTGAAACATGAAACACATCATGAAGCAAAGAAAAGGATGTAGGTAACGCTAACCGGTAAGCCAAATCTCCAATCTTTTCTAGAATCTCAAACGGACCAACGAATCTCGGAGCCAATTTACCCTTATTACCAAACCTTTTAATTCCCGTCCTCGGAGAGACTTTCAAAAACACGAAATCACCAACTTGAAAAGATAAGTCTCGCCTCCTATTGTCGGCATAGCTTTTCTGTCTACTCTGAGCTGTCTTTAATCTATCCCGAATCACCTTGATTTTCTCCGTCGAATCTCGAACCAAATCCGGGCCCCAAAGCCTTGCTTCACCAACCTCGTCCCAACACATAGGAGATCTACACTTCCTACCATACAACGCCTCATACGGAGCCATCTCAATACTAGACTGATAACTGTTGTTGTAAGCAAACTCAACTAACGGTAGATGATCCTCCCAAGACAATTGGAAATCCATCACACAAGCCCGTAACATATCCTCAAGTATCTGAATGGTTCTCTCAGACTGACCATCGGTTTGAGGATGAAATGTCGTACTAAAACATAGTTTGGAACCCAAAGCTTCATGCAATGCTCTCCAAAATCTCGAAGTGAATCTCGGGTCTCGGTCCGAAACAATACTAACTGGAACCCCGTGAAGTCTAACAATCTCCTTTATATACAACTGAGCTAACTTCTCCATCGAGAACTTGGTTGACACCGGAAGAAAATGAGCCGACTTTGTCAATCTATCCACAATAACCCAAATAGCATCCATCTTCTTCACGGTAAGAGGCAAACCCGATACAAAATCCATCAAAATCCCTTCCCATTTCCACTCCGGAATATCTAATGGTTGAAGTAGTCCCGCCGGTCTCTGATGCTCGGCCTTGATTTGTTGACAAGTTAGACACTTAGACACATAATCCGCAATCTCCCTTTTCATCCCATTCCACCAATATCCACGTTTCAAGTCTTGATACATTTTTATACTACCCGGATGAATCGCAAACTTGGACTTATGACCATCCTCTAGAACACGCCTCTTGATTTCCGGTGATGAAGGAACACAAATTCTCCCTTGGAAGGTTAAAATTCCATCTCTATTCAACGCGAATTCCCCGACTTTCCCTTCTTGCACTTGGCCCAAAATTTTCTTCAACTCCGGATCACTTTGTTGAGCTTCCTTCAAATCCCCATACAAGGTAGGAACAACTCTCACATTCGCAATTATTACTTCACTCCTCAACTCTTGGGAACTCAAAGCTGTCACATAAGCCTTTCGGCTAATCGCATCCGCCATAACATTGGCCTTCCCCGGATGATATGAAATTACACAATCAAAATCCTTCAAGAACTCTAACCATCTTCTTTGTCGGTTATTCAACTCCTTTTGGGTAAATAAATACTTCAAGCTCTTATGGTCGGTGAAAATCTCAAATCTCGCCCCATAAAGATAATGTTTCCACTTATGTAACGCAAACACAATCGCAACCAATTCCATGTCATGAGTAGGGTAATTCTGTTCATCCGGTGATAACTTCCTAGAAGCATACGCAATCACTTTCCCATTTTGCATTAGTACACATCCCAATCCCGCCTTCGAGGCATCACTGTAAATGACAAAATTCTCACAACCATCCGGAAGGGTAAGAATAGGAGCCGTTGTCAACCTCTTCTTCAACTCATTGAAACTTGCTTCACACTTGGAATCCCATACAAAAGATACATCTTTTCGAGTCAACCTTGTCAATGGAGTCGCAATTCGAGAAAAACCCTCAATGAACCTTCGGTAATACCCCGCCAAACCAAGAAAGCTACGAACCTCAGTCACAGTTGAAGGTTGCTTCCAATTAACTACGACTTCGATTTTTGAAGGATCCACGGAAATTCACGAACTAGACACCACGTGCCCCAAGAAAGAGATCTGCTCAAGTCAAAACTCGCACTTGCTGAACTTGGCGTACAACTGCTTCTCATGAAGAACTGATAAGACAATCCTCAAATGACTTTCATGCTCCTCTCGGGACTTAGAGTAAACAAGAATGTCGTCTATGAACACCACTACAAAGCTGTCAAGATACGGCTTGAAGATACGGTTCATTATATCCATGAATACGGCCGGAGCATTAGTCAACCCAAAAGGCATCACAACAAACTCATAGTGACCATATCTAGTTCTGAAGGCTGTCTTTGCAATGTCATCCGGTCTAATCTTCAACTGACGGTATCCACTTCTCAAATCAAGTTTAGAGTAGATAACGGAACCTTGAAGTTGGTCAAACAAATCATCTATATGCGGAAGATGGTATTTATTCTTTATGGTTTCTTGGTTCAACAAACGATAATCAATACACAATCTTAAGGTACCATCCTTCTTCCGGATAAATAAAATCGATGCTCCCCACGGTGACACACTTGGGCGAATAAAACCCCGGTCTAACAATTCTTGCAACTGAACCTTCAACTCTTTTAATTCAGCCGGAGCCATTCTATAGGGTGCTTTAGAAATAGGTGTGGTACCGAGCACTAGGTGAAATAGCCCGGATTCGAGAGGCAGCGCGATCGCGCCCCGGCATCTGGCATTTCGCAGGCCTTGCGGCGCAGTTTTTTCGTGTGTTGGAGGTGTCTCGCCGTTGTTTTTGCTTTGTAGAGTCGCCACGCCGTTTTCATTAAGCCCAAAACATTGAAAAAGGGCATCAGTTTAAAAATAAACTGTTTTTGTTGTTGTGTGATGAGATTTTTGAGTTCGGAGGTCAGATGACTCCTCGGGAAGAGAATATTAGAATCTTAGAGCTCACCCAAGTCGCCTCGTAAAACGAGTCTTTCGGATACCCCTAATATTCTTTAACTGTTGTGTGTGTGTGTGTGCTTTTAAAAATGCATGATGTGTCGGATGTCTACATTGTACACTGCTTTATTGAAATGTATTGAAATAGTGTAGGAAGGAAGCCTTACCAATGTTGGTTCGTGTCTGTCTTCCGTAGGGGAATAGTGTTTGAGGTCGGAATAGTGTTCCGGTACGGACCGGGATTGCTTCGGAAAAGGGGCCGGTTGTCTGCGGACAGAGTTTCGGCGTGCGTTGGGATCGCAGGGATCACTCGAGCAGAGTTTCGGCGTGCGTTGGAATCGTTGGTTGGATTCTGGCAGAGGTTCGGCGTGCGTTGGAATCGTTGGTTGGATTCGGGCAGAGGTTCGACGTGGTTTGGGATCGCCGGTTTGACTCGGAAAGAGCCGGGACGCCTCGGGAAAGACCAGGCAAGGCCTCGGAGTACCACGAGGGGCCTCAGAGTACCTCGAGAGTGCCTCGGGGCAGCGCGGGAGCGTCGCGGGAGCGCTCGGGGAGGCTTCGGAGCACCTCGAGGGGGCTCGGAAGGCCTCGAAAGGATCCGAAAGGGGCCGGGAGTGCCCCGAAGGGTCTTAGAGGGGAGCCTGAAGGCTGGGGGGAGAGGAGAGAAGAGGGAATTGTGTGTAAATGAGGGAGGGGGATTCCTCTATTTATAGTGCCAGAAAATTGCAAAGAGGTCCGTACGGACCTCCTAGGTAATCCAATATTTTGGTTTTCCTCGATTTGAGGGAATATGTGATGATGAAGGAGATTCAGCCATGATGATGTCCCCTATGCAATAAGGTCCGTACGGACCATCTCAGCATGCAAAGAGGTCCGTACGGACCAACCATGCAGGGGGGGTAATGTTGTTCTCCGAGATTTGAGGGAATATTGTGGACTTTAAGGGGATTTAGTAATCATTGAAACAAAAAGGTCCGTACGGACCTTAACTGCTTTTCTGATTTCCTGAAAATTCCCAAGAGGTCCTTTTGTCCCTTTTTATTCCAGAAAAGTTCCTCCCTTGGTTTGGCTGAGGGTTTTTTGAGGGTTTTGAGTGCCAGAGGTCTTCGAGACTGCGTTTGTGAGTCTGCGGTGTTTCCTGTGTACTCGGGAGAGGGTGATCCAGATTGGGGTACTTACAGAAGCCCCTCGACGACGTCACTTGCGGAGGAAGTGGGGTCGTCGATAAGATAAGGGTCCTGATCTGGATTGCGTGTTGAGAGAGGAAGTGACCGTGTAGGTCGGCGAGAGGACGTGGCGGTGTCCTGTTGTGTGACCGTTTAGGTCAACTGGCTAGACCCTGTGATAGGATTCCTACGTATCCCTGGCGGGAATCAAGCCTGATCGTAGTTCGTGTGTGGGGTGAGTGTTGTAGTGCACGAGGACGGGAGATGTTCTCTGACTGAAACTCTGTGGGTGGACGTGGTGTCCTGGGTGACCGTATAGGTCGATGGCTGGACCCTGTGATAGGATTCCTACGTATCCCTGGCGAGAATCAAGCCTGGTCGTAGTTCAGAGGTCGTGAAATTGTGAGTGTATGCGGGCGTGGTGGTGCCCTGAAGTGTCGTGTGACCGCCGAGGTCGACTGTGAGGACGTGGTGGCGTCCTGAGATGTGCAATCTTACTAGAAGATGGGTAATCTTACGAGAAGATGGTTAATCTTACGAGAAGATGGTTTGTGGTGTGACCGCCGAGGTCGGATGTGAGGACGTGGCGGCGTCCTGAGATGGAAATTTTACGATTTTCCGAATCGGGTGGTTTAAGGCCTTCCGGGCCGAAGATAGTGATTTGGGAGGTTTATACGGTCTTCTGGACCGAGTGGTTTAAAGCCTTCCGGGCTGGAGATAGTAATGTGGGAGGTTTATACGGTCTTCTGGATCGAGTGGTTTAAAGTCTTCCGGGCTGGAGATAGTAATGTGGGAGGTTTATACGGTCTTTCGGACCGAGTGGTTTAAAGCCTTCCGGGCTGGAGATAGTAATGTGGGAGGTTTATACGGTCTTCGGTGAGTGGTTTAAAGCCTTCCGAGTGGAGATAGTAATGTGGGAGGTTTATACGGTCTTCCGGACCGAGTGGTTTAAAGCCTTCCGGGCTGGAGATAGTAATGTGGGAGGTTTATATGGTCTTCCGGACCGAGTGGTTTAAAGCCTTCCGGGCTGGAGATAGTGATGTCATGTATGAGGACTTGAGTCATCTTCTGACTGCGGTTTGCCATGCGTGAGGACTTGAATCGTCTTCTGGCTGCGGTTTGCCATGCGTGAGGACTTGAATCGTCTTCTGGCTGCGGGTGTGTCATGTATGAGGACTTGAATCGTCTTCTGACTGCGGTTTGCCATGCGTGAGGACTTGAATCGTCTTCTGGCTGCGGGTGTGTCATGTATGAGGACTTGAATCGTCTTCTGACTGCGGTTTGCCATGCGTGAGGACTTGAATCGTCTTCTGGCTGCGGGTGTGTCATGTATGAGGACTTGAATCGTCTTCTGACTGCGGTTTGCCATGCGTGAGGACTTGAATCGTCTTCTGGCTGCGGTTTGCCATGCGTGAGGACTTGAATCGTCTTCTGGCTGTGGGTGTGCCATGCGTGAGGACTTGAATCGTCTTCTGACTGTGGGTGTGCCATGCGTGAGGACTTGAATTGTCTTCTGGCTGCGGTTCGCCATGCGTGAGGACTTGAATCGTCTTCTGGCTGCGGTTATGGAGGCATGGCTGCCTTGTGCTTTGATTGCGAGAGGTGTAGATGCCTCGTGCTTTGTCTGCTGGGGAGAAGGTTGGACTTACGATGATTGCCGGTGTTCATCCGTTGGGGATTATCGTGGCCTTGTAGGGGCTTTTTCTGCTGAGAAGGTAACTTCGAGCTTACTTTGATGGCCGGTGCTTGAGTTGCCGTTGAGCGGGCGAGGTCCGGGCTTACGATGACGGCCGGTGCTGGGGACATGTGGTCTCGTAAGGGTTTGCAAGAATTCCCCTTTTGACTTGCTGGGGAAGGAGCTCGGGCTTACTTTGATGGCCAGTGCTTGCGTTGCCGTTGAGCGTTTAGGAGGCGTTTTGTGCCTTGAGATTTGTACTTGGAGGTGCGGGCTCCTTCTTGTGCTTGTTTCACCGTTTAGTGGGCGAGGTCCGGGCTTACACTGACGGCCGGTGGTTGAATTGCCGTTTAGTGGGCGGAGTCCGGACTTACACTGACGCTCGGTGGTTTAATTGTCGTTTAGTCGGCGGAGTCCGGACTTACACTGACGGCCGGTGGTTGAATTGTCGTTTAGTGGGCGGAGTCCGGACTTACACTGACGGCCGGTGGTTGAATTGTCGTTTAGTGGGCGGAGTCCGGACTTACACTGACGGCCGGTGGTTGAACTGCCGTTTAGTGGGCGAAATCCGGGCTTACACTGACGGCCGGTGGTTGAATTGCCGTTTAGTGGGCGGAGTCCGGGCTTACGATGACGGCCGGTGGTTGAACTGCCGTTTAGTGGGTGAAATCCGGGCTTACGATGACGGCCGGTGGTTGAACTGCCGTTTAGTGGGCGAAATTTGGGCTTACGATGACGGCCGGTGGTTGAACTTCCGTTTAGTGGGCGAAATCCGGGCTTACGATGACGGTCGGTGGTTGAACTGCCGTTTAGTGGGCGAAATCCGGGCTTACGATGACGGACGGTGCTTGCATTGATGGGTTAAGGACCAAACTGCATCGAATCTGCTGAAATAGGCCTTTAGACAGCCAGGGGCAAAGATTATAAGGGCAAAGAGATAGCCCGGCGGAGTTTGATCTGTACCCCTGGGCTCCGTATGAGGCTGACGATTTCGAGGGTGCTCCCGTGGTGACAGCACAGAGGAAGATGTTGCGCTGCCTGACCTGCGACGTCATGTACTTGGGAGAGAGGGTCTTCGTGAGGAGGAAGTTGAGGACGCCACAGGTGTTGGCGAGGGAGAGGGAGACTGGTCCGCCGGGTCCCTCAGAGGTTCCGGTGCTTGGGCCGGATTTCACATATGTTCGTGAGGATTCATCGAGGAGGAGGGTGTCTGTACCCGTCCCTGAGCAGGCTCCAGCTGCCTACCGAGTTGACCCTGATATGCCGGTGAGTGTGCTTACTCTTTTCCATCTTGGCATCTTTTCTGTATTTTTCTCTTTTATTGAGTATGCATGCATCTCTTTAGCTGAGCATTTCTTTGGCTGTTTGCTTGTGCAGGTCCCGGGGAGAGCCTATGACATGCTGACCCGCCTTTATGTGGCGATGCGGTCCTTTGCGAAGAAGATGGCGTCGAAGATGTCTTGCCGGTCTTCACGGCGCGATTAGGCGTACGAGCCGATGCCTTCGAGGCATTCCGTGGACGTTCCCCCACCGAGAGCCGAGCCAGAGCCACAGCAGGAGGGACCTTTGCGGGGGTGGCATAGCATGGATGCCGGGACGTCCTCGGGAGCTCAGAGGTCGCAGACCCTTCACCAGTTCTTTCCTCCGCCGGATGCACATGGTGAGGGTTCGTCAGGGCAAGCCTATTTTGACCCTTTTTTCGGCTTCGATCCTTCTGAGTATCTTGAGTATCAGCCTCAGGAGGGGGCTCAGTATTCTGACGATGAGGGTGTGGCTGGCGACTTTACCGGGATGCCCGACTTCTCGCTTGAGGATCTTGGTGATGATGATGATGCTGAAGAGTCGGATTAGGGTTCATTTGCTTTCCCTCTTTCCATATCTTTTTTTTTATTTAGCAACAGACATTATATGTACCTGTGATAAAACATTTGCATTTGTATCGCAAAGCATTTTATTCTAAGATGTAATATGTCTTTGTGATTCCCGGGAATTGTCCTAGGAATTGTTGCTATTATTTTTTTTTTGTGCATGCCACGTGAGCTGAGAGTATGTTTGTGGGTAGCGTGTGCTTGCCGGAAATGGCTTTGGCCAGAGTTTGGGCAGTTTGGAGCAAGGTTCTGCTGGGTAACTTGATGGTTGTTGTCTTGTTCTTTGGGGAAATGGGTCATGGTTGCAAAGAGGTCCGTACGGACAAACCTAGCATGCAAAGAGGTCCGTACGGACCAGCTTTGCTTTTGGGGATGACATAAATGTTTTCCGAATGTCTGGACTTTCCCCACTCCCCATTTGCAGCCATTTTCGAGCTTTCTTCCCCATTTTCTCTAGGAACCTCCATTTTTGCCATGGATTCTTCGTATGTTCCAAGAAATTTGCCACGGCTTTCGCAGGAGCGGCAAGCACTCTTCCTTGAGCGGCTGAAAATGTGGATGCGACACCGTATGAGGCATCAGAGGCGGGCTTTCGAGGTAAGGTTTCGACTTTGCTCGGTTTGGTCTTTTAAGGAGTTGGTTCCTGATTGGGATTTGTTGCGGGCTGCTGCGAAGTTCTGGGATGTTAGGAGGCATGTGTATTGTTTCTCCTACAACGAGGTAGTGCCCACCTTTGAGGATTTTCAGGCTTTGATTGGAGGACCGGAGGTGGAGGCCATCTCGCTTCCTTTGATTGGTGGTCTTCTTTGTGAGCGTGAAGCTTGCGGGCTTTCTTCGTACTTCGTTGGGAGAAGTGCGGGGCATGATCCTTGATTCGGGTCATATTGATATTTCGGCTGCTTAGGAGCGGTTCATGGTTGATGACGAGGGTGATGTCTCTTGGGATGCATTTGCCTTGTGCGTGATAAGACGCTTTTCATGGTCAGCTCCCTTGGTGTTTGCGATGGCGCTTTGCTAGATGTGGTTGGGCCTTTGCGGAGCTGGAGAGGATATTGTCCCGTTGGTGCTGGGGGAGACTCTTCATGGTATCGACCGTCTGGCGACTGGGGATCGCTTCATGAGAGGGGGAAGTCCCGCTTTGCTCACCTTGTGGCTGCGAGAGAGACTTCAGGCCATGCCCGAGTCTCTAACGTCGTTTAGCCCGTGGTCGTTTGCTCGGCGACCTCTTGTGTTGGATATGGATCAGTCCGCCTGGGAGAGATGGATGGCACAGCTTGGTACGCATCAGATCCGTTGGTGGGTTCCGCACTGGGGGATCGAGACTAGGAGGGCCTTGCAGGAAGGGTCCTATGTTGTCAGAGTTCCTGGTTTGTCTTGGTCCTCCTTCTATATTCCGTTGCTTGTTTCCCGGCAGTTTGGGATGAAGCAGGAGCCTTTGTTGGGCTGGGATGACCTTGCTACTGTGGAGATAGCTCCCCTTTGTATGGCAGCTCCAGGTGCTTTCTTGTATTTTCTGAGGGTATGGAAGTACTCCGCTTTCCCTCAAGTGGTCCTCCTTAGACGTCGGGAGAGTGTCGTATTGACGACCCGGTACAGCTTGGTATGAGCGGCGTGTTGGGCGATCCCAGTGGCTTTGGGGAGCGGCGTGGAGCGATTACAGGGCCCGGTTGCCGTAGTAGCTATTGTCTTAGGAGTGTCGAAGCACAGTCGACCCTCGGGATGTGACGGGAGACACTTTGTTTGACTACGAGACCCGAGTTGACAGGCGGCGGGAGAGGTCCCCTTTTGCGGACTCGCGGGGAGGAGATCCGAGCCGAAGCACGGGCGAATGAAGCCACGAGAGCTGTTGGATTGTTTGACTCTACGGGGAGGACCCACGATCTCGGAGCGAGAGACGCGAGTTGGCTCGCGTGGAGCGAAGAAGACTCGCCGGGGACGAGGGAAGAAAGGGAAGAATGGCGAGGGGACAAGCGCGAGATGGCGCGGAATGACCTCCCTAGGTATCCATTCATTGCATTTGCAAACACATTATTTGTTAAATGTATTAAAAATTTGTCTTTTAGCATGTTGTGAACTTGAGAGTGGACCGTGATTGAACTCATCAAGAAATGTTGTAACCGTTAGTGATTTGTGATTTACTTTTAAAGCTTTGTCGAGACGCAAGATCTCTTGTTCGCTTTTGTTTCTTTTGTGCACCTTGACGGCGTCCATCTTTGGACTTTTACATTTGCATTTGCGGGTGAAGCAACTGGGCCTTGACGGCAATCCCTTTTGCTTGGGCTTTGTGTTTTGGCTGAGAGGTTGAACGATCCCCTGACAAGTCGTTTTTTACGGTCATTTTCGTAGCTTCCTTGCCTCTTGTTTGTTGGCGTTGGGCTCTTGACCTCAATTTCGCGGCTTACTTGAGCTTTTTTTTTTTTATTTTTTATTTTATTATATATATATTTTTTGTGAGCCCTTGCTCGAGCTCTTCTTTTTTTGTGAGCCCTTGCTCGAGCTCTCTTTTTTTTGTGAGCCCTTGCTCGAGCTCTTTTTTTTTTTTTGAAGCGCGTGAGGGCGAAGACAAGCCCCTGGCTTGGAAGTAGACATGGGTCAGTCGTCTGACGTTGAGTGACCTTCGGATGTCCTTTGATGTTGCCGCCGTTGTTTGACTTGGTCAAGGTGACGTTGAGGCGTGCTCTTGAAAAGTGCGTAGCTTGATGGAGGTCTTGATTGACATTCAAACTTTTGACTTTTTTGTGTGTTTTTAGACCGGACCAATTAAGGTTGCCTACGTTCCCCCGGACTAGAGGGCTCAGGTCTGCGTAGTTCGACACTACATGGAGTGCCACGAGATGCACGATTGTTCTTCTTTAGGCGAAGTATCTGCGAAGTTTGCTTCCGTTGACTGGATTCATGAAGGGATTGCCGTCTAGGTGCATCGGCTTCATGGCACCTCCGGAGAAGATCTTTTGAACCACGAAAGGGCCGATCCATGTTGGTTCCCATTTTCCCAGTGGGTTGGTTCGAGTGGGAGGCTTTTCTTTGAGTACAAGGTCGCCTTCCCTGATGTCTCGGGACTTGACTTTCTTGTCGAAAGCTCTCGCCATCCTGCTTTGGTAGGCTCGGACGTGTTCCATGGCCTTTAGTCGTCGCTCGTCTAGCAGAGCCAATTCGTCATGTCGGCTTCGGAGCCATTCGACTTCGTTGATGTCATTTTCCAGCAACATTCGGAGTGAGGGAATTTCCAATTCGATAGGGAGGACTGCTTCCATCCCGTATGTCAGGGCGAATGGGGTTTCTCCCGTGGGCATTGGCCCGATGTTCGGTAGCCCCAAAGTGCAAGGTGCGGCTTCTCGGGCCAATCTCGTCCTCGGGTGGTCATTTTCGGATGATCCGTTCGAGAGTCTTGTTTGTTGCTTCTACGGCGCCATTTGTTTGTGGCCGGTAGGGAGAAGACTTGTGGCGTGTGATCTTGAATTCGGCCAGCTTGATGCAATCGCATTCCCCTTCGAAGTGTGAGCCATTGTCTGATATGACCTCGTTCGGGATGCCGTCTCGGCAGATGATGTTTTCCTTGAGGAAATGCGCGACTTTCTTGGAGGTGAGCACCTTGTAAGACTTGGCTTCGACCCATTTGGTGAAGTAGTCGATGGCTACTAAGACGAACTCGTGACCGTTTCTGCTGGCGGAGCGATTTTCTCGATGACGTCAATTCCCCAGTGGCGAAAGGCCGGGGTGTAGTCATGCGGTAGAGATCGTGGGGAGGTAGATGATTGAGGTTGGAGAACCGTTGACACTTGTCGCGGCTTCGAACAAAGTGGATGCGATCTGCCTCCATGGAGATCCGATAGTAGCCCATCACGAGAATGATTTGCATCGGGGCTCGGCGTTCGTGTGGGGACCGCAAGCCCCATTGTGGACTTCGTTCATGAACTTGCTTGCTTCTTCCTGGCTGATGCAGCGTAGGAGTGGTCCTTGGTAGCGTTTCTTGTACAGCATGTCCCCAAGGATGACAAAGTGGGAGGCGAGGCGTTTTAGGGCCATGATGCTCTTGGCTTTAACCCCTTCCCTGTGTTGGCCTTTTTCATTCATGAAGGCGGTTTCCCCGTTCTTGAGGTATTGGAAGATCTGGTTGTACCATGGCTCATTGATGGGCTTGGAGTTACGGTTCGATCTCGCAGCAGTGGCGGGAATTTCCTTTCGCCCGACTTTGAAGGGCTTGATTGCTTTTCCCTCAGGGATTTCCACGAGTGAAGCCAAGGTGGCTAAGGCATCCGCGAACCGGTTTCGGTCTCTTGGCAAGTAGTGGAAGGTGACCTCTTTGAATTGTGTGATGAGGTCTTCCATGCAGGCATGGTATTTTTGCAAGCCTGGGTCTATGGTTTTCCATTTGTTGGAAACTTGGTTGATGATCGAGTGAGTCCCCATAAACCTCGAGTTTCTGGACATTCCTTTCGAGTGCGGCCTGTAGTCCGGCAGCGCAGGCTTCATATTCGGCGGCATTGTTGGTTACCTCGAAATTGAGTTTTATGGCGATTGGGGTGTGCTCGTCCTTGGGATCGACCAAGAGAATACAGATGCCGTTTCCTTTTTTGTTGGCTGCTCCATCGAAGAACAGTTGCCATCGATTTTCGCCTTCGAGTGCGAAGATTCCCTCGTCGGGAAATTGTGGTTCGGGGCCTCGAGCCTCGTCGGTTGCGAAGTCAGCCAGTTGTTCGGCCATTGCCCGTCCCTTGATTGACTTTTGGTTCACGTACTTGATGTCAAATTCCGCTAGGAAGAAAGACCATTTGGCGAGCCTCATTGACAGAGATGGTTTGTCGAAGAGGTATTTGACTGGGTCCATTTTGGAAACCAAGTGTACCGTGTGCGTGCATGTAGTGCCGTAGTTTTCCGACAACCCATACCAGAGCTGCGAGGTTTTCTCGAGGGTGAGTAGTTGAGTTCGCCCTTGAAACTTTCGGCGACGAAGTAGATGGCGTTCTCGACTCGTGACTCTTTCTTTTCTTGACAGAGCATGGCTCCAAGCTGCGGTGTCGGTCACGGTTAGGTATAGCAACGGTGGCTTCTCCTCATGGGGAGGACGAGAGAATCGGAGGACTCACAAGGTATGCCTTTATTTCTTCAAAAGCATCTTGGCATTACGAGTTCCATTCGATGTCGGCGTTCTTCTTCATCGGTTTGAAGATTGGCTCGCACATGGAGGTCAATTGATTGACGGCGGGCGATATACTACGGGCGGCCCATGAAACTTTTCACCTCTGTTTGAGTTTGCGGTGGTCTCATTTCGATGATGGCCTTGATCTTTTGAGGATCAACCTCGATGCCTCTCTCGGTGACCATGTATCCCAAGACCTTGCCTCGGCTGACCCCAAATGTGCATTTGGCAGGGTTTAACCTCATTGAGTGTTTTCGGAGGCGATTGAAGAACTTTCTCAGGTCTGTGAGGTGTTGTCCATCTGATCCCTTTGAGTGGACGATCATGTCATCGACGTACACTTCGATCTCTTTGTGGATCATGTCGTGGAAGAGGGCGGTTGCTGCTCGTTGGTAGGTAGCCCCAGCGTTCTTTAGTCCGAACGGCATTACTGTGTAGCAATAGGTTCCTCAAGGGGTTGTGAAAATTTGTCTTTTCTTGATCTTCCTCGGCCATCTTGATTTGATTGTAGCCGGCAAACCCGTCTACGAAGGACTTGACTTCGAAATTGGCTGTAGTGTCCACCAACATGTCGATGTTGGGTAGTGGAAAATCGTCCTTGGGACTTGCTTTGTTGAGATCTCGGAAGTCCACGCAGCAACGCACTTTTCCATTGGCCTTGGTGACCGTGACGATATTGGAGAGCCATGTGGGGTATTCGATCACCATGATGAAGCCGGCGCGGAGCATCTTCTCGATCTCTTCTTTGACTTGTAAAGACCATTCTGGCTTGATTCGGCGTAGCTTTTGCTTGATGGGATTAGCCTCGGGATTCAAGGGAATCCGGTGTTCTACAATGTTTGGATCTAATCCCGGGCATGTCTTGGTAAGACCAAGCGAACACGTCCACGAATTCTTTGAGCGGTGCGATCAATGCGTCTTGCTCTGTGCCGGTAAAGAAACTTCCGATTTGCGTCTCCTTTGGCTCTTGGCGGTTCCCAAATTCACTTTGGTTAAAACCTCCTCGGCGGCTTGGGCCCGGTTTTTCTCTCGTTTGACAACATGCTTAAAGATGTGCTTAATGTATTGTTCGTTTAATGTGTACGCTTCTTTATCAAGTGAATCGTTATTAGCGTTTGTGTGTTAGTTAATTTATCAGTTGTTAAAGATGCAATGATAGGATACTCGGAAAGATCGAAGCATTCATTAAGAGCATACGGGAATACATTATTGGCAATGAGTTCGTAATCTTCTGGCGTGAGGCCATCAGATGACTCGAGAGACTCAAATTCAAAGATAATGGACTCGGGATGGGTTTTGACACTGGACTCTAGGACTCGAGGGGTCAGACCAAGTTGTTCGATCATGTCCTTCTTGCTGGCGGTGGGTCTGGAGAAGGTGGCCCAGTTATTGAGTGGCAATGAGCTTGATAGGAGGCGGGGTTTGAAAGGCTTTGTGTCACCGTTCCCGATCATTGCTATCACGAGTTATCGAAACAAAATCGATCAGGTCTGGCATCTCGATTTCTTCATTGAAGAGCAGGTGGAGCAGTGGCTCGTTCCAAGCATCGTCTGCGGAATCTTTTGCTTTTGTCTTGGGCATTACTAGCTCGAATGCAGACTCGTCCCGCTTGTTGAAGGCAGGAGTGTTGACAGAGAGTTTTTCGAGTTCTTCTGCCAAAGAGGGGGTTTTCCCGAACCAAAATTCGTTGTGAATAGTGGTGGTCATGGGTCCCGGTAGAGGCGGTGCGTCGAGAAATGCTCTTCGGACGGGATTTGGCTTGAGGCCTCTGAATCTTGCCAGGTTCCGCTGGAGCTTGTCCATGGTTGTCGGCCAGCTTTGTTTGGCGTTGATCAGCTCTGTTCCCTTTCCTGTGTCTTCGTTCAAGTTGTCATCTTTCTTTATGAAGTACTTGGTCATGTCGAAGCTGTAAGGACGAAGATCGGAGATTGCGTGCAAGCCTCTTTTGCTATCTGCGGAGCGTTTCCGTGCAGCTCGCTTGTCTTCCGCAATGTGTTCGGGAGTAGGAAAGTATCCCAAGCCATGGAGGGTATTATGTTCTTTGATATTGATGATTTGTTGGGTACCCTGATGGCGTTTTCCCAAACCGAGCCCCGGGATTTAGTTCATGTGCTTCATCATTTTCATCGGGGGAGGGATCTTATCCCAAATCAAAGGCAGGTCTATGTGGCATACCTGGGCCTTTGGGCTTTCGATGGTGAACCCTGTTAGCATCATGCCATCATCGTCGTGTTTGATCTCTAAGACCGGGACGCCGTTTGTGTCGGTCCTTTCGGTGACTACGCTATCACCGTAGATGATGGTTAGATCTGTTCCTTGGACGAACTTTACGCACTGATGGAGAGTGGATGCCACCCCATTGATCTGGTGTAGCCAAGGGCGTCCCAAGATGGCAGTGAAAGTGATCGGGATGTCGATGACTTGGAAGTCGATCGGGACCATTTGTTTTCCGAACCACAAGTTCAAGGTGGCTATTCCCAAGACTGGGTGAGACGTTGAGTCGTATGCCTTGATTGCCTGAGTTGAGGGTTTCAGATCAGTTGCTTTGATTCCTAGCAGATCCATCATTTTGGATGGAAGGACGTTCATGGATGATCCCCCATCTACCAAGACTCGAGGGAGACGGCGCTCGTCCAGTTGAACTGTTATGTAGAGAGGCTCATTGTGGTCAGCCCCAAATTTTGGGAGGTCGAGCTCCGTGAAGGTGATGATGTTGCTGTAATTAACGTTGCCGATCATCTGAACCGCTTCATCAGGTGTCACCGTGATGGGAACCATGGTCTGGGCCAGGCTTTCTTCCAACTTGAGCTTGTGTGGGTAAGATGAAGTGAGTAGGGACCAGAGCGAGATGTTAGCCTGAGTACGCTTGAGCTGAGCTAAGACAGGATCTTCAGCCTTTGGGTCCAGGGTTTCGGCTTCTTTGGCGTAGGGCCCCTTTTCAGTTCGTGGCTCAGGTATGGCTGGCCTTTTGTCTGCCCGTGGAGGATTCATCGGGATTTGACCGGAACGTGTCAGTACATTCACCTCTGGCTTTACTGCTTTGCTTGTCTCTCCTATCTCTGTAATGGGAGGGCCTTGGTTGGCGTAGGGCCAGACTGCGCATTTCAGTTCGTTTACCGTCATTACTTTTATTGAAGCATCAACAGTGGCTTTGAGATCCTCCCAAGACAGGGGTTGAGGTATCTGGACCTTCGGGCCGTCGGTGGCGGTGCGAAGCTCGTCCCAGCTGATCATGGCGCAGACGTTGCCATGGCCTTGTGCAGAGCTAGGCTGAGGAGATTTGCTGGAGTAGATGACGTAGTAGTCAAACTTTCCTGAGGGTTCTCCAAGGGTTCCGACTGTGGGATCACCGGATTCATACCTCTTCTTCAGTTTTTGTTGAGAAGAGGATTTCTTCTTTCTTCGAGGACGGCCCTCGTTCATTTCATCTTGGAATTCCATTTCCAGACAAGCACTGCAATTGCAGACGTCCCACCAGATGTGTTCGTTGTTTGGCGGTGGTACCGGGACCTCAGGATGCTGAATGGGCAGGCTTTCCCCCGGGGGGTCTTGTGGCTTTATGTCGTAACTGCATCAGCTGATTAACACAAGTTCAAGCACATAATAGTTACTTGAAGTAAAATCCACAAAGGGAATAGGAAATATAATCACATGGTAAATTATACTCATGTTCAATCAATATCATAGTGCAACATTTATTTAGTACACTATGCATAGCACCATCAATGAATATGCATTCAAGTAAAGCAACAAGGTATCAATAACCAACCCTACATAGTCAATATACAACAATACATGGCCTCTTTAAAGGTCCAAACTCAATTTACCAAGTTGGAGTCACATTGGTTAAGTTGCCAAACAAGGCTGCCAAGCGGTTTCCGAGTGATATTCAAAGTACTTCCACAATTCCGATTTAACCAAATAAAATGTCATTGAGTAACTAAAGTATTCTACTTTAACCTACGTCAAAGAGTATTCATTCACATCCTAGGTAGATTAAGTTTACACTACTTTAAAATGGTTAGGAATCATGATAAGTGGTTGTTGTTAGGAATCAGCAACAAAGGAAACTGGAGGAGCATTCTGCTGACATGGGCGACCGCCCAGGGTGAAGTGGGCGACCGCCCAAGTTGGGAATTTCCAAGGGTTGAAGCCACTGTCGAGGTCGGCGGCCGCACAGGCAAGGATGGGCGACCGCCCATGCGAGAGAAGAGAACTGGAGACCAAAGGCTGCACTGATGGGTGGCCGCTCAGCCCCACATGGGCGACCGCCCAAGTCGAAATTCCTGCCTCACTCAGCTCACTAACCCTTTTCCTATTTACACTTTTTCCTTTTATCAATCTTCCTTATTTTTGTGAACTTAAAAGGGATTTCTAACTTTGCAAACCTCATTCTAAATCATTCAAACCCAAAGTGGTATAAACCTAGACTACTTATAATTTGATTTCCTACTCATTTCACCACCACATTTCAAATTTACATTCTTATTCCAACTCAAACCACATTCTTACACTTTTTATCAACTTCCATGAACAACAACATAATTCTAGGTCATTACTCCATTTTCCAACTCCAAGAAAGTGTTCTAACATCTCAAACAACAATTATAACAACAATATCAACATCAAATATTTTATGAACATTAAATTGAAGGAAGGTCATAATAACTCACTTTAGGAATATGAGATGAAACAACGATTTCTCTAGCTTGATGCGTTCCCCTCGTCGCCCCGAACAAGAAAGTACAACCGGATCGTAAAATGAAGAAGGATTGAATTTACTAGGATTTTTGGAAGGAAAGGTTTAAACTTGGTTTTTCCATGGAGAATTTGGAAGGGGAAGAAGATGATTGAAGAAAATGGGGAGGCATGGGAGGGTTTGAAATGGAGGAGGTGATTGAAAAAGAAAGGGTATGGCCTCCCTTGACTCATTTAATGGGATCTTTCCACCTTCTCCAATTAAGCCCCTCAATTTCCAAATAATGAAATTAAACCTTCTACTTCTCTCCTCTACACAAGTACCACCCAACCACTCATATTTTATTTATTTTCAATTACTATACTTCAACAAAATACTTTAACTTATTTCCATTTTATCCTAAGGCTTTAGAATTATTTCAAAAGCATCTCAACTTAACATAAGAAATCAAAGACATAAAGTAAGCACATAATATCAACAAATAACATAAAATGCATATTATGGGATGCTAAAATAGTGCCTAGGTTTAAGGTCGTTACATGGTAGGCTTTGGTTTTTTGCCTATAATTCACCATTCTCATCTGGGCAGCCAACCTCCTTTCATCTATTAAGTATAGGTCTAGCATCTTGTCTACTTTATTCACTTGTTTGTCATAGTTGGTATTCCTGGCTGTGGGGATGGCCATTTCTGCTGGTGTCATGGCCTCAGATCTAAAAGTCAGTTCAAATGGGATTTCCCCTGTTGATCCCGGGTGGTTGTGCGAACTGCCCATAAGGCTAAGGGAAGTTCATCCAACCATCTACCATCAATTCCTTCTAGGTTTTTGGTTAGGGCTGTTAGTACCAGCTTGTTTGTTGCTTCAGCTTGTCCATTACATTGAGGTCGAATCACGGAAGACTTGATGTGTCTGACTCCTAGTCTATTCAATTCTGCTCTAACAGCCTTGGAGAACTACAGACCATGATCTAAGATGATGGTGTGTAGGACCCCAAAGCGATACCAGATAAAGTCGTGGACGAAGTTAATTGCATTCTCCTCGGTAATTTTGGCTAATACCTTTGCTTCTATCCATTTGGAGAAGTAGTCGACTGCCACGATCACGTACTTGCAATAACCACGGGCGGGAAGGGTCCGATGTTGATTCCCCACATGTCAAATGGCCAAGTAGGAATTAGGGGGATTTGTTCGACTGATGGGACTCTGGGGATGTCTGCATATCTCTGGCACTTGTCACATTTTTTTACGTAGGCTTGGGCATCATCTCTCAGGGTTGGCCAATAGTAACCTAGCATGATGATTTTATCAGCTAAGGTTCTGGCCCCCGGGTGACCGCCACATATGATGTCGTGGACTTCTGCCAAGAGGTTCTCCATTTATTTGGGGTGAACACATCTGAGAAGGGGTTTCGTGAATGATATTATGTATAAGATCCCGTTCTATACAGTGAACCTTAATGACTTTTTCTTGATGACGCTAATTCGTATCTCGTTGTCTGGCAGTTGGTCCCTTTCAATGAAGTCTGCATACTCGTCTATCCAACATTTCTCCTCCCCATCCAGGAGCATCACTCGTATTCTTTCGTAAGCTGGCTCTTCGACAATGACTATGAGTGGGTTAATGTCTGGGTCGGCCACGTCAATGGTTGCAAGTTTGGACAAGACGTCTGCTACTTGGCTATCTTCTCGGCCTATCTGACTTATCTTAAAAAATTCGAGCCTTTTCACTATTTCTAGGACGATATCCTTATACTTTGTCAAGATGGGGTGCTGAGTGTTGTATTCCCCTTTTATTTGCTTGACTATGAGTTGGGAGTCGCAAAAGGCGGCAATCTTTGTTGCCCCGTAGAAGGAGGCCAACTCTATGCCAAATCTCAAGGCCTCATACTTAGCCTGGTTGTTTGATGCAGGGAACTTGAATCTGATTATATCTTGGATGGTGTGCTCCCCGTTAGGACTTGCAAGTACTGCTCCAGCTCCGCTTCTCTCCTTAGTGGCTGACCCATCTGTGTATATGACCCAACAGTTAGGTGGTAGCTCTATGGTCGGCTCTTCCTCGCAGGTTTTTTGCGCTTATGGGAGGTGGGGTCGTGCTCGCCTGTGAAGGCGGTTTCGACCATAAAGTCGACCAGAGGCTGTGCTAGGAGTGTCTTCCTAGGTTGGTATATGATGTCAAACTCTGTAAGTTCGATAAACCAGCTAAGGAAATGTCCTGAGCAGTCCAACTTATGCAAGATTTTCTTAAAGGGGTGCATTAGTTTACACAATTATGAGCTGTGCAGAAAAGTATGCTCGTAATTTCCTTGCAGCTATGACCAAGGCATAAGCTATTTTTTCTGTGTTGAAGTATCTTCTTTCCACATCTAATATTTCCTTGATCACATAGTAGATGGGTTTCTAAGTGCTTCCCTCATTTCGGAGTAGCACAACAACTATAGCATGATCAGTGGCTGCTAGGAAGACGTACAACATCTCCGCTATGACTGGGGTTCTTAGTAGTGGGGGGAGCCCAAGTACTCCTTTAATTGTATGAATGATTCTGAGCATTCCGATGTACAAGAGAAGCTCTTGGTCCCCTTAACGACTTTGAAAAATAGTAGTGACCTCTCCGCAGACTTTGCGATAAACCTACCAAGGGCTGCTACTCTCCCATTCAGCCTTTGAACTTCCTTGATGCTGGTAGGTTTTTGCATGTCGACCAGAGCTTTGATTTTCTCCGGATTTTCCTCGATCCCCCTTTGTGATACCATAAAACCTAGGAACTTTCCAGCCGTTACCCTGAGCACACACTTGCTCGGGTTCAATTTCATGTTATTTGCCATTAGGTTGTCAAAGGTTTCTTTTAAGTACATGGAATGGTTGCCGATCCTAGTCTTAATAACCATGTCATCGATATATGCTTCCATGTTCCAACCAATCTGCTCCCCAAACACTTTGTTGACCATGCGTTGGTAGGTTCTACTAGTGTTTTTTAGCCCAAAAGGCATCATGATATAGCAATAAATTCCTCCGACTGCCTGGAAGGCTGTATTCTCGATGTCTCTCTCCGCTATTTCTATCTAGTGGTAACTAGAATATGCGTCTAGTAAGTTGAGAGTTTTATGTCCGGCAATAGAGTCTACCATCTTGTCAATTCTTGGGAGAGGATAACTGTCTTTCGGGCAGAATTTGTTGAGATCTGTGAAATCTACGCACATACGACACTTCCCGTTTTGCTTTTTGACCATCACGATATTGGCCAACCAGACCGGATAGTTTGCTTCTCTAATAATTCCAACACTTAGCAATTTTTATACCTCATCCTTAATCATATCCTACTTGTCATTAGCAAAAATTATTCTTGTCTGTTTGATGGGATTAGCAGACAGGTCGACCTCCAATTTGTGGACGACCACCTTTTCTTTTATTCCCATCATATACTCGACCCTTCAGCAAAGACGTCCAAGTTATCTTTAAGTAGGGCAATGATCTCCTCACTCTCTTTTGGGAAGAGCTGCCCCCCAATTTTTATTCTTTGCTCCGGATAGTCGGGGTTGAGTGTTATCTCTTCCAATTGATTCACGGGCTCCATTTCTGGTTCGTCCCTGAATTGCAAAGTTTCGATGATAATTTCTCTAAGTCTTCTTCCATCATATGTCCAGGTCCTAATTTCAACTAGTTCGTCCATGTCCTGATTCCCTCGTCCTACGTCCTGGTCGGCCTCCGAGTTCTAGCCGAGGACGAGTAGAGAGACTATGTCGGGGACGGGCAGAACTATAGCTTTATTGTTTGTAGCATCAAACCACTTCGTCGTTCCATTGTCCAACGCAGGTTTTGTTTCCTCCTCCCTTTCGTGAATGTCTAGCATCATGAGATACTCGTCCTCGACTTCAAAGATCAAATGAAGCCTAGAACTGGTGTTGTTAGTCTTTACAGATTTAAAAAAAATCAGATTTTCTTTCGACGTGTCAATTTCCATTTTTCTAGTCGTTTTCCTTGTTTTCATCACATGTTCCAAGAAGTCATTGGGGGTTGCTCTCACACATCCAATTCCTGCCGGAGTTGGAAATTTAACCCGTTGAGGGAGGGAGGCGACCATCCTAAGTTTGCCTTGACTTGTATGATAGTCATTGGCTAATTCCATGACCACGAATGTTACTGTGTTCTCTACTCGGAAGGGGTATTCACCAACTTCAAGTCACAAGTCAACTGTCCCTATGGCATTAACATTGTGATTGGTGAAGCCTTACACTCTACCAGAGTATGGTTCAAGCATGCTATCTTTCAAATTCATCTTATAAAAGGCAGAGTAATACAAAATATCCCTTTAGGCCCCCCGAGTCTATGAGGAGTCTCTCCGATTCACAATTATCAATTCTCCCCTTGATCACCAAAGGTTGTTCACGGGCTGCTTGACTCCCAGCTAGCTCATTTGAGGAGAAGCTAATGATTTCCTATTCTTTATAGACCCAGGCGGGGATGTGGTAGACTTTACTTAGCTCATGTATCTGATCCTTCAACTTTTTGTTGGAGACTGCCTCCTCCTTTATGACGTGGAGCTTTAATCAGAAGGTCTGTCCTCCCTTTCCTCTCTATCATCAGCATCTCTTCCTCGCTTGTTATCTTTTCACATAACATAGCGGTCAAGTTTCCCTTCATCAACCCATATTTGGATCATCCTTTTAAAGGAGATGCAATTCTATGTATCATGTTTGTGATCCTTATGAAAGACACAATACTTAGAATTGTCCCAGACATATTTTGACCTATCACTTAATGGTCAGGGCTCTGGTTGTTTTATCAACTGCATGATCTCCGTGATAGGTTTAGTGAGTGGGTTGAAAACCTTGAATTTTTCTGTAGCCCGAGTCCAATTCTTTCCCTTGTAGTTACTTCCATTGAAAACCTGGTTGGTGCTAGTCAGAGTTGTTTCCGTTTTCTCAGATCTCTTCTTGTTTTTCTCTTTCGCCATGGCATAGGCCACGTTGTACAGATCGAATTTTGTTTTCGGCTCCCTTGCAGAGAGTTCATATATAAATTGTCTGGATATCAGTCAGTAGTTGTAAGTATCCAAATCTGGCTCATGCCTTCTGGTTAATTTTCCCGGCAATTCCGGTAATTTTTCCGGCAATTCCCCGGATTTTCCTAGAGTTCCGGAACAATTCCGAAACTGTTCCAAACCACCTAAGGGGAGAAGGGACTGCTTGGAGCCAAAGAAACACGTTTTTATTTTATGAGGAATTCCCTTCTAGAAGACTGCCACCTTGCATGTTTCTAGAAGAATCTGGAAGTGGCTACTTATGTCGTGCGACATAATAGGCCATGAAGACTTCTAGAAGCTTGCCACCTTGCATGTTTCTAGAAGAATTTGGAAGTGGCTACTTATGTCGTGCGACATAATAGGCCATGAAGACTTCTAGAAGCTTGCCACCTTGCATGTTTCTAGAAGGAAAACGGTTATGGCTTGTTATGTCGTGCGACATAATAAGCCCATGCAGGCAGCCTATAAATAGAGGCCTTCACCTCTCATTTTGGGGCACCCCTCTTCCACCACTCAGTCCCCCTCTATAGAGAACACGCCCAGAAGCATTGCCTCTCCTCACATACCCCCCAAAACACACTATTCCTCCCAAAAATCACTCACCATTCAACCAATCCACACACACACTTCCCACACACATCAAGAACCAAAGGTTCTCACGAAATCAAGGCTTGACATCAGATCTGGAGGTTGCTGTTGAAGGCTCCTATATCTAACATGATATAGGAAGTCGTGGTCTTCAAGGGTAACGATTTTCTACCCTTTTTCCTCTCTCTATATCCTTTTGAATGTGAGATCCACTTGTTAAATGTGTTAATAATGATGCATCTTGATTAAAGTTGCATGCTTTAGCTTCATATTGCGTAGATCCACATCTGATTACATATCATTTCATGTAAAAACTCTGGTTTGACATTGTTTTTTGCATGAACACTCGGGATGAGTGTGGATCCCTCATATCCACACCCTCTTGAAGTGTTCATTACTAAAATACTTGCTCTCTGAGATCTGTTTGTGAAGTAACTTGGCCATATTGGTGCCTTGATACCTCTGCAAATCCCAGTTGATGAAGTCTCTGCAAATGGCTAAGTATGTCACGCGACATAGGCAGCCTATGTCACGCGACAACTTAAGCCAGTTTGCAGAACCTTCATCTGTCCAGTTGGTAATCTGATTTTAACCCTCATCATGCTATAATCTGATGTCTATCTGCAATTTAGATAGTATCTTCATACATAAAAATGCCATCTTTTCACTAAAATACCATTTTTCATACATAAAGGTGCATCCTTTACACCTAAAGCCTATTTTCATGCATCAAAATCATTCCTTTTGCACTCAAAATTAGCATCCTTTGCATTAAAATCTCCTTTTCACATTAAAGGTGCATCATTTGCATTAAAAGTCATTTCTTTACATAAAAATGCATCTTTTGCTTTCAAAATAACATCTTTATGCATCATTTGCACCTAAAATGCTATTTTCCAACATAAAAATGCATCCTTTGCACAAAAATCATTTCCTTAAAAAAAAAAAGAAAGCATTCTTTACAAATCAAAAGCATCATTTGCAACCTAAAATGTCATCTTTTCACTAAAAATGTCATTTTTATCTTAAAACATGCATTTCCCCATTAGCAACCTTGGAACGGACCGGTGTAAAAGATCATATCTTTACATCATTCCTTCCATTAAAGGTTTCATAATTTCTTTAGAAAGGGACAACCTTGAACCCTATATCTCCAATTATCGCTTAAAACGAGTATGAAGCATCTATATGAGCTCGACCGTCTTAAAGCGTAGGATTGATGGGCTAAGGACTCTCCTTTTCTAAAGAACCTCATCTTTGACTATAAAGAGAGTCATTCTCTCGATCACGCAAGTCCCGAGGTTAAAAAGCGATGATCATAAGTCCAAGATGAGGACGGGATCAAAATCCCGAATACATAAAATCCAAAAAATCCCGAGCGACAACCAATAAATGGTTTGTACGTCCGGAAGATAACTTGGGACATTCCCTCCCCTTACTTTCAAACACATGCACACAAGAAAGCACGCAAGCAAGCACGATAAATGAAATCTTGGGAGACTTGCTCCGGCAAGGCACCTTGGGTGAACGACGATCCGTTCTTCCCAAGGGGTAACTTAACCTCCGAACCCATAAAACCTTTTTTTCAAAGTTCTGAGGTAATCAAAATGGTGTGGCGACTCCGTTTTTCAAATTAAACCGGATGTCTTCAAACTCGCGTGAATTTCCAATACACAAAATTTGGGGCACACATTCACAGTTTGGCGACTCCGCTGGGGACGTCCCAAAGGAGAAAAGCTTTTATTTTCAAAACAAAAATCGATACTAGGTATATAGGTGGAAACCACTTAACCTTCCTGTATCACTCCCTGATTTGGGAGTTGGGATAACCGGTGGTTTAACAATCCCACGTACCAGTACCCCTTTTCGAAAAAAAAAAAAAAATTTTTGAAAAAATAAAAGAATGCTTTTCCCTTTGAGCGGGTTAGACTCCCGTCGCTGATTTCATTAATCTTGCTTGCTTTCTTTACCTTGCATTGCATCATTTGCATCTTGGAATCTGTGCATACTTTGAACGGGAAACAACCCAAAAATAGCAAAGGAGTGGAACCTGGAAAATTGATCCATGCAGTCGTACGGCTCAATCCTCCTTGGGTTCTGACCGGGCGACCTCAGTGGCAATTCCACCAGGAAAAATTGAGGTTAATCTGGCAGTCCTAGCAGCTTGGGGCTACTCAGCTCCATGACTGACTGGGGCTCCCAGAAAATTTACGTGCTTACGTGCTGCATTTTCCCCGTCCCAAAAAATCATTCCTTTAAAACACATTTATGAAAATCTCTGTTTTAACTCAAAAAGAAACATTTTTAGGAGACCGCACACTACGCGCACCTGATATATCCTGTACACTTTGCACGCACGTCCTTCAAACCCGGGGTGGTTCCAGCTGCAGTCACGGACAGCCTTACGATGCTCCCGGACGCGCACGGAATCATTCCAACCTCCCCATGGCAGCCAGTGTCGACCAATGCACAGTCCGTGTCACACGTTTCAAAAAACCGTGACTTTTTTGGTTGGTTTTTGGTCTAGTCCGTGTCATATAGCCTAGTTGCATACCCTCGTAAAGGTCAAGCCTTAGTTCATAACGGAAGTCAAGGTCTCTCGCTCAAGCGAAACCCTGCAAATATTCCGACAAGGAAAAATTGGTAGAACCTTGACTCCGACATTGACTTTGACCTTGACCCGCACGGAATGCGTAAGAGTCGAGACCGAGTCTTTGCCAAGAAAAGTCCAAAGATCTTTCGCTCAAGCGAAGCTCTGCCAAAAATTGGCAAGATCTTGACCCGGCATTGACTTCGATTCTGACTCACGCACTGCGTATGCAACGAAGTTCAATGTGACACTATGTAATCCGGCTTTTACCGCCCGACCCATGCCTATTATCTTCTCGGACATTACCGAAAGTCAAAACGTCATTCGCTCAAGCAAAACTCTGCCAAAAATTTCGTTAAGGCTGAAAGACGAGACTTTCCCGGTACTGCCTTGACTATAATCCGCATCGCTCGTGCGTTGAAAGTTCCTATGACCCGCTAGACCCGTTAGGAGCGTTCTTTACTCTCGGTCGGTGGGATCCGCGAGCCCTATAGGACCCTCGCCCGGGGCTGTCCACCCTGGGAGGTCGAAATACAGGTGGAATACGAGGGGCTTATAGACGTAGTGACGGAACCCACTGATCCAGGATCTAGAGTAGTTGCGAAAAAGAAGGGCAAAACCCCCTTTTCCAACCAAATAGAAATTAATAAAAGACATGATTTTAAGTAAACTTGAACAATTAATGTAATCATAATTGCATTTTCCTATCTCTGATATCCCTAATCGAGACCTCCTCGGTCCGATTTCCGATTTTTCCTATCTCGACCTTTCATGGTCAAATCCCTAATCGAGACCTCCTCGGTCCGATTTCCGATTTTCCATCTCGACCTTTCATGGTCAAACCCCTAATCGAGACCTCCTCGGTCCGATCTCCGATTTTTCCATCTTGACCTTTCATGGTCAGATTCCTAATCGAGACTTCCTCGGTCCGATATCCTATCTTCCCATCTCGAACTTTCGCGGTCAAATCCCTAGTCGAGACCTCCTCGGTCCAATCCCCAATTTTCAATCTTGACCTTTCAAGGTCTCATCTTTTCCGATCAATTAGGATTAGGAGAAAATGTGTTTTGAGTAAAATTTAAGCGATAAGTGCATGTTACTTGAGCCTTTAGCCTAAACACTTACCTCCGAGTCTAAATCGTACCTACCTTCGAGTCTAAACCTTACCTATCCCCGAGTCTAAACTTTGCCTATCCCTTTCCCGCAGCGAGAAAGAAGTGGGCGAGAATACCGGGTCAGCGGCTTTTCAGTGCAGAAAATCTTAGGTTCAGATAGTTCGGCAGAATCGTCAGTTTTGTCAGCTCAGAGAGTCAGAATGTCAGATTTGACAGAAAACAGTGAGGGTGCAGGAAATCAGATGGTTAGGAAGGAAGAGTTAGTCCTGGCCTTGGAAAATGCCCATAAGGTTCATGAGGAACAGCAAGCCATGCTTATCGACGCACTCCGTCGTCATGGAGTTCAGGTCACAGTTGAGTCGAACGGTTCTCTAGTAGTGGTCGAAGATGAGACTTCAGAAACAGTGATCTCAGTCCTTTCATCCTATAACCAAGACCTTCCATCCTACAACCAATACCTTCCTCCATCCGCATACGATCCCTTGCCAAGGACCACTCCTCCTCAGTCCTTTCCAACATCCCAGCTCATCAGGGCTTCATTGCCCTCAGTTCCTCAGAACGGATTGAACTCCACCCCACATGTCCCTCAGTTTCAGCAATACCTGCCAGTCTATACTCCAGCTTCACATAATCAGTTCGAGCTATGTGGCTATGTTCTGAAGCCACTATACCCACCTGAATGCAATCACGAGTCGCCAAAGGATGATTCAAGTTTTCAGCTGTCACCTACCGGACTTAATGAATTCAGCCGTCAGTTTCACCAGTTTGCTACTGTGGTTCCCTCCGCCGATAAAAGTCCTGTTGTGAGTTCCAGTAACTCGAGAGTTCCCGTGGACCCCCATGTGGCAATATTGATGGAACAAGTGAAACAGATGCAAGAAAAGTTTGACCTCATGATGAGTATCAATACTCCCTTGACCCCAGACGTCGAACCAGGCAAGGAAATGACTCCACCAAGCATAACCCGATGCCACCAGCACCAAACAGCAACCGTACCCATATCAGCACCAGTTCCTCACAAAGGAAAGAGTGTCGTAGCCTCCTTCAGCCAAATCCAACAATGGAACCAATTGGACAATGGAAATCCATGTTTTGAGAACAACAATGTCTCCCGAAAACTCCGCAATACAGATATGCCTTTAAGCAAGATGCTGGAAGAGCTGATGAAAGAAAAGCTGATAAAGCCACTGGAGAATTGAAAGCCCAAGAACCCCAACGTTCAGTTAGATGAGTCTAAGCATTGTCTTTTCCATCAATACCCTGGGCACGACACTGATGATTGTAGCTATTTGAGGCATGAGATCCAGAAGTTGATAGAAGACGGGAAGCTCGAGAACCTCCGTGGGCTAAAAACAGAAAGTTATGGTAAGAGGTCAATTCAGGGGGTGCAAGGTCAGAAACGTCAGCATGATTTTGGGATGCCCATGAGCAAAATTTTTGGCAATTTGGTGAAACGAGGCCTTCTCACACCTCTTGAGAATTATAAGCCAAGAAACCGAAGAGTTGTAACCAAGTTGTGGAGTACCACAAGCATTATGGTCATGTGACAGACAAGTGTTTGGATCGAAGAAAGAAATTCAATGGCTGATCTACGAAGGAAAGCTCAAGCTCCCTGGCGGCAAACCGGCGAAGAGTAGCTAGACTAGGGTTTACTTATCCTTAAGTAAGATTAAAAAAAAAATAAAAATAAATATATATATATATATATATATATAGTCTCTCAGTCAACCTTCGTAGGTTCTAGTACTTTTCTCTTTCAATCAAAGTCCTCTACGGACATTGTAATCAATCTTTAATTTTCTATTAAAGAGTCTTCTTCTTTTCTTGCTAGACTTAAGACATTGTTTGCACACCTGCATTACATTTAATGAATTTGTTTTATTTTATATGATCATTTGCATTGCTCAACAAATAATCTCTCGAAATAATTCACGTTCCGATTAATCAGTGTGAGAAAGTCAACTAATGCCTTCCCCATACACTTTCCTTACCTCACAAAAAGCCTTCATTAAACCATACACTTTCCCAATCATGCCCCCACCTTCACCTTGACCAAATCAACGACGGCGGTATTTTCAAAGGACAACAAAAGGCCACTCAGCTTCGAAAGATTGACCCCGTGTTGACAACAACCCAGGAGCCTGCCTTCGACCTCAAGGATGTCAAGAAAATTTCAAGCAGGGGCTCGCCTTGGCCCTCAGTTGCTTCAGAAAATAAAAAAATGTAGTGCAAAAAGAGTAATGCCCAGCTAGGCTGAAAATCCCAAAAAAGGGCAGTCTAGGCAAAAAATAGGGTTGCACATAAAAAATAAAAGAAAATGAGGCCAAGGACCCAGCACCGCCAATCAAAAGCTTGACGGACAGGCAAAATCAAAGCTCAGAGAATGAAAGTTGTCGATAACAATGGGGCGGTCGAAGCAAAGCCAGAAGCACTTCGTAAGCCTTTAGGCACGTGGAAATCCTTTCTCCCCCAATGAAAGATGAAAATCAGAATCAACCGTCCAAAATGACTTGGTCAAGGAATCGTCCCGAGGCCCACGCCTCATCATCCAGTCTTCTCATCCAAACCTTTTCACTAAAGGAACCACAAATCCCATTTCCCAAAGCCAAACACAGTACGGCCAAAGCCGAACTACGGCGACTTGAGCTCCTCACAATGAGGGGAACGTAGGCAACCAGCAATGATCCGGTCATAAACACATTCAAATTTCTGAAAACCCGGTCTCGTCAAATGACCTCTCCCATAGACACAGTCAGATTCCAGAAAACCCGGTCTCATTAATGACCTCCCTATACACAAACCTTTCTTTCACACCAGCCAACCTTGATCCGCGACACTGGTTGACTTTCTCCTCATGATTAATAAGAATGTTTTTCTTCATATCGAGATTAATGGTTGAATAACCCGAACATCAATAAAGGGTTTTAAGCAATCTCGTGATCATTGTAAATAAAACAAGTTTTCAGATGTCTTGACAAGTCTTCCTTCTCTACATCTTAGGAAAAATAGTGCTAAACACTGATTTTCTGTCAGCAGGGGCTTCCATACACTTTTACAAACCTTTCTACGCTTATACTCTCCCAAAAGAGTCAAACCCAAAGCGAGTTTTGTGCCTACATCGAATAAGGCCATCGGAATAACACAAAATCGGGATCTATTCCCACCTTTCGAAAAATATGCCCCTGCATGTATAAATTCTTCTCTTCGTCCACATCTCCTTAAGGTTGACTGAGCGACTAAAGGAAATAAGAAAGTAAGTACGAAAGGATAGGTCTTCCCTCTTCTGCTACAATTCGCATTAGGGCTGCCTTGGAACTCTTCAAAGTTGGGTCTTTGTCAAGCCATTCCTTTAAACTGGGGCTTCTTTAGCCATTTTTGGGGTTTGCATAGAGTTCTTCACTAGGTCCCTAGATGGATTCAGTCTTGGTCAGATTAACCCCAGGATCACGTTCGCAGTACCAATCAGATTGGGATTTTTGCTAGGTCACCAGACTGGGGCTTCGCCAAGTCACTTCGCCTACTCAGTTCATTCAACCGGGGCTTTGCCAAATGAAAGGATCTTTCCTTGCTTTAGTAAGATATGGGGCTTTGCAGAAAGTTTTTTTTCCTCAGACCGGGGCTCCGATAAGTCACATCCATCCCTAGAAGAGAGGTTTGGTCACTTCAACATCTGCTTTGGTTATAAAAGCACATCGGCATCGGCTTCAAGCGCCGTAGTTTAAGAAAAGGACCTTAATCAAGACCCGAGGTTTAAACCCGGTCTCGGCCAAAGAAGGAATTCTAGTCCACGTTGACAACATCTCAAAGAATAACGGCAGCTTCGCTCCGCACCCAAGGGATACGACCCCACCTGCTTGAAACCCGTCTTAAACAATTTCCAAACACATTCCATATGTACATCCAGACCCAGTCCCTACCATGTTTCCAAGAAAAAAAAATCACCCCTAGGCTCAAGTAACGTGCCAATTGCTAATGATAACATTTTCTCCCAAAAAAGCGCCTCCGTTATTTCCTTTATAATGAGATAACGCCAGGCGACAGTTTCCTAATTGTCAAAAATCCAACTTTAGCTACCTCTATCACAGATTGAGAAGTACGCTCAAGTTTTTCCAAACTTTAGTTACCCCTGTCTCCTCGATAGTGACGTAATGCCCTGTGGCCTATTTTACAAATTTACCCCTGTGGTTCGTTTTATTATTTTGTCCCTAGGATTCTCAATTCCATTTCTCAACATAATTAGAAAAACCCTAGGGTCCTTCTCACTTTCTTTACAAAAAAAATTATTGGGTACGTCCCATTTCTTTACAAAAATTATCGGGTACGTCCCATTTCTTTACAAAAATTATCTTCTTTACAAAAAATTATCAGGGTACGCCCCGTTTCTTTACAAGATTATGGGTACGTCCCACTTTCTTTACAAAATTATTGGGTACATCCCACTTTCTTTACAAAAATTATGGGTACGTCCCACTTTTTTTACAAAAAATTATGGGTACGTCCCACTTTCTTTTACAAAAAATTATGGGTACGTCCCACCTTTTTTACAAAAAATGACCGGGTACGTCCCGTTTCTTTACAAAAATGATCGGGTACATCCCGTTTCTTTACAAAAATGATCGGGTACGTCCCGTTGCTTTACAAAAATGATCAGGGTACGTCCCACTTTATTTACAAAAAAATTATCGGGTACGTCCCACTTTTCTTTACAAAAATTATTGAGTCCTTCCTACTTTTTTACAAAATCCATTCTTTCTCGCGATCTCCGTTATTCCATGATGAAAGAATAACATTTCGCTCTTTTTCGATCTCCGTTATTCCAAGGTGAAGGAATAACATTTCGCTCTCTTTCGATCTCCGCTATTCCAAGATGAAGGAATAACATTTCGACCTTTTTCGCGATCTCCGTTATTCCAAGATGAAGGAATAACATTTCGCTCTCTTTCGATCTCCGTTATTCCAAGTTGAAGGAATAACATTTCGATATCTCTTTCGATCTCCGTTATTCCAAGGTGAAGGAATAACATTTCAACCTCTCTCGCGATCTCCGTTGTTCCAGATTGAAGGAATAACATTTCGCTCTCTTTCGATCTCCGTTATTCCAAGGTGAAGGAATAACATTTCGACCTATTTCGCGATCTCCGTTATTCCAAGTTGAAGGAATAACATTTCGCTATCTCGCGATCTCCGTTATTCCAGATTGAAGGAATAACATTTCGCTCTCTTTCGATCTCCGTTATTCCAAGTTGAAGGAATAACATTTCGATATCTCTTTCGATCTCCGTTATTCCAAGACGAAGGAATAACATTTCAACCTCTCTCGCGATCTCCGTTATTCCAAGATGAAGGAATAACATTTCGCTCTCTCTTTCGATCTCCGTTATTCCAAGATGAAAGAATAACATTTCGATTCAGTAAAAGTTCGAACTACGACCTGGCTTGATTCCTCCGGGATACGTAGGTAGCCTACTTTAGGTTCAGCCAAGATGAAAGAATAACATTTCGATCTCCGTTATTCCATGACCACGAATGTTACTGTGTACTCTGCTCGAAAGGGGTATTCACCAACTTCAAGTAACAAGTCAACTGTCCCCATGGCATTAACATTGTGATTGGTGAAGCCTTACAGTCTACCAGAGTATGGTTCAAGCATGCTATCTTTCAAATTCATCTTATGGAAGGCAGAGTAATACAAAATATCCCTTTAGGCCCCCGAGTCTATGAGGAGTCTCTCTGATTCGCAATTATCAATTCTCCCCTTGATCACCAAATGTTGTTCACGGGCTGCTCGAGTCCCAGCTAGCTCATTTGTGGAGAAGCTGATGATTTCCTATTCTTTATAGACCAGGCGGTGATGTGGTAGACTTTACTTATCTCATGTATCTGATCCTTTAACTTTTTGTTGGAGACTGCCTCCTCCTTTATGACGTGGAGCTTTAATCTAGAAGGTATGTCCTCCCTTTCCTCTCTATCATCAACATCTCTTCCTCGCTTGTTATCTTTTCGCATAACATAGCGGTCAAGTTTCCCATCATCAACCCATATTTGGATCATCCTTTTAAAGGAGATGCAATTCTATGTATCATGTCCGTGATCCTTATGGAAGACACAATACTTAGAATTGTCCCGGACATGTTTTGACCTATCACTTAATGGTCGGGGCTCTGGTAGTTTTATCAACTGCATGATCTCCGCGATAGGTTTAGTGAGTGGGGTGAAAACCTTGAATTTTTCTGTAGCCCGAGTCCAATTCTTTCCCTTGTAGTTACTTCCATTGAAAACCTGGTTGGTGCTAGTCAGAGTTGTTTCCGTTTTCTCAGATCTCTTCTTGTTTTTCTCTTCCGCCATGGCATAGGCCACGTTGTACAGATCGAATTTTGTTTTCGGCTCCCTTGCAGAGAGTTCATATATAAATTGTCTGGATATCAGTCAGTAGTTGTAAGTACCCAAATCTGGCTCATGCCTTCTGGTTAATTTTTCCGGCAATTTCGGTAATTTTTCCGGCAATTCCCCGGATTTTCCTAGAGTTCCGAAACAATTCCGGAACTGTTCCAAACCACCTAAGGGGAGAAGGGACTGCTTGGAGCCAAAGAAACACATTTTTATTTTATGAGGAATTCCCTTCTAGAAGACTGCCACCTTGCATGTTTCTAGAAGAATCTGGAAGTGGCTACTTATGTCGTGCGACATAATAGGCCATGAAGACTTCTAGAAGCTTGCCACCTTGCATGTTTCTAGAAGAATCTGGAAGTGGCTACTTATGTCGTGCGACATAATAGGCCATGAAGACTTCTAGAAGCTTGCCACCTTGCATGTTTCTAGAAGGAAAACGGTTATGGCTTGTTATGTCGTGCGACATAATAAGCCCATGCGGCGACCTATAAATAGAGGCCTTCACCTCTCATTTTGGGGCACCCCTCTTCCACCACTCCCGGTCCCCTACATAGAGAACACGCCCAGAAGCATTGCCTCTCCTCACATACCCCCCAAAACACACTATTCCTCCCAAAAATCACTCACCATTCAACCAATCCACACACACACTTCCCACACACATCAAGAACCAAAGGTTCTCACGGAATCAAGGCTTGACATCAGATCTGGAGGTTGCTGTTGAAGGCTCCTATATCTAACATGATATAGGAAGTCGTGGTCTTCAAGGGTAACGATTTTCTACCCTTTTTCCTCTCTCTATATCCTTTTGAATGTGAGATCCACTTGTTAAATGTGTTAATAATGATGCATCTTGATTAAAGTTGCATGCTTTAGCTTCATATTGCGTAGATCCACATCTGATTCCATATCATTTCATGTAAAAACTCCGGTTTGACATTGTTTTTTGCATGAACACTCGGGATGAGTGTGGATCCCTCATATTCACACCCTCTTGAAGTGTTCATTACTAAAATACTTGCTCTCTGAGATCTGTTTGTGAAGTAACTTGGCCATATTGGTGCCTTGATACCTCTGCAAATCCCAGTAGTTGATGAAGTCTCTGCAAATGGCTAAGTATGTCACGCGACATAGGCAGCCTATGTCACGCGATAACTTAAGCCAGTTTGCAGAACCATCATCTGTCCAGTTGGTAATCTGATTTTAACCCTCATCATGCTATAATCTGATGTCTATCTGCAATTTCATTAGTATCTTCATACATAAAAATGCCATCTTTTCACTAAAATACCATTTTTCATACATAAAGGTGCATCCTTTACACCTAAAGCCTATTTTCATGCATCAAAATCATTCCTTTTACACTCAAAATTAGCATCCTTTGCATTAAAATCTCCTTTTCACATTAAAGGTGCATCATTTGCATTAAAAGTCATTTCTTTACATAAAAATGCATCTTTTGCTTTCAAAATAACATCTTTATGCATCATTTGCACCTAAAATGCTATTTTCCAACATAAAAATGCATCCTTTGCACAAAAATCATTTCCTTAAAAAAAAAAAAAAAGCATTCTTTACAAATCAAAAGCATCCTTTGCAACCTAAAATGTCATCTTTTCACTAAAAATGTCATTTTTATCTTAAAATATGCATTTCCCCATTAGCAACCTTGGAACGGACCGGTGTAAAAGATCCTATCTTTACATCGTTCCTTCCATTAAAGGTTTCATAATTTCTTTAGAAAGGGACAACCTTGAACCCTATATCTCCAATTATCGCTTAAGACGAGTATGAAGCATCTATATGAGCTCGACCGTCTTAAAGCGTAGGATTGATGGGCTAAGGACTCTCCTTTTCTAAAGAACCTCATCTTTGACTATAAAGAGAGTCATTCTCTCGATCACGCAAGTCCCGAGGTTAAAAACCGATGATCATAAGTCCAAGATGAGGACGGGATCAAAATTCCGAATACATAAAATCCAAGAAATCCCGAGCGACAACCAATAATGGTTTGTACGTCCGGAAGATAACTTGGGACATTCCCTCCCCTTACTTTCAAACACATGCACACAAGAAAGCACGCAAGCAAGCACGATAAATGGAATCTTGGGAGACTTGCTCCGGCAAGGCACCTTGGGTGAACGACGATCCGTTCTTCCCAAGGGGTAACTTAACCTCTGAACCCATAAAACCTTTTTTTCAAAGTTTTGAGGTAATCAAAATGGCGTGGCGACTCCGTTTTTCAAATTAAACCGGATGTCTTCAAACTCGCGTGAATTTCCAATACACAAAATTTGGGGCACACATTCACAGTAGTTGAAGCAGACAATCACCTCCCGATCAGTCAGGCTTTCCTCCACCTGTTCAGCCATGGCTCTGAACCGGTTGTAATAACTTAGAGTTGTCTCCTTTTTGCCTTGATCAATATTGGCAAGATCCGTCAATCTCTTTTTCCGCTTCCTAGCAGTTGATGATCGAGGAATCTCCCTCTCATAACTTTCCAGCTATCTATGCTCCCCTTTTTCTGCTCACGTAACCATAATAGGGCTGTCCCGGAGAAAGTGCTGGCGAAAGCCTTGCAAAGTATGCCATCTACCTCGGTAAGAAGTGCCATGGTGGATTTAAAGCTCTACACATGATCTCGTGCATCGGTGGTTCCTCCGTACTTCTCAAAGTTGGAGATCTTAAGAGCCGGATTAGGAGGTTGATCAACAATCCGTTGGGAGAAGGGACGAGTGGCACTGGTATTCTCGTCCTCGACATCCTTCTTTCCCATCTCCATTTCATAAATTCTCTTTTTCAATAGGAGGAGCTCCATTGCATCTATTCCAGTACTACAGTGAGAACTACGATGAGTTATTTCCTTTTCTCTGTGTCTGTTCACCCTACTTTGCTACTCATGTTGTTGCTGATTGACATGATTATCTCCATATCCAGATGGTGTCCGGCCATTTAATGGTCTGGAATGACGAGGAGGAGTTTTGTTCCTCCTGTGAGCTATCTCTGGATGGGGAGGACTCCGAGGAATCCTATGACGAGGAGGGATCTTAGGTCGAGGAGAGGGATCTCGACGGGGAGGAATTTTTTGCCTTGCATGGTTGAGTCTGGCTCTTAGATCAACTGAATTGACCTCTTGTTCCCTTTAATTATTCAATTGGTCCCTTAAGTATCCTCCTTGACGGGCACTCCCGTGTCCAGGAGCCCTATTACGTGGATGAACGTCTTGGGTGGGAGTTGCTTGGATCTACCAACAACGTCGTGATGTGGGGAATTTTGGCTGGGGGGAAGATTTTCCTATTCCCAAGACTACCACGCCTGTCAACGCGACTTTCCACCATAGGAAATTCTAGTCCTGGTATGTTGAATAAATTCAGCTAAAGAATAATCCGGATCTAACTCTAGCAAGGCGTTCTGCGTTTCGTAAATTCGTTGCAGAGTATCCATCTGGTGTGCAGAAGAGTTTTGCGATCAACAGTGGGAGAGATGAGCCTGTGCCCCCTTGGGCTGCATTCCGCCTTGTCTGACTGGCTGTTGGTCGTCCCCGTTGTCGACGGCGGTTAAGGTCTAAGGGAATTTCCACCACAGGCAGCCAGCCAACTAGATCGCAGGTTTATAACTAGCGACAGTGGTGGCGGCAGCCCGTCATTGAAAGGCGAAAGAGGCGACAATCCTCCATCGATCTGTGGCACGGCAGTTTCGGCTTTGCCATGGATTTCCTCCACGGGATGATTATCCGAATATGGTGTTATGCTAGCTGTGTGTCCTTCCATTAGATCTGACGGAACAGAATTTTCGGCTATTCAAGAGATAATACAATCGTTCCCGGCAATGAAACAAAGCCGATGATGCCAAAAACGTCGGATTGGCCCAAATCCAGTGGTTCGAATATATCCTGGATGCTTGAATAGCCTGAAAAAGATGAACAAACACGTAAAATAAGCTGGGGCTTTACCGGCGAATGCCCTACGGCGTGAGAGTAAGTATTTGTATTTATGAGAGCAAATCAATTGACAATAGTTAAGAGCCAAAAGATGTGTTACCATCAAATTGTGATTTATGGCTTGTATTTATAGGTGTAGGAAATAGTATCATTCCTTGGATAGGAAGCTACGAGAGATGAGAATTTAAATACTACTCAGATCCTAATTCCTAGATGTACTTGTTGGATTAGGATTAGAACTGTCCTTTGTACGTATGTCGAGGAGTGGTTCTACTCGTCCTAGTCGTCGCTTATGTGTTGGTCAACATAACAACTATGTGGGGCAGATGATGCCATCAAAGGTATGAAAGACTCACTCCCTTTGTCATCTTGTGAAGCATTGATGCGATTGGATATAGTAGACATAGTCATGGTCGACTTAGACTTGTGCCTTGGTCGACATATCTCTGGTCGTCCTAGTTATAAGACTATTTCCCTATGTCTAGGTCGACATGGTGTGTTATGACGAGGAGAGAATGACGAGTATAGGTAGACAAGCTCATTCCCTATGTCGTATTTAGAACTTGTATATATTTTCTATTGGACTCAATTTAATGGGCATTATCCGTTTTAAGGCCCATGATCATCCTGGATTTATACCGTTCACTTCTCTATCACCTTGAATCACAGGACAGACTAAAAATAGACTAAAAATAGAAACAACTAAACAGAGAGACAATACCCAACAACTAGAACTATACTCTTTTTTGTTTCTTCCCCTTCTTAGCATTATACTTCCTCCGTCCCTAAAAGATTGTCCTGTTGTACATTTTACAATTATTAAGGAAGAGCTTCACCTTCTTGTACCTTAGTAGATTTGCACTAACATTCATGCCTAAATTTAGAAATGGGACATACTTTTTGGGACAAGTCAAAATGGCAAATGGGACAATCTTTCAGGGACGGAGGGAGTATTTTAAAAAAAAAAAAAAAACACTACAAAATCAATAGATTTCTCGAAGGATCCGCCCCTGTACAGCTCCGTAGAGGAAACAAACATCATTCTCATTCCCACCACATATATAATATTAGATTCTTCTAAATATGGTCTATAAAGTCTTATAAACAATAACAAACGAAGAATCCTATGAAATGCTCAAGTATAATGATGTATCTTATGCTGTTCATTTACTACCCACCGACTTATTCTTCATCTACCAAATCTTTTCATGCTTGAAAACAAAAACCTAGGCTCATTCTGGAGACTTCATATTCTTAATCTCGACAAATTTTGTTTAATAACACTAAACTTGATACGGGTCAAATCTAAACAAAGTTCCAGGTTTCCTTCGGTCCTAAAATGAATGTCCAATTCTTGTTTTTTTTCCCTTCAAATTTGCTCTTGATATCAAGAGTAAATTTAATATTTTTTGGATATTCATTTTGGACGGAGAGAGTATCATACAGTATATGGGACTACGCTTATTCTCAGCACATTTAACTAGCTTATTTTACTATTACTTCTGGTCCATTAAAAAACAGAGTATGGACATAGTAAGTTTTGCCACAGGGCTCCTTCAAGTTCATTGAAATCATCGCCTTTCATGTCCACATTAGCATCCAATTCTTACAGCAAAAGACAAAAGACATAACAAATCTAAATGGGCCATAGATTATATATATACTCACCAGCACACAAGCTTTGAACACACCAAACATATACAGAAAGCAAGCATAAAAGGATGCATCAGAGCTAAAGAAAGAAACAGAGAAAAAGAAAAAGAAAAAGAAAAGCAGATGGCTATGAGGATGGTGAAGGGTGAAGAAAACCTTGGAAAGCGCCGCACGTGCACAGTAGTGGATGGTGAGTCTGCGGAAGCACGATGTGTAAAGAGGAGGAGAAGAGATCATGAAGCTGCTGCACTTACATTGGACTGTGATCGTAAACAGCTACAACCTGCACATCAACAAGTTGATCAAGCTTCACCTACAACTGTCAAGAGAAGTTCAAAATATCGTGGTGTAAGCAAGCATAGGTGGACAGGCCGATTTGAGGCACATTTGTGGGATAAACTTTCTTGGAATGTCACGCAGAAGAAGAAAGGGAAACAAGGTACGTAATTTTCTCTCTTTCCGCCCTTTCATAAATTATTTTATCTTATTTAAGGGTTTTATGAATAAGTTGGGGACTAATTTTTTCTGTATTTATTGTTTAATTCCTACTATGGAATGCTATGTTGGGACAAGCAGTTTATCTTGGTGAGTAACTCTTGCTTTTAAGCAAAAAAGATGATTTGTTTTGTCAACAGACAAGAAATTAACAAGTTTACAAACTACTATCTCAGGAGCTTATGACGAAGAAGAATCTGCAGCAAGGGCATATGACCTAGCTGCACTCAAGTATTGGGGGCCATCAACTTTTACCAATTTTCCGGTAAAATTCTTAGTTGCATAATGTTGGTATTTTCTCAAGGCATAGAAAAGATTATCTCCATGTTCTCATCGATCATAACTTTAATTTTATTTTTTGGGGTGTAGGTTTCTGATTATGAAAATGAAATAGAAATAATGCAGACTGTAACCAAAGAAGAATACCTAGCAACACTAAGAAGGTAATACTTCGGAAGAGGTTAATACTTGTTGATATTTGTGATCACTTCATGACTCAAAGATTGTTCAAACTTATTTATACAGAAAGAGCAGTGGCTTCTCAAGAGGGGTATCAAAATACAGAGGAGTTGCAAGGTGAATTTTCCAATACATATAAATAAATGCAAACTCCTATACGAGTAAATAAATGGTTCTAAATATTGATTTGACGAAAAAATTTGCAGGCACCATCACAATGGACGATGGGAAGCAAGAATAGGGAGAGTATTCGGAAACAAGTATCTCTACCTCGGAACTTACGGTAAGTTACTTACTCCTAGCTTGGGCTGCAACCGAGTTTATGTGAGCCAAACTCAATTTTCGTGTTAAGAAAGAAGGAAATAGATGAATCTATGAAAACCAACAATAATTTGACATATACTCCCTCCGTCCCGGAAAGTTTGTCCCACTTTGACTTTCATGTTCAACTCAATGAAACTTTGACCACAACTTTATCAATGAAACTTTGACCACAACTTTATGAAAATCTAGATATCCCTATAAAATTCTAAAAATTGTTATTGATTCACCATTAGGAATACTATCAATAACAATTTTTAGAATTGCATAGGGATAATTAGGTTTTCATAAAATTATGGTCAAAGTTTGATTGGCCATAAAAATCAAAGTGAGACAAATTTTTCGGGACGGAGGGAGTAGTAAATACTTAACTAATAGTTTGACACATGAATAAATCTTTAGAAACTAGAACTTTTGCTTACCTGAGAATCATCTCTCTTCAGGCACACAAGAAGAGGCAGCTCGAGCATATGATATTGCTGCAATCGAGTACAGAGGGGTCAACGCAGTGACCAACTTTGACTTGAGTACTTACATCAGATGGTTGAAGCCAGGAACAAAAGCTGCACCTAGTGCACAGGAACCACCAATAGCAGGACCCCATGGAGTTCCATCATATAGCATCAATTCATGGGGAGAGAAGCAACCTTCTTTCATCCAATCGAAGGGATTCACTGCAGATGATCGAAGACCACTACATGAGCGAGAAGTACTTGAAAGCAAATTTCCCATTGGTTCATGTAACAAGTCTTCTCCAACTGCACTTGGTCTGCTCTTGAGATCTTCCATATTTAGGGAGCTAGTGGAGAAGAATGTAAATACCTCTGACGATGAATATGATGGTGAAGAAGAGATAAAGGTCCAACCACAGATAAGCAATGAAGATGAGTATGGTGGGATACTTTATGATGGCACGGGCAATAATATCCCATTCGTATTCTCAAATGGACATCGTGCTATTGAGTTGCAAGGAGAGTTCAACTTCAACTACAATATCAAGGAAATCCACTTGGAATAACATTACAAATGAGGGCTGCCACTTTCAACGTGCAAATAAATTTACTCCACAAACTACAGAATTGGGTCAATCCCCCCTCTTTGATCTTGTTCTTAATTTTGGGTTTCTTCTGGTTAGCTTTATGAGGGGAGAATGACCCCAGCTTAAGTTTTAAGAGAGTGAGAGTTTGTTTTCTGAGATGAGTTTTTGGCTGCATTTTAACATCTTAATAATCACTGCTCATGCTCAGTGCATAATTTACCCTTTCCCTAGTTGTAAGTAAGTTGAAACAACATAAGTAAATTCTCAGATTTTACAAAATTAGTGTATTATAATGAATCATAAAAACAGAATAAAGAAGTGATTCGGGAAGGGGAACAAAATAAGTAATGTTCACTAGCCATTACAGACTGAATTCTTCATCGAACTCTTCATCATCTTCTGATCCACAAGTGAAAGAAGTGAGTACAGTTTGTCACTGCTTTGCTTTTGTACAATTAAACAATAAAAAGGGAATAAAATAATAATTAAAAAATGTGCAAGTTTCTCCTAATTCAATCGAGACTACTAAACATAATTTTGTAACTTCCATTCCTGAAGGAAGCAAAACCAAGTTTGTTCTCGACTCCAACAACAGCCCAGTGCAATGTCAACACTCTGGAATAAGTGAGTTTATAGAAACTATTTTCTCTATAACTAAATGTAAGAGCAATGGGTAACCAATTTGTGAAATAGACAATGAATGTTTGGGCAAAGTAATCTCAAGTTTTTCTAGACGCACTACATGGAGTCCGTTGCATGAATCCTTGCTTGCGGTTCAACTTAATATTCTCAGCAATATCATTTAGTAAAGAAGAGCCTAAAGTCCACAAACTTTAATCTTACACAGCACACTATTGGAACCCAATTAACTTTTTGAACGGTATAAACCGAAGATACGAACTTGGACTGGTCTGGGCAAGGCCCAAGTGGATTGGGCCCTAAACATAATCCTAAGTATGATGTACAAGGAGGGGAATGGGCTTCTCTACCTTCCTCTTCCCTAGCTTCCTCGTCATTCCCCTAGGTCGACCTAGACTTAGTAGGCGAAATGACTAAGTCTCAAAGTACGAGGAAGACCTCCCTTAACGACGAGGAAGACCTCCCTTAACGACGAGGAAGACCTCCCTCCAAGTACGACGAGGAAGACCTCCCTTAACGACGAGGAGACCTCCCTCCAAGTACGACGAGGAAGACCTCCCTTAACGACGAGGAGACCTCCCTCCAAGTACGACGAGGAAGACCTCCCTTAACGACGAGGAAGACCTCCCTTAACGACGAGGAGACCTCCCTCCAAGTACGACGAGGAAGACCTCCCTTAACGATGAGGAAGACCTCCCTTAACGACGAGGAAGACCTCCCTCCAAGTACGACGAGGAAGACCTCCCTTAACGACCTAGACTTAGTAGGCGAAATGACTAAGTCTCAAAGTACGAGGAAGACCTCCCTTAACGACGAGGAAGACCTCCCTCCAAGTACGACGAGGAAGACCTCCCTTAACGACGAGGAAGACCTCCCTCCAAGTACGACGAGGAAGACCTCCCTTAACGACGAGGAGACCTCCCTCCAAGTACGACGAGGAAGACCTCCCTTAACGACGAGGAAGACCTCCCTTAACGACGAGGAAGACCTCGCACCTCGGCATATCTTCAAGTGACGAGGAGAGAAAAGTTCTTACCTCGGCATATCCTCAAGTGACGAGGAAACAAAATCATTCACCCCGGCATATCTCCGTGTCGGCCAATCATCAAATGACGAGGAAGAAGAATCATCTACCTCGGCCTATCATCAAATGACGAGGAAGAAGAATCATCTACCTCGGCCTATTTCCTAGGGCTGAGGTAAAACATTTATGTTCCTCGGCGTTCCGGCTAGCAGTATACACAGTCCTTATCAAACAAGAATTCTACAATCATTATCCAATCAGGATTATGATCATCAACATCAATTCAAGTCAAACAATGACTCCTTAACAGATGTAATTCTCTTAGGAATACATCTTATCTATTCACAAGTTTAATTAAACATGGATTCTATCAATCCATCCCTATAAATACAAGCCCCATGGCTCATTATTCGGTACGTTACTTTTTACATTGGGAAAACTCTGTCCATTTGTTTTCTCATATACAAACCGTGAACTTACTCTCACGCCGGAGGGCCTTTAGCCGGATCCGCCCCGGCTTAGTTTACGTGTTTTCTCTTATTTTCAGACCTTGCAATCACCGGAGCAATCATCGCTTGAATTTGGACTGTTTTGACGATTTTGGCATCATCACTTTTCAATTGGCATACCTTCATATGGTGGCAAGCTAGAAAATGATGGATGTTGTTGATCTCAAGCTATGATACCAAGTACATAGCGTAGTAGATCATGTTTCATTATTAATGCACAAGACCCAAAAATTACATACTTTAAATAGTTTTGGCCCAATCTGGGCTCATTTCTTTTTCCATTCAGAGTCACTTGATGAACAAAAGTTATTTTTACCAAAAAAAAACATTTCGTTATATATTTCCAAAACTAGAAGCTAAGTGAAGAGAACAAGAATATATTTTTATCTTTTTTAAAAGAAAAAATAGAATATAGATGCATTATTATTAGTAAGCAAACTTAAAAGGAAGGGCCTAGATAAATTCTCCTTGTCATAACACGATTACAGGACTGGGTTGGATCATCATTCACATCAACATCAAGCACGAGCTCGTTAGCATTACCGAGCATGAGCACGCTCTCGTAAAGGGTCCGTATCTTCGGCTCGTCTAGAGACTTGGGGGCTCAAGAAGCTTGTGATTCGATTAAGATCGCGCAGGACTCTACTTAACCGAGCAAGATTCTACTTGATCTGTCCTATTACTATAAGAATTCTAGTCCTTTCAATAATCTAAATCTAGTCGAGATCTACCTTGCTAATACAATTCAAATACAAAATTATTATTATTGAGGATTACTTTCCCGGCTATCTATAAATAAGAGGTATCAACACCAAAATCTAAATCTGGGGGATTCTGTTCTCTTATTCAAGTCCCTTGGTTTTGATTATTATTTTCTCTCTAAATATACTCTCACACCATAGGGCTTTCGCCGATAAAGCTCTGACCTAGTTTACGTGTTTGTTCTTCTGTTTCAGACTTTATCAAAGCATATTCAGATATTCGGTCCATCAATTCCGACTAGATTGACCCGAAAACAATTTTGAATGTTGTGGATATTATTCAGCATGGTGACATCTTCAGTTGCTCCTACATGTCAAGATGTTATGCCACTGTAAGTATTTCTACATATTTACTAATTTATTTTATATTATTTCTATTATTATTTTTCAGTAATAAAGGGAGATAAACACGGGGCTCTTCCAAGCACGTTCAACCTCTCTTCAAACGGCAAAATGGACTCGGTCTTATGGACGTTGAAGGGATAAACTTGGATGCCGAGATTTTAGGAACTACTTCCTATCCGTTAGTTGTTAATTTTATTTAAGGGGAGATGGAGTTGGAAAAACACACGTTCTTTGCACACACCCTACGTACACTTTACTTGTAATCCTCTCCATCATCTTCCGCAGTCGTACTCTCAGTTATCATAGTGGAACTTTTAAGGTTGGAGACCTAACTCCCGGGATTTTTTCCAAAGAGATTATCATCTCTAAGGTTTTCCTCGTTAACAAATCATTGTGTCATTCTTTCTTTTCATGTCTTTGTTCCATTTAATCGAATCCCACAGTCCCCTCCTTGTTATTTAATCCATACACTTGTCAAAGTTAAGATTCTGCATTATTGTTTTTTCTACCAAAACAATTTGGCGCCCACCGAGGGGCCACGTGGTTTATCGGTTATTTGGATCATTTCCTAAGCAAATTCATCATGTCTACACCTCCCAATGTGTCCGTCGCCGGCAAGGGTCCCGCCGTCACTCCAACATAAGGAGGTAGAACCAGCTTATTGCCACCACCTCTTCAGACGGGACCTCAGCAAACTCAACCTACAAAGACTCCACAAAAGGAAGCGACCTCTTCCAATGTAGATGCTGACGTCCGGAGTGTCCTAACCAGGTTGAATCAGAGGTTGGATCAACAAGATAGCAATTCCAAGGTGTTGGCCAATTCCATGATCAAGATGCAGAGGGATCAACAGCTCATCGCTTCGCGGCTTGAAAACATCTCGCCATTGCGTGCAAGGAACCTCAACTTCGACAACACCGAAGGATCTACGCTTCAGAATGAATTTATCCCAATGGGTAGTCCACCTCAAACTCATCAGCTGACGTCCTTAATGATGTCGACATCCTTGCCCGGGGACACCTTACTGACGCCACCTTCAGCAGGATTCTCCCAGTTCATCCCATTCACTGACAACACTACTGTCACAACTACTACGGACAACTCTGGTTTGCTAAGCGTACTCTGTGCAATGGGCAACCTAGGGGACAAAGCCAGATGGCCAAAGAAGACGGACAAGACCACGGGATGGCGTGACAAATCAAAATGGTGCGCTTACCATGAAGACTTTGGGCATGTTACTGAAGATTGCATCGCACTAAGAAAGGAGATCAGTTACTTGCTCTCGAAGGGACATCTTAAGGAGTTGCTGGGATCCAGAAAGAAGAAGGCTGAAAATACAGAAGCTCCTCATGAAGTCAAAAGACCAGTTTCTCCCCCAGCATCAGCAAAGGTGATCAATTTCATTAGTGGAGGTTCAGAAATTTGTGGCACATCCTATTCTGCCGCAAAGAGACATGCTAAGGAGTCAAAGAGGAGAAGCCAGAAAGACAACCCAGGATGTCGACACCCTGCCAGGATCCAATCGCCTTTGATGAGAGTGATCGAGATAACTTGCTGGAACCCCATCATGATGGCCTAGTTATTTCCTTGCAGATCGCCAATTGTACAATCCGGCGCATCCTGGTTGATGGGGGTAGCTCTGTCAATCTCATTATGTTAAGTGCCCTCAAGGAAATGAACATCCCAGAATCGGAGATCGTCAAGAAATCCTCAGTATTGGTAGGCTTCAGTGGTGAAGTCAAAGAAACGGTGGGGGAAATAAAGCTTCCAATATACTCAAAAGGCCTCAACACCATGGACCGGTTCTGTGTAATTGATTGTGCAACATCCTACAATGTCATTCTTAGAAGACCGTGGATTCATGGGATGAAGGCTGTACCCTCCACTTACCATCAGTGTTTGAAGTTCCCAACACCTTGGGGTGTCGCCAAAATATACAGTGATCAGCAAGTGGCCAAGGAATGTTATAAGACTTCAATGAAGGCGTCGACATCTCCCAAACAAGCATAGCAATTACAGAGGAAAGTACGTGAAGTCCTGGAAGCTAGGGAGAACGATGTGAAAGAAGTATTGCTAGACCCTTCCAACCCGGACATCAAGGTACTTATTGGCAGTGACATCCCATCAGATATAGAAGAGAAGCTTGTGGACCTATTAAAAAGCAGAGTAAAGAGTTTTGCTTGGAGGCATGATGACATGACCGCCATCAGCAAAGATGTCATCACTCACAAACTTAACATCGATCCTAGTTTCAAACCAGTGCACCAGAAACGTAGAAAATTTGCAGAAACAAGAAACCAGATCATCAAGGAAGAGGTAGAGTGCTTACTCAAAGCCAATATGATTCGAGAGGTAGATTATCCAAGATGGTTAGCAAACGTGGTTGTGGTTGAGAAGAAGAATGGGAAATGGCGAGTCTGTGTCGACTTCACCGACTTGAATAAAGCCTGTCCAAAAGATCCTTTCCCTTTGCGTCACATAGATTCGTTAGTTGATGCCACCTCCGGACATGAGCTCCTCACCTTCATGGGCATCCTCAGGATTCCAACAAATCCAAATGGAGCCATCTGAACAGGAGGACACCGCCTTCATAACGCCCACAGGTATTTATTGTTATATTGCTATGCCTTTTGGACTAAAAAATGCAGGTGCAACATATCAGAGGCTCGTCAACAAAATGTTCAAAGATCAGATTGGGGACACAATGGAAGTATATATTGACGACATGGTAGTAAAATCCAAGAAAGCCGAAGATCACATAAGCAACCTATCTCAAGCCTTCGACATCTTGGATTGTTTCAATATGAAACTTAATCCAGCTAAATGCAACTTTGGAATGAAGGCAGGGAAATTTTTGGGTTATATGGTTACTAAAAGAGGCATTGAAGCTGCCAGAGAACAGATACGTGCTATTGTCAACCTTTCGTCACCTCAATCTATCAAGGATGTCCAAAGATTGATAGGAAAGATTGCTGCACTCACCAGGTTCATTTCAAAATCCTCGGATCGATGCAAACCTTTCTATGACATCCTAAGGAAGAACAAGAAGTTCCAGTGGGAGAACCAGCATGAAGAAGCCTTTCAGGAGCTCAAAAGTTACCTGTCGACACCTCCACTATTGGCCAAACCTCAGGAGGACGAACATCTCTACATCTACCTAGCAGTATCAAAAAGCGCTGTAAGTGCGGTCTTGGTGACAGAGCGAGATGGTAATCAGCACCCATCTACTATATAAGTAAGACACTTTTAGATGCAGAGACCAGGTATTCTCATTTGCAAAAGTTAATTTTAGCTTTGATAACTGCTTCTATTAAATTAAGGCACTATTTTGAAACACATACTATAATTGTATGTACTAACTATCCTATTAAGAATGTTATGAGAAAACCAGAGATGTCAGGTCGAATGGCTAAATGGTCCATACAATTGAGCACTTATGATATCAAATATGAGCCCAGAACAGCAATAAAATCTCAAGCTCTAGCTGATTTTGTGGCTGACTTTAGTCCAACCATGCAACAAGAAGTGGAATTGGAGGTTCAGCAACTACAAGATGATGACATCCTGAAGATTTGGACGTTCTACACAGATGGTGCTTCCAATATGAGAGGTACAGGTCTTGGAGTTGTACTAAAATCGCCACAAGGGGACATAATACCACAATCCATCAGTTGCAGTTTTAAGGCCACTAATAATGAAGCAGAATATGAGGCGTTAATTGCAGGTTTAACAACGGCCCAGGACCTGGATGTCAAGCATATCCGGGTGTTTATGGATTCTTTGCTAATTGTTAACCATTACAACGGATCTTACACAGCAAAAAATGCAAAGATGACGACGTACTTAGTAATTGTTAAAATTCTGGCGGCCAAATTCAAAACATTTACTTTGGAGCAGATCCCACGTGAGGAAAATTCTCAAGTAGACGCTCTGGCAAACTTAGGTTCAGCCTTCAAAAGCATTTCGCAGACAAGTATCCCAATTGTGCATGTCGACATCCCCGCAATTGATCGTCTTGAGCTGTTCGTTCTAGATGTTGGCATACCTTCCCCTCCGACAGCAACTTCTTGGACAGCTCCTATTATCAAGTATCTATTAGATGATACAATCCCAGCCGAGGAGAAAAATGCTAGAGCCTTCAGGGTAAGAGTATCTAAGTATTTACTTATTGATAACCTTTTGTTTAGAAAATCTTCTGCAGGTCACTACTTAAGATGTCTAGAAGCAGACCGAGCCCATCAGGTTCTAAAGGAGCTGCATGAAGGACAGTGTGGAAATCATATCGGGGGCAGAAGTCTGCATACCAAGGCTCTTAGGATGGGCTATTATTGGCCCACAATGAGAAGAGACGCCGCAGAATATGCAAAGAAATGTGACTCCTGTCAACGACATGGTGACATCCTGCATCAGCCAGCTGAATTGCTACATCCTATCCTGTCGCCATGGCCGTTTATGATTTGGGGAATGGACATTGTAGGAAAATTACCCAGGGCCCCAGGAGGAAGAGTGTTTCTACTAGCCACGACATACTATTTCTCTAAATAGGTAGAAGCTGAGGCGTACGTGCAAGTCCGAGATAGAGAAGTTATCTCTTTTATCAAAAGAAATATATTCAGCAGATTTGGGATACCTTCAGAGATTATTTGTGATAACGGCTCCCAGTTTATTAGTAGGAAAACCCAGAATTTCTTGAATAGTTGGGGGGTCAAGATGGTGACATCTTCACCTGTTCACCCTCAAGCGAATGGACAAGCAGAGTCCAGCAACAAGATTATCATAAGCAACTTAAAAAAGAGATTGGACCAAAAGAAAGGAAGATGGGCAGAAGAGTTACCAATGGTTTTATGGGCTGACAGGACGACATCTAAGAATGCTACTGGTCAGACTCCCTATTCACTTGTATTTGGGACAGAATCAGTTATTCCAGCAGAAGTACTTGTACCTACGGCCAGATACAGTTTGTTGACATCTGAACATAATAAAGATATCTTGACATATGACTTGGATACCGTAGACGAACTAAGGGACATGGCCAAAGTTCGGATGGCAGCATATCAACAAAGGGTAGCCAGGTCTTACAACAAAAACGTAAGGGTTAGAAGGTTTCAAGTAGGAGACTTAGTCCTACGAAAGGCATTCCAAAATACAAAGGAACTCAATGCAGGCAAGCTCGCCCCAAAGTGGGAAGGACCCTACCTAATAGATGCACATGTCGGGAAAGGAGCATATCGTCTGTCAACCTTGGATGTCCAAATGATACCACGAAGTTGGAACGCCATTCACCTTAAAAGGTATTACATCTAAACAATGCTCCCTTTAAACTCATCTCATCCCAGGTATGGACAATCCTTTATTTATTTGTAACCTTTCATTTCCCTATTTACTGTTTTCTTACTTCTCTGCAAATCAAGATGTCACTAACACAACTTATGGAGGGGCGTCAACATAGTTGACGTCCATTTTTAACATGTCTTTGTCTTATGAGGTGTTGACATACGGAAATGGGGACATGTCGAAAGTACGCAAAGTCAGAAGGACAACGAATTCTCCTCCGTCAGAGACTGGCCATCTCTTCTCAAGTAAAGGTACACCATCCCTTCTAAGGTTTAAAGAGTTAATTACCTCTTTCTTAAGATGTTAGGTTACCACACCTTCGCCTGGGGCGCAAGTTATCTCTTTAATTGAGGTGTGGGGTGGGCCTATATGGGTAAACTCATATAGCTTACCCATTCCCACTCAGTTAAACGATTGATCTTATGTTTTATTCTTATGGTTATGACATGTACGTGTCATCTTAAGTGTCTACTGCTTTGACATACTATCATGTCACCTTACAAACTTAACATGTGATCATCCAAAGAAAATTTCAAACCAAGCCTTGACATGCTTGAAAATTACCAAACCATAATTAAACTAAAGTTACCATAAGAACATCCCTAAAAAGTTAAACCAACATCCAAACTACTAAAGTTAAAACGCAAAAGTGTTGGACCAACCCAACACATAAAAGAAATTGTCTTCGGTCCTTATGGACCTATTACATAACCAACAAAATTAAAATTGTCTTTGGGATTCCACCCCAGTAATACCAGCAAAAAACCAGAACAAACTTATTTTACCTTTTTCAGATGGCATCCGCCTCAGGTGTTGCTTTGGGAGTAACTTCTCCAACCTCTGCTGCATCCTTTGCAATTGCTTCATGTGGGCTTGATGACACATCACCCTCATCTACTGGCTCACCTGTCAGCTTGGAGAAGTAGGCATATTCCTTATTGATATCCCAATTCTGAGCCTTTCCTTACTGGAACTCCTTCATCATCTTGATCTTACACTGGGAAACGGTTTTAGCAGCAGCCAATTTGCAAGAACCTTTCACTTCTGCAATCTCCTTAAGATGATCTTCCTCACTTTTTGCCAAACTGTTCAATAGGTCCTTTACCGTCTTCTCCTGCTCTTCCAACGTCTTAACTTGTTGCTCCAAGGTCTTTTCATGCCCCTTCACCTTGTTTTCTAACATTATCTTCTCCTTCTTAACCAAAGCAACATCAGCCTTAGATTTCTTCTTCAACAACTCCATTTCCTTTACCAAATCTTCCAAATACCCTACAGCCTGTAAAATAATAACTTGACATCAGAAGGTGTTATAAAAACTTTGAATCAGTCAAAACCCAGTTAGTAGCATCTTACCCCAGCTGTAAAACTCATACATTTCTTCTTGAACTCTCCTACTGGCATTCCTTCAAAAGTATCTCCAACATCAATCACCTCCTCTTGAATAGCCTTTCTCTTCTTCACCCTAGAGCCAATGCCTGCACTCTCATCTAAAACAGGGATCTTCTTAGGAACAGGCGGAGGTTTCATATCTATCTTAAGAGCGGAGTCTTCAAACATGGCTTCAATGTCGTCAAGATCAAAATCTGATCCTGAAACAACTGGTTTGGAAACTGCATTGACATATGAATATTGTCAAGAAGTATAATGCAACAGATCGATAAACTAAAGTAAAAAGACAACATGTTTACTTGTAGACATAATGACAGAGGTAGATGCTTTTTGATCTTCCGGAACAACCAGAGGTGATTCCAGTAGTCCCCTAGGAGATCTCTTGTCCAAGGAAAGCCTGAACAATTCGTCAACTTTTGTTAAGGTGTCTTCATCCTGTGGGAATAATTCTCCCCAGACAATATCTAAAAAAAGGTAAGAGCAATTACGATTTCAGTTTGTTTCAAGAACAGAAAATCACAAAGTTAGGAATTCAAGTACCTCCCTTGTTTCACTCGCTTGATACCTCATTCCCTTCTCCAATGGATGCCCTATCAACAAAGAAAAACCTATTTTTCCATCCCCTATCACTCGAAGATGTGGTGCTCATTAAGGAGTTCCTACCTGACCTTTTCTTAAAAAGATATCTTTTTGAATCGAAAGGCTGAAGATCGTATGAATAGGCTATCTCATGAAGCCCTAGATTAAAACCATTCTCCATGTTCACTTTGATAATAAAAGCAAAAATTCTCCAAGTCGTGGGCATCAGTTGAGTATAAGCAAGATGAGTCTTTTGAAAGAATTCAGAAACCAACGAAGGAAAAGGGTAGCTAAACCCTAGAAGAAAGGGATACTCAAGAAAGCAAATCCATTTGTTGGAAACAAAGTCGGACCTAAGATTTACAGAAAAAGGGTGAAAGATTGCACCTTCAGGGAAGTAGCATTGTTGTTTTAGTGATTCGATTTGGGCATCACTAAACAAACAAGTCTCCTTATCCGGTTTCGCAAGGAGATTTTCACAAACAAAATCATTAAGGCTAATCTCTATGGGACCTTGTGGGGTTGGGGCACTCTTAGTTTTGGACGAACTCCACCTAGTCCTACCCATGGTTGACAAGCAAAAGAGAGATGCAAACAATGGATGAAAGTAAGAAACGGAGAAATTTTTACCTTGCAGAAGAACAGCGCCGTAGCAAGCAGGAGTGAAATGAAAGGTTTGAGAAGCTTATTAAGGAGCCTTCCAAGCGGTTATTTAAATTAAAAAGAGCTCTATTTCCAAAAAACTACTTTTCCTAAATTAACTCCCCAACTGTCCATTACCTCCACATATCCTTATCCGTCCAATCATGCAAGCTGGCAGTTGAAGTATTAATTGGGAAAAATATTTGCCTTTTCAGTTGCCAAGAAAGACAAAATATTTTTGGGGACAAATTGTTGTGGATATTTTTCAGCATGGTGACATCTTCAGTTGCTCCTACATGTCAAGATGTTATGCCACTGTAAGTATTTCTACATATTTACTAATTTATTTTATATTATTTCTATTATTATTTTTCAGTAATAAATGGAGATAAACACGGGACTCTTCCAAGCACGTTCAACCTCTCTTCAAACGGCAAAATGGACTCGATCTTATGGACGTTGAAGGGATAAACTTGGATGCCGAGATTTTAGGAACTACTTCCTATCCGTTAGTTGTTAATTTTATTTAAGGGGAGATGGAGTTGGAAAAACACACGTTCTTTGCACACACCCTAGGTACACTTTACTTGTAATCCTCTTCATCATCTTTCGCAGTTGTACTCTCAGTTATCATAGTGGAACTTTTAAGGTTGGAGACCTAACTCCCGGGGTTTTTTCCAAAGAGATTATCATCTCTAAGGTTTTCCTCGTTAACAAATCATTGTGTCATTCTTTCTTTTCATGTCTTTGTTCCATTTAATCGAATCCCACAGTTCCCTCCTTATTATTTAATCCATACACTTGTTAAAGTTAAGATTCTGCATTATTGTTTTTTCTACCAAAATAACTCGATCAAAACTTGTGTTCAAAAGTGACCATCGCAGCGAATACATCTCACAATATATAGGATTACTTCTCAAGAACGAGACTGAAAAACATGAAGCAAACTGAAAGTGAGGAAAAAGTTCACTTTCCTGATATTATTGAATCAATGAATTGGTGTAAAACTTAAACTAGTGAAGGACGAAAAAGGTACTTTTCTCCCCCAAAGCATCATTGTTAGCATTTGAGGAATCAACAGCCATGGCAGCGAATACAGCTCTGGTACCATAAAAGTGAGGAAAACGTTCACTTTCTTGATATTATTGAATAAATGATATGGCTGGGTAGCCATATCATTCATAGGAATTAATTAGCCAATTTAGTTCAGCTTAATATTATGTTAATGAGATCCTACCATTTTTACAATTTACACGTGCTCAAATATGTCTTTACAACCCAAGGTTTGAACTTCCTATGGAAAAAACAAAAACAATTAAAAATAAATTAAAACCAAGAACAGTACATTTACTAAACTTGTCCTACAGTAGAAACACCATTTGCATCTGTTGTATCCTTGGCACCATCAAGGCTTCTTTCGAACCCTTGTTCTAACCACATATCTCAAGAGCAGCACAAGCACGAAAGCCAGAAACAATAGTAGGCCGATATAAACCTTTATGATCAATCTATCAACTTGGTATAAAGTTCAAGCCGCAGAAAATGTCTTAGTTTTTAGTCCATCTGAACTGTAACCAACAGAGCAGTAAAACATTACTCAGATTCATCACCATCACTATAACATTGTGGGCCCCAGAATTTAGAAGCAATCTCAAAATCTTCTGACAAAAAACTGTCAGATGATACACGATTGGTAGCTTTGTCAAAATCTTGAAACCGCAAAACACCACCAAATTCTCCATTGCTGCTACCTGTAACAATCCGACACCCATCTACAGCCATGGCAGAACATCCAGAGCTAGCACCTAAACCATCTTCATCAGAGCATATCACGGAATTTGTCTGTTCACCAGTTCCAGCTTCCCAGACATTGATGTACGAATCTTTGGGACCTCCTGTAACTATTTTATACCGGTCCATATGTAAGTGTGTGACTGGACCGTCATGTCCGTCCAACTCATTTATTGGGTCAGCTCCCTCTTGGTCGGAGATTTTCCTAATATCCCAAAGCATTGCTCTGCAGCATATAAAATGTAAAAATAAAATCGAGACACCATATTTGCTTCAGATGCAGAAAACACTTCCCATATGTATTCTCAAAAATTAGAATTGTAAAAATTAATGCAGAAAGGAGTTACTTCAAGTTATATAATGTCTGTATCGTGTTGAGAAAAAGACCGCAGAAATTTTTGTCACGAATAACTATTGATGCAACCATGAAATAAGACCTCAATCGTAAAATGAAAATCACATTGCACAGGAAGCAACAATTGGTAAAGTAAAAAACCTAGCAAATACTCTGTATGATACTATAATCAGGAGTTATTGTAGCAATGGTGAATTTTTGAGATTCAACGAGTCGCCACTTATTATTTATTTGTAGGAAAACAATAAGAAAAAGGCAAAACCCATATTTTGGTCACTAAAGAAATCATGTTTTTGCAATATCCTCATTAATATTTATTCTTTTTTGCAATGTCCACATTCAAGTACACGATTTTTGCAATGTCCTCACTCCGTAAACGGAGACGCCAATTTTTTTAACGGCAAATGGGCACATACTATCACGTGACTAACAACTGTTATAAATTCAACTTTCCAAATCAAACACAACCACAAACTATCAAAAAGACCACACCATTTCATTTTCATTTCTTCAAATTCGTATAAAAAACAGCATTTTCTAATGGATTTTCAATGACGGAAAGTTAAGTTTATAACGGTTGTTAGTCGCGTTATAGCACGTGCCCCTCTGCCTCTGCCGTTAAAAAAATTGATGTGTCCGTTTACAGAGTGAGAACACTGCAAAAATCGTGTTCTTGAATGCTAACATTGCAAAAAAATAAACTTCAATGAGGAAATTGCAAAAAACATGGTTTCTTTAGTGAGCAAAATATGGGTTTTGCCACAAGAAAAACCTTTTTATGATTTTAAAAGATTCAAGGGTTCGGGGGTTAATTTATGAAATTAAAAGGTCAAGTAGCACCAATTCCACCCAATCTTAAGATTGGTATAGCTAATTACGTGATATAAATCAATTTAATTCAAAGTAACAAAATAAGTAAAACCTAATTAATTTATTAATTAGGGTTGGAATGTCGTATTGTATGATTCGAGATCACCTTCATGAATTGAAGTGGCTCTAGGCTAATCATTTTTCATGGGATTACACTACTCTAAAAGTAATTAGAGAGGTTGAGAAGAAAAATATAAAAGTGTATTGAGTTTACCTTGTGATTTTGGTAGCTTCCAATGGGTAGGCTTGACAAAGGCTTGAAATCCTTGTAGTAGTGAGATGAAGAACGAATTTAGAAAGAGATTTGGGGTTGTTTTGTGTCTTTTGTTTAGGAGATAATCCAACAAAACATCTATGTAGGAGAAAGTAGGAGAAGGGGTCCCCGAACAAGGAGGAGAAACTTTGTATTTATAGGTGTGAATTACTTGATTTGTATTTATAGGTGTGAATTACTTGATCACCAAGTTAGGAGTCACAAGTACCGAAGGAATCAAAGTATTTATTTGGGAGAGTTTAAGGAAGTAAATATGTGAATAAGATTTTAGAAAGTCCTAGATTAGGGTAAATCCTGTATTAGGAGGGCAAAGATCAAGAAATAGATTAAAACGGAAAAGGAAAGTGAATCTGCTCATTTTGCAGAGGTAGTCTCGTGCGAGACACGTAGTCTCGTGCGAGACACGTAGTCTCGTGCGAGACACGTAGTCTCGTGCGAGACAACTAGTCAAATTGACTATTTTGTACTCTACAGTTATTTTGTTAGTAAGTTAAGTTCAAAAATAACGAAATTAGTCAAAACCTAACAGAACATGACGAAACTAATGAGCTTTTATCAAAACACAAAAGCGAGACAAAGAGTATTGTAATCATGTAATAATGGGTTTAGAATGGGGTGTCTACAGTTACACAAGTCAGCAACAAGATTCTAACGACATGATAGACATGGATTAGAAAGCGCAGGATCCAAAGTTGTCAAGTCATATACTCCCTCTGTCCCAAAATAATATTGCATTTGACTTCACAACGTTTTTAAGGACTGTGCTTTAATAGTTTGTATATTACTTGTACAATAATAAAATTGCACCAAGTCTCTTTCCTTATTTAGAAACGCGACATTTAATTTGGAACGGACCAAAAAGAATGTGTAGACACCCCATTCTGAACTCATAATTACATGATTACACTACTCTTCGTCTCTCTTTTGTGTTTTGATGAAAGCATATCAGTTTCGTCATGTTTCGTTAAGTTTCTAACTAACCTCGTTAGTTTTGGACCTAACTGACTAACGGAATAACTGAAGAGGACAAAATAGTCAACCGACTAGTTATCTCGCACGAGACAAGCTCTCTGCAGGATGTGCAGAATCACTCTCCTTCTCCGTTTCAAACTCTTTTTTGGATAAAACCTTATCAATCCGGTCATCCAATCACAGTTGAGTTCTGGAACCTTCCTTGAGTCTCCTAATCTTGGTGACCAAGTCATCCATCCACCTCTTAAACCCCTATAAATACTTGGAGACTTCCAGTATTTCAGAGGTCCCCGATCCACGATCGAAGACACACAACACACACATTTTGTTGGTTTCTCTCCCTGAAAGATTCCTACAAAATTACACTAAAATCACCTAAAGTTTGTTTGTCAACCTTGTTGATCAACAAACATCAAAGCCCGAATCAAGGATTGAGGCGAAGCTCTGTCCGCATCAAGATTTGACTCTCATATTGAGTCGAAACTCTGCCCAAATCACTTCTCGACCGAGAAGACATCTTAGAACCACGTTCTAAATCAAATACTCCCTAAACAAGGTAAACTCCTATACTTTTATTCTTCTTCTCAACCCCTCTATTTGCTTTTAGAGTAGTGTAATCCTATCAAAAGGATTAGCCTAGAGTCCCTTCAATCCATAGAGACGATCTCGAAGCATACAATCCGACATTCCTAATCAAGAAATTGATTAGGGTTTTCTTGTTCTTCTTTATTGAAAAGATTGATAATACTCAATTGGCAAGACCGATCTCCGGATTGAGTGGAATGGGTGCTCATCGACCTTCCCATTCCATAACTTAACCCCCGAACCCTCAAATCTCTTTAATTATCAAAATGTTTTTCTTATTGTTTTCCTAAATAAATAATAAGTGGCGACTTCGAGATGTTAAAAAATTCATCATCGCTACAGTGGCGACTCCGCTGGGGACAATTAATTAAGAGGGTTAGACTTGCGCACAATTGAGTATTATCAATCTTTTTATTTTTCTGTAAAAAATTGATTTTTCTGGATTTTTTCAAATTTTTCCGTACAGTTTTCTTCAAAAAAAAAATTATTGTCCGAACGCTTGTCCAGCGCGGGACAAAGGAGTACCGCGCGAGACTTGTATTCGAAAGAAAAAAAAATTACTGTTCCTCTGTTTGGCGGCTGGAGCATAAAAAAAGGGAAAAAAGGTGTTAGGTCAGTTGACCTTAACCAAAATTTGACCATTCAAAAAAAAAAGGGAACGACTTGCTTTGCTTCAGTTGACGGCACAAACAAAAATTTTGGAATAGTTGACTTTTCTTTAAAAGTTGACTTCTCATTTAAAAAAAAACTTACAGAAAAGTTTTAAAAATCCGGAAAAGTCAAAATAAATTATTATTTCTATTTTGCTTGTACTAACTCTATTTTGCAGGGTAGAATAATTAATTTGTTACTTGAACTATATACCTGCGTGCGATTGGTTTTTTGATTTAAAGACCGGTCCATGGAGGACTCGGGAGTTGTAATTTAAATTAATTAATTTATTTATTTCTCTCTATCTCTTTATGTGGAACTACGACGGCCTGAGTCTTACTAATTTGGGAGAAACGTAAGCAACCACTTTGTGCGGCCACTATCTGTTTTTCTTTAGTTTTCAAAAAATAAAACTTTTTATTTTTCTCTATCACCTAGATTGACTATCACACACGCGCACATCATACTATAACTGTCATTGCACTACATACCCTTGATAAACCCGGGACCCACACTTAGGACGGATGACGGTAACCACCTAGTCGCCGGTCTCTCCGAAGTTGGATCTTCTCACTCCGCGTATTCAATCCACCTAGATTATCATATCGCGGGGAGCTTAGCCTTCCAGCCCTGCATCGCCACATATCATGTAGATTGACTTTTTAAGACACTCCGTGATCGGTCGGTTTGATCTTGGAGTCCTTGTAATCCCTTGTCAAGATCTTGTTTTGTGCAATAATCCATGAAAAAGAAATCAAAAAATTGTCGCTTCGAAATTGTCCCTTCGGAAATGTCCCTATAATTGTCCCTTCGGATTTGCCCCTAAAAAGAGAAAAATTTATCACCAAATTTATTGCACAAAACTTGATGTTACTTGGGATAACTTCGACCCCTAGGTCCTTAGGTTTGGTTTTCGAATGCTAGAAACCCCCAAAATGGATTTTCCGTCCGACCAAAATTAGGATTAAAATCAGAAAAATTGTGACTTCCCGTGGTGTTGTCTCGCGCGAGACTACTTGTCCCATGCGAGACAAGTGTTCGGCCTTTTCGTGTTTTGGCCAAAACCTTCAAAGCCTTCATACACCCTATTCAGCCGACTTGTTGGGACTCGATCATGGTTTAACACGGTTGCTACACGTCTAGGTTCTTCGCCAAAGCTCGACACGATGTCTGCTTCTCCTTCTACCACCGAGGCCGAAATCAACGAAGCTAAGGCCCAACTCATCGAAGCCATGCTTAGGTTGGATGAACAAAGTAAGAAAATCGATGAGCAAAACGCCCAAATGACCGCCCAAATGCAAGAGCTCAATGACATGAAAGTCAAGAAAGGAAGAAAACAAAAGCAGAAAGAGGAATCCTCCTCCTCTGAAGAGGAATCCTACACCAAAAAGAATAAGAAATCCAAAAAGTCAAGCAAGAAAGAGGAAGAATCCGATTCATACTTCTTCCTCATCCTCCTCCGATGATGAGGGACATATCTCCAAGGGTGCTAAAACCAAGAAAGAAGGCAGTGGTGAAACTACTAAACTTGGTGACCATGTTACTAAGAACTACCTAGAGAAGAAACTTGCAACCCTTGACACCTCAAAAGGATGATTCGTCCCGTTTGATCCCGATGCTCTCCAACAATCCATCGCCAAGTTTCCTCGCAAGTACAAGACACCCGATATTGCCAAGTTTAATGGTACTACTTGTCCTCGAGCTCATGTTGAAACCTACACTTGGGCTATGCTTCCAATGGGTGTTGATAACACCATCTTGGCCCAATGCTTTCCTCAAACATTGGAGGGTGCTGCAAGGGATTGGTACATGTCTCTTCCTATGACTACAAGGCTTGATTGGTCTTCTGCATATTTAGTCTTCCAAAGGCAGTTTGAAGACAACTCCACTTACCGCCCTACTAGGAGGGATCTTGAACAAACTAAACAACATGCAAATGAGTCATTTGCTGAATTTGCTAGAAGATAGAGACTCAAACTTACTGAAATTGTCGAAAGACCTACTCTTAAAGAGCAAATCCACATCTTCCTTCAATGTCTCCGTGATGAATTTCAAGAGAAGCTCGCCGGCAATTACTTTACTTGTTTCAATGAACTCCATGAGTCCGGAATTAGGATTGACGACTTCCTAAAAAGCAAAAAGAAGGAAAGCACTTTCTGCTTCAACAAAACCACCACAAGTAAGGATGCTTCAGTCAACGCTATTGCATTCAACCGCCCCAACACCGACAAGTATTCTGCTGTTCCTCCTCTTGAAAAGAAAAAGAGACTATGACAAAATTAAGGAATCACTCAAGAAGAACTCTTTGATGTGCTCGTCAAGAATGAAAAGATCAAACCAAGGGAAGGTGGTCCTCCTAAGGATATGGGTCCGAATCATGCTCATCACTTATTCTGCAAGTACCACTACTTCACTGGCCACGACACCAACACTTGCCACCACTTGAAAGACATCATACAAGACCTCTTTGACAATGGAGATCTCATTCGTCCCAACGTCATCAACAATCCTATCCCTCGTAATCCATGAAGAAGATGAAGCTCCGAGAAGAAAGCTGCACTTACCACTTTGGGGCTGCCACTATCCTCTCCCTTTCTCCTTTGATAAAAGTAGATTAGGTTTTAAATTTTCAAGTATGAACTCGAAGAGTCGTTCTGTCTTTCTAGTACCTCTCACCTCCTCTAGTTTGTGTTATCTAAACTATCGAGTCTGTTTCAATTTCTCCATTAATCAAAGTAATTTTCTTTTCCTAAACACTTTTCCTAAAGTTGTTCTACCCCATGAATATCATTTAATTCATAACAAAATAATGGACCCTCCATTCCCTAAATCATCGCAAAAATAGAGACTTCTAAGCGAGTTTAAGAAGAAATTTATCCTTAGGAAGCTTAAGGGCTGAACATTACCCCTACTGAAAGTCAAAAGTCAACAAGCGAAGAAAGCCAAAGGTGCTGCTGTCAACCTTCATCCCAAGAAGAGTGGGGCTACTCAATCCAAAGCTTTGAGAGTACAAAAAAAATAAAAAAAAACCTCTCAAGCTTTCATCCCCCCACAACAAAGATGAAAATTCAAATGCATAAAGGACTCTCCCACAAAGAAGAGGAGTCAAGTGATACCAACAAAAGAAATGAAGATTACTCAACATCCTCTTACAACAAGTGAAGAAGACTTTCAGTATCAAGAAAAATGTTTACCCTTAAGTCGTACTAATGATTGGCTTTCTTTTCAAACTTATTTAGAAACTTCTAGATGATGCGCGATTCATTAAAAGGTAGAATAACTTTTCTAGATTCTTGAGCCAAGTAGCGTTTCTTGTCGAGTCTAGGGGCTTCCTGTTAGCCGCTCTCATACACACTCTTGAAATCCAAGCATCAAAACTGGGGCTTCCTAACCTTTCCTCCCCAGTCAATCTCTACTTCAACTCCTCAAAACAATCGAATCTGCATTAGGAGCTTTCCTCTTTGCTTCTCACTCTTATCATTAGAGAATACACTTCTCCAAAAAGTCAATGCTTGAATCACCTTCCAAAGAATAGAGTCCGTCTCTCCTCAACTAGCTTGAGATCTCATTTCTCTCTCCTCAATAAGTTTTTTCTCCAACTGAGTTCTCTTCGAGTTAACATACTATTTTTCAAGGTTCTAAAAAGCGCTAGGCGGATGCTTGGCGGCGAAGCCGGGCCTAGCGCCTAGGCGGGGACTAGTTGGGATTGAGCCGGGCCTAGCGCCTAAGCGGGGACTAGTCGGGATTAGTCGGGACCTAGGCGGGGCTTAGAACTAGGCGTTGGAGAGGGGCCTAGCGACTAGGTGGGGCCTATGCGCCCTTAGGCGGGGTCTTTTAGAACACTGCTATTTTCAAAAGAAAGAAAAAAAAAGACGCAAAAGAGATGCCCGCTAGATTGAAAACCCGAAAGGGAGGTCTAGGCAAAAACCAGGGTGCGTCACTAAGAAAAAAAAAATCAAAGGACAAAGGGAGACTATTCTTCAACCTTCTTCATCGAACGTCATTCGATCCTCTTCAAATCAGATCAACAAGGAGAGTCTTCTTCGATCATCTTCAAATCAAGAGAGCAGACTCACAAGCCTGTTCACAAAGTCATCTACCACTTGCAAGCAACTTGGGGCTTGAGACAACAAAGGGCCTTGGACATAGAGCCATTACGACAGTCGACAGATTTATAGTCGTTCGCCTCCTAGAGACACGACTCAAGGGAGAATTAAGAATGAAGATGTGTTCACACAAGGTTACTCATCGAAATTCTACAACAATGAAGAAACAGTACAACATCGCTGACTAGGAACAGATTCTGCATAAACCTGATTTGGTCCCAACTTGTCAAACACAAATTCACTCATATAGTTCACCCATCTCAAATACAAATCCATACAAATGTCCCTACATATCCATCTACCGTATACTCATACATAAATTCATCACCAAAATGACCAACCGGCCATTTGCACGAACAGACGTGTGCACCACCACGTAAGTCCGGTTAAACAACTAAAATCTGAAAAATCTACTTTGAATCTTTATGTGCTAACAGGTGCAGAAAGGTAAGAATTATTCGGGTCCATCCGAGACCAGCATGCATATATCCTTGCATTACAGGAGCCGACAGAACCTCCACCTCAAACGACAACTTCAAAGTTCAAGTGACGGCAGAAGCTTCAAGCTTCAGTGACCTCGCGACATGAAAGTCTCGCACGGCGAAGAACTTAGAGACCGTGACCACGGCAACCACAACAAGAGTCTGTGACGGCAGCAACGACAACAAAGTCCGTGACCTCGACACAATGGCAACGTCAGTAACCTTGGGCGGTGCACTTCAACAACTTCATCAACAAACCGGGTATCTTCGGAATTGGGTCAAGTCCTTGATTCCTCAGTACGATCTTACCTTTTCTTTCAAAAATTGGTTTTTTCAAAAATGCTTTTCAAAATACCTAAAATAGCCTTTTTAGTGTTTTGGAGTCGAACTACGTTTTGGTCTGATTCTCCAATAGAGATACGTAGGCAGCCGTGCGGCACGACCATCCCAATGTTCAGAATGATGTCTTTTCTATCGACGACACTTCTTCTTTCATAAGACCTGTCGCCGAGGGGCTCTGTAGACACCCCATTCTGAACTCATAATTACATGATTACACTACTCTTCGTCTCTCTTTTGTGTTTTGATGAAAGCATATCAGTTTCGTCATGTTTCATTAAGTTTCTAACTAACCTCGTTAGTTTTGGACCTAACTGACTAACGAAATAACTGAAGAGGACAAAATAGTCAACCGACTAGTTGTCTCGCACGAGACATACGTGTCTCGCACGAGACATACGTGTCTCGCACGAGACAAGCTCTCTGCAGGATGTGCAGAATCACTCTCCTTCTCCGTTTCAAACTCTTTTTTGGATAAAACCATATCAATCCGGTCATCCAATCACAGTTGAGTTCTGGAACCTTCCTTGAGTCTCCTAATCTTGGTGACCAAGTCATCCATCCACCTCTTAAACCCCTATAAATACTTGGAGACTTCCAGTATTTCAGAGGTCCCCGATCCACGATCGAAAACACACAACACAGACATTTTGTTGGTTTCTCTCCCTGAAAGATTCCTACAAAATCACCCTAAAATCACCTAAAGTTTGTTTGTCAACCTTGTTGATCAACAAACATCAAAGCCCGAATCAAGGATTGAGGCGAAGCTCTGTCCGCATCAAGATTTGACTCTCATATTGAGTCGAAACTCTGCCCAAATCACTTCTCGACCGAGAAGACATCTTAGAACCACGTTCTAAATCAAATACTCCCTAAACAAAGTAAACTCCTATACTTTTATTCTTCTTCTCAACCCCTCTATTGGCTTTTAGAGTAGTGTAATTCTATCAAAAGGATTAGCCTAGAGTCCCTTCAATCCATGGAGGCGATCTCGAAGCATACAATCCGACATTCCTAATCAAGAAATTGATTAGGATTTTCTTGCTCTTATTTATTGAAAAGATTGATAATACTCAATTGGCAAGACCGATCTCCGGATTGGGTGGAATGGGTGCTCCTCGACCTTCCCATTCCATAACTTAACCCCCGAACCTTCAAATCTCTTTAATTATCAAAAGGTTTTTCTTATTGTTTTCCTAAATAAACAATAAGTGGTGACTCCGAGATGTTAAAAAATTCACCATCGCTACAATGTGTGGCGTGTATTATGGGACAGAGAGAGTAATTTTGTTCACGTCATATCGGGATAAACAAAAAAGAGGGAATTCAAGCTAATAACATATCTCACACACGTTTGTATGGAAGGATTAGATGCAAGCATATTTGATGCTCCCTGAAGAATCAACATGTTTCTACTATGGTACATATATATAAAATTAATGTGCTCAGCAACAAATGATGATAAGAGGCCATCTAATGCTACAGGCCATGTGCTGAGGACTAATAGGCAATCACTTCAAGTAAGAAGTCCTTGAGGACCAAACAGGCCATATATCAGTGGTCCTTAGCAGGGTAAAGGTCTGAAGGAAAATAAGACATTGGATTAGAGTTACCTTCCATTTCTGCCGGTGCATACTAAATATTTTGAGGGCATAATTTCAAATGAGTACAACTTTCCCCGAGTATTGTCTGTGCTGAAAACTTTTTTCATTGTCCTCAAATCAACAGCTGAAACAGAGGAACCAGCAGCTACATAGAGCAACGAATCGTGGCACTTCAGGCTGACCGGTGTACCAGGAACAGAAGTCCTCCCGACACAGCTAGAATCACGAACAGAAGATGATGCTGTCGCAGCATCCCAAACCCTTACCTAATTTGTACTGAATTTAATCAGGTCACAAATCTTATTTAACACTAAAGAAATATGAGGCATTTACAAAAAACTACTTTAGAAAGATGGAAATTACAAAAAAGAAAACACATAAGTTCGAAATTACAAAAAAAAAAAAATAATAAAAATTGTTTTTTTTTTTTATCAGTTTTGTTCAAACAACTGATAATTTCAGTTATCACTTGTTTACAACTGATAACTGAAATTATTTGTTGTTTGAAGCACAAATTACCCTTCAAACAACTGATAATTTCAGTTATAAGTTGTAAACAACTGATAACTGAAATTATCACTTGTTTGAACAACTGATAACTGAAATTATCAGTTGTTTGACCAAAACTGATAAAAAAAGCAAAAAAAAAAAAAAAGATTTTTGTAAAAAAAGAAAAAAAAATAGTTTTTTGTAATTTCCCATCTTACATGTTTTTTTTTTTGTAAATGCCATCTTTTTTAGTGAGTTTTTTTGTAATAAACCCAAGAAATATATGGAACGTGTCAAGAGTACAAAAATTTAGAAAAAATAATAAAATATTATAACATGAACGATAACGTCACTTGACTTTTACGACATGAATGGCTTCCTACAGTAAGATATTGTGATGTAAATGGTTTCGTACTATGATTCACGAATTTCATTCATAAACATAAAGACATGATAAGATCTTACGACATGAATGGTCTCCTGCACTAAGATATAGATATAAACTTCAGAGTTTTTTTGGCATATTATAATTAGCAGCATTCATTGATAAAAATAACCAAAACAACTACTCCCTCCGTCCCATAATAACAGTTACAGTTACTGTTCCGCACGGGAATTAAGGAAAAAGTGAAAAGGTTGATGTGTTGTGAGTGTAGATAGTTGAGTAGGAGAGAGAATGAGTGGAGAGAATAGTAAATTATAATGGTATTGTGAGTATTAAAATAAAGTAGGAGAGAGAATGAGTGGAGGGAATAGTAAAGATTCTTTGCCATTTTAGGAAGTGTGACTTATTAGTGGGACGCCCAAAATGGCAAAGTGTGTCACTTGTTGTGGGACGGAGGGAGTATATCTAAAAAAAATAAAGAGTAAGCTACTTTTTTAAACCCCTTACTACTCATAATGGCAATGTATAACAAATCACTTTTCAACTATTATAATGTACTCTAAAAAATGAATGTTGCGTACTTTAATAAAGTTTATAGATCATGCAAGATTGTTAACAGGAAGGATGTTGTTAATATAGTGTACTACTCTGAGTACCATGTCAACAGCCACAGCAGCAATAAATTGAATAGGGTTAGGCAATTAATAGAAATAAACCCTTATTAAATGTTTAATTAAACCCAACCCAATCCAACAAATGATGTTTTGTGAATAGTATAGGGATCAAAAAAAAGTAATTTACTCAAGAAAAACAATTACTGAAAATGTAAAATTATTTTTCATAGAGTGTGCTAAGCAAAGAGAATAAAAGAGGAGACATACTCGATACAAAAACTCTAGATTGTTCGCTTGAGAAACTACAAGAAATTTGAAGAGAAGTTTTTCAAAGATCAATTAGGCAAAAGGTTAGGCACGTACAATTATAATTCTAAAACAATCACCTTCAGTCTTGTCAGACTAAACAACAACTGTTAGCAGTAAACCAAGCACGACAAGAACTCAGCACAAGATGTTCCGGAAGATATTTATATACACACATTGCGGCACTAGGGTAATGTTGTTGTTGTATACAGAATCATTGAGCCTATGATACAGTAAATGCACCATCCAGTTTTGACTAATCATTTCACCAACATTTAAGTCACTAACTTAAAAGCCACAGCATAAACATAGAGCAGAACTTAATAGAAAATGGTTAATACCTTAGAATCTTTTGACATGCTGACCAAAAGAGATGTATTGTGCCTATAAGTAGGGAGAGAGAACATCAAATGACCAATAACATCGAATGAATTGCATTATATGCATAAAAGCAACAGCTTTATACCCGGCAACTGATGTCAGTACTACTGACTTCTCATGACCATACAGTGTTGTCTTTAAAGCGTGTTGCCCACGCTTTCCACTAGAGCTAAGTGACCACAGACGAACGGTACCATCTTCACCTCCACTGGCAAATACTTTGGTTGCCCCATCACCTAATAGTTTGTCAGAGAGAGCAAAAACTGGACCATTATGACCTCTGAAACAGCGCTGGGAACATCCCTGCATTCAGTCAGACAATAACCTATTCACAAGGCAGAGGAAGACCTAACAGATCATATCATAAAATTTACTTACAGCCAATTCAGGGTGTGTTTAATGATACTTAGTGATGGATGTTGAAAACCTAATAAACCTCTGAATAGTCTAAATATATTTAGAGCAAGTCCATGAATGCTGAAGAGATAAGATTGATTGGCAAACGAATGTCAGTGGCGTCTGAACGAATGTAAATTTTCGACCCTATGATTGGTTGAATGGATAATGGTGATTAACGCTGAATGCTCAACACTAGATAGATGTCTAAAATTTAATTCATCACAAACATAAAGATAGTACTACTGCAAAGGCTAAAATGGGTCCCAAGGCACATACAAGCAACCATTTATAGTATGTTTTTTCTTAAGAACTACCCTAGTGGGATTGAAACTTATGAACAGGTGGTCATGAATAAATACTATCTATATCTAGTTTCTTAAAATGCATTCCTAGGGAACATGTCAAGCAAGCCCTATAGTGAAAAAACAGATTATTTAAAGCAATATTTACTTAGAAAATAAACACTATTCAACTGAGGTGAAGTTTAAAACTAAAAACACAATTCACCAAGAATTTTTTTTGGATTGAATTATCATTTGTAAGTTTTGGCAATGTACAACCAAGTGTCCATAAGAAAATGTATTTGAGAAGTGAAGACTGTTAGCAATGGCAAAGAAGTAGTACTACATCCACAATACCAATTCAATGTTGTAAAGGCCCTCTTCAATTGCAAAGTTAATGTGGGGCATACATATCCAATTCTGTCAATATTTTTTCTCTTTTATTAAGATAATCACCAATTATACCTCTCAATCAAACACCATTTCTCCAAAACCCAATCTGCCACTACCATTTCTGTTGTAGCAGATGTGTGTGTGTGTGTGAAAGAGAGTGGCTGTACAGAAAACGGAAAAATGGCTATAGCTGAAAAACAGAGGTTTCGTGAATGTAAGAAGAAAGAAAAGAGAAGAATAGGTGAAGTGATTGAAAGGCAGGGGTTTGGAATTCCATTAAGTTCTTAGGGTTAGGGACAAAATTGTCTGAAAGTTTCATTGCCAGTATTCCGACCAAAATATGCGCTCTTTTTGAACCTGATTCATCGAGATCTTGTAACACCATTGAGAGCTAACTCAAATGTTTGAACCAAACACACTAATGACATAGAGTACTCACCTAATCAGACTAAGGGGGTTCTCTCAGCACCTATTCTGATCAATCAAACTAACCCTTAGTCTTCTTGTTGAGTACACTATTTTGCAATACAGGCAGACAGGTACATGCATTAGGAGCAAGATTCTAAAGTACTAGAGAAGAGCAAAGGTTAGATAAGTGACGAGACCCCCTTAAAGTAATATTTGTACCTTCCACCACAAGCGGATGGAGTGATCACAACTTGAGGTAACCAAAACATTTTCATTCATCTGTAAATCACTTCGGAACAAGGATGTTTCATGTAGAGGGAACAATCTGCAAATTGTAACACAAACAACCAGTAAAGTGTGTGAGCGAGAAAAAAGATAACTTGCTAAGTCTAAGAGTCTTAGTTTCACCCAGTTTTAATGAAAAGTATAATATTCTAACATACAGTGTAGGTCAAATCCGATTAAGAAGTTAAATCAGTAAACTATAAAACAAAATGCAGTTATTGTTGCTCAAAAATCTTTTTTCCCACTAGATATAAATTCTCCATCAAGAGGATTGATTAATAATGCTTGCAATCATATTTGTTTAGTTGAGGCTAGCAATTAATGATTTGATAATCTGTCAACTATAGGGTTATCACAAAATCAACTACGGTTGAGAAAGTCAAGACAATTTTATATGCAAAATAGAATAAAATAATGGCTTTCAAACACCTGTAAGCTGTAAGAAACTGGATTCATGAGAAACTAGTCGAATATATGACATCATTATTGAGAAGAAATTAGCATTCTTCCATACAATCTTACTAGATTATAATTCTGCAAGTTCTTCCTTTCTCTCTTCCATTAAATTCTCATGAGTTTAAAATACTTTCATGCATCCAGATTACATGTTCATACATAACTAAGCAGAACCAAGAAGGCAAACATTAAGATTGCCAAAGCAGACCACCGGTGTTTTGAGGAATTATATAAAAATTCACCTCATGCAAGTGATTCTAGCACGATGATCACTAAGCGTGACAAGGGAATCTCCTTTGTTCAAAAATCTCTCAATATTCATCACCTTTATCAATGAACCCTGCAAGGATGTAGAGCACGAAAACAAAGTAAGACAGCTCAGTGATATGATAGGACTAATACTTGAAAAATATCCAGAATAGTACTCCCTTCGCCCCGGAATGATAGTCCCACGTTTTTAGTGGTTAATTTCATTGAACTTTGAAGAAATATTTAGAAAAAAATATTCCAATGAAATTCTAACACTTGTTATAGATAAACCATTAAAAGTACTGGTAATAACAATTTTCAGAATTTCATTAGGATAATTATATTTATCTTTATATTTTGTCAAAGTTCAATTAAATTAACCCCTAAAAATGTGGGACTATCATTCCTGGGACGAAAGGGGTACAAAATTTGCAAAAATCATGGCAATTTCCTAGAAGTCTAGAAAAAATGCTCGTATAACAAAAGAAAAGAATGGACAGAATAGTGGAAGCCATACCTGTGAAAAAAAGATGTTGTTTCTATTGAGATATATATGGATGAAAGGTTTGGAGTCGGTGTACAAATCAGCAACAAGAGGATCAAGGAACTTAAACTGATGCAAATCGGTATGTCTGGACAAATATGCTTCCCTTGCGCCTGATTTCTGCAAAATGCCACTAAGTTGTAGCTGCGGCCATCGTTCTCTACAAGATTCAATATCCCAAACAGAAAAAGAAAACTAGAATTAAAATGAGACAACGTTTTGAGTTTGTCGAATTGCCAAAATAGTGATAAATTAGGGTTTTAAAAGGAGGGCGGACCTGAAGAAGCGTTGCCAGATGAGATCGGAATAGGCGACTTGATTGAGGAATTTGCAGGAGGAAGCCATGTTTGCGACATCTTGGAGGGTGAGATAGCTAGCACAATGGACTAGGGAGTCTATATCCATGTTTGAGATCGACGGCGAAGATTCCGGCGACATGTTATTGTTTGAAACTTCAATTTAGTACCAGGAAAATTAGGATTGAAAACAACAAAATGCTGCTATTATATTCCCTCCACGTCGCTTTAGAGAAAAACAAAATGTGTGTGATGAGACGAGTTGACTCTCTATTCATGCGCCTTTAACAGTTTTAACCGACTGGGCCTAGGATGAGACGAGTTGACTCTCTTTTCTTCCTTTTTTTTACCCTCTTTTAATTATGTTAGGAGCCAGACCTCCAAACCGGGCCTATTATGTTTTCGAGCTCAATAATATTAGGGGAGTAATTAATTCGATTCAAACGGCAGTTCAAAATCGAATCAAATTAAATCATGCAATTTAGTTCGATTTTTAAGCAATATTAATTTGGTTCGATTCTAAAAAATTTCAAACCATTGGGTTCGATTTGAAATGCGATCTGTACCCTCATATCACGGTTCGAGACCGAACCACCGAATCATTCAATATTAAACGTAGATATGAATATATTTCATTTTCACCTCACATTTAAATTTGAAAATCCCTAATTCTATTTATAGATTTTATCCCATAACCTTTTTTCTTTTGGTTAATCTTCATGTAATAATTTTAATTCACTATTTAGCAAATACCATTACAAATACTCAAATTACATGTTGTTATCATAAACATTGAAGCACAATTTCAAGTTGTGTTTAAATATTGAATCTCTTTTGTATATTATGTCTGAAAAATTCAAACAAACATAACAATGAATTGTGTAGTCTAAAACCATGTCTAAATTAATGGTTTAAGCAGTGTTCTATTTAATGATTTGAACCGTGAGTTGAATTATGGTTTAAATCGCGATTCAAACCGTAAAATCAAAACGCGGTTCCAAACCGAACTAAAACATGGCGGTTCGATTTGAATTTTTTCATGTTTCGGTTCGGTTTGAGATTTTTCCAAACCGATTACTAGTGTTTCGATCCGTAAATTGGCCCAAACCGAACCATTTATACCCCTACTCAATATCGTTATCTACGATCTAACCCAATTACAAAGACAAACCGGCCTAAATCTTGTGAAACTCGGGGAGCGAGCTAAGTTAAGCCCCCACCAGTCTTCTCTATGCTAGCTTACAATCAACTATCTCGGCCTCCGGAATCCGTTCTTGCGAACTAACGTACTCCGGGAGTCGTCTTCTCCTTCGTCCAACTTGCGTGTCGTACTATCATGACACTCCTGGTAGGCTGTCTCCATCGCATTTAATGGAGCTCAGACGCCATCACGCGTGTTATTTCGCCAAAACCAATTGTCACATGTTCCTCTGACTTTCGTTCTTTCAATGATGTTCACTACAGTAGCAATGTCCTTTCTATGTACGTGCGTACCAAAGCCCGCCACATGTCACAAGTAAGACAAATATAGCCAACGGATGAAATTTTTTCATACATGTCTCTATCTACACTATAAATACTCCCATTAATACATTGGACAAGGTATGTGACATTACCTAAATCTTAACACACATACTAAGACATTCAAAGTCTTATTCTCAATTCATAATACTCCTCACAGATCCGATTTTCACACCCGAGGGTATGAGCCGGGATTAAATCCGGCTTGATCTCTAACGGTGATTTCTTTTTCTTTGTGTTGTGCTTTTAGGTCCGGATCACTCAACGTTAGTTATCCTACTTAGACTCAATGGTTAAGATTCAATCTTTCGCTGATGGATAATTTCTGTTGGGCAGAGGCGCAATAGAAAATAATGTATTTTTTTAACGAATTATCAATATATCAAGATTATAAAAAATTGAGCTGATATACACTTCAATTGTACAGTTTTAGAGTCGGCTAGTCCCAAAAAACTATTTAAAGTGTTTGGGGCAAAGTAATTTCGAGATTTCAAAGCAGAGCATGCCACTAAATCAAGGGTGTCCATTTTGTGGTGAATGCTTTGAGTGCTTTCGAAATTTTCAATTAGGGAAAATTTCATAAGAGCCCTCATGTTAAGATTTTATTCCATTTTAAGGAGAGGCCTTTAGTAAATTACAAATAAAGAGTTCAGCCCAAATTATAATTCCCTAGACACCCCTAGGCGCCCCCTCCCAAAAAAACCCCAACCTCCCTCCTCTCTCCTCATTTTTTGATCTTCTCTCTCTAAAAACACACCCCCACACACACACACTCTTTCTCTCTCCCTTCTACTGGTCCCTTCCCCCCTTTTTCTCTGTCTCCGGCAAACTTCTCCGGCCAACTTCTCTATTTTAACCACGCCACTGGTCTCTCTTTTCTCCGACTCGTCCCACTGTCGTTGCCCTCAACCTGGCCAGATCTCTTTCTTTTCCCCGGTCGTCCGAATTTTCTCCAACTTCGGTCGTCTTCTCCTCATGCGACCTACAACCGCTGGTTCTTTCTCAGATCTGAATTGGGTCACTCTCTGGCTCCTTCCTATTGTGAAAAAAGGACAATTAAAGAATTAGCAACCTTACACGGTTGGCTTTAATAGAAGACTTCAACTTCTAAAATCTTATCTTCTGCCAATGAATATGTGATTCAGAAAGTGGGATATCATTTAGATAGAAATTGTCTTTATCACTTCACTGATTACTAAAGGATTACGTTGTTTGTTCCCACTTAGATCAATACCACCTTTCTTAGATAAAGTGGGTATGGTTCTTCTATCATATGCCTGTTGGGTTTTATGGGTCTATGCGCAGCGGAATTAAGCATCTAATAACACAAAACCCAAGAGCCCTAGGATCCGTTCTATACAATTAAATTGAATTCCTATGAGATAGAAATAACCAACCTTGATCGCTTTCCGTTCTTGAGCTATCGAACAATGTATTGATGTGATTTTGAATCACAAACTTCGAACTCTAGGCCTTAATCGTTGTACGAGCGAAGACCCTCTAATAGTATCCACACCTTCGAATGAACCAAGAACAATTCTTGATGATTGCTAGATCTTAAACCTTTGAAGAATATTGAGAAACTCTTTTGTGATTTTCTTTTCAGAAATTCGGCTAGCTTTAGGGTTTCACAGACATCATATGTATACTACTTTAGTATGGTATTTGTTTCCTAATCAAATTAGGAAACTGTCTGTCAAACCGCCTTAGGCTCATCCTGTCGCGCGACCAGACGAGTCCTTTGGACAAGTACTGTCGCGCGATGACTTGTGCCACATCAGAACTTCTCAATTTTCTTCCTTTGATTTAACAAATTCATTCTAGTTATATGTGACCCAATAGGATTATATTATGTTGGCAATGAGCTCGATCATATCGACCCTCATAAAACATAAGCAGACTCTAGCAAGCCATTATGTCTATCCAAATAATATAACGTAAGAGTTCACGTTTCCAATGGTACACTTCCATTTCTCCCTTTGTCTCACGATGTTATATTGAACACAAGTCATGGTCCACGTCAACTTGTACTTGTTCAATGCTTTCTCGATCCTGAGTATAATGATAATCCAATCACATTGGGGTATGGCCATACACTTTCATCATTATCACTCATCGAGGGGCCCAAGCAAAAACATCTCTCTTTCGAGGGACAAATTCCATCTTGACTTATCATCCTTCCCATCATGAATCCGATCATGCCAAAGATAGCCTTTATAGATATTGTGTTAAGATATCGTTTGACTAAAATCAAACATAACTTTCATCATATGTAAGGTCATGATAATCTCAGGTCTAGGGACTAAATGAAGTGATCATATGAGATTTAATTATGACATTTGATCATGACATAAATCTCATACGGGTCAGGTCCAGTCACTTGTTCTCTAACAAGTACCCATAAATTTAATGTGCATCTCTATGCATATAATCATCATATGATTATCCATTAACATTTATACTAATTATTCACTTAATAATTAGGGACGGAGATTATTATAAATAAATATGCAAAATATATAATAATCAAATAATAAACTTTTCATATAATAATAAATAATGTCAACACATAAGTCTATTAACTATAGGCCTAGGGCATAACACTAACAGTCTCCCACTTCCACTAGGCCCAATCTCCCATGTATCGAATACCCATGGACCTAACATGACCATCATGATTAGCTTGCGGGAGAGCCTTAGTTAATGGGTCTGCCATGTTGTCATCAGTGTCTACTCTGCATATCTTTACGTCTCCCCTTTCGCATATCTCTCGGATAATGTGGAAAATTAGAAGTATGTGTTTGGATCTCTGATGTGACCTTGGTTCCTTTGCTTGTGCAATGGCACCATTATTGTCACAATAAAGTTCAATAGGATCTTTGATGCTTGGAACGACTTCCAAATCACTAATGAACTTTTTGATCCAAACAGCTTCCTTAGCTGCATCAGATGTTGATATGTACTCAGCTTCGGTTGTAGAATCAGCAACGGTACTTTGCTTGGAATTTTTCCAACTAACGGTGCCTCCATTCAGCGTAAACAAAAATCCTGTCTGCGATCTGAAATCATCTTTGTCGGTTTGTAAGCTAGCATCTGTGTAGCCTTTTACTACAAGATCTTCTTCCATTCCTCCAAAGACCAAGAATACATTCTTAGTTCTTCGTAAGTACTTGAGGATATTCTTGACTGCTATCCAATGTGGTTCGTGTTGGGTTTTATGGGTCCATGCGCAGAGGAATAAAGCATCAAATAACATAAAACCCAAGAACCTAGGATCCGTTCTATACAATTAATTTGAATACTATGAGATAGATAAAATCAACCTTGAACGCTTTCCGTTCTTGAGCTATCGAATGATTTAATAATGTGATTACGAATCACAAACTTCGTTCTTCAGATTGCTTGAACTCTAGGTCTTGATCAATGAATGAGCGAAGACCCTCTTTCGGTATCCACACCTTTGAATGAATGCAAGAACTTTTCTTGAAGATTGCTAGATCTCTAAACCTTGGAAGAATATTGAGAATATAGTGTTTTTCTTTTGAGAATTTCGGCTAGGGTTAAAGGGTTTGACAGACTGTTATATTTATACTACTATAAAATATGTTTCCTAATCAAATTAGGAAACCAGCTCTGTAAACCGCCTTAGGACCTCATGTGTCGCACGATCACACGGGACACATGGCCTTGATGTGTCGCACGACCAGACAAGGTCAAGTAGGAGTTCTCAATCATTCTTCCCTTGGTTTAATCAATTCATTCTAATTGTGTGTGACCCAATAGGATTATATTATGTTGGCAATGAGTTTGATCATATCGATTCTCATAAGACATAAGCGGACTCTAGCAAGCCAATAGAATCAAAGTACCTTGCTATGGCAAGCCCACCCAAAACTATCCGAATGGTCTCAAGTGTTTTAATCATGAATTGGCATAAAGAACTTAAAAGTTAAATGAAGGTTCTTAAAGGTAGATTATAAGCATATCAGCAAAGATAATCATAATCGTGCACCAGGTAAGTTCCCAGGAAGATAGGTGAGCCACAAGGACTACTTAAGTACCAAATCTATCATTCGACAGAACTTTCCTAGACATGCACAATCAGAAATCAGCTCTGATTTGGCAACATAATCAACACATTGCATAAACGATCAATTTCCTTTTAAATCTTGCGTAAAATAACTTGTTTCTCGAAAACAATCATGAAACCAAAATTTTAATGTTTAAGTCTAAACAATTAGGAAATTATAACATTATGTTTCAACTAAACATCTAATTAAAATTCTTAGCATGTAAGAACACATAGATCATGCATCGCAACAATTAATAAAATCATATTTTAAACAATTAAGCATGCACAAATCTTGAATTAATCTAGCATAGCCCTATAAACTTAATTCCATTAATTTATAGATCCAAATTAATACACAAACGCATCAGATTGTAAAACACATTCACAGATTTAGCAGAATTGTCTAACAAACTGATTCTGCCCAGATTGGACATGTTTTGTCGCGTGACAGGGACTCTCAGAGTTACGATATGTCGCACGACTTAGAAAGGCCATCAGCCATGGTTTGTCGTGTGACATGGACCTACTATGTCACGTGACACCATGAAGCCAATTGCAGATTTGCAGATTTCAACAAATTCTAAATCACAGAGCAATTAAATCATGTAAACGACTTTTAACAGATTCAATTCAATATCATTAGAACATGATTTAGGCATATTGTTTCAAAAACAATTAATCTATCACATATAAAACATGCAAGGAACATATATAAACAATTTATATCACTTTTCTTAAGCATGTTAATTCAAACTCAATGATACGAATGGGGCTCTGATACCACTGTTGGGTTTTATGGGTCCATGCGCAGCGGAATAAAGCATCAAATAACATAAAACCCAAGAGCCTAGGATCCGTTCTATACAATTAATTTGAATACTATGAGATAGATAAAACCAACCTTGAACGCTTTCCGTTCTTGAGCTATCGAACGATTTAATAATGTGATTTCGAATCACAAACTTCGTTCTTCAGATTGCTTGAACTCTAGGCCTTGATCAATGAATGAGCGAAGACCCTCTTTCGGTATCCACACCTTTGAATGAATGCAAGAACTTTTCTTGAAGATTGCTAGATCTCTAAACCTTGGAAGACTATTGAGAATATAGTGTTTTTCTTTTGAGAATTTCGGCTAGGGTTAAAGGGTTTGACAGACTGTTATATTTATACTACTATAAAATATGTTTCCTAATCAAATTAGGAAACCAGCTCTGTAAACCGCCTTAGGACCTCATGTGTCGCACGACCACACGGGGCACATGGCCTTGATGTGTCGCACGACCAGACAAGGTCAAGTAGGAGTTCTCAATCATTCTTCCCTTGGTTTAATCAATTCATTCTAATTGTGTGTGACCCAATAGGATTATATTATGTTGGCAATGAGTTTGATCATATCGATTCTCATAAGACATAAGCGGACTCTAGCAAGCCATTATGACTACCCAAATAATATAACATAAGAGTTCACGTTTCCAATGGTACACTTCCATTTCTCCCTTTGTCTCATGATGTTATATTGAACACAAGTCATGGTCCATGTCAACTTGTTCTTTGTTCAATGCTTTCTCGATTTTGAGTATAATGATAATCCAATCGTATTGGGGTATGGCCATACACTTTCATCAGTATCACTCATCGAGGGGCCCAAGCAAAACATCTCTCTTTCGAGGGACAAATTCCATCTTGATTTATCATCCTTCCCATCATGATTCTAATCATGCCAAAATTAGCCTTTATAAATATCGTGTTAAGATATCGTTTGACTAAAATCAAACATGACTTTCATCATATGTAAGGTCATGATAATCTCAAGTCTAGGGATTAAATGAAGTGACCATATGAGATTTAATTATGACATTTGACCATGACATAAATCTCATACGGGTCAAGTCCAGTCACTTGTTCTCTAACAAGTACCCATAAATTTAATGTGCATCTCTATGCATATAATCATCGTATGATTATCCATTAACATTTATACTAATTATTTGCATAATAATTAGGGACGGAGATTATTATAAATAAACATGCAAAACAAATAATAATCAAATGATAAACATTTCATATAATAATAAATAATGTCAACACATAAGTCTATCAACCATAGGCCTAGGGCATAACACCAACAGTTCGTCGGGATCTGATTGGTACCTACTCGTCATGCTTAGAGCACACGAGATATCGGGTCTAGTACATAACATAGCATACATGATAGACCCAATTGTCGAAGCATATGGAATACCATTCATTCTCTTTTGCTCATCATTAGTCTTAGGACTTTGAGTCTTGCTAAGAGATATAACATGCAACATTGACAAGTTTCCTCTTTTAGAAATTTTCATTTGGAATCTTTAAGAACCTTGTCAATGTAAGTACTTTGACTTAAACCAATCATCCTTTTAGATCTATCTCTATAGATCTTGATACCAAGGATATATGCAGCTTCGCCCATATCTTTCATTGAAAAGCACTTTTTGTAGACACCCCATTCTGAACCCATAATTACATGATTACACTACTCTTCATCTCTCTTTTATGTTTTGATGAAAGCATATCAGTTTCGTCATGTTTCGTTAAGTTTCTAACTAACCTCGTTAGTTTTGGACTTAACTGTCTAACGGAACAACTGAAGAGGACAAAATAGTCATCAGACTAGTTATCTCGCACGAGATATCATATCTCGCGCGAGATATCCCCTCGACAGGATGTGCAGAAATCACTCTCCTTCTCCGTTTCAAACTCTCTTTTTGGATAAAACCTTATCAATTCGGGTATCCAATCAGAACTGAGTTCTGGAACCTTCCTAGGGGATTTTACCTCTCCACCTTCACCTCTCCAACCTCCTATAAATACTGGATGATTTCCAGTACGGAGGTCGACAATTCTGATCCTTGATCAAGAAAACACACAACACACACAATTTGTTGGTTTCTTTCCACGAAAGACTCCTTCAAATCACTCACAAACAACTCCTAAATTCGTCCTTCAACCACATTGATTGACGAACATCGAAGCCCGAATCAAAGGACCAAGGTGAAGCTCCGTCCGCATCAAGATCCAAATCAAGGATCGAGGCGAAGCTCTGTCCGTATCAAGTTTCAACTCTAAACTCGAGTCGAAACTCTGTCCGAATCTCTCCTTAAAAGGTAATCATCCTTTAAACTTTTGTTTCTCTTCTCAACCTCTCTATTGATTTTAGAGTAGTGTGATCCCATCAAAAGGATTAGCCTAGAGTCCCTTCAGTCAATGAAGGCGATCTCGAAGCATACAATCCGACATTCCTAATCAAGGAATTGATTAGGGTTTATTTATTCTTCTTTAATTATTTTATTAAAAAGATTGAAAACCTCTCTTTTCTTTAGCAAGACCGATCTCCGGATTGGGTGAAATGGATGCCTTCTAAACCTACCCATTTCATAACCTAAGCCCCGAACCCAAATCTCTTTCAAAATGGTTTTCCTATGTTTCCAAACGAATAATATAGGTGGTGACTCAAAAAGATGAAAAGATGAAATTTTTCTCACAACGCTACAGTGGCGACTCCGCTGGGGACTGTAAAATTAAGAGGCTTAAACTTGCGTCAAAATTAAAAGAGAGGTTTTCAAAAAAAAAAAATTCGAATTTTCTGCTCTCAGATGAAGCATATCTCGCGCGAGATATTGCTTCGGCAATCTGGTTGTTTTCTGATTTCTCCCGTTCATCTCATAATCCAAGACGAGAGTCGAACATGCAAGGGGGATCCCAGAATTCATTATCTGCAGAGTTCCCACATCTTAAGGCCTCCCTTAAGGTGTAGAACTCGAATCTTTATTTCATTTAAATAATTGATTATTATTTATGAACTGCGTGCGATTGTGTTTTATTTAATTAAAGTCCGGTCCATTGGGGATTCGGGAGTTGTAAATTGAATTATTTATCTCTCTTTCTCTCTCTTTATGTGAAACTACGACGGCCTGAGTCTTCCTAATTTGGGAGAAACGTAGGCAACCACTTGGTGCGGCCACTATCTGTTTTTTCTTTTATTTTTCAAAAAAAAATCTCTATTTTTACTCTATCACCTAGATTGACTCTCACACACGCGCACTCATGATATAACTGTCATCACACTACATACCCCGATTAACCCGGGACCCACACTAAGGACGGATGACGGTAACCACCTAGTCGCCGGTCTCTCCGAAGTTGGATCATCCCACTCCGCGTATTCAATCCACCTAGATTGTCATATCGCGGGGAGCCTAGCCTTCCAGCCCTGCATCGCCACATTTTCATGTAGATTGTCTTTCTAAGAACACTCCGTGACCGGTCGGTTTTGACTTGGTAATCTTTCTTGTCTTTGACCAAAATAAAGTTAATGTAAAATTGACTATCGAGAAAGGATTCGGAAAAGTCCCTTCGGAAAAAGAAAAAGTCCCTTCGAAAACATCCCTTCGGAATGACCCTTTCGGAAGTCCCTTTAAAGAAAAAAAAATCCTTCCGGTCAATTTTACGTGGCTTTATTTTACAAAGAATGGTTAATTACCGAGTCCCTAGGTTTGGTTTGAATTACGTATACCTGTAAGATTTACCTAGGATGCTAGATAGAAAACGGATCTTCGTCCGTCCGACCATGAATCTAGGAAATAAAACGAGGAAAAAACCATCTTTCCGGATGGTTATCTCGTGCGAGATTACCTCGTCTCGCGCGAGATATTATTTGCAGAATCTGTGTTTGTAATTGATGATCGATGTGCGCTCCCTCCTTGAGTCAAAACTCCGTCTCTAATAAAAATAAAAACTTCAAAAAAAAATCACTCGTGAGGTAATTTTAACCATCATCCTTTTCTCCATCTAGGATCGTTTAGGGCTAATATTCTAAAAGACGTTTCGTTGGGATATCTAGTTCATCTCTAAGGCCGTCAAGCTCCCTTACCTCTCCAACGGTAGCGTATCAATTTCCTTCCGACACGATGAATTCTGAAGCACTCAAGAAGGAAATGGAGGGTCAAAGGATTCGATATGAAGAAATGCTACAAGCCCAAGCCGATGAAATGGAGGCCCGATTAGAACTTGAAAGGAGAATCCAAGCCGGGGAAATGAAAGCCATGGTTGACGAACTCCAAGCCATGAGACTACAATTGGCCGAATTAAGCTCAAAAAAGAAAGAGAATGAGTCCTCTTCCGATGATGAAGTATCATACACTAAGAAGACTAAAAACCACCGCAAGCACAAGAAAAAGGTGTATGAGTCTAGCTCATCATCTTCCTCATCTGACAATGAGAGTTATGCTTCCAAGAAAGAAAGCAAGAAAGAAAGCAAGGACGGACCCCTTACCATGGCAATGCTAGAAAAGAAACTTGCATCCCTCGATGTGAGTAAGGGAGCCTCACTCTCTATTGACTATGACACCCTTCGTCAATCCATGTCAAAGCTTCCTAGAAAGTACAAGACACCCGACATTGCAAAATTCAATGGTTCTACTTGCCCTAAAGCTCATTTGGAAACTTACTCTTGGGCCATGCTACCTATGGATGTCGATGACAACTTGCTAGTTCAATGCTTCCCTCAAACCCTTGATGGTGCCGCTAGAGATTGGTACATGACTCTTCCACTCTCCACAAGGCTTGATTGGCCACTCGCCAGTCGTGCCTTCCAAGAACAATTTGAGGACAACACTACCTACCGCACTACTAGGAGAGACCTTGAGCAAACCAAGCAACTTCCGAATGAATCATTCGCAGACTTCATCAAGAGATGGAGGATCAAACTGACTGAAATCGTTGATAGGCCAAGCCTAGACGAACAAATTCATATCCTACTTCAATGCCTCCGCGAAGAGTACCAAGAGAAGCTTGCCGGCAATTACTTCCCTAGTTTCGTCGAACTCCATAAATCGGGCCTTAGAATCGATGAATTGATCCGTCTTAGAAAGAATTCGAGAGAAAGGAGAATCATCCAACAAAGGGGAGCACCGGTCGTACCTATCATGATTTTGGTGGGGCTACTCTTAAGGAAATGTTCGATGATCTAGTAGGCCAAGGAAAGCGAAGCCCATGGAAGACTATCATCCTAAGAAAATGAGGAAGATTGGGACCCACGACAAATTTTGCGAGTACCATCAGTTTAGTGGTCATGACACCAACAATTGCTACAATTTGAGGGATGCCATCCAAGACTTGTATGAAGCCGGCAAGATCAACTGAAGCATCACCACCTTGGGGCTCCGATTGTCCTCTCCCTTTTTCCTTTGAAAAAAAAAGAAAAGAAAAAAAAAACATAGATTAGGTAAATTTCCTAGTATGTTCTCGAAGAGTCGTTCTGTCTTTCTAGTACATCTCTATCCTCTCTAGTTTGTGTCAAGTAAACTATCGAGTCTGTTTCGAATTTCCTTATCAATAAAAGTTATCTCTTTACCCTAAACACTTTCCCAAGAGTTGTTCTTCTTTATGAGTATCATTTGATCTATGTTGAATAGTGGACCCTCATTCCTTAAATCATCACGAAAAATAGAAACATCTAAACAAGTTTGAAATGAAAACTATCCTTAGAAGGCTTAAGGCTAAACATTACTCATGTTGAAAGTCGAAGATCAACAAACGAAGGAAGCCAAAGGCGCGCTATTTGTCAACATTCATCCCAAGAAGAGTGGGGCTACTCAATTCAAGGCTTTGAGAGTACAAAAATAAATAAAAAGCTCGCTAGGTCGAAACTCCTCAATTCCTCCTAGGCAAAAATTAGAGCACCAAAAAAAAAAAAAAAAAAAAAAAAAAAAAAAAAAGCGAGAAAAACTCTCAAGCCTTCATCGCCCCACAACAAGGATGAAATTTCAACAAAGGCAAGAAGGACTCTCCCGCAAAGAAGAAGAGTCAAGTGATATCAATGAAGAAAAGAGGATCCCTCAACATCCTCTTACAATGAAGCCCGAATGGCAACGCGAATGAAGAAGACTTTCAACATCAATCCATAAAGAAAAATATTTAGCCTTAAGTCGTACTAATGATTGGCTTTCTTTTCAAACTCGTTAAGACATTTCTAGATGATGCAAGGTCCATTAAAGGTAAAATGACTTTTCTAGACATTTGAGCCATATAGCATTCTTTGTTGAGTCTAGGGGCTTCTTCTTAGCCATTCTCATACACACTCTTGAAATCCAAGCAGCAAAACTGGGGCTTCCTAACCTTTTCTCCCCCAGTCAATCTCTACTCAAACTCTCAAGAGTAATCAAATCTGCATTAGAGCTTTACCTCTTCGCTTCTCACTCTCATCATTAGAGAATATACTCCCCCAAAAAGAGCCAATGCTTGGATAACCTTCCAAAAATAGAGTCCGTCTCTCCTCAACTAAACTTGAGATCTCATCTTTTTCCTTAATGAGATTCTTCCAACTGAGTTCTCTTCGAGTAAACATACTTTTCAAAAAAAAAAAAAAAAGAATAGCTCGCTAGGTTGAAAACTCGTAAAGAGCGGCCTAGGCAAAAGTTAGAGCACAAAAACAAAAGACGCAAAAGAGATGCCCGCTAGACTGAAAACCTGAAAGGGCGGTCTAGGCAAAAAACAGGGTGCGTCACTAAAAAAAAAAATTCAAAGGGAAAAAGGAGGGGATCCTTCTTCAATTCACGCAACCTCACAAGCCTGTTCACGAAGTCGTCTACAACATACAAGAAGTCTTGGGGCTTAATGTCAAGAGGAGCCTTGGAAAATACGTGCTTTGGATTGGGTAGCATCAGTTCTACATAACAAAAGCCATTGGAGTGGTATAGACCTTGGTCAGTCAATGATCATCACATGAGAAACTTGGGGCTTGACGATGAAAAATTCCTGCGACAACAAAAAATTCTTGAAGTATCCCGAACCTTTGTGTTGAACTTGGGTCATCTCAACGGAATCCTATTAGACGATTGTCTCATTCGATCTTTAGATGGACCTCACGAGTTGGCCTCCTAGACCAAAATCTAAATCACGAACAATTTTCAATTCTCACATAATAAAACTCATTCTCCCCGCTGATTCTTGGAGTCGAGTGCACATTGATCGTCTTGAACAAACAAATGCTTAAGTGAATGTATGTTGTTATGCAAATGATTTCACTAACCCTCTTGTAGGAATTAAAATGCGTAAAGCACGTCAAGTGCCTACTTTCAAGAATTAGATCAAACATGTTGAGTGTTTGGATTTCGCCTACCTTTCCATCTATCAATGCATCCAATTGATCGCGTCAAGCAACCATTGTGTCAAGCATCCATCACGTCAAGTGCCACGCGTCAAGCATATTCCAATAAAAAGCCCGATTCAACGCCCAGACAGGTGGATCGTCATCAAATAGATGTGTCAAGCATCTAGGGTAAGTATGTCAAGTACTCACCAACAAAAAAGCCCGATTCAGCGCCCTTATAGGTGGATCGTCACCAAGTAGGTGTGTCAAGCATCTACAAGTAGTATGTCGAGTACTACTCAACAAAAGCTCGGTCTTGAATCGCCAGGATCGTCACCATGTAGGTGTGTCAAGCATCTACAAGTAGTATGTCAAGTACTACTCAACAAAAGCTCGGTCCCGAATCGCCAGGATCGTCACCAAGTAGGTGTGTCAAGCATCTACAAGTAGTATATCGAGTACTACTCAACAAAAAGCTCGGTCCCAAATCGCCAGGATCGTCACCTCAACAAAAGCCCGGTCTTGAATCGCCAAGATCGTCACCTCACTTCAGACAAACAGGTATATTCAGAATTGAGTCAGGATGTGATTCCTCAGTACGGATTTGCCTTTTCAAAAATAAAATCTCCTCGATTTTCAAAAAAAAAATGATTTTCAAAATACCTAAAGCAACCTTTTCGTGTTTTGGAGTCGAACTACGTTTTGGTCTGATTCTCCGATAGAGATACGTAGGCAGCCGTGCGGCACGACCATCCCAAAGTTCAGAATGATGTCTTTTCTATCGACGACACTTCTTCTTTCATAAGACCTGTCGCCGAGGGGCTCTGTAGACACCCCATTCTGAACCCATAATTACATGATTACACTACTCTTCATCTCTCTTTTATGTTTTGATGAAAGCATATCAGTTTCGTCATGTTTCGTTAAGTTTCTAACTAACCTCGTTAGTTTTGGACCTAACTGACTAACGGAACAACTGAAGAGGACAAAATAGTCATCAGACTAGTTATCTCGCACGAGATATCATATCTCGCGCGAGATATCCCCTCGACAGGATGTGCAGAAATCACTCTCCTTCTCCGTTTCAAACTCTCTTTTTGGATAAAACCTTATCAATTCGGATATCCAATCAGAACTGAGTTCTGGAACCTTCCTAGGGGATTTTACCTCTCCACCTTCACCTCTCCAACCTCCTATAAATACTGGATGATTTCCAGTATTTCGGAGGTCGACAATTCTGATCCTTGATCAAGAAAACACACAACACACACAATTTGTTGGTTTCTTTCCACGAAAGACTCCTTCAAATCACTCACAAACAACTCCTAAATTCGTCCTTCAACCACGTTGATTGACGAACATCGAAGCCCGAATCAAAGGACCAAGGTGAAGCTCCGTCCGCATCAAGATCCAAATCAAGGATCGAGGCGAAGCTCTGTCCGTATCAAGTTTCAACTCTAAACTCGAGTCGAAACTCTGTCCGAATCTCTCCTTAAAAGGTAATCATCCTTTAAACTTTCGTTTCTCTTCTCAACCTCTCTATTGATTTTAGAGTAGTGTGATCCCATCAAAAGGATTAGCCTAGAGTCCCTCCAGTCAATGAAAGCGATCTCGAAGCATACAATCCGACATTCCTAATCAAGGAATTGATTAGGGTTTATTTATTCTTCTTTAATTATTTTATTAAAAAGATTGAAAACCTCTCTTTTCTTTAGCAAGACCGATCTCCGGATTGGGTGAAATGGATGCCTTCTAAACCTACCCATTTCATAACCTAAGCCCCGAACCCAAATCTCTTTCAAAATGGTTTTCCTATGTTTCCAAACGAATAATATAGGTGGCGACTCAAAAAGATGAAAAGATGAAATTTTTCTCACAACGCTACACTTTTCCAACCAAGACTTGACAGTCTGTAGTGTAGGAATGTCATTTCCAATGAGTAAGATATCATCGACATACAACACTAGAAATAGTGCTACGCTCCCACTAATTTTCTTGTATACACAAGGTTCATCTTCGTTCTTGATAAAGTCAAACTCTTTGATTGCTTCATCAAAACGTAGATTCCAACTCCTAGAAGCTTGCTTCAATCTATAAATGGATCTCTGCAACTTACACACCTTGTTAGAATTTTCTGGACTGACAAAACCTTCAGGATGTATCATGTATACATCCTCAAGTAACTTCCCATTTAGGAAAGCTGTCTTGACATCCATTTGCCATATCTCATAGTCATAATATGCGGCTATGGCAATTAAAATTCTAATAGACTTAAACATAGCTACAGGCGAAAAGGTTTCATCATAGTCGATGCCATGAATCTGCCTATATCCCTTAGCTACCAGTCTAGCCTTATAGGTGTGCACCTTCCCATCCATGTCGGTCTTTTTCTTGAAGACCCATTTGCACCCTATGGTTTTTACACCTTTGGGTGGATCAATCAAGTTCCAAACTTGATTATCAGTCATGGATTGTAATTCGGACTTCATGGCCTCTTGCCATTTTTTCAAATCAGGAGAGGACATCGCTTCTTGATAGCAAGTAGGTTCATCTTTCTCGATTAACTCCACTTCATCACTTTCCGTAACGAGAAATCCATATCTCTCGGGTTCATATCGTGACCTACCACTTCGGCGAAGGACTTGTGCATCTTGAACCGGTTCCACAACTCCTTGTGAACTTGGTTCAGTTTCTACCATTGGTTCAATGTTGTTTTCGGGTTCTCGAATTTCTTCGAGATCTATTTTACTCCCACTGGTTCCTTTGCGAAGAAACTCCTTTTCTAAGAAGGTACCATTTTGAGCAACAAACACTTTGTTATCGTTTCGGTTGTAGAAATAGTATCATTTAGTTTCCTTAGGATAACCCACGAAAACACATTTATCAGACTTAGGTGCTAGCTTGTCAGAAGTTAATTTCTTGACATATGCATTGCAACCCCAAATCTTCATGAAAGACAAACTAGGTTTTCTTCCATGCCACATCTCATATGGGGTCTTTTGAATCAATTTGGTAGGAACTCTGTTTATAGTGAAAGCAGTAGTTTCTAGTGCATGTCCCCAAAAGGATAAAGGAAGCTCAACTTGACTCATCATAGAACGAACCATGTCCAACAAAGTTCTATTCCTCCTTTCAAACACACCATTCCATTGTGGTGTTCCGGGTGGAGAGAGTTCTAAAACGATTCCACAACTCTTAAGATGACTGTCAACTTCTTGGCTCAAATATTCGCCACCTCGATCGGATCGAAGTACTTTAATAGTTTTGCCAAGTTGATTTTGCACCTCATTTTGAAATATTTGAAATATCTCAAACGATTCACTTTTATGTTTCATTAGATAAGCATATCCAAATCTACTATAATCATCAGTGAATGTTATGAAGTATTGAAATCCTCCCCTAGCTTTGCTACTCATAGGTCCACACACATCGGTAAGTATGAGGCCTAATAAGTTGCCCGCCCTTTCACCATTTTTTGGTAAATGGGTCCTTGGTCATCTTGCCAAGTAAACAAGATTCGCATATCTCATACGATTCATAATCATGTGAGTCTAAAAATCCATCTTTATGGAGTTTAGAAATGCGTTTTTCATTTATATGGCCAAGACGTCAATGCCATAAGTAAGTGTGGTTTACATCATTGGGTTTAGATTTCTTGTTAATGTTATAGACATCATTATCACAATTTTCAACATCAAGGATATAAAGGCCATTGAATGAAATAGCAGTACAATAAAGCATATCACTCTTGTAAATGGAAAACTTCTTATCACATATAAGAAAATTAAAATCTTCATTATCCAAACATGAAATCGAAATAATATTCCTACTTAAAGCTGGAACGTAATAACAATTGTTCAAAACAAGTATTAGTCCACTAGGTAAAGTAACTTCATAAGTTCCTACGGCTAATGCATCAACTCTTGCTCCATTCCCCACACGTAGGTCCACTTCACCATCTTTAAGCATCCTTCTATTCTTTAGACCCTGCACATTCGGTATCCAATACCCAAGAACTAGAAGTAGATAGGAATATATCTATAACAAAGATACCTGAAGTCGAAGCAACACCTTTGCTCTTCTTCAGTGCTTCCTTGTATTTTAAGCAGTTTCTCCTCCAATGTCCAATCTCATTGCAATGGAAGCAGACTGCGTCCTCTTGGGACTTGGGCTTAGACTCTTTGGGTTTGGCACCCTCTTTGGGTTTGGCAACATTTGCCTTAGGATTAGCAACTTTTGCCTTTCCTTTACCCTTGAAACCCTTCTCCTTGTTAACCATCAACACTTGATCGATTTTCTTCTTGACAATATTGGTTTCCGCAGTGTTCAACATTTGAACTAACTCGAAAAGGTTCTTATTCATGCCCCCCCATGTTATAGTTCATTATGAAATTACTAAAACCTTCGGGCAATGAATTCAATATCATGTCAGTAGCCAACTCTTGGCTAATCGGAAAACCGAGCCTCTCAAGATGTTCGATGTGGCCCTTCATCTTTAGAGCATGGGGACCAACAGCTTGTCCTTCACTCATCTTGCATGAGGTTAGGGCCTTAACTGTGTTATACCTTTCTTGCCTTGCTTGAACTTGGAACATTTCCATCAGTCGATTGTTTAGATCAACTGTCCCCAAGTGCTCAAGATCCTTCTGAAGGCTCTTGCACATGGCGGAGAGCATGAGGCAACCAACATCAGTAGCATCACGCTTATGCTTCAGATATTGATCCTTCACTGCCCTAGTAGCATTGGCAGCAGGTTCAGGTGGAATAGGTTCCTCGAGAACGTACAATTTCTCCTCTTGCCTGAGAACAATTCTCACACTACGGATCCAATCCATGTAGTTTATACCATTCTCTTCCAACTTTTCCTTCTCAAGGACAGATCGCAGTGACAGATGATTATTGTTTGATGCCATTTATTCTACAAAAAGATATACATAAAATATGAACACATATGAGTAAACATATTATATGAGAAGTATAATGAATTTACATGAAAATAAATGCTCCCACTAAATTATACACCTTCCAATGCAAATAAGCATAATATACATTTAATGGGCTAAGATCCAACTTTAATTTAATTTCAAGTTTGCTATGACAAACCGCTCAAAACTAAATTAATTAGGTAGAAACGTCAATCATATCACATATATGACTCTTAGATCTTTTATGAGATTTATTCAAGACATCATATGCCTAAGCATATTTTAATCTCATCTTATGCCTTGGGTCCAAAACCATTTTGATAACCCAATTAAGTTCATTCACTTTAAACGTATAGGAACCACAATTTCCTCATCTTGCTCGCAAACGAATAGAATCAAAGTACCTTGCTATGGCAAGCCCACCCAAAACTATCCGAGTGATCTCAAGTGTTTTAATCATGAATTGGCATAAAGAACTTAAAAGTTAAATGAAGGTTCTTTAAAGCAGATTATAAGCATATCAGCAAAGATAGTCATAATTGCGCACCAGGTAAGTTCCCAGGAAGATAGGTGAGCCACAAGGACTACTTAAGTACCAAATCTCTCCTTCGACAGAACTCTCCTAGACATGCACAATCAGAAATCAGCTCTGATTTGCAACATAATCAATATTTTCTATAAACAATCAGTTTCCTTTAAATTTTGCGTAAAATGACTTGTTTCTCATAAACAATCAGAAAACCAAAATTTTAATGTTTCAATTTAAACATTCAGGAAATTACAAAACAATGTTTCAACTAAACATCTAACAAAGTGCTTAGCACTTAAGAACATATAATTCATGCATCGCAACAATTAATAAAATCATATTTTAATTAACTAAGCATGCATAAACAATGAATTAATCTAGCATAGCCCTATAAACTTAGTTTCCAAAAATTTAAAGCATCTAGATTAAGACATAAACATATCAGATTGCAAACACATTCACAGATTAGCAGGATTATGTAACAAACTGATTCTGCCCAGATTAGGCAAGTTTTGTCGCGTGACAGAAGCAAGCTTTGTCGCGTGACACAAGCATGTTCTGTCGCGTGACACAGGCAACCTTTGTCGCGTGACACAGGCAACCTTTGTCGCGTGACACTTAGTTACCAGATTTGCAGATTTCCAGTTTCAATCAATTCTTAATCACAGAGCAATTAAATCATATAAACAACTTTTAACATATTTAATTCAATATGAATAGAACATGATTTAGGCATATTGTTTCAAAAACAATCAAACTATCGCATACAAAACATGCAAAAACCATATAAACAATTTATATCAATTTTTCTTAGCATGTTTATTCAAACTTAACCCTACGAACGGGGCTCTGATACCACTGTTGAGTTTTAAAGGTTTATGCGCAGCGGAATTAAGCATCTAATAACACAAAACCCAAGAGCCCTAGGATCTGTTCTATACAATTAAATTGAATTCCTATGAGATAGAAACAATCAACCTTGATCACTTTCCGTTTTTGAGCTATCGAACAATGTATTGATGTGATTTTGAATCACAAACTTCAAACTCTAGGCCTTAATCGTTGTACGAGCGAAGACCCTCTAATAGTATCCACACCTTCGAATGAACCAAGAACAATTCTTGATGATTGCTAGATCTTAAACATTTAAAGAATATTGAGAAACTCTTTTGTGATTTTCTTTTCAGAAATTCGGCTAGCTTTAGGGTTTCACAGACATCATATTTATACTACTTTAGTATGGTATTTGTTTCCTAATAAAATTAGAAAACTGTCTGTCAAACCGCCTTAGGCTCATCCTGTCGCGCGACCAGACGAGCCCTTTGGACAAGTTCTGTCGCGCGATGACTTGTGTCACATCAGAACTTCTCAATTTTCTTCCTTTGGTTTAACCAATTCATTCTAGTTGTATGTGACCCAATAGGATTATATTATGTTGGCAATGAGCTCGATCATATCGACCCTCATAAAACATAAGCGAACTCTAGTAAGTCATTATGTCTACCCAAATAATATAACGTAAGAGTACACGTTTTCAATGGTACACTTCCATTTCTCCCTTTGTCTCATGATGTTATATTGAACACAAGTCATGGTCCACGTCAACTTGTACTTGTTCAATGCTTTCTCGATCCTGAGTATAATGATAATCCAATCACATTGGGGTATGGCCATACACTTTCATCATTATCACTCATCGAGGGGCCCAAGCAAAACATCTCTCTTTCAAGGGACAAATTCCATCTTGACTTATCATCCTTCCCATCATGAATCCGATCATGCCAAAGATAGCCTTTATAGATATCGTTTGACTAAAATCAAACATAACTTTCATCATATGTAAGGTCATGATAATCTAAGGTCTAGGGACTAAATGAAGTGACCATATGAGATTTAATTATGGCATTTGACCATGACATAAATCTCATATGGGTCAGGTCCAGTCACTTGTTCTCTAACAAGTACCCATTAATTTAATGTGCATCTCTATGCATATAATCATCATATGATTATCCATTAACATTTATACTAATTATTCACTTAATAATTAGGGACGGAGATTATTACAAATAAATATGCAGAACATATAATAATCAAATAATAAACTTTTCATATAATAATAAATAATGTCAACACATAAGTCTATTAACTATAGGCCTAGGGCATAACACTAACACTGCCTTGTTTGTTTGATGAAGGAAAGAGTACTCCAACAATAACTATTGGGTTCATAATGCAGAAGAAGGTGAGTTCCAAATATTTTAATTAGATCCTTGTATATCTGAGAATTTTAATATGGTCCCTGTGTTTTGTTAAATTCCAGTTTAATCTCTGATAATGTGAAATTTTCACTTATAAGAGTTGTAATGTGTAAATTATGAGATTAATTCGTTGTTATTATTGAAATTTTTAATTTTTTTGGTTGAAAAATTGTCTTATAAGTCAATAATAAGAAGCAAATTAGTCTTATAATTCACTTATAAGAGTTATAATTTATAAATTATGAAATTAATTCGTTGTTATTATTGAAATTTTTAATTTTTTTGTTTGAAAAAATTGTTTTATAAGTCAATTATAAGAGACAAATTAATCTTATAATTCACTTATAAAAGTTATAATTTGTAAATTATGAGATTAATTCGTTATTATTATTGAAATTTTTGATTTTTTTGGTTGAAAAAATTGTCTTATAAGTCAATTTTAAGAGGCAAATTAGTCTTATAATTCACTTTTAAGATTTATAATGTGTAAATTATGAGATTAATTTGTTGATATTATTGAAACTTTTGATATTTTTGGTTGAAAAAATTGTCTTATAAGTCAATTATAAGCGACAAATTAGCCTTATAATTCATTTATAAGAGTTATAATGTGTAAATTATAATATTAATTTGGTGTTATTAATGAAATTTTTGATTTTTTTTGTTGAAAAAAATTGTCTCATATATGAATTATAAGAGGTGAATTGGTCTTATAATTCAACTATAAAAGTTTTAATATATAATTTATCAGACTATTCAAGACTATTTTTGGAATTTTTATTTTTTGGTTGAAAAAATTTACTATAAGTGAATTATAATAAGTGAATTGATCTTATAATTCAGTTATAAGAGTTGCACCGGGAGTGAGATGACATTTATGTAAATAAATGTCTGTGATATTTCTATAAATAAATGACTTAACTTTTGACATTTTGGTAAATTAGTGACTTAATTAGAGTTTAATAATGTGAAAAATATTAAAAAAAATGGAAGTGTTTTTGGAAAGGCTAAAGACTGTTGTGATGATCTGAAAAATTCAGTGATTAATTTGTAATTTTTGAGCATGAAGTGATCAGACTGAAACTATTTTGAGTCCAATGACTGATCTGAAATAATTTTAGATTTTTATTTGTATAATTAAATTAATATAAAATTAAATCAATCTAAAATTAACTTGTTATTAATAGTATTATAAGCAAAAAACTTGTAAAAAATGCGTTTTTTGTTAAGCTTAACAAAAAACGTGTTTTTCACCCGCGGTTCAATTTAACGGACGGTTCATACGCTTTTTCAGTCCGGTTCAATTTTTCAAGGCGTATTTGATTTTTGATTTCGTCATTTGTGCCCTTCAAACCTTCAATTCGATTTTCCGTCATTCTTCTTCATCAATTTCGTCATTGTTCTTCATCAATTTCCACCGATTTTCTTCATCTCCGAGCTGTTTTCATTCGTATTTTTACTTCTTCATCAATTTCCGTCACTGTTATCCGACATTATGACCGGCCAAGGCAAAGAAATCAGGAGCAAGAAGCGTAATGAAGGTATGATTTTACTTATTTTCAGTCATATTTTCTTCGATTTCCACCTATTGTTATGGATTGATGCATTGACACATTATGCTCGTGACACTGGTACTTTAGAAAACACAAGTAAACATAAGCAAATGTTGGCTCTATTTAAACCCTAACTATGGCACTTTGAAACCGTTGCACTGTCACATTTACTTGCACTTGCACTATCGAAACAGTTGCACTTTCACATTTAATTGCAAATATAAGCAAATGTTGGCACTATAGATAACACTGGCACTTTGAAACCATAACACTTGCACTTTAAAACCGTAAGACTGGCACTTTGAAACCAATAACACTGGCACTTTGAAATCATAACACTGGCACTTTGAAATTATACTTCTGGCACTGATGTAATGTTTTTTGATATTTATTTTCAGTTATATCAAAGCGTAAAAGAGTTGTGGATGATGATGATTTTGATATCACTAGTACGAGTCCTAAAGGGGGTGATAAATTTGAGCATTCGTGTACTCCTAAAAGACTCGTTGAGCTCTGTTTAACTCCAGACCAGAAGAGAGATGTTAAGGCTATTGGATTTGGATCTTTGTTGAGTCTTGAGGTTAAGGTATTGCCGCTTAGGCTTGTTCAGTTTCTTGTTGATAGATTTGAACCAATAACGAGGATACAACAAATTAATTCATCAGAGAAATATGTTATTACAACATCAGATGTTTATGATATATTTTGTCTACCTAGGAATATTGCAAAGTCTAAGGTAAATCAATCATCCAGCAAAAATATGGAATTGAGAAATCGATATTTTGAGGAATTTAGGCGTACTAAAGATGGTCTTCCTGCCTATAAACTTTTAGAACGCATTTCTGAGTTACATCAAGGTGGGGATGAATTTAAATGCTTGTTTGTGCTATTTGTTGTTGGAATTTTTCTTGCCCCAGTAGTTACAAAAACAATTGATGTGTCACTGCTAAGTCTTGTAGAAGACGTTTCACAGATAAGCAAGTTTGATTGGTGTCAATATGTTTTGGACAAATTATGTGAGGGTGTATCGAGGTTTAAGAATCAAAAAAAGAATTCAAAAAACTGTAGTGGTTATGTTATGGTGTTGGTGATTGCTTACCTTCAAAGATTTCCATTTCAAGGGGTGAAAGAATCAACTGTTCTCCCTTTGATTAATCATTGGAATGCAGAAAAATTCAAAGTGAGGATTGATTCCGAAGCGAAAGTTGGTTGTGGAAAATTAATTTTTTATGGACAGCATGTTTATCCTTTAAGTAGAGTTGAAGATGATTTTGTGGAGGAAGAACCCATTGAGTTTGAGGAAGAATATATTCCGTTAAGGATTGAAAGTGGCGCAAAGGAAAGAAATGCAGAGTCAAGCAATGTAAGTACTGTCACTATTGATTACTTACACTGGTACTTTGAATTTCTTATGCTGGCACTATTGATTACTTATACTGGCACAATGAATAACATATACTGGCACTTAAAATACACACACTGGCACAAATTTTTGTTTGCTCTGGTGTGATGATGTTGCCATTCGCGGGAAAAATTCGATTTTTGCGTTTCTTTGAAAAACCAAATAAAACCGGAAAACGGAGTCGCCACGCCATTTTAATTTTGAGGGCCAAAACTTTGAAAAAAGCCCGAAATCAGAGATTTAGGTTCGGAGGTCATGTTACGCGTCGGGAAGGACGTTAGTGTGCACCCGACGCGCCTCGTAAAACGAGTCTTCCAAACATTTGAAATCCTTTTGTTGTGTGTGTGTGTGTTTTGACCAAAATAATTTGAAACTGGGAAAAGTGAAAATTGGGATCTCTTTTTAAGACTTTAAACTGATCCCATGATTTTTTGGAGAATTTTTGGGTTAGGTCTTGGCACTCAAAAGATTTTTGGATTTGAAAAGCAATTCTGCCAGAATGAAAGAAGGCAGTTGACCCTTGACTTTGAAATGGACTTAAAGGCTTCAAAACCTCAGAATCTGGGGAAAGTCCGAGAATGAAAGTTGCTTAAAACACCCTAAATAGGGTTTCTGCAAAGAAACTTTCCATTTTGGAAGTAATTTGAGGGGTCAAAACCTTCTGGAAATCTCAGATGTGAAATCTGGATTTCCAGAAGCTGATGAACTGGCCTCTAAAAGAAAAATTGAAAAAAGGAGTTTTACTTACTCAAAAAATAAAATAAAAATATGTCTGGAAAGATCTGGATGTTGGCTACAAAAAGTCTTTTGTAGTCAACACCCAATTCCAAGTTTTACTGGGTCCAAAAAATAAGAAAATGGACTGAGGTCTCAGAACAATGCTACTGGACAGCAAGATGTTCTTGAGGGAAAATGTGATTTTTGGGGGATTTGCATCTATGTTCACCCCCATTTTCATCCCTAGACTTGATACCACTACTTTTTATTGAGTGGTTATCATATTCAAGTCATCCTTGGGGAATTTATGGGGTTTAAACATGTCCTTTGCAAAGGGAAAGGGGATATTTTGTAGAAATGGAATTAAAGAGAAAAAATCAATTTAGAGATTTAAAATATAGACCATTTGAGATGGTCATTCATGAAGATGAACTTCAAGATGACCATCTTGGGTCAAAACTCAAGTTAAACTAAACATCAAGTAGATCCAAGTAAGAAGAACAAGATGAACAAGAAGTCAAAAGTGAATTTTAGGGTTTTGAGAAGGAGGGCTTTACCAATGGTGACACCCTATCTTCCTAGGCTTGGAATTTGACTTGAGGAGTATCAAGATTTGGTGTTTGGCTTGAGGAGTATCAAGGTTTGATGTTTGGATTTGTGTTTGGAGTGAGATTGGGAAAGATTCAAGAGAAAATGGTGGCAATCAAGGGATTCCCACTGTTTTCTCTCTATATTTCGCCAGAACTTCGTTGCTATGATCAAATTGTCTTGTGTAAACTGAGAGAGGAGGGTTCAATTTATAGCCCTCTGAAATCCTCAATCATGTCCGCGCGGAGGGTATCGTCAGCGTGCACTGTTCATTAATTACGGCTTGCTTTGGACAGAAGAAAAATCTTTTCAAAATTTAAATTAATCACCAGCTTTTTGTTCCAAAGTAGCTATCTTTGGTTTTTTGGCTTTTTTGAGATTCTTTTCTAGGCTTAACCTTAAGTGGCAATGCCCACTTTACCCTCACTTTGTTAGAAATGTTAGGATAGTTAGGAATTGTTAGAAATGTTATAACTTTCGTTAATTTTCTAACGAAAATTCTAACAAGCTCAAATTGGAGCACTTACAGTAGCCCCTCGGCGACGGCGCTTTCGAAGGAAGCGGGGTCGTCGATAAGAGTAAGGCTCCATATTTGGCAGGACGATCGAGTGATCGGGTGGCTGAACCTAGCGATAGGCTACCTACGTATCCCGAATGGGAATCAAGCCAGTCGTAGTTCGGGTCTTTGACCCTGGAGATGATGGCGTTTTAGGTGCCTCGAACACGATGAGCGAGTTCTACGGTCGGTTCTTGGAAAGAAACTCTGCTGGGGATAAGAGATGACCATTTTTGGTCTGATGGCTATCCGCTCTGCTGGGGATAGGAATGACCATTTTCGGTCTGATGGGTATCCGCTCTGCTGGGGATAGGAATGACCATTTTCGGTCTCTGCTGGGGATGACCGCGATTTATCGCTTTCTAGTGATAGCGTCTTAGGTGCCTCGAACCTTGAAGATGGCGTTTTAGGTGCCTCGGACCTTGGAGATGGCGTTTTAGGTGCCTCGAACCTTGAAGATGATGGCTTTTTAGGTGCCTCGGACCTTAATGATGATGGCTTTTTAGGTGCCTCGGACCTTAATTTGAAATGGCCTTTCGGTGGACTTCGTCTGCTGCCGAAGGAGAGGGTGACCGTTTTGGTCGAGGGACTGGACCTAATGATAGGCTACCTACGTATCCCTAGTGGGAATCAAGCCCTTTCGTAGTTCGAATCTACTCGAGATTCCGTTGGCTTTTGGGATTCCGTTAACTTCGCTGGGGATTTCGATAGCCTTGCTGGGGAAAAACAGACGTATTTGTCGGGGAAATCGGTCTTACGTTTCTTACCGGGAATGATTTTGATGAAAGATACGGGATTCCGTTATCTTTCTCGGGGCACTCGGTCTTATGTTTAACTGCCGATGATTTTGATGAAAGATACGGGATTCCGTTATCTTTCTCGGCACTCGGTCTTACCTTTACCGGAACGATTTTGATGAAAGAAACGAGGATTCCGTTAACTTTCTCGGGAAGTCGGTCTTACGTTTAATCGCTGGGAATTTCTTTTGAGGGGTATGAACCTAACCGGGAACCGAGTTCGGAGTATGAACCTAAGTTGAGGTTTGGTTCGGGGAGTATGAACCTAAACGGGAACTTAGTTCGGGAGTATGAACCTAAGTTGAGGTTTGGTTCGGGAGTATGAACCTAAATGGGAACTTAGTTCGGGAGTATGAACCTAAGTTGAGGTGTTCGGGAGTATGAACCTAAATGGGAACTTAGTTAAGGAGTATGAACCTAAGTCGAGGTTCGGTTCGGGAGTATGAACCTAAATGGGAACTTAGTTCGGGAGTATGAACCTAAGTCGAGGTTCGGTTCAGGAGTATGAACTTAAATGGGGACTTAGTTCAGGAGTATGATCCTAAGTTGAGGTTCGGTTCAGGAGTATGAACCTAAATGGGAACTTAGTTCAGGAGTATGATCCTAAGTTGAGGTTCGGTTCAGGAGTATGAACCTAAATGGGAACTTAGTTAAGGAGTATGAACCTAAGTCGAGGTTCGGTTCAGGAGTATGAACCTAAATGGGAACTTAGTTCAGGAGTATGATCCTAAGTTGAAGTTCGGTTCAGGAGTATGAACCTAAATGGGAACTTAGTTCAGGAGTATGATCCTAAGTCGAGGTTCGGTTCAGGAGTATGAACCTAAATGGGAACTTAGTTCAGGAGTATGATCCTAAGTTGAAGTTCGGTTCAGTTGTATGAACCTAAATGGGAAGTTAGTTCGGAGTATGATCTAAGTTGAAGTTCGGTATACGAGGAGACTATTTGAAGGTGTTCTCACTAGGGAAGATTCGGGCTTGCGAGAACTATCGGGAAGAAGGGTGACCAATGTTGGTTAAGTGGATGGACCTATGGTAGGCTCACAGCTCGTCAAAGGGGATGGCAATAACGAGAGGCCATGGGCTTTGTGCCCAAGATTGACTGCTCTTAGGGGGGTCATCCGAGGATTGACCATTTTAGGGAATTCTCCCGAGGATTGACTATTTTAGGGAAGTCACTAGAAGATTGACTATTTTAGGGAAGTCGCCGGATTGACTATTTTAGGGAAGTCGCCCTACGGTTTGACTATTTTTGGGAAGTCGCCCTACATGGTTTGACTATTTTTGGGAAGTCACCCTATGGCTTGACTATTTTGGGAAGTCACCCTAAGGTTTTGACTTGTTTTGGGAAAGTCGCCTATGGTTTGACTATTTTTGGGAAGTCACCCTATGATCCGACTATTTTTGGGAAGTCGCCACATGGTTTGACCATTTTTTGGGGAAGTCACCCTATGATCCGACTATTTTGGGGAATTCGCCCTATGATCGACTATTTTGGGAAGTCGCCACGTGGTTTGACTATTTTTGGGAAGTCGCCCATGGTTTGACTTGTTTTGGGGAAGTCGCCACATGATCGACTATTTTTGGGAAGTCGCCACCGGTTTGACTATTTTTGGGAAGTCGCCCTATGGTTTGACTGTGTTTTGGGGAAGTCGCCCTATGGTTTGACTATTTTTGGGAAGTCGCCCATGGTTTGACTATTTTTGGGAAGTCTCCCTACGGTTTGACTATTTTTGGGAAGTCGCCTGTGGTTTGACTATTTTTGGGAAGTCGCCCTATGGTTTGACTATTTTGGGAAGTCACCCTATGATCCGACTATTTTTGGGAAGTCGCCACATGGTTTGACTATTTTGGGAAGTCGCCATGGTTTGACTGTTGGGAAGTCGCCCTATGGTTTGACTGTTTTTGGGAAGTCGCCTACATGGTTTGACTATTTTTGGGAAGTCACCCTATGATCCGACTATTTTGGGAAGTCGCCCTATGGTTTGACTGTTTTGGGGAAGTCACCCTATGATCGACTATTTTTGGGGAAGTCGCCCTATGATCCGACTATTTTTGGGAAGTCGCCACTGTGGTTTGACTATTTTTGGGAAGTCGCCCTATGGTTTGACTGTTTTGGGGAATTCGCCCTATGATCTGACTATTTTTGGGAAGTCGCCCTATGGTTTGACTATTTTTGGGAAGTCGCCCTATGGTTTGACTGTTTTGGGGAAGTCACCCTAAGGTTTGACCGCTTTGGGGAAGTCGCCACTATGATCGATGATAATGTTCTTTTAGAAAAGTAGTTGACTAAGATATGCTTTCATACTGTTTGTGCTTACTGTAGTTGCGGAAGGACCGAGGCTACGCCGATGTTGATGAAGAGTTGTTAAGTTCTTTGTTCGTGGGACGGTTTGCCGACGATTTCTTTGTCTTTGGAAGCATTTTTGACCTGAAGGAGGAGTTTGGTTGAGTCTGCATCTTGCTGGTGATCGTCAACCTTGTAGAGGTGGTTGAGCTTGTATTCACATTGGGACTTCTTGCTTTTGAGAACTTGGTGTCTCTGACCGCATTGTATTGGAGAGCTTGGCGTCTCTGACCTTCTTGCCTTGGAGAACTTGGCGTCTCTGACCGATTTGTATGTGATTTGCATTTGAGAACTTGGCGTCCCTGACCAACTGGCATTTGATTTGCATTTGAGAACTTGGCGTCCCTGACCGATTTGCATTTTGAGAACTTGGCGTCCCTGACCGACTTGTATTCGAGAACTTGGCGTCTACGACCGAATTGTAGACACCGGAGGTGGTCTTCATTGGGGCCGTTTTCATCCATTTGTGGACATTGGAGGTCGTCTTTAGCAAGTTGCGAGACGGAGCTTGTCTTTGCCAAACTGTAGATGTTGGAGGGCGTCTTCATTCATTGGAGGTCGTCTTTGGTGAAGATCATCCTTGCCGAAAAAAGGGGGATTTGATTTCACGTTTGAATTCCTGCATTCGTTAGTGAAGAGGAAGATGCATATATGGCATTCATGATGACAGATGCATGCATGGAACCAAAAATGATTATGGGATGATGCATTTACTTGCTTTCGAAGATGCACTTAGCCTAAGCTTACGGGCAGAAAATTATGATTTATGATCTTCGATGATTTAGGATTATTCCTATTGACTCAAGTTTTGTGCATGCTACATGAGCCCTTGGGAGATTTTTAGTGGGGATGCATGGGTATGGAGACTGCTTGGAGCATTTTGATCAAGTGGGGGATGAGAACCCTTGATCGCGATTTAAACAATGCGGTTGTTGGTGAGGTTTTGTCGGCAATATCACATGGACCTCAATCTTGATGAGATTGGATTCGGATCCGGGTCTTGATTGAAACTTTCCCTCTCATTCTTGGTCATTTGAAGGCGATGCCGACGGACTTTAGGGCCAACGTTGATACGAGTGAAGCTTCTTTCATTTGGATGAGCCGTGACCTTGGCCGAAACCTTGTCCTGGAGGATGATTTGATGGAATTGCTAATGCCGGGAGAAACCCCGATCTTGAATTCCGATGCTACGGGAAGCCGCCGTGTACCAAGTTACGAAATTTGAAATTCTTTCTTGCGACTTGATAAAATTCGGGTCCAAAAGACCATCTCGACAAAGCCCCTGATCCCGAGTAGGCAAAGTCCAGATTTTGAAGAAGCGATTTGGCGAGTCTATCTCGTGGTGAAGAACCCAACGTGGACCCAAAGATGACTATATAAGCCCCGGCTTGAAGAGGCTGCTACAGAGAACACAGGAGAACCGCTTAGCAAGCCCCTGGCATGAAGAAATTCGAGTAGTCTTACGGCAGGGGAACCCATCTTTTCGGACCTTAGTCAACCGATTCTTGGACAAGACTCGAAATGTTTACGTGCGGGGGCATATCTTTTGAAAGATGGGAATGTCTCCCGAATTTGTGTATGACACTCTCGCTTTTGGTTTGACTCTTTTGAGAGAGTATAAGCATCACAAGGTGTGGAAAAGTGTATGGAAGCCCTGCAGACAGAAAGACAGTGTTTGGCTCTATTTCCCTATGATGGAGAGAGAGAAGACTTGTCGAGACACTTGAAAACTTGTCTTATTCATGATGATCACAAGGCTGCTTAAAACCCTTTGTTAATGTTCGGGTTATTCAATCCCTAAATACGATATGAACAAATATTTTGATTAATCACAAGGAGAAAACCAGCGATATCAAAAATCAAGCTTGGAAGGGCGGAAAGTGTATAGGGACGATCCTTGATGAGACCGGATTTTTTTTTGAGATTTGTTTGTGATTTCGACCAGGACCATTTACGGTTGCCTACGTTCCCTCCATTATGAAGAGCTCAGTCGCCGTAGTTCGGGCCTATCCCGAATGAAAAGAGAATGGATGTTGAAATTCGAGGGTGCGAGGACCTTTGGGGATTTTGAGGATTTGGAGGATTGAATAACATATCCCCTTAGAGTGTCCATGAAAGACACGGATGCGAAGCTTGAGTGGGACATCCACGGCAAGTGTTTGTGAGGAGAAATGAAATATGCTCACATGAAGGGAAGGGTTGAATTTGCACAATCTTTGATTGGTAATTTTGAACCAAAATGGATTAGATTCCAATTTAAGCAAGCAATGAAGCATTAATTTGATCCCGACATCGAGGATATGAAACGCTATCCCAGGTAGGGGCCGTAGTTGGGTTTCCGGGCTTCGATCGGCTATCGGGTGATTTGGGAGATTATGACCTCTTGAGATGAGAGGTCGGCTAGGCCTTTTACCGACCGAACCTCTAAAGATGAGAGGTTGGCTCGCGGGGATGTGTTTGGGAAATCTATGGCGAGGAAGATTGATTGCCTCCAAGAATGAGAGGTCGGATTTTGACTTGGCCAAGGGCAAGGGTAATGGTGATGGGAGTATCCTCTAAAATTGAGAGGATAGCTTGGGATTGGTTTAAGGTAATGATAAGAGGAAGTCCGAGCCGACAACTTTTTGCGATCTTGCGAGAATTCGGGCTCCTTTTTGATCATTGGAGAGCTTCTTGAGATGTCGGGGACTTTTGAGTTCTTCTTCTTTTTTTTTTTTTGGAAGGCTTCTGAGGAGCTTGGAATTATATCCGAGATTGTGAGGATTTTAAAATCCTTCTTTTTTTTTTTGTTTCTTTTTTTGTTTTTTTTTTGTTTTTTTTTTTTTGTTTTTTTTTTTTTTTTTTTTTTTTTTTTTTTTTTTGACTTGGAAAGCTTCCCGAGGAGTTGAGGATTATCTTTGTCCTTCCTTCATGGCTTGAGATAATTTGCGCATCGCCGATTCTCGAAGCTAACTTCTCGGGCTCGCTTGGACTTTCTCTCAGTATGGAGCAAAAATGATGGCTAAACCGGGTTTCAAAACACGCCGATCTTGAAATGAGAGGGTAGTGTTTAGTAAGGGTGAGGTAATGGCTTTCCTATGGGTGAAAGGTTTCAACCGCAATCCCTACGAGATTAAGTCTTCATTGCTTGCTTAAGCTTTATATGAGAAAAGATCCATGCAAATTCATCGAGCAACGAGATGATGATGATGAAAGGGATGTGAGCATATGAGATGCAAGATGGGGAGTTGGTAAGCCCCAATTTGGGAAGGATATCAATTGATTTTCTCACTCCGATTAGTTTAAATATTAATCATTTTCGAAGAATTAGTGGTTGAGCAGCACAAGTGATCATTTTGGATAAAACCATTTCAATTAAGTGTAACGTGGGTGCGCAAGTGATGTCTCGAGTCTAGCAAGAAAAGAAAAAAGACTTATATTAAAAATTAGACACTTAACCACTATGTCCAAAATGGACTATAACGACAAATGTCCAGGAAGGACTTAGGTGAAAGAAAAGTACTAGAACCTACGAAGGTTGACTCAAAAGACTATTTTAAAGATAGGTAGCCCCCAATCTAGCCGCTCTTTGCTGTTGAACCATGCATCTATTCTTCGACGATGGAGACGGGAGCTATTGCAGACCTTTCCATCAAGATTTCCTTGGCAATCTCTTTCTTAATCCAACCACTTTCATCGCCTGCGATGGCTGATTCACCGACCTCACAAAGGGGCGAGTCAAATTCCATTATGCCCACAAGTCTTGGATCACCAAACTCGACCATGTTGACACTCATGTTGTTAGGGAGCGGGTTATTGATGGTATTAGGCCCTTCAGGCATCTCTAACCTCCCTTGCTCAATCAAATTTTGGATTGCCTTCTTCGGGGACGCAATCATCCGTCAGGTGCCCATGGTGCGATGAAAGGCACAATGCTTGGAGGTATCCAAAGGAGCGTTGGGGTTTCTTGGGCGATAATTATCCAAAGGCCGGAGCAAATCTTCTTTTACCAATCCTCGAAGATATCGCTTAAAGGCATTCCAAGGTTTCTCAAGTCTTGGAGCCGGGATACGGATGCGTCGGGCTTCTTGGGAACAAAGGAAGTGGCATTGTTCTGATCTGTCCCGCGTAGCCGATCACCTCTTTGCCTTTAGCGAAAGTGAGAGTAGTTTTGGAGGAGGAGCCCGATATCCGTAGGCAGTGCGACGGTCGAGCTGCTGATTGTAAGCCTTTTCAAACTTAGCCCCGGAATTAACCATTGCACGCAAGTCGGCGTAGGGAAGTGGCTGAGGGAAGCTCTTAAATGCGGCTTCAAGCATGGCCGAAAGATGTCTAAGCGCTCCTCGTCGGAGGAGGAATGGCCATTTCTTGAGCTTTAAGTTCCACCTCTTATAGAAATCCCCAATATTCTCATTAGGGCGCCGCATCGTTGTTTGCGGAGTCAACTCTGTTTGTCTCCCATTCCAAGTTGGCTTTGTACTTATACGTGAAATGGTAATCTGTTCCCAAGTAGCCCTAGCTTCGTGCAATCGGAAAAACCATTTCAAAGCCCACGACTTCAAAGAGAGACTAAAGTAATCGGCCAATTGCTGGTTTGTGCATCCCTTAGCCTTCATTGCCAAAGTATAGGTGTCCAAGTGAGTTTTAGGGCATGCACTCCCGTCAAACAATTCCAGTGGGCATCACAAACTTGTGAGGCGGGGGACAATCGAGTCGGGATACGTAGGCCGAAGAGCGGTGTTCTTTTTGGCGGTCAATTCAGCAATCCGTGCTTTCATTTCCTTGTGTTGCTCCATAAACCAAGCCAATTGGGGATCCAAAGGTGGAGCCATGGCGTTCAAACCGATGGCGAGCCGAGGAGAGGAGTTACCACCGGCGGCACACCGGTGGAAGGGATACCATATTCGGGGCATAGGTGAAAACTTGTCCTTGGCCCAAATTACCCTGGGAGTGTAGGTAGGAGCTTGGGCAAAAGGATAAAACCCGGCGGCTTCTTTGTTGGCTTTCCATTGGCGAGGAAGGCGAGAGCGGACTGAGGTAGCCGGATAGCTCGGATTTCCGGAGTGAGGCCCATAAGTAGGCTTGAGTGTGGGGCTGTCTGGATTGTTGAATTGCATGGTTGTGGCGAAGGTGTGTAACCGGGGGATACTGCGGTCCTAGTGATTCGGATGACAGGGATGGAGGCTTGATAACCCATAGAAGTCCGAGTGAGAAATGGATTTGTGAGAGCCGTGTGAGGAGCGGTGAGCTAGTACCATTACGAGGTGGGACTCGATTGTTGCCCCGAACCAAGCGGGGTGGTATCCCAAGCATTCTTTGTGAAGGTCGGATTGATTGGTCCCGAACCGAGGTGGGATCCCCATTTCTTTGTGGCATTCGGGGTAGCCCCGAAGCATGAGAAGATATTCCGTCTTGATTTTGTCCCCACCGAGGGATCGGGAATTGGCTCGTCTCGTCGGGCTGCGGGGATCAGTGGTGCACTTGGGAGGCTGGGCGACCCGGAGGCCGAGAAGCATGGATTCGGTGGTAGTACCGTGGGAGGCCGGTGGTGGCATCTGGAGTAGTCGGGCTGACCAAGAGTGGCGTTGAGGTCTTCCTCTTCTTCCACGGTGAAGGTGCCATCCGGGTTGAGGCGGCGGCCGGACCATGGCTCTTAATAGCCTCGATAAGGCTATTCGGTGTGCTTCTGTCGCACTCTCATACGTTACGCTAGCCGATTCCATTCTTTCGTCCGAGGAGTCCGGGAGGCGGAGTGACGTTGTCCCCATCGTTACCGAGTGATGCGAACATTACGAAACCGGAGTTGAAACAAACGACGAAGGCGACGATGCGCTTGACTCTTCCCAACCGATCAAACGGTGACCCGGTGCCGAAACCAAGCTTTGTGCGGAGGCTGCGGGGGAAAGACACGAGGGTTCGGATGGCGGGAATTGAAGGTGGGTAGGTGTTTGGGCTCAAGGCTCGTGCAACATGCAATTATTTGTTCATGTTTACTTAAAACACGTTTTATTAATCTAATCGGTTGGAAAAGATTGCTCTTTTTTTTTTTGCAAACTACTCGATTCTGGATCGGTGGGCCCCGTCACTACGTCTATAAGCCCCTCGTATTCCACCTGTATTTCGACCTCCCGGGGTGGACGGCCCGGGCGAGGGTCCTATAGGGCAAGCGGGTCCCAGGCCGAAAGAGAAAACGATCCTAAAAGTCGGCGGGTAATCGAGTCTTAACGAGCATTCGATGTAAATTACGGACAAGGCCGACGTCGAAAGTCAAGATCATGTCCGAGGCTCGACGAAAAGTCGGCATGATTTGACCGATAAGCGTCCACAATTGATCTTGACTTGTCGTCGGTTAAGCCGTAATTAGGCATGGAAGATTCATTAATCCTTGATGACTCGGTGTCAATCTTTGGGAGTCAGTGTATAATTTGTGCCGGTCGAGCCGAAGTCAAGGCGCCGGTCAATATCTTGGTCAAAGTCGCGGCGGAAAACCGGCGTAACTTCGGCGATTAGGGTCCCCGAAAGATATTGAGTCGGTATGCCGACAAAGGCTTGAAAGGAAAGGTCTATACACGAGACGGGGCATGACACGAGACCCGGACTAAAAACCAACCGGGTCTCGGACAAAGTGTGTCACGGACAAGTGCATGGTCGACACGAGGCTCCATGGGATGTTTGGGTAGTCCTGTGCTCATCCGAGAGGCGTAATAAGACCAAACGGACCGCGACAAGGATTTTCCCGGGTTAAGGACGTAGTGTGCAGTGTACGGTCACGTGCGCGTAGTGTGCAAGCAGTCTATATTCTTTTTCTGAGTAAAATAGGAATTTTTTTTTTTATGTGTCTTAAAAAGGCATGATGCATGATTTTTTTTTTTGAAATTTTTTTTTTTGAAAATTTTTTTTTGAAAATTTTATGAACACATAAGCACATAAGCACAAAAATTCCGACAGTTAGGGACATTATTCCGACAGTCAAAATTTTGACTTTTCCGAGGCGGCAAAAAACAAACACGAAAACTGTGCAAAAATCAACACACACACAACAAAAGATTTCAAATGTCGGGACGGAAGCTTGACCCTCAAAAGTTTTTCTTTTTTTTTTGAAAAGATAAAACTTGTTTATTCCCCAGCGGAGTCGCCACTGTGATGATGTTGCCATTCGCGGGAAAAATTCGATTTTTGCGTTTCTTTGAAAAACCAAATAAAACCGGAAAACGGAGTCGCCACGCCATTTTAATTTTGAGGGCCAAAACTTTGAAAAAAGCCCGAAATCAGAGATTTAGGTTCGGAGGTCATGTTACGCGTCGGGAAGGACGTTAGTGTGCACCCGACGCGCCTCGTAAAACGAGTCTTCCAAACATTTGAAATCCTTTTGTTGTGTGTGTGTGTGTTTTGACCAAAATAATTTGAAACTGGGAAAAGTGAAAATTGGGATCTCTTTTTAAGACTTTAAACTGATCCCATGATTTTTTGGAGAATTTTTGGGTTAGGTCTTGGCACTCAAAAGATTTTTGGATTTGAAAAGCAATTCTGCCAGAATGAAAGAAGGCAGTTGACCCTTGACTTTGAAATGGACTTAAAGGCTTCAAAACCTCAGAATCTGGGGAAAGTCCGAGAATGAAAGTTGCTTAAAATACCCTAAATAGGGTTTCTGCAAAGAAACTTTCCATTTTGGAAGTAATTTGAGGGGTCAAAACCTTCTGGAAATCTCAGATGTGAAATCTGGATTTTCAGAAGCTGATGAACTGGCCTCTAAAAGAAAAATTGAAAAAAGGAGTTTTACTTACTCAAAAAATAAAATAAAAATATGTCTGGAAAGATCTGGATGTTGGAAAGATCTGGATGTTAACACCCAATTCCAAGTTTTACTGGGTCCAAAAAATAAGAAAATGGACTGAGGTCTCAGAACAATGCTACTGGACAGCAAGATGTTCTTGAGGGAAAATGTGATTTTTGGGGGATTTGCATCTATGTTCACCCCCATTTTCATCCCTAGACTTGATACCACTACTTTTTATTGAGTGGTTATCATATTCAAGTCATCCTTGGGGAATTTATGGGGTTTAAACATGTCCTTTGCAAAGGGAAAGGGGATATTTTGTAGAAATGGAATTAAAGAGAAAAAATCAATTTAGAGATTTAAAATATAGACCATTTGAGATGGTCATTCATGAAGATGAACTTCAAGATGACCATCTTGGGTCAAAACTCAAGTTAAACTAAACATCAAGTAGATCCAAGTAAGAAGAACAAGATGAACAAGAAGTCAAAAGTGAATTTTAGGGTTTTGAGAAGGAGGGCTTTACCAATGGTGACACCCTATCTTCCTAGGCTTGGAATTTGACTTGAGGAGTATCAAGATTTGGTGTTTGGCTTGAGGAGTATCAAGGTTTGATGTTTGGATTTGTGTTTGGAGTGAGATTGGGAAAGATTCAAGAGAAAATGGTGGCAATCAAGGGATTCCCACTGTTTTCTCTCTATATTTCGCCAGAACTTCGTTGCTATGATCAAATTGTCTTGTGTAAACTGAGAGAGGAGGGTTTAATTTATAGCCCTCTGAAATCCTCAATCATGTTCGCGCGGAGGGTATCGTCAGCGTGCACTGTTCATTAATTACAGCTCCAGGCTTTGGACAGGAAGAAAAATCTTTTCAAAATTTAAATTAATCAGCCAGTTTTTTGTTCCAGCAGTTTCTATCTTTGGTTTTTTGGCTTTTTTGAGATTCTTTTCTAGGCTTAACCTTAAGTGGCAATGCCCACTTTACCCTCACTTTGTTAGAAATGTTAGGATAGTTAGGAATTGTTAGAAATGTTATAACTTTCGTTAATTTTCTAACGAAAATTCTAACAAGCTCAAATTGGAGCACTTACATCTGGCACTATTGATTACTTGGACTGGCACAATTGAACTCATTCTTAATATTTTTCATTGATGTAGGCTGCTAAGGAGTCATGGGATACATTGAGGAAGGACCTTGATAATGCTGTCCATGCACACATTGAAAGACTTAAATGTATCAAGAAGGATAAGGGAAAAAATGCAGCAGATGAGACGGGGGAAGAGAAAGAGAATGAGGGTAATGGGGAGGGGGAAGTAGAAGATGATATTTTTAACGAGGAATATTTTTCTGAGATTGACAATATTGTTTCAGACATTTTGAAGACAACAAAAGCTGATATGGGAAAGAAAAGAAAAGGTTCAATTCCATCATTTGACCTTTTTTTCAGGTATCTGGTGAGGAAAGAAGAGAATATACAGAGCAGAAAGAACAGGAATTTAATGATATTTTTCGGGAGACAGATGATGATGATGAACAGATTGTTAGAGATGTTGAAAACATTATTGCGAATATAAATGAGAGCAGCTTTATGAGTTGTTATGAGATGTTGAACGTAGGTTACACAGTGGACTGTGGGGAAGCTAACGAGGAATTTGTATACTGTTCTCGGTTTATGATCAACAACACTGATATCTTGCGACCGATGTTGAAGCTGAGAAAGGAGGCTATTGACATGTGCATGTCTACACACTTTTCAAGAAATCTAAAGGAGTAAGCTATAAATTTATCAATACCCAAACAATGGCACCTTTTGTGAATCTATACACTTGTACGTAAAAGCATTTACTAATTTATTTTTCTTTTACAGCAGTTGTGATCCTATTTACACAATGTTCCATAGCTTAACGCTTGAAGATATTTTGAGCTTGAATGAAGACAAGGAAATAACTTTAAATACTATCGATTGTTGGGCTATACTTCTTAATAAGATGGAGCGAAAGTCTGGTAGAATGAAGAAGTTTATGTTTGGGCTTAGTAATTGTGTAAGTTCTTTATCTATGATGCCAGTACATTCAAAAATTATATTATCTATGATTGTTTGTTAATTAAATTATATTTGTGTGCATTTTTAAATTTGATGTTATTAATGTGTTATACAGGTTGCTTGGATTCAACGTACAACGAGGAGTTCTTCCGATGCTACATCAAAAGCTGGGCAAGAAATCACTGATAGTTTAAAACATTGGATTGATATTAATTTTGATGATGCTGAGGGTGCTGATTTGAGTGAAGTTAAATTGGTATGCATTGTCATTTTATACTTACATGTACTGGCACTTATTAATCAATACACTGGTATAAAAGATCACTTGCACTGGCAGTAGGAAACAATTGATGCTGGCACTGTGAAAATATAATACTGGCACTTTCAAACAATTGATCCTGGTACTTTCAAACTCTGATGCTGCTCGCAGTTCTTCTTGCCCTGCCATAGAGGTGACAATAATAATGGCCATTACACACTTTTTGTTGTCAATACTAGGGGTGTTCACGGTCCGAATTGGTTCGGTTTTTATCAAAATTTCAAAAAAACAGGACCGTACCAATTGTTCGGTTCTGCCTAAATTCAGGACCAGGACCAGACCATTACATTACATTACAGGACCGGTCACATTGGTCCGGTTCCAATGGTTCGGTCCATGTCCGGTTCCATCAGTTCCACAAGTTACACTACCATATATTTTTCCTAAAGATAAAACATGCAACAACTATTTTTTTTCATGAAATCAAAATATAGGACGATTACATAAACAAAGTTCAAATAAAAATAATCAGACATACATCAAATTAACTGAAATAGAGGAACAAAGTTCAAATAAAAAATATAGAACGATTACATTACATAAACAAAAGAGAAAAGCATAAACATGATTCAGACCCTAATAACTAAATTCAGATGCAAAATTGTAAGAAAATTGAAAATATGAGTAGATTGGATGGATAAGGTTACATCAAAATTATTTTATTTTTTTTAGAAATTAGGAATTTGAAATTATATATATATATATATATATATATATATATATATATATATATATATATATATTATACATAATATATACATAATCGGTCCGGTTCGGGTTCGGTCCAGGACCATATATATTTTTTCAAAAATCAAGACCAACTCAAATAATCGGTTCCATATAAATTTGGGATCAGAACCAAACCAATTCTATTGGATTGATCCGGTTTTCATTGGTCTGGTCCGGTTCTATCGGTCCGGTCCGGTCCGTCGATTTTTTTGTTTAGCCCTAGTCAATACTGAGAGTCAATCGATTCAGTATCTGACAACTTGCCAATGAATGATTGGAAGAGACAGAACGTGCCAAAACTTTCTCATAGCATGGTAATATTATTTATTAATTTTTTTTTTTTTTTGTTATTTTCTTTACCAAAACTTCCATATTAATTTTCTTTGTTATTTTTTTTTTTTTGCAGCATGCACCCTTCAAACACTTCTTAAATCACATAAATCATCCAAGTGCTGCAAATATATCGAAGTTTCAGTTTGAGCATATGCAAGTTGAATGGATTTTGAAAGAAAATTCTGGTAATAATAACTGTGGAGTATACATAATGGCTGAAATGAGACAATTTAATGGCGCAATTTACTCATGCCCTGAGTTGTGTGATAATTCATCAAGAGTTCGTATGAAGGCCGAGATTCTAGCAAGCTTACTTCTCTGTGATATTAATACTGAACGGCATCATTTACTGAAACAGTTAGGGTTATTTACAAGCGATAAAAGAGAAGCCTTGAAGAAGAATGAAGAAGAAGAAGAAAAGAAAAGGAAAGAAGAAGAAAAGAAAAGGCAAGAAGAAAAAAAAAGAGGTAGAAAAGAAGAAAAAATCAGATGATGATAAGAGGGCTGGGAGGAAGTATGTAACTAGGAAAGCAACAACAAAACAATGAATTAGTTTCTTCAATTAGAATTGTTTGTATTTGAATTATTGTTTTTTTATAATTGAATTAGTGTTATTTTTAACATTTTTATTGATGCAATGTTGGTACTATTGAAAAACAACAATGGCACTTTTGAAACACTGATGCTGCTACTTTTATTAACTGATGATGGCACATTTAAACAATTATGCTGGCACTTTGGTACATTGATACTGGCATTTCTATACATTGATGCTGGCACTTTAAAATATTGTATTACAAAACCAGTGTACACAACCAGGCCTGGCACATTCAATAAAAAACACTGGCACTTCAAAACTCGCACATCGGCAATATATTTAATAAACAGAACAAGGCCTTTACTGGTTCATCAAATAATAAACACTGGCACATTTAAACAATGATACTGGCATTTTGTTACATTGATGCTGGTATTTTTTTATACTGAAGCTGGCAATGTTAATACTCCCTCCGTCCCAGCGAAAGAGCCACAAAATTAGCCGGGCACGCAAAATAAGAAATGTGATGTAGGAAAGAGAAAAAGTTTAAATGTTGTGAGTATGAAAAATTAAATAGGAGAGAAAATGAGTGGGAGGTGATGTAAGAAAGAGAATGTTGTGAGTGTAAAAGTAAAGTAGGAGAGAGAATGAGTGGAGAGAATAGTGATTTAAGGTTTCCTTTTTGGGAAAGTGGCTTTTTAAATGGGACGCCCAAAAAGGAAATAAATGGCTTTTTCGTTGGGACGGAGGGAGTATTAAACTACAAAACCAGTGTACAGAATCAGGCCTGGCACATTCAATAAAAAGACTGGCAATACAAAACCTGTGTACTGGCAATATATTTAATAAACAAAATCACTGGTACTTCAAATATTAAACACTGGCACATTCAATAACAAACACTGGCATATTTAATATCAAAAACTGGCACTACTTAAAAAATTATAATACAATCAGTTGCAACAGTGTGAAAATAATAAAGTTTGGTTACAAAAATATCAAATCAAGTGTTCATTCGGGGTCTTCGAACCATACTCATTAGTAATTGGTTTTCTCCGTTCAAACTTTGTTTTAGGTTTTCTTTTTCTACCTTTTGTATCTGCACGTACAGGATCCGTCACTGTAGGTGCACTGAATGTTGTGCTTGTTGAAGCACTATTATTTTCACTTGTTGTTGGTCCAACACCTTGTACTTTTCGGGAGAGTATTTCTTGTACTAGCAATGTATCTCTATTAAACCCATCTTCTAGAATTCTTCTTGCATCACCGTTTTCATGGCATGTCATCATTAAATTGTAGTACTTTCTCGCCATTTGTTGTTTCCAAGGAATTGGATTGTGTTGCTCAGTTGGAGTAGTAGATATACCTTGGTAAGTTTTATTCCATACATTTAATTTGGCTGTCTTTGTCCACCTTTTTTGAATGTACTCTTCCGATAGCCGATCAATATTTGTCAAGTTGAGAACCTTAATGCAATGAAAGCACAACCAACCGACCTCACTAAAATGATTGCATGTACAGTTGACAGTTATCTTTTCATTATTTCGCGAGAAAAGTACCCTTTCAAACTTTTCTGGATGGTTCTCATGAGCAACATCAAACAACTTGTTGTTTTCATCCAAGCAAAAGTCAATATTAAACTTTGCAGCAAAAGCTGCCTTGACCTCATTCTCAAAAAATCTGAATATTTCCTCCGTGTAAACCTCCCTTGCAGGTCTTATTAAAGCTCCATGTATTTCTGTGCGAGGCTTTGAGTTTATTGAATCAAATTCCTTTCGTTGCTCCATACTTCTCCAACGTTTTACCGTCTCATTGAATATATCAAAGAATTGTGTTAGGGACGTGCTTCTATTTGCTTTGAAACATATGGCATGATTTGTGCTCTCACTTCTCTGTGAAGATAATATGCCAGCAGAGAAGAAATCTTTACTCAATGCTGTACACCATTTCTCTCTTAAGCTATATAAACGATTGAACCATCTGTTCTCAAGAAGGTTATATTTTTCTAGCATTGAATGCCAACAATTTTGAAACTCAGATTCATCACTACATCCTCTCAAGCAATTGTTGAATTCCTTTTTAAATTCTTCATCTGTCTTTAGTTGTCCAAAGTGAGCTATAGCATTTTGTTGAATGTGCCACAAGCATAACCTATGTCTTGTTCTTCCCTAAAAAACCTGCCAATAATTTATAATATAGTCAAACACTATAAAAGAATAACACTGGCAATTTATAAATACAAGTGCATATAAATCTAACATTGGTACATTATAACACATGAACTGGCACTTACTAACACAAGTACTGGCACTGTCTAAAACATGAACTGGCACTTAATTAGACAAGTTCTGGCACTGTCTAAAACATGTACTGGCACTTACTAACACAAGTACTGGCACTATCTAAAACATGTATTGGCACATACTAACACATGCAATGGCACATATAAAAAGCTGTTACAAATCACCTACTATTAAATTAACAGTAACATAGTAAAAAAACAATAAATGAAACATTGGAAATAAAATAAAAGTTACCTCTTCAATCGCTTTCAACATTGCAAAGTCTTGATCGGTGAAAATTGTTTTTGGTTCTTTTCCACCCATTGATTTTACAAATTCTTTGAGAAGCCAAGCAAATGTTTCTGTCTTTTCATTTGTTAAGAAAGCACAACCAAACATCACAGTGTTCCAATGGTTGTTCACCCCAGCTATTGGTGCACAAATCAAATTGTATTTATTTGTGTCATAAGTTGTATCAAACACAACAACATCCTCATACAATTCATAATCCTCCCTCATCATACCATCTCTCCAAAACAAAGTACTGATTCTACTTTCTTTCCCAAACTGCATTTTAAAGTAGAATCCTTCATCCTGAATTTGGCTCATTCTATCAACAACAGTTTGTGCATCGCCCATTTCTATTTTTTTCATTCTCAATCTCTGTACAAAGTTAAGATGATCTCTTCTTGTATGCCCAACATATTCTTCCCCACCAGCTGTTTTTGCCAAAACATTAAATTCATCAGTTGGCTTGATGCCAGCTTCTTCAAATTGCTCTATTATTTTTCCTGTAGCTTCTGATATCGACCTCTCGCTACGCTTGAAGTGGTTCCATTCTGGTCTTGTCATCTCATGGTTGTGTTCAGTTTCGTGCCGTGCAACCACATACAAGTCTTCCTTAATTAACAATTTTACTCTCATCAGAGCCTGACAACCTGTCCTTTTAGAAGGGGCTTTCTTTTTCCTCAATTTCCTCTTTGGGTTTTCAATTCTTTCCAATGGAGATGGAATCTCTACTTTACCGACTTCTATCGGAGCTGGAACATCAATTTCATTTCATCTTTGTGTGTATCCTTGGCATGAACACATAAAATATTTACCTATTGGCTTTGTGTTTTCTTAGAGACGCGCAAGGTTGTCATTTTAACACTGAATCCCAATGCATTGGAATGGTCCTTGTACAATTGATACAGTTCTTCCCATGTCTTTGCTTTTATACCCAGCAGTGATGAAGTAATATCAATATGGCTTGCTGCAAATAAAAATAAAAAATTAGATTGGCAATAACATTGAAAAAAACAGATGCTGGCATATTATATTGGAAATACTGGTACTTCAAATAAGTAATACTGGCACTCCAAATAACACTCACTGGCACTTCAAACAACAAAGTAAAACTGACAATCCAAACAACACACACTGGACAATATTATAAAAAATACTGGCACATTCAAAAATTAAAACTGGCACTTCAAACCACACTAACTGTCACTTCAATAACAACAAAGTGGCTGAAGCTACAAATAAGTAACACTGGCACTCGAAATAACACAAACTGGTACTTATAATAAGTAATACTGCCACTCCTAACAACACAAACTGGCACTTCAAACAACATTCACTGGATATTATATTTATTGAGGAAGTATATTCCGTGGAATATACCTCATTCAACAGTAATAAATAATGATAAGTTTGCTTGTCTTTAATGGTCAAAAAAGCATTCAAACTTACTATTGAATTTCAAGAGTAAAAAATGTGTACAGTTGGTAAGTGCATTAAATTCATTGACCAACTTTTTTGACTGGTTTCAAGTACTCAGCCTATATAAATCTGTCCAATTTTGTTAGTTTATATATATCAAGTTCAAGAAAAATTATACCTTTAATAATTTATATTGTGTTTTTATTATTATTTACATGATGAACAAAGGCAAGGGAAATTCTAGTGAGCCAACTTTGGATGAATCAAATGAAGACAAAAGTTGGAAAATATACATGGTGTGCTACCAAAAATTCAACTATGGTCATCTTGTTGTTTTGCAACCTTCTTCTGGAAATGAAACTCCCTCATTTCGTTGTCCATTGGAGCCTTGTAAGGGACTCAATTGTAGGGATAAGGATTACATGGGGATAGTCAATCATGCTCATGAGTTTGGCAACGCTCACAATATTGATGAAGCTGCTAGGATTCACCACAAGGCATTGGAAATGTATTTGGAATGTATTTTGAATGAATATGATCCAAAAAATAAATTGAATGACAACGTTAGCGATGATGGTGCAAGTGGTAGTGGTAGTGTTTAATGATAGTAAATTCTGTTTTTAATATTGTTGTCTTTGATGTATTGTAATATAGTTGATGTATTGTTATCTGAATGTGCTTCAAATAAGTAATACTGGCACTCCAAATAACACTCACTGGCACTTTAAACAACAAAGTAAAACTGACAATCCAAACAACACTCACTGGAAAACAATATAAAAAACACTGGCATATTCAATAACAAATACTGGCATATTCAATATCAAAAATTAGCAATACATAAAAAATATTAAACACTGGTACATTCAAATAACAAGTACTGAAAAGATACACACAAAGAGGAAATGAAATTGATACACACAAAGAGGAAAATAAATTGATGCTCCTAAATAACACAAACTGGTACATTCAAACAATATTCACTGGAATCCTAATGATGGTCTATCATATACTTGTGTAGAGCCTGGTGGGAAAACATATCTCTCTCTCCATAAGCTTTAGATGCCCCACGATCCTTGGCATACACCAGAATAGAATCCCAAGTCCATGATGACTTCTTGCTGTTCTTGAGGTAGCAGAATGGGCAGTGGAGTTCACCTGACTTATTCCTCAAACTATAAGATCCCTCCTTAATATCTTCTAAGATATCTGAAATTTTTTAGCAGCTCTTTCTTCTTCATAATCTTCAACCTTTTGCTCAGACTTGACTGACCTACTAGTACTCATATCAACTAATTGATTGCTTTTTGAGTTGTAGATGAAATTTAGAAATAAAAAAGAAGTGAAGTTTTAACTTATTTATACTGATAACTATTGAATCCGTGACTACTGCTTATGGACAAAATGGAACAGTACTAGTTGGGATAACTATTGAATCCGTGACTGTTTTTTTATTACTCAACTTGGAACACCTGTCCTAGTGCATGCATTTGAATTTGGCACTACTGCTTATGGACATGTGTCAATGAATTCAATGCATTTACCATTACAGACAAACTTATCACTATTTCACCATTAAAGACAAACTTATCAATTGTACACATTTTTCCAGGTATTTGAAGGAAGAACTGGCACTCTAGAGAACACAAACTGGTACTTTAAATAAATAATACTGGCACTCTAAAGAACACAAACTACACTTCAATCAACAAAGTATCAATGACACTATAAACAACACTCACTGGACAATATTATAAAAAACACTGGCATATTCAAAAACTAAAACTGATACTTCAAATCCACTAACTGGCACTTCAATAACAACAAAGTAACATTGGTACTCCAAACAAGTAATACTGGCACTCTAAATAACACAAACTGGCACTCTAAATAACAATAACTGGCACTCTAAATAACACAAACTGGCACTTCAAATAAGTAATACTGATACTCCAAATAAGTAATATTGGCACTCTAAATAACACAAACTGGCACTTCAATCAACAAAGTATCAATGGCACTATAAACAACATGTATTTGGACAATATTATAAAAAATACTGGCATATTCAAAAACTAAAACTGGTACTTCAAACCCACTAACTGGCACTTCAATAACAACAAAGTAACACTGGTACTCCAAATAAGTAATACTGGCACTCTAAATAACACAAACTGGCACTCTAAATAACACAAACTGGCACTTCAAATAAGTAATACTGATACTCCAAATAAGTAATACTGGCACTCTAAATAACAATAACTGGCACTTCAAACAACAAAGTATCACTGACACTATAAACAACACTCACTGGACAATATTATAAAAAACACTGGCACATTCAAAAATTAAAACTGGCATTCAAACCACACTAACTGGCACTTCAATAACAAGACAGTGGCTGAAACTACAAATAAGTAACACTGGCACTCCAAATAAAACAAACTGGTACTTAAAATAAGTAATACTGGCACTCATAATAACACAAACTGGCAAATTAAAAAATTAAAATTGGCACTTCAAACTACGCTAACTAGCAAATATAATAACAAAAACTGGCATAACCAATGTACTAGCATTATATATAAAAAAAACTGGCATTATGAAATTAGGTTACCTGTATCGTGATTATCCTCAACATCGTGTAGAATTCGATCAATTACAGTAGCATTATCTCCAGTTTCATCTTCGTGCTGAATTCGATCAATTACAGTAGCATTATCTCCAGTTTCATCTTCAAAATCACGTAAGTCCATCTTAACCTAATCAAAAATCGCCAGTATTGAATACAACAATTATGAATGATTGTAAATATATGAATTCATAGTCTATAATTGAATGTGAATCATATATCACCTAAATTGTCTGAAACGGAATGATTTTCGATTGAATTTTGATTTAGCTCGATGAATTTCTCTGTTGCGGCGTCGTAACTTTGTGTTTTTTCTGTGTGTGACTGTGTGTTTGTTTGGATTTGAGTTGACAAAAGACGGTTCAATTTTGTTACTGAACCGGTCTCCAATTCAATACGCGTATCATAAGTTTCAACCGGGTCCAAAAATACGTTTTTTCATAATGTTATGAAAAAACTAGTTTTTCATAATAGCAACTCGTATTATAAATGGTGTATCAATAACTTTTAGCAATAATTTCACACTAATTTAATTATCATAATGAATATCTAAAACTAGTTCTTCATAGTATATAGCATTATGAATGGTGTATCAATAACAAGTTTTAGATTTTTATTTGTATAATTAAATCAACTCAAAACAATAATCATTATTTATGGATTATAAATCAATATACATAAATTAAATTCACTCACATTTATGATCTATTTCGTGTGAATCTCAATATGAATAGTACAATATTCTTCCTCCAACAAATAAACATACAGATGATAACTTATTTGAGAAATCTGCAAAAAGTGCAGAGCATGGAAACCAATCCTGGCAACATATACAGAAGAAGATGATGATTCCTTTATAAATGGTTTGGTTTTTAGGCTGCGAAAGGTTCTAAAAGATGAGAACAACACTGTCATGAACCCTCGATTTCTGGTTCTGAGCCACACACTCTGATATCCACATCAAGTTCCGTATCTCCTGCTCCCTCAACCTCATGTACGCAAAGAACACACCATAGTGGAACTGCGTATTCGTGGGACGGAACACAATAATCAGAATTAGTAGTATCACTATTTAAAAAAAAAAAAAAAAGAAAAAAAAAAGGAAAATTGGGTTTTACTAATTAATAACTTTTAATCTATTACAATAGTGGCATTTGGAGAGTGAAATATACTGAACCCATGACCTTAATTGACCTTTGACCATAATTTTAAGTAAACCTAATTATCCATATGCAATTATAAAAATTGTATTGATAGTATTCTTTATGGTGAATCAATAACAATTTTTAGAATTGCATAGGGATAGCTAGATTTTCATAAAATTGTGGTACAAGTTTCTATGGGTTGACCATGAAAGTTAAAGTGAGAAAAACTTTCCGGGACGGAGGGAGTATCTAATGCCGCTTGAGCTAGAGCTCTGTGGCAGTATCACTAGAAACTTATGAAGAACTAAGTGGTCCAAGCAACAGAATAAGCATCAATGATTTCAGTTTCAAAATCTAGTTTACAAACCTGTTGCTCAAATGCTAAGCAAAGCCTCTTCACCTCTTCTTCATAGAAGGACTTGTCAAGCATTTGGCTTTCTCCATATGATAACTTGGCAAATATTGGCTGATATGGAGGGTATTTCTCCATCACACCACGAACCTATCACATGAAAACATGCAACAAATTAAGATTCATGCGGGAAACTACAAAAACCAAGCTAAAAAAGGGTAAAGCTATTATTCAATAATTATCCAAGATAAAGCATGTGAAAGAGAGGCATTGTTCAAATATCTGACACTCTTCCAGCATCTATATCTCATTTCTTTTCACACAATCATTGTCAAAAAGGAAAATAAAAATTTCACGATTTGAAAAAAAAATGGGCAGGAAAACTTCAACGAAAAAATGAAGGAAAAAGAAAAGGAAATTCGACAGTTATACCTGGTCAATATCCTCGCAAATTGCAAGTTCCTCATGGCCATAGGGGTAACTGTTATAAACAAGTTATAACACTTTCAATAAAGTTTAAAAAGGCATATAACTAGGGAAGAAATATAACAAGTTTGAGCTTTATTTATCTTACAGTAGGCCAAAACTTGAATACAATTTCTTACGGTCATCTCGAGTTAGCTCTGTTCCAATGCTGCTCAAGTAAAACACATAAGAAATTAAGTCAAAGGGGTAAAACTTCACACTTTCACGAAAATCATCCATTGCAAACCAAGAGTGTCTTTTTTAAACATTGAGTGCACCTGTTTATGGAGATATTAACAGCTCTTCTGTCAGCCTCAAAGGCAAGAAGGTCGGACATGATTTCTGCAGTTGCACCACCAAGTTTCTAGACGAAGCATTTGTGTTAGGGACTAACCTCAAGGATAATAATAACAGCCCGGGTAAAGATTTCATATTTGGAAAGAATTATTCCATACCTGACAAAACCTGTAGAAATCCTCTAGGTATGCCTTGTAAAGAGTATTCCTCATAATCTCAATGTTCATGTCATCCAAGTCCTGCAAACAAGAAGATTAACTCTGGGAGAAAAAAAAAAAAGTAATTACTCCCTCTGTCCCGGAATAAATGTCGCACGACTCGCACTTAGTCAACTAAGTTGAACTTTGACCAACATTTATTGATAAATTATTTATCTTCATGAAAATTTAAAAATAGTGTTTCTATTCATGAATCCATAACCATTTTTGGAAAGGCAAATGACTAATAAGGCCTGAAATTTGGGGGTCGTTCGTAGGATGGGGTCTGAAGTTCTAAAACTCGCAGATAAGGATCTAAATATAGGAAAAACTAGCAATTACGGGCTTTTTGACAGAAATGTTAAATTTTCCTGTTAAATCAGCATGTGCCGTGCACATGTGGACTTAAATGAAATTAATTTTACTATTTTAGGGGTAAATGAATATTTTAAACTTTAAAGGACTAAAAGAAAAAAATTTCACTAATATATAATTCACTAAATTAATTTTTTTTTGAAAAAATATTCCACAAGATTAGTTTTTTTTTAATTCATATTTCACTAAATTATTATTTTTTGAAAAAAATGAGAACTCGTGACAAATGTTGTAAATTATATATTAGTAAAAAAATAGTTTCACTAATTTTAAAAAATAAATATTTCACTAAATATTTCACTAGAATAGTAAAATATTTTTTCAGGAAAAATATTTGGTTTTTTAGAAGAGGGAGGGGAAGGTATATTTCTAGGGATTTAAATTTTAGGGTAGAATAACTTAGTGCCTACTCTTATATTTAATTATATGTCTCATTTTTTATGCTTACAAGGGGTGGGAAGATAGGTGACGTGGGTTCACTAAAAAGAGAGAGGGAGATATAATTTTAGGGATTCTGATTTCAGCTTAGATTATTTTAGTAAATTGTTTTTTCAAAAAATAAATACTTTAGTGAAATCATTTTTAAAATAAATAAAAATTAAATTAATTTAGTGAAATAATTTTTCAAAAAAAATCTTAATTTAGTGAAAAAAATCTTTTAGTCCTAAAAAGTTTAATTTTTTCATTTTACCCCTTAAATAATAACATTAATTTCAATTCATTCCACATGTGCACGACACATATTGATTTAACGAGAAAATCTAACATTTTTGTAAAAAAACCCTTACCTGCTAGTTTTTCCTACCTTTAGGCCCTTATATGCGAGTTTTAGAACTTCAGACCCCATCCTACGAACGACCACCAAACTTCAGCCCCTTATTTGTCATTTGCCCTCTTTAGAATGGTGTGAAGATAATCAATTTTTTGTAACTTTTTGGTCAAAGTTCAACTTAGTTGACCAAATGCGACTTATTATGGGACAAAGGGAGTATAAGATTATGGTGCAAGCAGCAAAGAATAACATGTACTTGTAGATCAGAACAGCCTAACAGTAATCATACATCAACAAGCAGTGATTACTCTTTTTATCGCACTTCCGTAAATACAGCTTTCACATTGAATGCTAAAAAACTAACAAATTAAAAACCTCAATCTATAATTTATGAAAAAAATTCCCAGGGGTAGCTTAACAAAATATATTGTTCGGACAATATCTAGCATAAAGGATCAACATCGCTGGTGTCAAGTACCTCAAACAAACAATGAGTAGAGTTGAGTTACTAAGTTATCACTTTAAAGTATAACCGGAATACAAAGAAAGCATTACCATCTTCCTCTCGATCAAATTCTAGTGATTCCAAATTAGATCTCCCCTTGTCAGTTGTCCCAGAAAAGAGAAAACGAAATAGAAAATGTATAAAGAAAGAAGTTGCTTTGTTTATAAGGCACATTCTTGATTTTAAGGACCTACAATCCAATACATATTAGCCAAAGTGCCGGTCACTTCATGCTATGCAATTCACATTTTTCATTTTGTAAAGTTAGATTCAAAGAGAAAGGAATAACATCAATATGTGTAGATCAAAAAGGCTATAGAATGGGGATCTCAAGTTAAAGGTCAAATTGCAAACAAGCCACTGTGGTTTAACCTCATTTGTAGGGACTTCTGGGATCCAACTACAATGCAATATCGTGTTACGGCAATTATATCCGTTAAAATATTTCTCACGAAACCAAGTGCAGCAATCAACCAAACTAGCTACCTTCCAGCCAGCAGAGAATTTGGTAAAGATGATGTGCCCCATGACTAATAAAATGACCCAAAGCCTCCTAATAAGAGAGAGCACGCACATATATTTGTGCATGCGCCTCTTTTAACCCACAAACGGAATATGCACATCTTTTTAACCCCAGAGATCAGAGTGCCATTGCAACAATGTGAAAACAACAGCAGGTGTAGTTAACTTGATCAAGGCACACAGGGAAAAAAAGTCGGTACCTCAGATGTGATGCATTCAGAGAAGTATGGAGCTAGTGGCGTGTCAACAAGCACCAGCCTATAAAGCTCCCGCATATTCTGAGCAACTGCTAGGGTGCCAATACTGAGAAGAGCACAGTTCGAGAAAGCGGTAATATTGTTAGAAGTTGAAATATATACAAAGGAATGCGCTGAGGATGCATTACCTGTCAAACATTCCCAATGGGTGGCATTTCTCTAACAGTTCCTGAACATCCCTCTCGTGCAAAGTTCCAGTAACGATAAGGACTACATTGTCGATCATGTGGCCGTATCTGATAACGGCACGATATAAGATTGAAAGTTGATTCACAAATAAAATTATTTTGCTATTGTTCTAAAAACTAATGATGACATACAATGCTCTAAGCCAATTATGTCTTTAGATTTAATCAGCTTCGGAAGATAAAAGGATACACTAATGTAAGAGTTCTATGCGTTAAGACAATGAGTGGCATCCTCACCATATAGTCTATAGCTACCTTTAACCATTTTTCTATGTAAAGATTTCTGTGATTTCTATTGGTCATCCTCACCAACTAATCAGAATAGAAGCTTATGCTGTGAAAGAAAGTTTAACATGATTCAACTCTATAGGTAGCTTCATGACCCAATTCCTCTTGATAGAGCCTCTCAGCCCAAACAAGCATACATTATATTGTTCTCGCACATCCCTAAGAAGCTACTCTAGGACTATTTCTCAAGGACTGAAAGAACTTGGAAAATGTGAAGTGACTATCTTAATTCTTAAATGTTTCCCGGTTTTGAATTTTAAAGATCAGTTCGTGTGAAATAAAGTTATATCCCCCGTCCCTAAATGAATGTCCATTTTTGGTTAAGTTAATAAATCCCCATTAATAATCATCATGTTCTAATTTACACTTGCAATCATGTTGTCATATGGTGAGATCATTATATGTACTTATGTATATTTGCTACTAAATTGCTTAGATGTGAACATTCTTTAGTTTCCCTTAAAGTCAAAGATTGACATTCGTTTACGGATTGAGGGAGAACATATTTTGTTGTACCTCATCAATGTCACCATATCTGTATTTTTCATCGTGGATAGGGAAATCTATTTAGAGATAAAGTAATTTACGGTCTATTTCTATTTTGAGGATTGTTGGATGTATTTTGAAAGTAGTTTTTAACATACCCCTCCGCCCCGTAATGATAGTCCTACTTCTTTTAATGGTCACTTTGATTGAAACTTTAGGAAGAAATAAATATCTCAATGAAAATCTAAAACTTGTAATTGATACACCATTAAAACACTACCAAGAATTTTTTTTTTGACTTTCATTATAATAATTAAATTGATCTAAATTATTGATCGAAGTTCAATCAAGTTTACCACTAGAAAGTGGGACGATCTTTATGGAATGGAGGGAGTATAACTTTGCTAATCTGTACCTATTTGAATTCCGATAATTATGTCACTCTAGAAGCGAAAATAAGGGATTAATTAATCTTTCATATGCAGTTGTTGCATTACTTAATGGCGTCAATAGTGTTGCTGGATCAGCTTCAACTGTTCTATGTTTTCCTTTTACAATGGATTTCTCGTCTATCAAATTTCCAAATAACTACATTGTGCCAGTAGATGGAGGTTCACAAGTAAAATATAACAGAAAACATAAATGAACTATAACTAAATATATAAAGATGAGGAAAGACAAAAAAAACACATACGTGATATACTCCAAGAAGGTCGACAAAGGCTCAGTAGCTTGGCATAACATGTGCTTATACTCATCAACCAGTTTAAGAGTGCATTTCTCCACAATAGTTGTTGTATGCAACGGAGAAGGTTCTGCAACAAAATCATATAATCCACTTTAATATATGAACCGGAACAACCCAATTCAAAAGGTTCAGCAAGATAACCAAAATGGCTCTATACATTTTCAAGCTAGTTAGGTAGCTGAAACTATAAACATGGCCTGAGACTCTGCATTAGCTAAACAATGTAAAGGCCGAATTGACATTTAGTTCTCATAAACTGTTGCTTAGAGTTACAATCCACACAATATTTGAGAATTAAGAAATAAGAACTTTTTCCATAGAAGAACTAGAAAGATTAAGTACATCACATATTGAGAGGAGGGCGCATGTAGCATTAGCAGTCTACAAGTTGGTGACGAGATCGATCTTATCTATAGCAAAACTCAAACCCAAGATTTAGTCATTATTCCTACAAATTGTAACCTAAAGAGTAACATATCTCCATAAACATGAGAAATCCACATGATGTGCAACTTTAAAAACTGGAACCAAATATCCTCATCTACGGACTTACTAATGGCAGGAAAAGCACAGAGCCAGTGGCAATGAAGAATTGATCAAAAGCAAGGTCGAATTTTAAGTGAATTCTTAAATTTGATATCAGTAAGACTTGAACACAGATCACATCAAAAGCCCAATTAATTAAAATCTAAATACGATTTACAAATACATCAATACAGAAATTAAAAAAAAAAACGAATTAACTGAGCTGGAATGAATTAGAGGCAGTAATAATATGTTACCGTTTTGGAGATAAGGGCCGTATTCGGTGGCGGAGAGGTGCATCTTGATGTCATCAAGGGTTTCGCACTGGCAGAGATTGTTGTAATCGGCAGTGGTGAGCAATCCAGATCTGTGTCCCCTGACGATGGCTTCCAGGTAACCACCGTGAATGTTGAACGTCATCGCTTCAAATCCATACATTTTTCCTGCCTGAATTGAATTGAGATCTGAACAATTCAATATTCAAAACCCCCTTCGTCAAACCCTAACAATGCACAGAATGGGGGAAGAAAATGATTGCAGGGTCAGAAGTGAAAAAACAAAAAAACCGAGGGGGATCAGATAAATTTGCTTGGTCGAAACTCGAACCAACACGATTGATATTTTGATATTTAATCTAAAGATGGATACAGATACAGTCGTCCATTTTTGGGCGTTCAGCACCATTATATAAACCTCTGTTCTAATGTTCTAAAAGATAAAGCACGCTTGCAGGTCGCAGTCATTTTGCCTCTCCAACGCCTGGAGCCTTTCACTCTGTCACTGTCTCGACTAATCCCGATTAGTTTCCGACTAGTCCCCGTCTAGCGCTTTTTAGAACCTTGATATAAACTAGTTCATAGCCCGTCAAAATTCAACGGGAATAATAAAGCTAATCAATTAAGAAAAATTGACGTAAAGCTTTTTCAGAGAGAGAGAGTCTTAAAATTATAGTACAGAATTAAAGTTTGGACCTCTTCAACAACCAACTGGAAACATCTATTAAAATAATCAAGTAGTTTTATGAGGGTTTCATTCATTCAATTCTTTAAAATCAAACCATATATTAAGGAAGTTTGGGAATTGAATGATAAATGTCATCTATATCTTATTACAACCAACTGCAGTGATATCTGTGGCTACGTCATCATTGACGCCACCGCTGCCATCTAAATCATTATCACTTGAAATTATATTTCTGGAGGGTGTGAGTTCTCAGGCATAACATCTGCTTCATTCTCATTTAAATGCTCCTCAGCCATTTTCTGAAAAAGCAAACCAACTTAAGTGTGTGCAAAAGTATACATTATATAACAACAACCACACAACCACAAATATATACAATTCGCAAGCATGTACACTTGCATACACCAACAAAAATATCATTTTAACGGCCTACAATACACAAACAAACAAAAAAGAATTTTGAGATTTCAATATTGTCTTATCAGAGTCATCAGACTACAACCAAGATGGATATTGAGAGCCATGTTAAACCACACTTCAGTAATATTACGATCCATCAAACACTAAGCAAATACTACGAATCAACTTTCTTTGAATCATTACCGAAACCATAAATGGGGTATGTTTTTAGAATTCTTTCTAAGTTAATTGCTAAAGAAATGTTTTCACTGTAAATTCATGTAGGTTCTTCGAGACAGGATTACTTCGCTTGAAGCTGCTAATGAGGATCTCTGTCGGGAGCTTCATGAGTGCTGTAGGAGGGGCACTGGCATTGATCACCGGAAACACCTATTAAAGTATGCCTTTCATCTTAACAAAGTTAAAAGGTTATTCAAAAAATATCACGTATAATCTGTCGTCAAACTACTATTAAAAGTTTCATTTATTCGATGTATTAAGAGTTCTATCAATAAAAAATAGGAGAAATATAACCTTGCAATTTTGTCGCAGAGTGCGATACCTTCTCAATGAAAAGTGAAGGGCTTAAAAGGGGCTTGCAAAGTGTGGACTCATCTGATTATCAAATGAGTGAAAGCGGTGTGATCTCTTTCTTACCTAAAGTTAGCTTGACAGTCTTAGTTTATACTTATACCAATCCAAACTTCTTTAATTGTTTCCCATTAACTAAACTGTCTGATGGGCGGCAGTGTGTACTGATTCTGGGTCCATGGATGAAGAAACGGCAAAAGAGTGGGAGCACACTCTTCTGCAAGATTCAATGGACAAAGAGTTGAATGAGTTAAACAAATGGTTAGAGCAGAAGGAGGTATATTACGAACTCAATATCAGTTTGACTATCATGAACAATGATACTTTAACTTAATGAAAGAAAGTACCAAATTTACCCTTATTAGTTGTCTCTCACTCCTACGTTACTTAACTCAATAAAACAGTTAATAAAGTGCACCAAGTTCCAACGTAAGGGTAAAAGTGTTTGAATACTTTAAACTCAAAAGCGACCAAATTCTTGGTCCAAAAGCGACAACTATTTTAACTGAAAGGAAAGGAGTACTCACATTTGCATTTATCCATCTCTCATGAATCATATCTTTTCAATCCATTATCTTTATATTGTCTGCATCTTACATAGTTATGAAACATTGTGCTTAATGTGGTCTTTATATTTAAGAATGTTAATTTTTTTTGGTACAAATTTAAGAATGTTAATACAGTCATTGGGTTAGCCTCTTTAGTGTTGTTGACAGGCTAGAAATTGTTCCCATGTTAATTTCTACCCTTAATTTATCTGCAGTCAGAGATGAAACTTTTCGAAGGATCTGACACCATGACTCTTAAGCAACACTTTGGAAAGAAAATAACGGAGCTTGAGGACGAAAAAAGAATGGTGCAGGTATGTAAAAATAAAAAAAAATCGACATTCATTTAGGGACATAGGGTGTAAAGTATATCATAAGTTTGTATTATCTGTGCCATAAGATTGATTTCTGATTGCTGATTTGTTTATGAATGCAACAAGAGAGAGATAGGCTACAGGCTGAAGTGACAAACCTCTCCACTTCTTCTGATGGACAAACCCATAAATTGCAAGATATGCATTCCCAGAAATTAAAATCTCTCGAGTCACAGGTCATTAAGTGTTTGCTTAAGATGCCTTATCCATTGGAATCAAGAACTTGAAACGATTTACTTAAAGACAATATTCACTTATGTAATCGAACTAGTACATGCCCGTGTCCAAGGACACGGGTTTTGTTTTTTTTTTTTTTTTAATTTTTTTTAACTTAAATATTTTTTTAAGGGCAAAATGGGAAAGAGACAAATATATGAGAGCAAAATGGAAAATTTGACACTTGAAACTATTCATAGTACTATTCATTGCTTAGTTGGCATGGTGCCATTTATAATATAGATACAAAACTGAAGTACTAACTGTAAATCTACCCGACCAATCGTAATTCATGGGACCAACCATGCGACACATTAGTTATTACATGAAACAATTTGAATTTGTAGGCCCTCATCTATCAAGGGAGAAGTAAGCATTGTTAATATTGAAACATCATTTTAAAACCAATTATGAGAAGACTGCAGTGTATGAAGGAAGTGTCAATGTTGTGAAGTCAAAACATTTTTAACACTTATATGAGTCGTATACTGGCATGGAATACCTACGATCATCCAAATTTTTAACACATTTATCGATAAATGGAAAATATCAAGTAATCATGTTTGTGTGTGTATTTTCATTAGTTACCTGAATAGTCTCCGATCATAACATCAGTAGCATTGGCATAAGGGCCTACAACGGCCAACGTTTCAAACACTGAAGATGTCAATGGTAAAGTTCCATTCTCGTTCTTTAGAAGAACTAATCCTTCTTTTGCTTCTTACGTTGTTACCAATATGTTCATCAGAACATATATCCTCCTTACCAAGAGCGGCATATTGTGGGCTTCCATCAAAAAACCCGAGCCTCATCAGTACAATGTAGAGATTCATCAAAACCTTATCTATTTCAGCTTCCCTAAGCTTCCCTTGTACCACAGCATTCCCAGCATATTTGGAATAGAAACTTCCGCAATCCAAATCCAATCCTAAAATATTTAAATAAAAGATAACACAATTAATGTCAATATTACAACATAACCTCAATGTATAAACTCGATTTATTTATATAAAAGTTATTTAACCTGCTTTAAAAGCTTGGGAAACGGCATCCTCAGGCTCGTCATGCAACCAGTTTTGGTTCTTTATCATTACTTCTACAGACTGAAACTATGTACCTAATAACAAAGACAATATTTTTTTTGGACAATCATTTTGGGACGGAGGGAGTAGCAATTAAAATTAAAATTTGAGGTTAAGACAATCAGAGACATTTTGTAATTTGCAATGCAAACTAAAAGATTTAAGTTTGTTTTTTTTTTTTTGAAAGAAAAAGATTGAAGTTAAGCAACCTTTAGACAAGAAGTAATAGTATTAAATATGATTCAACTCTACCCTGGTGGGGGACCTAACCATGTGCTCTCTCCATCTCTAAATGAATGTAGATTTTTTTATTCAAATTTGCTCTTGATCAAGAACAAATTTGAAAAAAAAAAATCGACATTCATTTAAGGACAGAGGGAGTATAAAATAAATTTCAAAAAGACCATATTATACCCGCGTAGCTCTCATTAACCCTAGGAAAATCTACGACAGATTGCGACAGCCTTCTTTTGCAAAGCAAGACACTGTTTTCAAGTTGATTCTCATCTCGTACCTGAGAAATCACTTTCAATCAGGATCTGAGCAACCCTATATGCCGTTAACATATCTGAAGGATCAGAACCTTACAGCTCATTCATGAAATTCTGTAGCTTCTCCTTAACAGCTCCATTAACCTGATCCAAATCTGGATTCTGAAGGCGGCAAGTAATCAGAACAACCTCATCTCCTTCTTCCCAAGCATTGGCTGTAATAAAGTAAAAAATGAAAAAAAAGAAAAAAGAAGAAAAAGAAAGAGTGTTCACATTTAGAAATCATAATATAACTAATAGAGTACTCCCTCCATCCCAAAATGAATGACCAATTTTTTATTTTATTTTTTGAAATTTTCTCTTGATCAAGAGCAAATTTCAAAAAAAATTGGTCATTCATTTTGGGGCAGAGGTAGTAGAACACAACAAATTTAAGAATGTTAATACAGTCATTGGGTTAGCCTCTTTAGTGTTGTTGACAGGCTAGAAATTGTTCCCATGTTAATTTCTACCCTTAATTTATCTGCAGTCAGAGATGAAACTTTTTGGAGGATCTGACACCATGACTCTTAAGCAACACTTTGGAAAGAAAATAACGGAGCTTGAGGACGAAAAAAAATGGTTCAGGTATGTAAAAATATTAAAAAAAAATTCGACATTCATTTAGGGACATAGGGTGCAAAGTATATCATAAGTTTGTATTATCTGTGCCATAAGATTGATTTCTGATTGCTGATTTGTTTATGAATGCAGCAAGAGAGAGATAGGCTACAGGCTGAAGTGACAAACCTCTCCGCTTCTTCTGATGGACAAACCCATAAATTGCAAGATATGCATTCCCAGAAATTAAAATCTCTCGAGTCACAGGTCATTAAGTGTTTGCTTAAGATGCCTTATCCATTGGAATCAAGAACTTGAAACGGTTTACTTAAAGACAATATTCACTTATGTAATCGAATACAAAACTGAAGTACTAACTGTAAATCTACCCGACCAATCGTAATTCATGGGACCAGCCATTCGACACATTAGTTATTACATGAAACAATTTGAATTTGTAGGCCCTCATCTATCAAGGGAGAAGTCAGCATTGTTAATATTGAAACATCATTTTAAAACCAATTATGAGAAGACTGCAGTGTATGAAGGCAGTGTCAATGTTGTGAAGTCAAAACATTTTTAACACTTATATGAGTCGTATACTGGCATGGAATACCTACGATCATCCAAATTTTTAACACATTTATCGATAAATGGAAAATATCAAGTAATCATGTTTGTGTGTGTATTTTCATTAGTTACTTGAATAGTCTTCGATCATAACATTAGTAGCATTGGCATGAGGGCCTACAGCGGCCAACGTTTCAAACACTGAAGATGTCAATGGTAAAGTTCCATTCTCGTTCTTTAGAAGAACTAATCCTTCTTTTGCTTCTTCTGTTGCCAGCTCAATATGTTCATCAGAACATATATCCTCCTTACCAAGAGCGGCATATTGTGGGCTTCCATCAAAAAACCCGAGCCTCATCAGTACAATGTAGAGATTCATCAAAACCTTATCTATTTCAGCTTCCCTAATCTTCCCTTGTACCACAGCATTCCCAGAATATTTGGAATAGAAACTTCCGCAATCCAAATCCAATCCTAAAATATTTAAATAAAAGATAACACAATTAATGTCAATATTACAGCATAACCTCAATGTATAAACTCAATTTATTTATATAAAAGTTATTTAACCTGCTTTAAAAGCTTGGGAAACGGCATCCTCAAGCTCGTCATGCAACCAGTTTTGGTTCTTTATCATTACTTCTACAGAGTCACAATCTAAAACTATGTACCTAATAAAAGAGCCCTAATAAGGAGCCCCACTTTCTTTCAGTCATTTTATCAAACAACTTCCTTGCACTATCCAATTTAACTGTTATACAAAGATTGACTTGATCAAGGAAGATACAGTTAAGCTTGCAAACAACCCTATTAGAATTGGTTAATAACAGGATTAAACAAACAACTTCGGTTGAACCACATAGTAATCAATAACAATTTGACACAGAATGCAAACCCATTGTGGTCACTGCCTTTATGATAAATATCACCCCCTTCTGTTCTTTTATTACCATAAACCATTGGCAAATGCATAAAAAATAAAGGCAGTGACCAAAAGAACAGACGAATATTGCCGCCACCCCCCCCCAAACAAAAATTCTTCATCAAATAATATAAAACACATACTATATCAACTTCTCCGAAAATTTGGACATAATTAATCAGGAGAAAATATTTTAGAAATATGGACATTCATTTGGGACAGAGGGAGTAATACATTACCTGTGGCTCAAAGTCATCAGACAGTATTATATTTGAAGACTTCACATCCCTGTGGATAACCGGTTGAGCACCATAAAGCAGGGCCTCAGCTACACCCACAGCCACCTTATACCTCTTGCTCCACCCAAAAGCAATTGGATCCTTGGGTATGAAACCAAGTTGGTTTGGAATTCTGTCACATCCAAATTAAGTGCTCCATCAAACCTCATAGAAGCAGTCAGTGAGAAAATAACCTATAACACATTAACTTAAGTCAAAAATCCAAATATAGAGATCGAAAGAGGAAGGTGAACTAAAGACAAAATCAAAGTTTAGTACCTGAGAAACCACATGCAATGCCGTAAAAATCAACCACAAGTATTTACTGGATTTGTTTCTCCTGCAATATTACACATCAAAAACAGCAGCAAGCTTGTAAATATAATCAGTAGTGTTATATACAGAGACATCTACAAGTTAGCACATCCAGATTATTTCAACTTGCATAGGATTCCCAAGCCAATAACAACAACAACAGAGCCTTAGTCCTAAAATAAATTGACATTCAAAAACTGTAATACTCTAACCGTTCCTAAATGAATTAATGCAACGGTTAAAGGTCATAAATTTTGGATTACCTCATAATTTGTGAAAAACTTCTTTATAGACCACATTAGTAGTAACCTCGCTCGTTTCACCATCCTTTTCACAAATCAAAACTTTGAGCCCATTTTTGCTTGTAACTCTCGAGATTGCCACATACAACTGCCCGTGACTGAATACAGGTCGAGGAAGGCAAAGCCCAACATTTGAAAGTGATTGTCCCTGACTCTTATTTATAGTCATAGCGAAGCAAACATTTAATGGGAACTGCCTACGTTGGAATTTAACAGGGAATTTTGTCATATCTGACGGGCTCAACATCATTCGGGGCACAAACACCTTCATTCCTTTATTCTTTCCTGAAAGCATTCTTGCTTCAACTATATGTTTTCCCAGCTTTGTAACGATCATTCTCGTTCCGTTGCATAATTATGAAGCTTGATCAATGTTTCTGAGTAGCATCACTATACATCCAACCTTCAGACGTATGGAATGGTTCGGCAATCCGGAGCATTTAATCGTATTAAGAAATTCAACCGAAAATACATCCTCGTGGCCAGCAATATCTCCGTCCTCCTTGCTGATGCTATTAGAACTCATATACAACACTTCATCACTGGGCAACATCGACATCACATAATCATTGATAGTATCTACTATCTCATTAGTTGGTGCCAAAATTGCTCTATCCTAAAAAAATCCATCAATGCGCATATTGTGTAATATGTCAGGATACGTGTTTTCAATGATGGTTGCAATAGGATCAGTTGTATCTCTTATCAAAATATCATCGGGTAACTTAATGTCAACTTCTCCATCATTTTCTTCACCGACATCCCCATCTCCTACCCGTAATATCAATTCAGCAAAATTTTTGATCTCTAGAGCATCAGAAGAAGAAGAGGAACGTACCTACATTTAGGCAATGAATAAGATGAAACATTTAGTTTCTGCAACAGGGAAATGTAATATGTAAAGAGTTTTAAATTAGATCATTTACCTGCAATCTCATGTTTTTTGTCAATTTTAGGACCTCACACAAATTCCAAAGTTTAGATGAACTGATGGCAGCATGTACAATATCATGTCGGCTTCCTTTAGGCACAACAGGCAATATTTGCCTGAAATCTCCTCCAAAAACAACAACTAATCCACCAAAGGGCTTATCAGAGCAACGACCATCATGAGTACGCATAATGTCCCTCAAGCTCCGGTCAAGCGCCTCAAAGCAGTGCTTGTGGGCCATCGGAGCCTCATCCCAAATTATCAGCTTCGTTTTCTTTAGGAGACCACACAAATCAGAACCTGGCTTAATCTTGCTGCAAGTTGAGCTTTCATCTACTTGTATGGGTATGCCAAATCTGGAGTGAGCAGTCCCACCCCTCGGAAGTAGCAACGAAGCTATACCGCTAGAAGCCAGCGGAAGAACTATATCCCTCCTACTTTGCAAGGTGGAGCACAATGTCTTCCATATGAAAGTCTTCCCCGTGCCACCATACCCATACAAAAAGAAAACTCCACCATCTCCTTTATCAATAGCCGTCATGATCTTTTCATAAACCATCATTTGTTCTTCAGTCAAACATTTATGTAATCTAGAGTGCTCAGCTTTCATCTCCTCAACATCATAAGACATTTCATCCAATATTAGCATATTCTCCGCATCAGAAATTACAAAATTGCTTGGTTGAGGCATATCTTTAAAATTTTGTAGACCGCTGCAATTCGCTGCCAATAACTTATCAATCTCAGCCAATGCACAATTTTTAACTTGCTCTTCACTGAGTGTCAAACCTATGTATAATAAAATAGATTGACATTAAAACGAAAAATGATAAAAAATGATTAACTAAATACTCCATCTGTCCCAGCAGAAGTGAAACTTTGAGAAAACTTGATCAAACTTTAACCACTAATGTAAATACAATATAATCCCTCAGTAATAAAATAGAAAGTAGGATTCTTACTTTGGGATATTTTTTCAGGCTGAATTTGCTCTTGATCTGTTAACTGTTAGTCAAAGTTTGATCAATTTTACCAAAAGTGTGCCTTCTTCTAGGACGGAGGGAGTATAGTTGAAAAACTAATCAATAGAATAAAAGATTGACCAAGATTATTAGTCAAAGTATGATTTAACATAATAAAGTATTTACCAGTATTGTTAAAATTCTTTTGATGCTTGTAGTTGACATCGTCTGACAGAACTTGCCAAGTTTGATTCCAGACATCTTGTGGCCTCGACATACTATTAGATAATAGTAGCATCGCGAAAAGTCTTCATAGATAATCCGGTGACCCCCATTGACTTGCTTCTTTTATTCCATCAACATACTCCTTATCATCGTCTAACAATCCTAGTGCATAACACGCTTTTTTGTAATCACCATGTACTATATTATTTACAGTTCTCAAATCATCGTAACACGTAGCACCAGCAATGTGATTTAACATCAGCCTCAAATAGTAGATTTCGCCTGAATTGATAGGGACATGATAAATTCGTCCAATTGATGTGCCTCTCCTTCTAGGACGCCATTCTCGCTTTGACTTATCCCAAACAAAATGCTGCGGAAATTCGTAATACTTGTACTGTCGAGCCTATGGATTCTTACGATTGATCTTCATCCACTGTAAAAATTGTGATTGGGCAACAATAGGCTTACCCACAACGTCCGTAAGATAATCGCCATCTCTGAAAGGAATGGTTTGGTCTCCCTCTAAATGGAAAGATAAGCGCTCTACAGCGGGTGTCCTATAATGGATATCAAATGCAAATATTCTCCACATCGCTTCACATGCAGAGACATATCGATAATCGATATACCTTTTAATTTCATCATTCACTTCAAAACCTACCCCTATTCTGTCACTTCCCTTGCTGATATACTTGAATAAGTACTTTATTGATTTGCTTTGATTACAGTATTCCACGTTGATGTGAGCCCGATACTTCAACAACATCTGTGGATTATAAGGCACAATATACCTATTATCAAGGAAAACTCCGTTTTTGTCTACATTTTCCCCAGTGTCTCTCCTCCGGTAAACATAATATCCGTTCTCGTCAACGGAAGTGCCTTTATTAAAGCTTTTGGGGAAGTTCTTCGTGCATCTTTTGTTATCCATGCAAGGAGATTTTAGGTTAGCAACACCACAAGGACCATGCACCATATATTCTTTCACGGCCTCGTACAATTCTGGATCAGTTTCTTTATCGGGGATCTCAGCACTTATACACTTGTCGACATCCTCAGCGATTAGTGCTTGGTCTTTACTTTTGAGAAAAAGAAGAATATGAGCATGGGGAAGACCTCGTTTTTGAAACTCCACTGTGTAAACAACTGTATAAAATAAAAAATATGCATAATTAAAATTATTGTACCAAAAATTAAAATAAGTGGTTTAGTTATTATACTCCCTCCGTCCCGGAACAATCTTCACAAACACTGTTTGCACTGGTTTTAAGGAGGGAGTATTATATTGAAAGTGTTGTGAGTGTGAAAATAAAATAGGAGAGAGAATGAGTGGAGAGAATAGTAAATTATAATGGTGTTGTGAGTATTAAAATAATGTAGGAGAGAGAATGAGTGGAGGGAATAGTAAAGATTCCTTTCCATTTTAGGTAAGTTTTAAATGTGTGAAGTAAGTTTTGGGACGCCCAAAAGGGAAAGTGTGAAGATTGTTCCGGGACAGAGGGAGTATATAGCATCCGTCCTACTATAATTTGTAATTTTGATCAAGTTAACCAAAATTATCAAAAAAATGTAGGACAGATGGATAAAACAATTATATTAACAAACGATATTCAACTATAACACAGATATATTGTGAAAGGATTACTTACGCGCATTAGGCTCGCCAAAAATTTTCTTTTCCTTCAAATCCTTTACCAATTCATCAAGCTTCATCTTAAAAACCCTACATAAAATATCAGCCCTATCTTCCGATATTCGCCCCTCCTTCTGAACAAATCTTGTAATTTTTGGCCACTTTGGATTGCAGGTAAACGTGATAAAGAGTGATGGATATCCTGTCCACCTGCAAATAGCTAACGCATCTTGGAAATTCTGAGTCATCCACCGCTGTCCACCGGTGTATGTTGACGGCAACACAACTCGTCTACCCGCAGACGATGGATCAGTATCTCCTCTTGAAAATGCATCTGTAAGTTTCCTATAAGTTTCGACCCTAAGAGCGGGTTGATTATGACGAATCCACTGAAGCCTCTGTGTGTCCATCATTATATACGCATCAACCATAAACTGCTGCAGTAGTCTTCCACTTCTCATAAGTTGGTGTCCTTCTGCAGACCTCTCCTGTAGTCGGAATGATAAGAACTCTTTCAAAGAAAGATTGGGTCACTTTGACATTGAAGGCATATTTCTAGGAATATCTGTATAGAACCCATCTTCCCCATAAACAAACAGCAGCGGGTACTGAAGAGGAAGATAACATGGGTTGAACTCGTGTATTTGTTTAAAGTCACCACACCACTTTTCAACTATAATGTCTCTCACATCAGGTGTATCTTGAATATCACCCTCGATAAGAGCTGCAACTTCAGAAGTTGTTGGCAAATTATACGTTCTTCCATCCTTAGATCGCTTTCCTATCAGTCGAAGCTTTACCTCACTCGAACCTCTCAAAGAAATACGCTCTGCAGCTGTTCTGTAAATCTTCGCATACGGGTTGTTTTCATCAACCATTTTTCTTAAGTCCGCTACAATTGAGTAGTCAAATTCTGAACTCCTCTGTTTACTATAAAATATATGCGCAAGCAATATATAATTAGTCGATATAATAACACAAAATATATAGACAAAGCACGAATATAAAAGGCTATCCAGAAAATAAAACATAGAGAGGCTTTAAAAAAATTAGCAATACTGGATCAGAATGCAGCAAAATCTTCAACCAAAAACTGTTTATAGTTAGAATTTGGAAACATCTGAAGTTGCACATTACATGGACTGAACCATCACAATGTCAAATTTTCTTTACATGCATAATTACTTTCATGAGTCGAGTGCCAACGATTATGAATATAGTGCATTTAAATGGTATTATTCTTGATATCAAAAGAGTTCAAATATGCTAATTTACTTGAAGCATCCGTATCGATGGCATACTCACAATGGTATTGTCAACTAACTGTGAATAGTTCTAAGAATTAAATAGCAAAAGAATATAAATGCATGAGAAAAAATAACAGAGTTCATATTTATTGAGGGCATAATTTACCAGATAAGAAGAATGAAACATAAACAGGGAAATGTTGTGGTTTAGTATATATAAACAAACAATGAGTATAAAGTTTATGGTTGAAGGGAAAAGGAATGAAAAAGTCATAGCCAGAAAAAAAACAAGAAAGATTACAAACTGAGTACTTCGTTTTGAAATATATAGACAAAGCACGAATGATAAAGTACATTATGAAAGAAACATATCCGACAGCTTTTATTCTGTTATCAACTTCATTTTCAGTGTCATAAATATAGAGTTGGGAGAATTGTGGCGGAGCTCCTTCATTGGGCAACAATGATCCGATTCGATGAACATTCTGACCTCCCATCTTAAATGCGTAAGGGCCTCTTCCTTGATTTACGGTCTTATCAATCGTCCCACCCATTGATGTAAATGTGTACATCATGTTGTAAGCACGTATGTTATCCATAAAATTTTTGCTTTTTTCGTGCATTTTATCTAGGAGATCACGCAACAACTCGGGCGGATGTTGCAAGAGTGGAAGTTGTACTTGCCCATGCATGCAACATAATGAGAATTTTGGATTTGTCGTTTGCTTGTTCTTTGGTATCCTCTCTTCGTACCAAAATAAAGCATGTCAATGTTCGCAATTATAATTTGGATCTCCAATATCCCAATAACCTGGATATGTAAAATAATCTAAAATGTACTTGACCTCTTTCTAAAGAAATAAGTATTCAATGTATTGTGTTTCACTATATAGGCAAAATACTATTAAGTGAAATCTTATTCGCAAATAAAAATCTAAACCATACCTGTGCTTGGTTGTGCAATCTCCTTCATTTTTTTTCCTATTACATCGTGATGTTCTGGACTTATATTCATCGTTTGTTGCCAAGTCATTTTGTGATTCTATCATTCCTGAATTCAGAAAAAAAATTAGAGATATGTTATGCTATGATATGAAGTATAAAATAATAAATCAGGAAATCTTTAAAAAATATATATCAATAGTGAAAATAGGTGATTTATGATTGATTTCAAGTACCTGTATCCAAGCGATTAAGCATGTTATTGCTCTCATTTACTTGATGTTGAATATTTGCATTTAAGTCTTCAAAATTTAAGTTTCTACTGAGAGAATGCAAGACTCGTTTACTCTTAATTGGCCTACCGGGTCTTCTTAGTTCAAGACTTGTTGGATTAGTCCCACACGGAGTGTTAGCTGCAATAAAAAAAATGTGTAATGATAATGAGTAATGCTATACCAATTTTTATATAAAAAATATTAAAAAACATAATAAGTACGGACAGCTTAAAAAACTATTTAAAATAGAAAAATGATCATTTTTTAATTTTATTTGTACCTGTATCCATGCGAGTATGTGAGGCATTGCTGAAATTTAGTTGATGTTGAATTTCAGAATTGAAGGGATCAGGATTCATGCAGTTGTTGAGGGATTTCAAAACTCCAACACTTTGGCTAATTGGCCTACCAAGCTTTCTTTTTTCCAAGTTTTTTGGGGCTAATACATGACACACATTCTCATCAACCAAAGGATAATTGTTTTCAGTTCCTTGATGTCGATTCTCAGAATTAGAGCGATCAATATCCAGTCTTCTTTTAAGAGATTGTAAACCCCCAAAGCTTTGACCAACCGGCATACCACGACTTATAAACTCTATGCTTGTTGGATTAGTACCTATTGGTGTGGTAGCTACTGATAGAACAAAAAAAGATTAATGATGATTAGTTATGATAAAACATATTTTATAATATAAAATAATTGAAAATGTACATGTAATATTCTTACCATTTGTAAGATTATATGAAGGAAATATTGGTCGTATTAAATGACTATGACTATCAGTAGGTGAAATTAGTTGACTTCCACCTGCGGATAAAAAAACAGTAAACATAGAGATTATATTTCAAAAAGCATTCAAACTTATTCACCAATTTCATATATGAGTGATAAAATGTTAAATGACAACTATATAGAAAGCTTACGATTAGAAATGTCCGACAATGCCTCTCTTTGGGGCTCAACTGAGATTATCGAATGCTTTTCCATCTCTTCACTTTTTTGTTGCTTTTGCTTTTTGCCAAATGATTTGTTCATTTCGTTTCTAGAAACAACAGACAAAGAATGAAGTGTGTTGCACAATAAGACAATATTGAAAGTAAAGATAAATAGCTTTTTAAAAGTACCCCTTAATTAGAAAATAAAGTGGTTATCCTAAGTGCACTAAAACTGCATTTGTAAAGAAACTTCTCACATTATGTACGGAGTGAGTATTATATAGGAGGGCTATTCCAGTGAGTATGACAAAAGTTTGGGGTAGTATGTAAGTATCAATTATACCCTGAGAAATTACACAAACCCCCCCTCAAAAAATATTAAAAAACAAACTTATATAACACATATATATCACACATTTACAAACCTCACCCCTCCTGTATGATTCGCCCGCAATTCGTCTTACTCGCAATTCGTCCCTCCGCTCGATCGATGTCGCCGCACGAAGGTTTCTGATTGACGGCGACGGCGTTGGTCAAGGCGCACCGGAAAGCCTAGGCGACGAGCGATCCTTCTCCTGTAGGTAATTTCGTAATTCACTCTAGGTTTAATTTTGCGATCTTGTTCCTCGCGCCTTCTCCTGCATCTATCTCTAGGGTTTGATTTAGCGATCTTCTTCCAATTCCAATTCGCTAGATTTGTCTGTAATGCATCGATGCTTTGTTATCTGTTTGATTTTGATTGCGAAGAAAAATTATGGAATAGTGATTTATCTTGATGCTTAATCGAATATTTCTATAATTTGGATGTTAATTGAAATAGTCTATCTCCAATTTATTATTCCCATCAAGATCATTTAACTATTGATGCGTCTTTTCTTTCAATATTCACTGTATGAAACTCTGAAACAACTGTTTGTATGCTCAATAATTGATTCTCTATAAATATACATTTGATGATCTGTTGATATTTTTATCGGAGATTGGGGTTCCATTGATTGATGGTATGATAGGAGCTGTAATTCCTGCTCGTACTTGGTTTGGAGCACTTATGTCTATTATTGGAGTTGAAATGCTTGAATGCAGTTGCTAACCCCCAAATGTAAGTGTTACTTCAATGATTTTCTGAGATTTTACATTCACAAATTAGTTGTAATAAATGATGGAGAAAGAAGATTCACACAAATAAATGCATATTTTGTGTGAACTATGTTATTTCTTCTAACTTGTCCAGTTTGCGAAACAAAAGAAGATTGAGTAACCAATTAAGAATCATCATGTCTAGCTGACCCACAAATATGTGATCATTAAAATACCAAATGGAATACCATAGTTCCAAATAAAATTTTCTCAAAAAATCCTATTCTTTCTAACCACAATAGTTTAAACTGGAAAAAATAAATAAATAGTGTACTACGTGAAAAAAAGATGACAGACTGAATACGATGCTAAACAATCCTTGTTGCCTATTTATCCAATTTCTCTTGTTTAATTTGATTAATTTCCTTCGTAATAGACAATTGTATCTCTTCATCATTGGAGGTAGAGTCTAACAAACTTTTTTGTGGAGTGATGGATGTTGAAGAACTGTCACACACAGATTCCAAAGGCTTATCATACATAATAAAAACGTAAAATAACATTTTCATAAAAAGCAAACTCTCAAAATGAAAGTGAAATAGAAAAATAAAAAGTAAACTAAGGATAAAAAGAAATTTACCTCATTATTGCAATTCAAGCAGGTCACAATTTCAATTTCATTATTCAATTTGGAAGCAACCTCCTGAAATTTAAAGCAATTAATGTTATGAATTTGAGCTTTTGTCTATAGCTAATGTGATGTAGTTTCTACTTACATTATCATTTATGAGTGATAAAAATTGGGCGATGATATCTGTATCCTCTGATAATTTCTTTACTGTGAAAGTTCGTTTATCTTGATCAGTATCTACAGTTCTTTGGTCAACATCAATCCTGAATAAGCATTGTCTTTCAAACATTTTTCGAAAAGATTCAGGTAGTTGGCCCTGTTGAACATTATTTTGTATGAACATTATTTTACATCATCATAAAGTAGTAATCAATCTAATAACAAAATAACAACAAATTAGCTACCTACGAGACATCGGCAAGAACTACGGGAGCCGAGACATTCCGAGCAAAGAAGATCTTTGTCGCATCGAATAAAACAAAGTGTGTCTCGGCTAGATCTATATCATTCATATCGGTGACCAAGATCCACGATTTTGAACCTAAAAAATAGGTAGACAATTAGTTCAAATGAAGATAATGATTATAAATCTTTTTATTTGTATATATATATATATATATATATATATATAAAATCAAATCCGTCAATTACCTAGGGATAGCATTGCCATAAGTTGTCTTGCATTTAGGACAGGTTTTACTGCTCTTTTCAAAGCCTTTAGCACACTTTATATTGCTACACCCATCATAGTACCAGGTGGCATGTGAATCCACATCCGATATGGTTGCCAATACGGAGTATACGCCAACCTAATAAAAATGATTATAGTAAAAAATATTAATGTTGATTCAAGAATATTTAAATGAGTATAACCTTTATAAAAAATTAAGAATATTTATAATATACCTCTGTACATGTGAGCAAATCACCAATCGTCTTGAGTTCTTTTTTTTTCAACCACAGCTCACTATTGATACGACTACTATCATTAGTGGTAATAGTCAAAGAACGACTAACCGATGAAGATCCAGTTTCACGCCTGTAAAAGTGATATATGAAAATTAACATAACTATACAAATTTGTATAACAAATTCATAGATTCTTATAAAGGTTTAGTGTTCATTTACTTGCTAAGATAATCTGCTACTTCAGGGAACGATGCATTAATATGCATTATTGAAGCATGCTTCATAGTACTAACTTTGGTTTTCCCTGTATAAATATTATAAAATTCACTCACATGATAATATGCCTTGAATCAGAAACGTAATTGCAGTTTAAGTAAATATACATAAAAGATACCTTGGTATGTAGATAGCATTACAAACTGCAAAACCAAAATCACTGGGCCTTCCTCGTTTTGTCCCCTATTGTCAATATACTGTTTTTTAACTTATCTCCAAATGAGGCCCACAGACGGCAATCAACTCATTTCCACATGTCAAAATAGTAGAAAGTAATTATAGAATATATCTTAATTAGTCACAAAATATATTAATTAACCTTTAAAGAATAAAATCTTTGAAACACATACTCATTATCTATCACCGAACATCTAACTTTCTAGCATTAAACCTCTGCACAAACTCAAAATCTCTAAGAGGTAAAATCACCTCTCCAATCACATCTATCAAATATTCAGCAAATGTAAGTAAATATCATAGTAGTAACTTTTATTTTACCTGTATAAAGATAATCAATATAAGCGAGGGAAAAAAATATGCGATTTGTAGTTCTCACCGACTACAAAATCCAAATTCAAACTCCCAATTGTTTGAAAAGGCGTGAACTCGAAACCGTTATCTGGAATTTGAATAGACTTGTCGACTTCAGACACGTCAGTCGCCAAACTCATACACAGTTTCCATTTGTGATTTAGTATCGCCTTTTGCAATGGTTGAACGCAGTTTTCTTCGACACCAAACTTTGAAATCTTTAGCATTTTTCCTTCTTGAAACTTATTTGTAAATTGGGAAGGCAATTTGCTAGGGATCGTTGCTTGGATTTTAGATTCCTGTATAAAATATTAAATATCATTAATTAATTAATTAATTAATTAAATATTAATAACATGTGGAAATAAATATATGAGATCTATTACCTCCTGATCAACCAATATCAGTTCAGTTGATTTTTTTCCGTATTGTCCAATCAGCTCCCATTGACGTAATATGCGGACATTAACGCTAGATTGTTTAGTTTTCTTGTCAATTGATTTGACAGAAATCATACGGCTTGTAGCCATGACCTATGTTGTAAGTCAATGAAATACATAAGAATCTTAATATTAAAGCAAAACTAAACGAAGCTTATATTTTATGGTAATCAATTGACGCCTAGATTGGTGTTATTTCAATCAGTTATGGAGTCTAATATTCTGTTGGAATTTTAGAAGCATTATTGAGTGGATATAGAATTCAAGACTATTTAGGCACTGAACTTAAGTCCACAGTTCTCACAACAGTTGAGGATTATTGATAGTTTCTTTCGTTGTTTGATTAATATTTTTGTGTGATTATGAGTTGGTAACGTGTTATTTGTTTTCAATAGTTATTTGAAAGTTTCTTTCGTTGTTTGATGGTTACTATTCAATTAAATTGGTTGTGAATGGTTTGTCATAACTGCACTTTTTAGCTGTATCATATTGAGTAAAAATCCTAATTTTCCCATTAGCTTTTGTTATCAGTTCCATTGTTCACTGTGAGAGAATCCGTTGTGAAGGTAATTTTCCCATTACCTTAAACATTCTTCTCAATTGTTATTGCAATTTGAGGCAGGTAGGTTCTGTAATGGGTTTAATTATACTGTTAGACATCCTTGATTAAGGGGTTGTTTATGGAAGAAAAAATTCTAGAGGCAGTTGGTTTGTTCAAGAAAATGATTAGATTGGGTTGTAGGCCTCCTGTTGTTAATCCTGGAACTGTGATTAGTGGGTTGTTTAGCCGGCAACACTGCCCTTGGTCTTAGGTTGCACGAGGAAATGGTGAAAGGGGATGGTGGTTTAGGTTTTGTAGAATGCACATTTTATTGTGTTATAGCATGATTATTGGCAGCTTATGTAAAGATGGGTTGGTTGATAAAGCCAAAAATCTCTTTTTGGAGATGAAGGGTAAAAAAGTTGCTCTAGATGTGGTTGTTATAGTTCTTTAATCTATGGTTTTTGTTATTCAGATTAGTGGAGGAGGGGAAAGGCTTGTTTAATGAGATGATTGATGAAGGTATCCGTCCCAATGTTGTAACTGGTAACATATTGATCAATGCGCTTTACAAAGAAGGGAAGGTCAAAGAAGCGAGTGGGTTGTTTGAATTGATGAGTCTGAGAGGTGAAAAGCCTAATGTTTTTTCGTACAACACATTGATGGATGTATTGTGTTTGGAGGGTAGGATGCAAGGGAGCTGTTTAGTTCAATGATGGCTTGGTAGAAACATCATATATATTCCCCTCTTGGTTTTGTTTTGGTTCATTTTAACTTTATATATTCCCCTCTTGGTTTATCTACGTGAGATATATATTGAATGCCCCTTTCCTTGTAATTTAAGGCGGGTAGGTTCTGTAATGGATTTAATTATACTGTTAGACATCCTTGATTAAGGGGTTGTTTATGGAAGAAAAGATTTTAGAGGCAGTTGATTTGTTCAAGAAAATGATTAGATTGGGTTGTAGGCCTCCTGTTGTTACTCTCTAAATTAAGTTCACAAAGTGAAGTTGGAAGGTGAACTGTGGGATGAACTGGTATATAGCTCAAGCCAGAATTCACACATGGTTCAAAGGGCTACTCGCTTATGGGACTCTCTGTTATCTCGTAAAAGTAAGTACTAACATCTTATAGTTCCCCTAAAATTTGGTTAATTTTAAGTTTTAACTGATTGTGTTCTATATTCCCAAATTGGATTGTACTAATTAAATTATATGAACTGATCATGCTTTTCGAGTGTTACTAATATGTTTTTCTACCTATTTATAGGAGAAGTTTGTTGTTGGCTACTGGTATCATTGTTGCTGGTGGGAGTGCTGCTGCATACTTGCAGTCACGGAGTAGATATAGAAGGCCTGATTCTGTTGATCACTGCAATGGATTTGGAGATAATGAGGATGAATCTGAGTCGGGTGATGGAAAAAATACTATTATAAAGAAAAGTAGGCTTCAGAAAGGAGGATTGAGGTCTCTCCGGGTCCTAGCTGCAATTCTGTTATCCCATATGGGACGAATGGGTGCAAGGGACCTGCTGGCTTTAGTAGCTGTAGTGGTAATCCCCTTATTTTTAACAACTCAAAGCTCACCAATTTAACATTCTATTATTTCCCCTAATTTTTGACGTACACGAGGCTTAAAATCATGTACGAGTTTACTGTGCAGCATTTACAATTATGTCTTTCTGCAGATGCTACGAACTGCTGTAAGCAATATATTAGCTAAAGTACAGGGATTCTTATTTCGTGCAGACTTTCTTTGACGTGTACCGAACTTTTTTCGTTTGATTCTTGAAAACATTATATTATGTTTCGTTCAGTCAGCTTTGCATTCGACCTCAAAGTACAAAACTGGGACCTTAAGTTTGCGGATGAGGAAAATATTGACGAGGCTTGTCCATTCGCAATACTTTCAGGTGGGTTACTCTTCTGTATCTATTTTTTCTTCTGTTTCTTATCTCATTTAAAAAAAAAATCTGAGGAATGGAAAAATACAAGGATATAGAATGTTAGAGGGAAGAATGGGTCTGTAATTTGATTGCTGTTTTGGTTGACTGAAAAGGGAGTTGCTGAAGGGCCTAAAGACAGTCAGGCACCCTCTTGTCACACTTACCTTCCCTCTTTTTCTACGACTCAAAAATTTAAACCATATATTATTGAGAATTTAGGATATTATGGGGATAGAAACATGAAATACATAGGATTATATAGAGTTAATAACATATCAAAAATTTTCAGATCTTCTATTTTTTAATTTTGTGATTTGGGTTTAGCTGAATTGTGTTTCTTGAGATGGATTTTACTTTTAATTTTTTTTTTGATTTAGGTTTACTGTAGTTTTTCGTCTCTTGTTTTTGAATGTTTATTTGGCCAGATGTGAGTGATGTGATTAAGTTGATGTTGATATTTGCTATTGATGTTGTGCTGTAGGTGTGAAGCCTCAGTTAGAGTATCTTGAACAATGCTTGACAGGTATATATAGTTTTTGATAGCATTATTAGTCTTTTGCTTAGCTGTTGTCCCTCTCTGTCCCAAAATGATTGTCGATTTTTTTTTTCAAAATTTGCTCTCGATCAAGAAGAGCAAATCAAGATTATTTACAGCTAGAGCTTGAAAATCTACATGACTTACGCAACAAAGTGAAGTTGGAAGGGGAACTGTGGGATGAACTGGTATATAGCTCAAGCCAGAATTCACACATGTTCAAATGGCTACTCGCTTATGAGACTCTCTGTTATCTCGTAAAAGTATGTACTAAAATCTTATAGTTCCCCTAAAACTTGGTTAATTTTAAATACTAACATCTTGCAGTGACTGAAACAAAAATCAAAAAAGAAAAAGAAGCTCCCATGATCAAGTAATGATGATTCTACGACTCAAAAATTTAAGCCATATATTATTCAGAATTTAGGATATTATGGAGACCTCTGTTGTGTTTCATAAATTATTATGTGAACTTAATTTAGAGGAGTACAAAGCGTTCCATATTACAAGTAATTGTTTTATCATCACATAATAATTTATGAAACACAACAGAGGTCTTCAAGTTTTAGAATAATAGGATTGGGGATATCAATTGACTCCTAGAACCACCTAGCATTCAAAGTCATCAATAAGAATCTAGGCATGTCCTTAAAGTGAAAACATGAATAAAGTTAATGGGGTTTGATGTTACCTTTTCTGAGAGTTGGTGGCAGAGGTGTTATTGGGCAGAAGAGATGCAAAATTTGGGTGGTGAAAATGGCTTCTTTCCTGTAAAAAATAGAGAAGAGACGTGAAGAAAATTATATAGAGGAAGAAATTCACATATAAAAGAGAAATAAATCATCAAATTTTGGGGATAAATCTGAATCTTTTGTAAATTATATCACTTTATAAATTTAAATTCATATATAAATAATAGAAATTATATAAATTCCGAAAATACTTAAAATGATTTTGTATTTGAATATAAATGTTTTCTTTTTTATCGTTTTCTTTTATTTGTTAGATAAGATTGATTTATGAATAAATCAAATAATTTGAATATTTTTTTTTGAATCTATGCTGAAAATTAATGAATAAATCAACTAATTGGAATTTTTTTTTTTTGAATCTATGATTGCCGAAAATTTAGGAGTTGATTACTTGAAAATTTATGATTGCCGAAAATTTAGGAATTGATTATATAGGTAGAGGTAAACCTAATATATACGGAGTATATTTCTGTTAAGATTGATTGATGAAAAAAAAAGATCCGCGAATTAAGTAATCGGTATACTTGATTTGGAATGGGTTCCTCTGATACCTCATATCTCCATAAATAGCGTCGGGTTTACAATTTTTAAAAATTTGAGGATGTTCGCTAATCCTAAAACTGATAATTCAAATTTATATTTGAATATAAATGTTTCAGTTTCAAAAATATAAAAATGTTTTAAAATACATAAAATGATTTTGTATTTGAATATAAATATTTTCTTTTTTTATCTTTTTATTGTAGTTGTTAGATTAGATTGAGTTATGAATAACTCAAATAATTTGAATTTTTTTTGTTTTTTGAATCTATGCCGAAATTTTATGAATAAATCAAATAATTTGAAATTTTATGTTTTTTTTTATCTATGATTGCCGAAAATTTTCTGTTTCAGTTTAGAAAATATATAACTGTTTTAAAATACTTCAAATCTTGGGGATAAATCTGAATCTTTTGTAAATTATATCACTTTATAAATTTAAATTCTCCATATAAATAATAGAAAATATATAAATTTCGAAAATACTTAAAATGATTTTGTATTTGAATATAAATGTTTTCTTTTTTATCGTTTTATTGTATTTGTTAGATTAGATTGATTTATGAATAAATCAAATAATTTGAATTTTTTTTAATCTATGCTGAAAATTAATGAATAAATCAACTAATTGGAATTTTTTTTTTTGAATCTATGATTGCCGAAAATTTAGGAGTTGATTACTTGAAAATCTATGATTGCCGAAAATTTAGGAATTGGTTACTTGAATTAATCTAATACCTAATTTTTAGAGAATTTGATTCACTTCCTCTTCTTATTATTATTTTGTTCAAATTAATCCGAAAATTTATGAATAAATCAAATAATTTGAAATTTTATGTTTTTTTTTGATGAAATGATTACCGAAAATTTTCTGTTTCAGTTTAAAAAATATAAAATTGTTTTAAAATACATAAAATGATTTTGTATTTGAATATAAATGTTTTCTTTTTTTATCTTTTTATTGTAGTTGTTAGATTAGATTGAGTTATGAATAAATCAAATAATTTGAATTTTTTTTAATCTATGCCAAAATTTTATGAATAAATCAAATAATTTGAAATCTTATGTTTTTTTTTATCTATGATTGCCGAAAATTTTCTGTTTCAGTTTAGAAAATATATAACTGTTTTAAAATACTTCAAATGATTTTGCATTTCAATATAAATGTATTCTTTTTTATCTTTTATTTATAGTTGTTAGATTAGATTGAGTTATGAATAAATCAAATAATTTGATATTTTTTTTTTGTTTTTGAATCTATGCCAAAATTTTATGAAGAAATCAAATAAGTTGAAATCCATTCACTTTGACAAACTCATTACCATTTAAAAAAATAAATAAAAATAACTGAATTATTATTGCAGTCACATTGCCTAAATGACCACAAATGCAAATGGTATACAAAATTCAGCGTTGCATAAACCAAAAAAAGAAAAGAAAAATAAACTAAAAACTGAATTATAGATGACATCAATTCGAATGATAAAAAAAATAAAAATAAAATAAAAATAAAATTTAAAATAAAATAAATTCATGAGTAACATTATTCCTAATGATGAACTTGATTGTTGTCGACATGAGTAATGCGCACTTGATCTTTATAGATGACATCAATTCGAATGTGACCATGAGGTAGTCGGCGTTTGAAAAACTCCACGGAGATGATAGAGACGACAACTGCATAGATGAACATATATATAATTAAAATAGAGATTGTTAAAAAAAACTGCATTCATCAAATCGAACTTAAACTAATAAATTAAAAGAATTACTTACATGAATTGAGGTTTCTAAAACAACATTCTTCTTTCAAATCTCTCACAAGTTTCTTGAATTTAGTTTTAAAATTACCGTACAATACATCAGGGATTTTTTCCTGTTCAAGGCCCGAACTGTCTAAAAATTTTGTGACTTCTGGCAAAAAAAGAGTAGATCCAAAGCTGATGAAATGTGAGAGAAGCCCAAGGGGTAATTATGTCTGGCGATACATCTACCTTCGCCGCAGTCTTCCAGCTTTTAGTATCAACCGACTGTTTATTTCATTGATCTGTGAAATTAACAAACAATAGATTCAGCCCAAATTTTAATCATAAACCATGTTAGAGTGAATAAAAAATGAATACTTGTTAAAGTGAATAAAAAAAATAGGATTACCTTCACGACGGATTCTCTCACAGTGAACAATGGAACTGATGGCTCTGATTTTCTGGCTCTTGTGAAGGACCTGTCGCGTGTGAGAAGAACAAACAGATGGAGATATGTAAGTGCGAAAATTGAAGCTTCCATGATGAGTTGAAACGAAAAACTGAATATTAAAGAAAAACTTGCGGAAGCTGATCTTTTATAGTAATCAAAGTTAATTTTCGCAATATAATGAGACTGAATTTTGAATTTGAAATTTACACTTTCAAAATATGTTGAATTATCTATTATCTATTAAAATAAAGCTAATCAATTAAGAGAAAATTGAATTATCCGAAATAGTAGGAATTAGGCTTTTATTTTTATTTTATTTTTTATTTTCGGTGATTACATGAAATAATGGCTGACCATTTAAAATTCAATTTTTGGAAAATCGAATTTTGTTAGGAGTTTATTTGGAAAATCGTTTGATTACTTGATTCAATTTTTGTTTAGTTTAAATCATTCCTAAAATAAATTCAATTTTTGTTATGTTAATTCAAGTAAATCATTCCTAAAATAAACGTTTTGTTAGAAGTTTATTTGGAAAATCGTTTGAATTTTAAATTAACTGATTCTATAATTTTTGTTTAGTTTAAATCATTCCTAAAATAAACTCATTTTATAACTAAAAATTAAATTTTTGAAATTCAAATTTACTTTTTCAAAAATTATTGAATTATCCAAAATTGTAGAAATTAGGAATTTTTTTTTAATTGTCGGTGATAGCAGGAAATAATTGCTGACCATTTAAAAACAAATTTTCATATTTTTTTAATTGGAAAATCTGTCAATTTTCTCTTCATTAATTGGAAAATCGTTTGAATTTTAAAATTGGTTTGTTTAGATATGTTGAGATTTAGAAAATCGTTTGAATTTTAAAGTAACTGATTCTATAATTTTTGTTTTGTTTAAATCATTCCAAAAATAAACTCATTTTATAACTAAAAATTCAATTTTTGAAATTCAAATTTACTTTTTAAAAATTTATTGAATTATCCGAAATAGTAGGAATTAGGAATTTTTTTTTACTTTTAATTGTCGGTGATAACAGGAAATAATGACTGGCCAATGATTAAATGCCACGTGGCTTTCAACGTCATTATGCCACGTCAGAAACCACCCTGTTATTGTCTTCTCCGTCATTGTCGTTTTTTCGAAGGTCATCTATATTTTTCTCTCCCTCTCCCTCTCTATCTTTCTCTTTCTTAGCTTGCTTCTCTCTCTATATATCTCATCTTTAAGCTCATCTCTCTGTTTCTCTTAGTGTGTGTGTGCATGCATGTGTGTGTGTTCGTCTCTTTGTCGGTGATAGCATTGCTTGGACTCTATTTCTTTGAGTTCCTCTTGCCATGATGAACTAAATTGCTCTCCGAGTCAAATACAAATTAAGTATTTTCACTTAAAAAAACTACTCAAGAGTCAAGACCACAAACGTACGTTGGCAGCTTGTAAAATAGACAAATAGTTCAAGGGTGTGAAGAAATTTGAGATCGATGAAAATAAGGAATAAAGAAGCTATGTATTACTTCCTCCGTTCCAAATTTAATGATAAAAAATTTTTAAAAAATTATCATTATTTGTTCTTGCTCAACAACGTGGTAACTGTCATTATTTGAATTAAAAGCAAATATAATTTTTTCTTGGTCATTCTTATTGGGATAGAGGTAGTACAATTTGTAGAAGCAACTCTTGGAGATCCTTTGAAATATGGTCCATCATATATACAGTAATACACAATTAACTCTAAACTAAGAAGATCAAATAACACCCTTGCCTTTACCAACCTCTTGGAGAACAGATTGAATGAATGTTTGGCAAAACTCCTCCATTTGCAATGGTCAAAGATCCCAACAACATTCTAAACTCGTCATCATTCCTCCCAGTCAATTATGTTATTTTAATCAAAACTAATGTTAGAAACACTTATTAGGAAATTATGCAAAAAGAAATGTTAATATTAAAAATGAAGTGTTTTAAAGCCTTACCTCATTTTATTCATTTTAAGCCTCATTTCATTAATCAAATACCCACATGCACAAAACCCTAATTGCAGAAAATAAATGTTAATATTACTAAAAGAAGTGTTTAAAGCCATACCTCATTTCATTAGTTTTAAGCCATACCTCATTTCATTCATTAAGATTCCCACCTGTACAAAACCATATTTGTAGAAAAGGCCAAAACTCTAATAACTTTACAATTCCTTCATTCTACCATGTAATAACTTTACCCAAAATTAAAAACGCTTCAGGAAATCATGGAAATGCAAATAAAAAAACAATTTTTCAATAAGTAGCTAGGTATTTTTGGTTGAAACTAAGTTCACTCATACAAAGATTCCACACTTCTATAAAAGCAAGGAAAGAAATACATAAAAAATAAGATAATCAAAACGGAGAAATAGAGAAAAATTACTTCAATTGCGAGATACCCAAGAACATATTATAGAGGTAGAGGTAAACCTAATATATAGAGAGTATATTTCTGTTAAGATTGATTGATGAAAAAAAAAGATCCGCGAATTAAGTAATCGGTATACTTGATTTGGAATGGGTTCCTCTGATACCTCATATCTCCATAAATAGCGTCGGGTTTACAATTTTTAAAAATTTGAGGATGTTCGTTAATCCTAAAACTGATAATTCAAATTTATATTTTTAAATCTCACTCCTTTAGAATTAGCTTTATCTATTGAATTTGCTTAATTTCAGGAATTAACTGATTATTTAATTTTGGATTAATTTAATTCATTCCTAAAATAAACTCATTTTATAACTAAAAATTTAAATTTTGAATATCAAATTTACTTTTTCAAAATTTTTGGAATTATCCGAAATAGTAGGAATTAGGCTTTCTTTTTTTTTTTTTTTTTAATTTTCGGTGAAAGGAGGAAATAATGGATGACCAATTGAGAAATGCCACGTGGCGCAGTGTGAAGGCTTGAAATTCTTCTGCTTTCATATATTATATAGATGGATATAGCATATTTTAATCCCGTATAATCTAAAAGTAGGTTAATTTGGCACATTCTATTTGTGACGCGACACAAAGCAGGATGGGACGGAATGAGATATCCCGCATTTTTTTTAATTTTAATATTAATTTTATTTTTTAACCTAAAAGATATTTTATTACTTAATCTTTAGTTTTTTTTTCAACTATACATTGTTTTTTGTGTTGATTAAGCTATTTTATGAAATTAAGAAGTTTTGATCTTGTTGAATTGTAAAAGATTAATATTATGTTTTCAATTTAATATTTTGACATTATCTCAGTTAAATTTTAGTTTTATAATATTAGAGTTTTCTTGTCCCGCATTGTCCCGCCTCCCAAGATAGATTTGGGACGGGACGAGGTATTTCAGGTACGCAAAAAATTTGGGAGGACCCGTCCCGTCCCGCATAGTTGTGGGATATTATAGTTCGTCCTGTCTCGTCCCGTTATCCCGAATTGACGGATCTAGATACAGAGATGCTTAATTTATTTAATTTTATGGCCACTTACCCTAGGATCCTTCAACCTAAGCATAATATCATAAAAGAATATCACATTTGCCAAATGTAATAAAAGGGTTCCATTAAGAAATACATTTAAGGCAACATTTTTACGAAGTACTCACCATACTGAGCGCATTTCAAATCACTTTTGACTAGTATACTAGTCCACTCGTGTAGCTGAACTATAAGACTAGTTCATCTCTTATAAATGGACTATGAGATTGAAAATGACTTTTATAGTGCAATTATCAGACTCAATCTAATCTGATAGCCAAACGACTCAGCTTCCAGCCAAAGTTTCCCAAAACTCCAAATAATAGTGATAAATAAATTTGATGGTTCATCTATTAGAAACTTTAAGATCGGTAGATGAAATATGAGACTTTAATTTGTATTCTTGTTCATTGAAAGCGATTCAAAATGTGTACATTCAGCACAAGTATTAGATTACATCAGAGACCAAAGTAATTTATTTTCTAAATACTTTTAAAAATGCAAAGCTACAACACCACCACTTACACAAGAGATTATGTATAAATCTACATCCGAAACACCAAGGATACATTTAACTTCAACACTATAAAATCCAACAAAATGGATCAATTTACATAAAATTGCAGCACACTGAATCTCAACTTATCAACATCATTCCACAAAAGCCTAATTTTACCAAATAAGTAAGAAGAGACAAAAAATGGAAGAAGCATACAGACCACCCATTTTTATCACAAATATCAAGTGAAGACACAAAGAGAAATACAACCATAAATCTTATGTTAATGTAGCTAACTTTGTACGATCTGTGTAGACCGAAGTGTGCGGTGGTCGAATCTGGTAGAGGATAAAGCCTTGAGCGTAGAGGCCAAATGTGGGTGTTGCTTTGACCGAAGGAGATAGTAATTATTCTAGCAGATTTGGTGAGAGACGATTGATATTGTTCTGGTGTTAAGTTTAGGATGATGAGGTGGCAAGGGGGATATAGATGAATGAGGATATTATGTGAGACAAAGGCATTGGGAGAGTGGTGTCAGTTGGGGGAAAATGGGGCGGAGGACGCGGCCGAATAGGGATTGGCGTTCTGGTAGTATATAGGGAAACCAGGAGGGAAAGGAAGGGTAGAGAGAGGTTTTTGGTATGTGGTGTTGGACGAAGAAGATGATATAGAGGGACTGAAAGCGTGAGCTTTTTGGGAACAATCTTTGTTTTCTTATTTTCGAAATACTTCAAAAATGGTAAGAAGATTTTGGGACTTTCATGGAAAGATTTACCTTGACTAGAAGTTTGTAAATAAAGTAAATATCTTTTTATTTATGTAAATAGTTTTATATTAGGACTAATCTACTAAAAATCTATTTCTTTGTGAGTGTGATTTATGTTTTCTTATAGGATTTGAGATCTCACAAAGGAAGAAGTGTTGATTGCGTGAAGATCTTCTCCATGGTGCATATAAATACAAGGCCATCAGCACAAGAGAAGACACGGATTTTGAGAGAGAGAAATACTTATTTTTCACATCTTTTCAACATTATTGTTTTAGGTTATGAGTGAAGGTTGTGAGACACATCCGAACTCACATCTAGTTTTTTATTGAGTTCTTTGTTTTACTTCTGACTAGAATAGGTCCTACTTGGGAAAGGGGAAGTGTTCCTATTGTAGAAGGTGATTAGAACTCGTTTAGTATTTTAGTCTTTTAGTTTTTCACTTATTCTTATTTTTGTAAGCATCAAAGTTTTAATAGTAAAAAGTTTTTTGGGCGTAAGCCTAGTTTGCTGATCTCAAGATCAGTAAGCGTATATAACCATCGTGTCATTACTTTATTCCATTTATTTCGCTGCATTATCTGTGGATGTGTGGACAGTTGTGAGACACATCTGTACTCACATCCGTACTCTGTTGAGTGTTTGAAGCTTCCTAGCTACACGAAACTTTCAATTGGTATCAGAGCCAACTCTCGATATATTACTGAGTGTTGATCCAGAAAGTGTAGTCATTATGGAATGCCAAAATCACCAAAACAGGCCTCCTGTCTTGGATGGCACCAATTACTCTCTTTGGAAGTCTAAGATGCGTAATTACATCAAAGGTATTGATGAAAGGGCTTGGATGTGTATCCTTGTTGCATGGCAACCTCCTACTGTGGAGAAAAAGCCTGCTTCTGGTGTTGCTGAGTCAATTTTCAAAAGAAAACCTGAAGAGCAATGGACTCTTGATGAAATACATGCTGCCAATTACAAGTCAAAAGCAATGGGTGCTATTTCCAGCCATGTTTCTGGGAATATGTACAAGCTTATCACTAATGAAAGTGTTGCTAAAACTTCTTGGGATATTTTGCAAACCCAATGTGAGGGAGAACCAAGTGTAAAAGCTACTAGGCTCAGAATTTTAATGGATAGGTTTGAAATCCTTCGAATGGAGGAAACTGAGGACATTGTGTCATATGCTGCTAAAATTCATGAGATTTCGAATGAGTGTACAAGTCTGGGAGAATCAATCTCCAATGCAAGACTTGTGAGTAAAATTTTAAGGACCTTACCTGAGAGGTTTAACATAAAAGTGGCTGTGATTGAGGAGACAAATGACACCAACACCGTAGGTCTAGACAAAATTGTTGGTATTTTAACTGTGTTTGAGCTCAACCTTGAAGCTCAGAAAAAGAACAAATCAATTAGTCTTGCTCTCAAAAGTGCTGCTGCTCTTCCAAAAGAGCTTGTGGAACTATCCTCTGAGATTGACAAATCTAATCTTGAAGAAGAGGATGTGGCTTTTATTTCAAAAAAATTCAGTTCCATACTGAAAAATAAAAGGATGAGTAAGTTTCCAAACAGACCTACTCCCAGTGCTGCAGAAAATCCAAAACCCAGCACTGAGAATGGATTCAAGAAACCAAGCCTTGACAATAAAAAATCCTCTGAGTCTGTTCAATGTAGGGCATGTCGTGGCTTTGGTCACTATGCAAATGAGTGTGCCAACACACTTAAAAAGAAGGGAATGAGCTTGACTGCTACCCTTAGTGATAGTGAAGAAGTTGCTAACATGTCTATAATCAATTGCCATTCTGTGTTTAATGCTTTTTTTGTAGAAATAGAAGAAGGAGTTTCTGAAGTGTCTGTGGATGTGACCTCAGATGTGCACACATCTGGTGTTACATCTGATCTAATGCTGAACTGTTTCTCTATAAAAGGAGATTCTGAAGATGAAGATAGGGACATTCCCTATGAGGAACTCTTTGCAACTTACAAGGAGTTGCATACAGATGGGATAAAGAGGATGGACAAGATTGAGGTACTTGCAAAGGTAAATAAATCTCTTTCTGATAAATTAGCTATCTATGAAGATGAAAAAGCTAGACTTTCAAAAGAAAATGATGATCAAAAAGATACCATTGCCAAACTTGAAGTCCTTGTGACCAAAAGAGAAGTTGAGCTTGAAAAATTCAAGAATGAATGTGAAAAAGCTGAAAGTACTTTTACCAAGCTGAACAAAAGTAAAATGAAACTTAATGAAGCTATTTCTATGGGTCAGCTTAACAAAACTAGTCTGGGCTTTGAAATAGGTAATTTTGTAAAGGAGGGATGTGAGGCTTCTACTTCAGAAAGTGTGAAAAAACCAAGTTCTAAAGAAAAATCCTTTTTGAGTGAGAATAGGCCAAGGAGGAGACACTACATCTGTCATTATTGTTTTGCTCCTGGGCACATTAGACCCTTCTGTTAAAAACTTAAGGCTGACAAAAAATTTGGTCACTTTAATCAGCCTCAGATGTGTGAGAAGATGTATGCACATCCGAACACACATCCTGGTAATCTGAGACCTCTGCACCACAAAAAGAAAGCTGTAAAGCAGTGGGTGGCCAAACCAAGTGCTACCTGCAATGTTGTTTACTCCTCCCTCAAGAGTACTGTTACTGGCTCTTGGTATTTTGATAGTGGGAGCTCTAGGCACATGACTGGGAACCAAGCTGTTCTCCTTGACTATGAGTCAATTTGTGGGAGGAAGGTGAACTTTGGTGGGGGAGCTCAAGGCAAAATTGTTGGGAAAGGAACCCTAGATGTCAAGGGTCTCCCTAAATTGCACAATGTGTACCATGTGGAAGGCTTGAAAGCCAACCTGATAAGCATCAGTCAACTGTGTGATGATGACCTTTATGTGAAGTTTAACAAACACTTGTGTGAAGTATTTGATAAGGACAATAAGTGTGTGTTTACTGGTCCTAGATCTGCTGACAATTGTTACCAATTTAGTGACAATCTCTCTTGCCTAAGCTCAAAAGCTAATGATGTCAGTCTGTGGCATCAAAAATTAGGGCATGCTAGCTGTAGATGTGGGCACCCGACCCGAAACCTAACACGTGTCCCGAGCCTTAGAGCCCAAACTACGAAAGACCACCTGTAATTTTTGAAAACTTTCTAACTTAACTTGAATTGAAACTAACTTTCACTTTAACATTTAAAACTAACTTGGGACATCTCCACTTGGAGGAAAAGTGATACACACTTAACAACTTTAAACCAACTTATTTACAAACATTTACAAAATTTCCCATCTACAACCACTTTACACAACTACTTACTTAGTTACCATATTTACAAAAGTTTAAGTTCACAATTACACTTTTACATAACTTGTTTTATCAACAAACTCCAACAAAGGAGTAACAACCAAAATACAAACCATCTAACCATAAACATACCCGACAACCCAAAATATAAGCACAAACTCCGCACCGCCCTCACTAGTCGGGTCCTCCTGTCTCAGGTCGATCTAAAACATTAAAGGGAGAAGGGTGAGAATGAATCTCAATAAGTTATTATGAATGCACAATATGCCAAGTAAATGCAACACATATAAGGTGCATATAACACATTGGAACGCAGTCAATTCCATGTCATGTGTAGGATAATTTTGTTCAGCCGGTGACAACTTCCGAGAAGCGTAAGCAATCACTTTCCCTCCTTGCATTAACACACATCCTAAACCCTCCTTCGAGGCATCACTAAAAATGACGAAGTTCTCGCAACCGTCTGGAAGGGTAAGAACGGGAGCTGATGTCAACCTTTTCTTCAACTCTTCAAAACTAGCTTCACACTTGAAATCCCACACAAATGATACATCTTTCCGAGTCAACCGAGTTAACGGAGTTGCAATGCGAGAAAACCCTTCATTGAACCTTCTGTAGTACCCCGCTAACCCCAGAAGGCTACGAACCTCGGTCACAGTGGAAGGTTGCTTCCAATTGACAACGACTTCAATCTTGGAAGGATCAACGGATATCCCCGAACTAGAAAAAACATGCCCCAAGAAAGATATCTGCTCGAGCCAAAACTCACACTTACTGAATTTGGCAAACAATTGCTTTTCACGAAGAAGATAAAGGACAATCCTCAAATGAGTCTCATGCTCCTCTCGGGACTTAGAATACACAAGAATACCATCGATGAACACCACGACGAAGCTATCAAGGTATGTCTTGAAGATACGGTTCATCATATCCATAAATACGGCCGGAGCGTTAGTCAACCCAAAAGGCATAACCACGAACTCATAATGACCATATCTAGTTCTGAAAGCTGTCTTGGAGATGTCGTCAGGTCTAATCTTCAACTGATGGTATCCGCTTCTCAAATCAAGCTTTGAGTAGATAACGGAACCTTGGAGCTGATCAAACAGATCATCAATATGCGGAAGGGGATACTTGTTCTTGATGGTTGCTTGGTTCAATAGACGGTAGTCTATACACAATCTCAAAGTACCATCCTTCTTACAGAAAAATAAAACCGGAGCTCCCCACGGTGACACACTAGGGCGGATAAACCCCCGGTCTAACAACTCTTGTAACTGAGTCTTCAACTCTTTTAATTCAACAGGAGCCATTCTATAAGGCACCTTAGAAATAGGTGTGGTACCGGGCACTAAATCAATGCAAAACTCAACCTCTCTATCAGGAGGCATAGAGTACTCGGTAGAAAACACATCACCAAATTCATTTACTACGGGAACATGAGCTAAATCAGGGGACTTTTTAATTGAATCTACCACATAAGCCAAATACCCCGCACACCCCTTAGAAAGCATTTTTCTAGCCTTTATAGCAGAAATGACATGAATACCAAACATAGACTTGTCGGCATCAAACACAAAAGAAGGAATATCAGGTATATCAAATAAGACCTTCTTCATACGACAATCAACCATGGCATGGTAATGACTCAACCAATCCATACCAAGAATAACATCAAAATCCCGGATTTGTAACTCTACTAAATCCGCCGGCAATACATGCCCACAAATAAACACATCACAACCATTGTATATCAAAGAAGAAGTGAGGCACTCTCCCATAGGAGTCGACACCTCTAGCACATAAGGCATAAAATCAGGTAATTTATGCAATGCGAATGCAAAATGAGACGCAACAAACGAATGGGAAGACCCGAGATCTATGAGAATGTGGGCCTTAACTCCTGAGACAGGGACAATACCTCTAATGACTGCATTAGGATCAACCTCCCCTCTTCCTAAAGCAAACACTCAACCCTGAACTTTATATTTAGGCTTTCCTTCAATATCTCTTTTAATTCCTCCTCTCGGTCCACCTTGTCCACTACCGGATGCTTAGCCTCGTAACTTGGGATAGTTCTTCCTAAAGTGACCATCTCCTCCGCATTCCAAACACTTACCCAACTTGCTCCAGCATTTATCTTCTGAGTGACCCAGCTTCTTACAAAAACCACAAACTGTCCCGGACTGTCTTGAATGAGTACGAGCTACTGGAGTCACCACAATTCCGCCTCTTTCTACACCCGGATTTGAAAACCTTGGTTGTCCCCTACCTTGTCCCAAACCTTGTCCTTGTAACCATTGCTTGTTTCCACTTCCACCTTCCGACTTGTCCTTGTGCTCTTCAATATCATTCTTTATCTGATAGGCTCGGTTCACCGCCGCTTGGAAATCCGTGAAGTCATGTGTCAACAACTATTTAATAAATTCTAGCCTTAGTCCCTTCACAAACCGGTATACCCGTCTCTCTTCCTCCGGCACCAAATGTGGGCAATAGCGAGCTAGCTCCGTAAACTTGGCTGAGTATTGTGCCACTGTCATAGTCCCTTGCTCCAATCGAAGAAACTCGACCTCCTTCCTATCTCTTGTCACCATCGGAATGAAATGGTCTCTGAATTTGCACGTGAAGTTATCCCATGTCTGCGATGTATGATCTCGGTCCCAAATGTCTCTGGCTATATTCCACCAATGCTCTGCCGCTCCCTCTAACTTGAAGACTGCACACCTAACCTTTTCATCATTCGGGCTCTCCATTGCCGCGAAGATCTTGTTCATTGCCTCAAGCCATCTCTCTGCCTTTACCGGATCCGGATCACCATTGAAACTCGGGGGTGTCATCTTCACAAACTTCTCAAGTCCGTGCCCTTGCCTCCCTTCCGGTTGTTGTTGAGCTCTACCTTGATTTGCCATGTTTTGTAAGAATACTCTAAACATATCCATCATCTCTGCATTCTGATTACCATTTCCCCCTTCGTTACCAACATTTCCCTGTGCCCGATGCTGATCATCCTCATTCCCAGCCATTGAAACAAACACCTGTATCAAACACTCGGCGTCAAAGATCACACACTCCCCCTTAACTAGACATCTACCCTTAACCTCTAGACGAGGCTCTGATACCAACTGTGGGCACCCGACCCGGAACCTAACACGTGTCCCGAGCCTTAGAGCCCAAACTACGAAAGACCACCTGTAATTTTTGAAAACTTTCTAACTTAACTTGAATTGAAACTAAATTTCACTTTAACATTTAAAACTAACTTGGGACATCTCCACTTGGAGGAAAAGGGATACACACTTAACAACTTTAAACCAACTTATTTACAAACATTTACAAAAGTTCCCATCTACAACCACTTTACACAACTACTTACTTAGTTACCATATTTACAAAAGTTTAAGTTCACAATTACACTTTTACATAACTTGTTTTATCAACAAACTCCAACAAAGGAGTAACAACCAAAATACAAACCATCAACCATAAACATACCCGACAACCCAAAATAAAAGCACAAACTCCGCACCGCCCTCACTGGCCGGGTCCTCCTGTCTCAGGTCGATCTAAAACATTAAAGGGAGAAGGGTGAGAATGAATCTCAATAAGTTATTATGAATGCACAATATGCCAAGTAAATGCAGCATATATAAGGTACATATAACACATTGGAAAAGCCGTAAACACATTTCGTTACCTTGTTTTACCCTTTTCCGTCTGACCAATAAGTCGTACAATATTGGAGGATATAATTCCATCACAACCAATAACATATAACAGAGAGAGCTATTATAATAACTACTCTCTTGTGAACTGCTTAGGCATATTCACATCATATAAGACCCATTTTTCAGGGAACCATATAAGATAGTAGAACCTCTGTAAGGCTTTTGGCTCAATACAGATGCTATAACCCCAATCTGTGGCCACAGAAGGGGACAGTCACAGGTATAACGTAATCCGATCACATTAGGTCACACTTTCCATAATTGATCGTATTCCGTTATACCCCTAAAAATCAGCTGATTAACACAAGTTCAAGCACATAATAGATACTTGAAATGAAATCCACCAAAGGGATGAAATATAACAACATGGTAAAGCAATACTCATGTTCAATCAATACTATAGTGCAACATTTATTTTATACACTATGTATAATAATAACAATGCATATGAACCCAAATAAAGTAGGAAGGTATCATAAACTATCCCTACATAGCCAATATGCAATAACGTATAACCTCTATAAAGGTCCAAGTTCCATTTACCAAGTTGGAGTTACTTTGGCTAAGGGACAAATCATGGTTACGAAGCATTTTCACGATAATTTTTAAAGTACTTCCACTATTCCATTTTGATCAACTAAGGCATCATTGTGTAGCTAAAGTGTTCTACTTTAATCTAAGTTAAAGAGTGTTCACTTTGGTTCTTATTTGAATAGGTTTCTAGGCCTTAGAAAGTTGTTCAGGGACTGCAGGGTAGGGCACGACTCGTGCCCCAGGGCACGACTCGTGACCCTTTTAACCTCCTCCAGCTGCAGTCGTCCCAGCATAGGCACGACTTATTTCAATTTCAGGGGACGACTCGTGCCCAAGTCGTGCCCCTGAGCACGACTCGTACCCCCTGTTCATAATTCAGCACAGAATTGGTACTACATCAGTAATCACACCAAATTGACCCAAACCAAGCTTCCTCTGTTTTCTAAGAGTCTAAAACAGGTATACAATTGACCAAAATCAGTACCAAACATTACTAACTCATTTCCAAACTATTCCAACATCAACCACATCAATTTAGAACTAAACAGCCATGCAACCATTCTTATCAATTCATTAACACCCAAAATCCCCTTAACCATTATTCTTTCAACTCAACTTCTTTATTACACCCAAAATCAATTTCCACCCTTACCAAAAATCCTTATTAAATCCCATATCATGATTTAACCATACCAAAAGCATTTTCTTACAACAATTATTCAATAACATCATAAAATGAGCAAGTAATTGAAAGAAGGCATAATAACTTACCTAAATGGTGAAAAATAAAATATTTATTTGAGTAGCTCTAAATGATCCCCTTGCCGCAAGGAACACGAATCCGCAATCCGTTTCGAAAACGAAGAAGAAATAAAGGTGCTAGAATTTTTTATAAGAGAAGGTTAGGGTTTAGTTCTTATCCATGGATTTTTCTTGAAATGCTTACAGAGGAAGAATGAATTGATACTTTCTTTAACTAAATTCCCATGGATAGTTATCCCCTAGTTACATAAAAGCTCCTCTAAGCTTAAAAGAAATAACTAACACTTTTAACTATTCACTTTTACACCCAAGCACCTCACACTTAATAACTTAATACTTTAATATTCCAATTTTTATAAAATCATTACACACTTTATAGTTTATTCCATTTAGACCCTTTAACATTAAATTTAATTCACTTTCATCCTATCTTCACCCAAAATTGTCCAAAGCATAAAATAAACATATAAGCATAACAATTTGCATAGAAGGCATAATATAAAATACTACCAACCCGACCCCACGTGCGCAACGAGTAATAAAATAGTGCCTAATATTAGGGTCGTGACACTCACTCCCCCTTAAAGAAAATTCGCCCCGAATTTTAGGTAGACTTACTTGCACCCTCAAACAAAGAAGGATACTTCTCCCTCATCTCCGACTCTAACTCCCACGTAGCCTCTTCAATAGTATGATTTCTCCATAGCACTTTTACGACCGGAATACTCTTTGTTCTCAACTCTTTCACTTGGAATTCTAATACCCTCAGTGGCTCCTCAACATAGGACATATCGGCTTGAATCTCTTCGGGAGGTGAACTCAAGATGTGAGAAGGATCGTGACAATATTTCCTCAACATTGACACATGAAAAACATCGTGAAGCAAGGAGAAATATGGAGGCAATGCTAAACGGTAAGCTAGATCCCCAATCTTCTCTACAAACTCAAATGGTCCCACGAACCTTGGAGCTAATTTCCCCTTATTCCCAAATCTTTTGATCCCGGTCCTCGGAGAAATCTTCAAGAAAACCAAGTCACCAACTTGGAAAGATAAGTCCCGTCTTCGATTGTCGGCGTAGCTCTTCTGCCTACTCTGAGCCGTCTTCAACCTATCTCGAATCACCTTGATTTTCTCGGTCGAATCCCGAACCAAATCCGGACCCCAAAGCTTGGCTTCACCCACTTCATCCCAACACATAGGAGATCTGCACCTTCTACCATACAACGCTTCATAAGGAGCCATCTCGATACTAGATTGATAAATGTTGTTGTAGGCGAACTCAACCAATGGTAGATGATCTTCCCAAGACAACTGAAAATCCATCACACAAGCTCTAAGCATATCCTCAAGTATCTGAATAGTTCGTTCCGTCTGCCCATCTGTCTGAGGATGAAACGCCGTGCTGAAACATAACTTGGAACCCAAAGCTTCATGTAACACCCTCCAAAATCTCGAAGTAAACCTCGGGTCTCTATCTGAAACAATACTAACTGGAACCCCGTGGAGTCTAACAATCTCTCTAATATATAACTGAGCTAATCTCTCCAGCAAAAACTTAGTTGACACGGGAAGAAAGTGAGCCGATTTCGTCAATCTATCCACTATAACCCAAATGGCATCCATCTTCTTCGCTATAAGAGGCAAACCTGTCACAAAATCCATCGAAATCCCTTCCCATTTCCACTCCGGAATGTCTAATGGTTGAAGTAATCCCGCCGGTCTTTGATGTTCAGCTTTGACTTGTTGACATGTTAGGCACTTAGATACAAAATCTGCTATCTCTCTTTTCATCCCATTCCACCAATATCCACGTTTTAAATCTTGGTACATCTTCATGCTACTCGGATGAATGGCAAACTTAGACTTATTTCCATCCTCTAATACACGCTTCTTGATCTCCGGTGATGAAGGAACACAAATACGACCTCGGAAAGTTAGAAGTCCATCTCTATTTAGCGCAAAATCCCAGGTTTTACCATCTTGAAATTGTCTCAATATTTTCTTCAACTCCGGATCACTTGATTGAGCTTCCATCAAATCTCCATAAAAAGTTGGAATGGCTCGGACATTCGCAAAAATCAACTCATGTCTTGACTCTCGAGAACTCAAGGTTGATAAGTAAGCCTTCTGGCTAATCGCATCCGCAACAACATTCGCCTTCCCCTGATGATATGAAATCACACAATCGAAGTCCTTCAAAAACTCTAACCAACTTCTTTGTCGGTTATTCAACTCCTTTTGTGTAAATAAGTATTTCAAACTCTTATGGTCCGTGAAGATCTCAAATCTCGCCCCATATAGATAATGCTTCCACTTATGCAATGCAAAGATAATCGCAGTCAATTCCATGTCATGTGTAGGATAATTTTGTTCAGCCGGTGATAACTTCCGAGAAGCGTAAGCAATCACTTTCCCTCCTTGCATTAACACACATCCCAAACCCTCCTTCGAGGCATCACTAAAAATGACGAAGTTCTCGCAACCGTCTGGAAGGGTAAGAACGGGAGCTGATGTCAACCTTTTCTTCAACTCTTCAAAACTAGCTTCACACTTGAAATCCCACACAAATGATACATCTTTCTGAGTCAACCGAGTTAACGGAGTTGCAATGCGAGAAAACCCTTCATAGAACCTTCTGTAGTACCCCGCTAACCCCAGAAGGCTACGAACCTCGATCACAGTGGAAGGTTGCTTCCAATTGACAACGGCTTCAATCTTGGAAGGATCAACGGATATCCCCGAACTAGAAAAAACATGCCCCAAGAAAGATATCTGCTCGAGCCAAAACACACACTTACTGAATTTGACAAACAATTTGAAATTGTCACGGCTTGAATCACAAGTGATATCCAAGGTGATAACAGCACCAACGATAGCACTTGGGATGGCACATACACACACTTCGAAAATAAAACAATTTTGTAAAAGAGTTTGCAGCGGAATAAAAACACCAAAATTGTTTTTCTCAAGTTATATAAATATAACTTGAGAGTGCCTCTTAGGCAAGACTTTATAATCACTATGAATGAAGTTACAAAGCCGAAAGTTCCCTATAGCTATATCTATTTTAAGCTCTATGGAACAAGAGATAAAGAACGGAATCCTATCCTAGCCTTCACACACCTTGATACCAAAGTAATCAAGTGCAAAATTACAAGGGAGAAAGGATTAAAAAGAACCAAACAAAGAACTCTATCTCTAAGCTTTTCGAAGGTGTGAATGTGATGATCTAATTGGCATATCTTCAAATAAACCTTCCAAGCTTATTTATAGTCTTCAATTACTTGAAGGCTACTCCAATAACAGCCTTGGGGCTGGTCTTGCACGTGGAGGAAGTGTAGGGAGAGTGGGTGAAGTTGTTCCACAATTCTAGCTCCCACTTCCTATTTTGTAGCAACCGAGTTGTTTAATCCTCAAGCCATGCTTCCACGCCTTGTACTCCTTTGCTTTATCATCCTTGTACTTCTTCTATAACTCAGCAACAACCTTTGACAAAGTCTCCATACGTGTTGTTGTTGTTTGCCAAAGTTACGAATTAATACATAAAATGTATTAATTCTTTTCTTCCAATTTCCACACGTGTCTTGCTCCTTCTTTGATGCTATTGCACCCTGAAATATAACCATAAACCATAGACTATACAGACCATATTAGCACGTTAGTCCATTAAATAACAAACAAGAAATATACAACTATATAATTTTCAGTCCAGGAAATCATCTGCGATATCACCTGGACTTTTGGGAAATCATCTGCGATATCACCTGCAGATTACACTAACAATCTCCCCCTTAGTTGGATATTTCTTTCCAAACTCAATGTGCTGCTGTCCTGTAGGATTAGTCTATATACAAATGTACAGAGCATAGAACACAGAATAATATCTCCACAAAAAATTAACTCCCCCTTAATCAAGGAGCTAATCCTAAACAATGATTTATCATAATAAACTAATTTATTTCAAACTTTAAAAAGTTTTCGAAATAAACTAAGTAACCATTAAAAACCATAACCATTGTAGCAAATATCATCCAAAAACTAGCAAAAAACAACCTAGCAGATTAAGTTATTAACAAACCAACTAAAGTGTTTTAGCAAAAATAAACAAAATAAAAGTAAATTGTTTAGAGAACCACCACCATAACCAAAATAACAGAAATTGTTTTTAAGGACCACCACAAAAACAGTCACCCATATGATAGCGGCAACATCAACCTTCAGGTTTGTCAACCTTCAGGTTCAGTTTTCTTCTTCTTCAAACTCCTCTTCTTCTTCTCCTTCCTCCTGATCTCCTTCCCTATCACTTCCACCATCACTTGGGCCAGCACTGGTGGTAGCACCTGCAGTAGCACCAGCAGCAGCAGATCCTCCCCCTGTTTGGGAAGAAATTTCATCAATAAAAGCATCTGTTACCTGCTTAAGCTTAGCCCATCCCTCAGCAAGTTCTCCTATTGCACTTGACTGTTTGTGCAGGAAGTTGAGAACTGTAGCCTTTGGGATTGATGGTCCAGAATTGCCCAAAAGATTTATCATGTTGTTCAGAATACTTGCAGCATCAGTTCCTGCAAAAGTATGAGGGGCAACACCTGGGGAAGCACTTGGGGTATCACGTGAGATAGCACTGGGAGGAGCAGGGGTTGATTCATCAGATTTGTTCCAAGGAAGATCTTTTGTATACCTTTTACCCTTTTTCAGTTGTTGATCAATGGTATAGTACTCAGGTTCAGTGGTAAAAACATCAGAGGCTTCAATGGGCAAGGATTGAAATACCAAAACTTTGAAGATTAGAGAAGGATAGGGGAAAAAGCTGATGTTCACTTCCTTTTTTCTACCCCATGAAGCTAAGTGTTTAAACACTAATCTTCCAAAGTTAATCCTTAAATTTTTACCCAATCTATACAACACATTCGCATGCTCCAATGTCACAATAGGTTCATTAGTTGTAGGAAGCCAATTGAAGATGCACAGTTTGTGTAGTACAGAATAGAGAGAAGATAATCTAGAAGCATGAAGTTTCTCTTTCAAAGGCCAAGACTGCAGTTTGTTGTGAGTGAGCAATTTTACCATTTCATCTCTATTGACCCTAATGCTTTCATCATCTACATTAGGGAGGCCTAAAACTTTGTTAATTAGGGCTGGAGTAAAAGAATAGACTCTTCCCCTAACAAACACTTTTCCATATTTTGCAGACCCTTCATCATCCAAATGAGCATGCAAATTGGCAAAGAAATTGCGAATGACACTCTCAACAAAAACTGATGCATGATTATTAGCATTAATAAAATTCCTGTCCTTTAAAAACTGAACCACTCCTTCCTTTTCCAACTGACCCTCATCAATGTGCTTCTCTTTTAAAATTCTCTTACTCAGACTATTCAACCAAAGTTCCATATTTTCCTTTTTATAATATTCCAAAGTAAGAAAAGGTTTTGGAAAAGCTTTATCCTCTTCAGTTTGAGTAACCTCATCACCAGAATTATCACTAGAGGAATGTTTAGGAACAGAAGAGGGGGCAAGTGTTACCTCAGATGATATCCTCTTCTTGCTAGCACTTCTGGTAGCACTCACAGATTTGCCCTTGGCCTTCTTTTTCTGATAATCAGATAGTGTCTCCTCTTCATCACCATCTACCCAAGCATCAAATGAGTCCACAGAAGGCTCCTTTTCCTTGTTTGCTTCAAAGTTCTCGTCACTCACATGGGGTGAGGACACATCAATAGAGCTTTCTGAGACTTCAACTGGATCAAGAGAGGTATTTGAAGTTTGGACCTGATTGATCTAATGCGGTTGGAAGACCTCCTTTTTGCGATTTGGGGAGACAGCTTGGCAGTTGGGACTTTCCTCTTCCTTTTTGGCTCGGCAGGGATGAGAGTCACTTTAGGAATGCCTTGATCAAACGAGGTAATGGGGCCAGAGGTAGGAACAATCGCCATTGTTGGTGGAGAAGAGCTTGGAGTGATCATTGGGGAAGTTTCCATGGCCACGCGAGATGCCACGGATAGAGCAATGCTAGGTGAGATGTCCATTTGGTCCGTGTGGGAAGGTTCGGTACTAGCTTTGGATGGAGATGCCATGGAGATTTGAGAGAATTTTTGGAAAGAATTTTTGACCTAGGATTTTTGGGAGAGAAGAAGACGCTGCACCGAGGGTTTAAGAGAGAGAGATGGTAATGGATAGAGAGAGAAAATAGGAAGAGTTTGAGTGAAAATAAAGAAGTGATTAGATAGGGAACACAAATTTTAATTTGATTTGACAACTTAAACCCTAACTAACCCCTATTAAAACTCTCCTTTATCCCTATCCACACAATTTAAAAACAACCCTAACCACATCTTTTCTTTTAACCCCCAACCGACTTAAAGAAAAAAACACGGTTGTAAATTTAAAAAATGATTTTTTTTTTAAGTAAAAACGTAAAAATAAAAATAAAAAAATAAGTAAACTAAATAATTTGTAACTAAGCCCAAAACATTATATGCACAAATTAAAATAAATATGGGTTAGTTACCTAATTAAGTTTACCAAAAATAAAGGAAACTTGTTGAAGACGTTTTCAAAATCGTCAACTCTTTAATTAAAAAGACTTTCAGATTTTGAGAAATTAATCAACAATATTTCGAAAATAAGAAAATAAAAAACTAATATAGCACACACTAATGTGTTAAGGCAATGATGGTAACACGTAGGATAACACATATGATATAAAACCCCTTGATAAATAATTTTCAGTTTCAAACACTTGAGGCATAATAAGCTTAGCCTTTTTAGACATTTCAGGCATAACAAGCTGAGCATTTTTCATGCACTTTAGGCATTATATGCCTATATATATATTTTTTTTTTAGTACATTGCTTGTTAAACACGTCTCAATACACTTCTTTAAACAAGAAAGCATCGTAGTAACGAGCTCCGTGCTTCAAGTTATATTTCAAGTGTAGAGACCAAGTGATCTATGCCTTTCAAGTAGGGTACACTGTAGTGGCGAACTCCATGTCCCTAATACTTAGCATACATCACCTCATACATTCTCATTGGCAAGAGTACATCGTTGCAGCGAACACCGTGCCCCGAGCTCGAGAGAATAGTATGGATAAATGCCTTTGTCTTTTATTTATCAAAAGAAAATATTAGTGACTTTGTCACTTTAAGCATATGAATGGGAATGATATCGACGTGCTAACCTAAATAATAACCTACCATAACAAAAAGGTCGCATGTGCCACAGTTAGAACTAAGCTAACCAGATTAAACAAATAATAAAGCATTTTTTTAAGTAAATAACCAAAGGAAAAATACACTAATATACAAGTGTTACCCTAAGTGATAACATCACCTGGGGTAGCACAGACGAACAGACTCAGAGATTACAAAGACCAAGAGATCTTTTCAAACTAGAAAATCTCTCGTGGTCTAAGGCCTCGTAAAGATGTCACCACTTGATACTTAGTATCAATATGATCAATGTTAATTAGGCCTTTATCTACCATATCTCTAAGAAAATGATGACGTATGTCAATGTGTTTGGTACGGGAATGTTGAACTCGGGTTTTTTGAAATGTTGATAGCACTGTGTTATCACAAGACATAGTCAAAGAATTACTCTCTAGGCCATAGTCATCTAACATATGTTTTAGCCAAATAAGTTGTGAACAACAACTACCACCGCAACATACTCGTACTCACTGTGGAGAGAGAAACACAATTTTGTTTACGACTATACCATGAAACCAAATTGTTGCCCAAGTAAAAACACCCCCACTAGTACTCTTCCTATCATCCATATCCCCCGCCCAATCCGAGTCACTAAAGCCACCAAATTGGTATTAGTATCCTTACTAAACCAAATCCCTAATTCACTTGTTCCCGAAACATATTTAATTATCTTTTGACATAATTAAGGTGAGAGACTTTAGGATTGGCTTGATAACGTGCACAAACACACACGCCGAACATGATATCGTGGACGACTAGAAGTGAGATAGAGAAGGCTACCTATCATTGAACGATAAAGAGTAGGATCAACATCCTCACCTACTTGATCTCTACCAAGTTTGGGAGAAGAACACATGGGGATTTTTGAACTTTTTGCTCCTTCCAACCCAAACCTTTTTACTAGGCTCTTTGCATACTTGCTTTGTGAAATGAATATTCCTTCATTTGATTGTTTCACCCGCAAGCCTAGAAAGAATGTTAACTCTCCAATCATGCTCATTTCAAATGTTGATGTCATAGCTTCTACAAAATCTTTTAAACATGTTTGAGAAGTAGAGCCATAGACTATGTCATCAACATAGATTTGAACAATGACTATTTCTTTGCCATGCCTTAGGATAAATAAGGTCCTATCTCGCTTCACCTCTTGTAAAGCCATATTCAAGTAAAAAGAGGTTAAGCGACCATACCATGCACGTGGAGCTTGTTTCAAGCCATATAAGGCTTTATCAAGTCTATATACATGGTTTGGTAGATGAGGATCTTCAAATCCTTTTGGTTGTTCAACAAAAACTTCTTCTTTTAAATAACCATTTAAAAAGGCAGCTTTTTAACATCCATTTGAAACAAAGTAATTTTTAGAAAACAAGCTATAGCCAAGAGGAGTCTTATAGATTCTATTCTAGCAACGGGAGCAAAGGTCTCATCAAAGTCAACACCTTCAATTTGGGTGTAACCTTGTGCTACGAGACGAGCTTTGGTCCGAACAATATTTCCTTGCTCATCTCGATTTGTTTTTGAAAATCCATTTAGTACCAATAACATTTGTATTACTAGGACGTGGTACTAAACACCAAACTTCATTACGAGCAAATTGTTCAAGTTCCTCTTGCATGGCATGTATCCAAAAATTATCTTTTAAAGCTTCGTAAATATTTTTGGGTTCTAAAGAAGAAACAAAACAGAATATTTTACCTTGTGGTATGTGGTGGACATACACACATACCTTGCCATTTCACGGTCACTAAAATGTCCTTTGTTCCTTGTTCGTACCCCTTCACTTGCTTCTCCAATAATTTGAGAGGAAGGATGGTCTCTTCGATCCTAGCCGGTGGATCCCTTCTCAAATCTTCATGCACATGAGCATCATCATCTCGACCGTTCATCCTTTTCGCTTGCCGGATTGGTCTTGGGTGATACCGGAGATGCTATCCCTTCAAAGCTGGCAACACTTGGGCCAAAGACTGGGGTATCACTTACTTGATTTTGATTCTCCAGCTTCTTCCAAAGAATATTAATGGAGATTCCCGTACTCCATCACCTCGTAACACTTGCTAAATCATCAAAAACAACGTTAATTGATTCCCGAATGGTTTTTAACCTAAGGTTATAAACCCTATATGCTCGACCGTCCCGAGCATACCCAAGAAATATAGCCTTATCACTTTTAGAGTCAAATTTAGCTAAGTAATCCCGATCATTTAGAACATAACACACACACCCAAATGTATGAAAATAATGAACCTTTGGTATCCTACCATTCAAAATTTCATAAGGTGTCATTCTAGTACCAGTCTTAGAAAAACCCTATTGGCCGTGTGACAAGCTATGTTTAAGGCCTCAACCCAAAATCTTTTGAAATTCTTTTTGAAAACAACATCACACGTGCCATCTCAAGTAAGGTCCTATTTTTCCTTTCACCACCCCATTTTGTTGAGGTGTTTTAGGAGCGAAAACTCATGTTTAATTCCTTTTAATTCACAAAAAGTAAAGAACAATGAATTATCAAACTCCGTTCCATGATCGACCTTATTCGCATGATAAGAGCGTAAAACATGTTTTTGATTTTAGCATGTAAGACTTTAAACTTTTCAAAAGTTTCGATTTTTCTTTTAAAAAATATACCCAAGTAAATCTAGAAAAATCATCAACTATTACAAAAGTATATTTCTTACCTCCTAAACTGCCTACCTCAATCGGACCCATTAAATCCATATGCATTAATTGAAAACAAAGGCGTTGTCCCGTAATACTCCTCATTATGTCGGGTAGCACTACGGGTAGCACGTGTTTGTTTACCCTTTAAACAATCTTCACATATGATTTTCGTACTTATGTCCGACTAGGTATACCTCTTATAGCTTCAAAGATTAATGAGTTTCACAATGTTACGAAAATGGACATGACCCAACTTTTAATGCCATAAGGTAGCATCATCAACCCTCACGTAATGACACACTTGTTTATCCTCAACAAGATAACAGCTTATTACTTGACCTAGTACCAGCCATAACACGCTTATTGGTACAATCAAAAACTTCACAAGTGTTTTTATTGAATTTTACTTCAAGGTTGTCATCACAAAGTTGGCTAATACTAATTAAATTAGTTATCGAGTCCATCAACATGCAAAACATTTTTCAAAGCAGAAATCCAGGTACATTTAATACGCCTTTTCCTACTATATTACTCTTGCCACCACCACCATATGTTACACTACCACCTTGAATAGGTTCATATTCCTTTAAAAATATTTTTGTTCCAAATATATGACGAGAACAACCACTATCAAAATACCATGAACCTTCAACATTAGTTTTTAAGGCGGTGCATACAACATCACATATCGATTAGACTTAGGTTTCCACACTTTCCTACTTTGATAATTTTTCTTCGATCGACAAGTGATATCTCGACATGCTAGGTAGCACTTCGTATCACACAGAACTGGACTGCTTTCTTTAAGAGAGTTTTGCAATCATTTTTCAAATGTCCAAGAGAGTAACAAGTAGTTACATATTTTTACCTTGTCGAAGACTTATCGAAGATATTGGTTCAACATGATCTCTTTCTTTAACAAAAATTAACTTATCTTACGTATTAGACAAAGTAGATGTAATAGCATTTAAAGACTCTTGAAAACCCATACCGCCTTGAGTGGTTTGGACAACCCAAGAATTGCATCTAACTTGGTAGAACTCGTATTGAGTTTCTTGAATGTTGTCTCGGCAAGAGTAAGTTTGCTCTTGACTTTGTCCACTCTCCACATCCTTCTTTGTGAGTTGAACTTCCAATCTAGTCAAGCCATCAGCTAGGTCTTGAACCTCTTTGGACAGAGAGATCACCTTCTTGTTCTCTTTCTTCCATTCATCCACCAATTCTTTGCAAAGGTTCTTAAGACCACAAATGAGTTCATCCTTGCCGAACTCCTTCTCATCTTGTGAACAACTCCGCATCCATGTTAACGTAACCCACAAAACAAACATCATTTATCAAATTTAAATCAGTATACCGTTGGATGATATCTCGTGTGCTATCCCATTTTGGATATCACCCGGAGTATCACCGATGTAATCCGAGTCACGCTTGTGACCACCATTGCCGTTTGATCCGAATCTTCGATTGATGGGTCTCCTCATCCTCATTGTCACCGAGAGAAACCCATAGGTTCTTTCCCATCTTCCTTAGAGTGTTAGCACACTCATTTGAGTAATGACCCCATCCAGAGCAAGCATGACATTGGATTGATTCAAGGTATTTTGGATCAGATCTGGATTGATCTGATGATGCTCTCCTTATAGGACCACCTTTCTGAGTAGATGGAAATGTCCTCTTGGGCATTGAATTGTACACCTTGGATTGTTGCTCTTTAGCCTTTACCTGCACATTTTCTTTGTTAAATTTTCTCACCATTGAGTTATACTTCCTAGTGAGTAAGGCAACACTGGCATCTTCACCTAATTCCTCAAAAATTTCATCATCCTCATTAGTTGAACCACTAGAGGATTGAACTTTTAAAGCAACACTCTTGCTTTTAGAAGCTTCACTTTGCTCAGCAAGGTTTGACTCAAAATTTTTTAAAATGCTCATTAAGGAATTGATGTTCATAGTAGAAAGATTGTGAGCCTCTTCTATAGATGAAACCTTTATATTAAAACGCTCAGGGAGAGTTCTAATAGCCTTTGAAACCAATTGTTTGTTTGTAAAAGGTTCACCTAAAAGTTGACACTCATTAGCAATGTCAAACAATTTTTCAAAATAAGAGGAAATGGTATCACTTTCACTCATTCTCAACCTTTCAAATTTGCCAGTAAGACCTCTAAGTTTGTTTTCACGCACACTAGAATCACCTTCACAAAACCTTTGTAAAATATCCCAAGCTTCTTGAGCTGTGGAACTAATTTGAATAAGTTTAAAAATATGCATGTCAACCCACTCAAAGATAGCATTAAGAGCTTTCTCATTATAGTTAGCCAGGGTGATCTCTTCATTAGTCCACTCACCTTCAGGTTTAACATGAACATCACCATCCTCATCAGGAGGTAATAGTGGAAGAGAGTACCCATGAACTATAGATCGCCATGCTCGAAGATCAATTGATTTGATATGCGAGCGAAGGCGAATTTTCCAATATGCATAATTCGAACCATCTAAAACAGGAAGACGTTTTTGGTTTGGATTTGCAGGATCAAAAGCCATGATAAAAAGGACCAAACACTTAGTATCGTCAAGTGAGAGGCTCGATACCAATTGAAATTGTCACGGCTTGAATCACAAGTGATATCCAAGGTGATAACAAAGACCAACGATAGCACTTGGGATGGCACACACACACACTTCGAAAATAAAACAATTTTGTAAAAGAGTTTGCAGCGGAATAAAAACACCAAAATTGTTTTTCTCAAGTTATATAAATATAACTTGAGAGTGCCTCTTAGGCAAGACTTTATAATCACTATGAATGAAGTTATAAAGCCGAAAGTTCCCTATAGCTATATCTATTTTAAGCTCTATGGAACAAGAGATAAAGAACGGAATCCTATCCTAGCCTTCACACACCTTGATACCAAAGTAATCAAGTGCGAAATTACAAGGGAGAAAGGATTAAAAAGAACCAAACAAAGAACTCTATCTCTAAGCTTTTCGAAGGTGTGAATGTGATGATATAATTGGCATATCTTCAAATAAACCTTCCAAGCTTATTTATAGTCTTCAATTACTTGAAGGCTACTCCAATAACAGCCTTGGGGCTGGTCTTGCACGTGGAGGAAGTGTAGGGAGAGTGGGTGAAGTTGTTCCACAATTCTAGCTCCCACTTCCTATTTTGTAGCAACCGAGTTGTTTAATCCTCAAGCCATGCTTCCACGCCTTGTACTCCTTTGCTTTATCATCCTTGTACTTCTTCTATAACTCAGCAACAACCTTTGACAAAGTCTCCATACGTGTTGTTGTTGTTTGCCAAAGTTACGAATTAATACATAAAATGTATTAATTCTTTTCTTCCAATTTCCACACGTGTCTTGCTCCTTCTTTGATGCTATTGCACCCTGAAATATAACCATAAACCATAGACTATACAGACCATATTAGCACGTTAGTCCATTAAATAACAAACAAGAAATATACAACTATATAATTTTCAGTCCAGGAAATCATCTGCGATATCACCTGGATTTTTGGGAAATCATCTGCGATATCACCTGCAGATTACACTAACACAATTGCTTTTCACGAAGAAGATAAAGGACAATCCTCAAATGAGTCTCATGCTCCTCCCGGGACTTAGAATACACAAGAATATCATCGATGAACACCACGACGAAGCTATCAAGGTATGGCTTGAAGATACGGTTCATCATATCCATAAATACGGCCGGAGCGTTAGTCAACCCAAAAGGCATAACCATGAACTCATAATGACCATATCTAGTTCTGAAAGCTGTCTTGGAGATGTCGTCAGGTCTAATCTTCAACTGATGGTATCCGCTTCTCAAATCAAGCTTTGAGTAGATAACGGAACCTTGGAGCTGATCAAACAGATCATCAATATGCGGAAGGGGATACTTGTTCTTGATGGTTGCTTGGTTCAATAGACGGTAGTCTATACACAATCTCAAAGTACCATCCTTCTTACGGACAAATAAAACCGGAGCTCCCCACGGTGACACACTAGGGCAGATAAACCCCCGGTCTAACAACTCTTGTAACTGAGTCTTCAACTCTTTTAATTCAGCAGGAGCCATTCTATAAGGCACCTTAGAAATAGGTGTGGTACCGGGCACTAAATCAATGCAAAACTCAACCTCTCTATCAGGAGGCATAGAGTACTCGGTAGAAAACACATCACCAAATTCATTTACTACGGGAACATGAGCTAAATCAGGGGACTTTTTAATTGAATCTACCACATAAGCCAAATACCCCGCACACCCCTTAGAAAGCATTTTTCTAGCCTTTATAGCAGAAATGACATGAATACCAAACACAGACTTGTCGGCATCAAACACAAAAGAAGGCATATCAGGTATATCAAATAAGACCTTCTTCATACGACAATCAACCATGGCATGGTAATGACTCAACCAATCCATACCAAGAATAACATCAAAATCCCGGATTTGTAACTTTACTAAATCCGCCGGCAATACATGCCCACAAATAAACACATCACAACCATTGTATATCAAAGAAGAAGTGAGGCACTCTCCCATAGGAGTCGACACCTCTAGCACATAAGGCATAAAATCAGGTAATTTATGCAATGCGAATGCAAAATGAGACGCAACAAACGAATGGGAAGACCCGGAATCTATGAGAATGCGGGCCTTAACTCCTAAGACAGGGACAATACCTCTAATGACTGCATTAGGATCAACCTCCCCTCTTCCTAAAGCAAACACTCGACCCTGAACTTTATCTTTAGGCTTTCCTTCAATATCTCTTTTAATTCCTCCTCTCGGTCCACCTTGTCCAATACCGGATGCTTAGCCTCGTAACTTGGGACAGTTCTTCCTAAAGTGACCATCTCCTCCGCATTCCAAACACTTACCCAACTTGCTCCAGCATTTATCTTCTGAGTGACCCAGCTTCTTACAAAAACCACAAACTGTCCCGGACTGTCTTGAATGAGTACGAGCTACTGGAGTCACCACAATTCCGCCTCTTGCTACACCCGGATTTGAAAACCTTGGTTGTCCCCTACCTTGTCCCAAACCTTGTCCTTGAAACCGTTGCTTGTTTCCACTTCCACCTTCCGACTTGTCCTTGTGCTCTTCAATATCATTCTCTATCTGATAGGCTCGGTTCACCGCCGCTTGGAAATCCGTGAATTCATGTGTCAACAACTGTTTTATAAATTCCAGCCTTAGTCCCTTCACAAACCGGTATACCTGTCTCTCTTCCTCCGGCACCAAATGTGGGCAATAGCGAGCTAGCTCCGTAAACTTGGCTGAGTATTGTGCCATTGTCATAGTCCCTTGCTCCAATCGAAGAAACTCGACCTCCTTCCTATCTCTTGTCACCATCGGAATGAAATGGTCTCTGAATTTGCACGTGAAGTTATCCCATGTCTGCGGTGTATGATCTCGGTCCCAACTGTCTCTGACTATATTCCACCAATGCTCTGCCGCTCCCTCTAACTTGAAGACTGCACACCTAACCTTTTCATCATTCGGGCTCTCCATTTCCGTGAAGATCTTGTTCATTGCCTCAAGCCATCTCTCTGCCTTTACCGGATCCAGATCACCATTGAAACTCGGGGGTGTCATCTTCACAAACTTCTCAAGTCCGTGCCCTTGCCTCCCTTCCGGTTGTTGTTGAGCTCTACCTTGATTTGCCATGTTTTGTAAGAATACTCTGAACATATCCATCATCTCTGCATTCTGATTACCATTTCCCCCTTCGTTACCAACATTTCCCTGTGCCCGATGCTGATCATCCTCATTCCCAGCCATTGAAACAAACACCTGCATCAAACACTCGGCGTCAAAGATCACACACTCCCCCTTAACTAGACATCTACCATTGACCTCTAGATGAGGCTCTGATACCAACTGTGGGCACCCGACCCGGAACCTAACACGTGTCCCGAGCCTTAGAGCCCAAACTACGAAAGACCACCTGTAATTTTTGAAAACTTTCTAACTTAACTTGAATTGAAACTAACCTTCACTTTAACATTTAAAACTAACTTGGGACATCTCCACTTGGAGGAAAAGGGATACACACTTAACAACTTTAAACCAACTTATTTACAAACATTTACAAAAGTTCTCATCTACAACCACTTTACACAACTACTTACTTAGTTACCATATTTATAAAAGTTTAAGTTCACAATTACACTTTTACATAACTTGTTTTATCAACAAACTCCAACAAAGGAGTAACAACCAAAATACAAACCATCTAACCATAAACATACCTGACAACCCAAAATATAAGCACAAACTCCGCACCGCCCTCACTGGCCTGGTCCTCCTGTCTCAGGTCGATCTTAAACATTAAAGGGAGAAGGGTGAGAATGAATCTCAATAAGTTATTATGAATGCACAATATGCCAAGTAAATGCAACACATATAAGGTGCATATAATACATTGGAAAAGCTGTAAACACATTCCGTTACCTTGTTTTACCTTTTCCCGTCTGACCAATAAGTCGTACAATATTGGAGGATACCATTCCATCACAACCAATAACATATAACAGAGAGAGCTATTATAATAACTACTCTCTTGTGAACTGCTTAGGCATATTCATATCTTATAAGACCCATTTTTTAGAGAACCATATAAGATAGTAGCAACTCTGTAAGGCTTTTGGCTCAATACAGATGCTATAACCCCAATCTGTGACCACAGAAGGGGACAGTCACAGGTATAACGTAATCCGATCACATTAGGTCACACTTTCCATAATTGATCGTATTCCGTTATACCCCTAAACATCAGTTGATTAACACAAGTTCAAGCACATAATAGATACTTGAAATGAAATCCACCAAAGGGATGAAATATAACAACATGGTAAAGAAATACTCATGTTCAATCAATACTATAGTGCAACATTTATTTCATACACTATGTATAATAATAACAATGCATATGAACCCAAATAAAGTAGGAAGGTATCATAAACTATCCCTACATAGCCAATATGCAATAACATATAGCCTCTATAAAGGTCCAAGTTCCATTTACCAAGTTGGAGTTACTTTGGCTAAGGGACAAATCATGGTTACGAAGCATTTTCACGATAATTTTTAAAGTACTTCCACTATTCCATTTTGATCAACTAAGGCATCATTGTGTAGCTAAAGTGTTCTACTTTAATCTAAGTTAAAGAGTGTTCACTTTGGTTCTTGTTTGAATAGGTTTCTAGGCCTTAGAAAGTTGTTCAGGGACTGCAGGGTAGGGCACGACTCGTGCCCCAGGGCACGACTCGTGACCCTTTTAACCTCCTCCAGCTACAGTCGTCCCAGCATAGGCACGACTTAGTTCAATTTCAGGGGATGACTCGTGCCCAAGTCGTGCCCCTGAGCACGACTCGTACCCCCTGTTCAGAATTCAGCACAGAATTGGTACTACATCAGTAATCACACCAAATTGACCCAAACCAAGCTTCCTTTGTTTTCCAAGAGTCTAAAACAGGTATACAATTGACCAAAATCAGTACCAAACATTACTAACTCATTTCCAAACTATTCCAACATCAACCACATCAATTTAGAACTAAACTTTAACCCATTTGGCCATGCAACCATTCTTATCAATTCATTAACACCCAAAATCCCCTTAACCATTATTCTTTCAACTCAACTTCTTTATTACACCCAAAATCAGTTTCCACCCTTACCAAAAATCCTTATTAAATCCCATATCATGATTTAACCATACCAAAAGCATTTTCTTACAACAATTATTCAATAACATCATAAAATGAGCAAGTAATTGAAAGAAGGCATAATAACTTACCTAAATGGTGAAAAATAAAATATTTATTTGAGTAGCTCTAAATGATCCCCTTGCCGCAAGGAACACGAATTCGCAATCCGTTTCGAAAACGAAGAAGAAATAAAGGTGCTAGAATTTTTTATAAGAGAAGGTTAGGGTTTAGTTCTTCTCCATGGATTTTTCTTGAAATGCTTACAGAGGAAGAATGAATTGATACTTTCTTTAACTAAATTCCCATGGATAGTTATCCCCTAGTTACATAAAAGCTCCTCTAAGCTTAAAAGAAATAACTAACACTTTTAACTATTCACTTTTACACCCAAGCACCTCACACTTAATAACTTAATACTTTAATATTCCAAATTTTATAAAATCATTACACACTTTATAGTTTATTCCATTTAGACCCTTTAACATTAAATTTAATTCACTTTCATCCTATCTTCACCCAAAATTGTCCAAAGCATAAAATAAACATATAAGCATAACAATTTGCATAGAAGGCACAATATAAAATACTACCAACCCAGCCCCACGTGCTCAACGAGTAATAAAATAGTGCCTAAATTAGGGTCGTGACAGTAGAACTCTGGAAGAACTTCAAAGATTTGAAACTGTTAAAGACCTCCCTAAGCTGAACTTCAAGAACCCTGATGTCTGTGGTTCATGTCAAAAGGGAAAGCAAACAAAAGCATCACATAAAAAGGTCCAATAGTGCTCCACATCTAGGTGTTTGGAGCTGATTCATACAGATTTAATGGGACCTATTGAAGTAGAAAGCTTTGGTAGGAAAAAGTATGCCTTTGTGTGTTGATGATTATTCTAGATACACTTGGATGATGTTCTTGAGAGAAAAATCTGAAACAATTGGAGAATTCAAGAATTGGTACAAAAGGGTTAGAAATATTTATGGTCTTAAGACTGTGAGGATTAGGTCTGATCATGGCACTGAATATGAGAACCAAATGTTCACTGCTTTCTATGACTCTAAGGGAATCACACATGAATTTTCTGCACCAATCACTCCACAGCAAAATGGAATTGCTGAAAGAAAGAACAGAACCTTGCAAGAAATGGCTAGGGTTATGCTAAGTTCTAAAAATTTGTCCAAGAAATTTTGGGCAGAAGCTTTGAACACTGCATGTCACATTGGAAATAGAGTGTTCCTTAGGATTGGAAGCACTGTCACTCCATATCAAATCCTCCTTCGAAAGAAACCCACTGTGAAATACTTTCATATGTTTGGGTGCATTTGCTACATTCTCAATGATAGCGAATATTTGTCCAAATTTGATTCAAAGAGTGATAAAGCAATTTTCATGGGACATTCCACTAATAGTAGAGCTTACATAGTTTTTAATCTAAAAACAAAGACCATTATGAAATCTGCTAATGTTGTTTTTGATGACTCACTTGATCTTAACCTCAAGACTACTGAGGATGATATTTCAGGTTGCTTACTGGACTGGAAGGATACAGAAACAGGTGCTGGAGAACCAACAGAAACTTCCAGTGTTGAAAAACCAGTTGAACTTGCAAAGGATGTAACCAAGAATGTGGACACATCTGCTTCCACATCTGAACCCACATCTGCTCCCACATCCACTCAAAATTCTGAAACTGAGGACAGTTTCTCTGAATCTGATCAGGATGATGCTTCAGAAGATAATGTGGATGGGTGTGTGAATATATCAAGGGATATTCCCTCTAAAATCCAGAAAAATCACCCTACTTCACAAGTTATGGGAGATGTGCATGCTCAAGTAAGAACTAGACAAAAGGAAAAAGTTGACTATAGAAAGATGGCTGGTTTATGGAGTTGCTCCTCAGCATACTCCCAGGTAAGCTTTTGCCATTTTGTTTCAAAGATTGAACCTAAGAATATTGCTTAAGCATTGAATGATGTTGACTGGATTCTTGCAATGCAAGATGAGTTGATTCAATTTGAAAAGAATGAGGTTTGGACTCTAGTCCCTAGACCCTCTCATGGAAATGTCATAGGAACCAAATGGATTTTCAAGAACAAAACTGATGAGAAAGGTGTGATCACTAGAAATAAAGCTAGGTTAGTTGCTCAAGGTTACACTCAAATTGAGGGAATTGATTTTGAGGAGACATTTGCCCCTGTTGCAAGGATTGAGTCCATTAGGCTGCTGTTAGCCATTGCTTGTTACCTCAAGATTAATCTTCATCAAATGGATGTTAAGAGTGCCTTTCTAAATGGGATATTAAATGAGGAAGCCTATGTTGAACAACCTAAAGGCTTTGTGGACTCCAAGTATCCTAACCATGTGTATAAGCTGAAGAAAGCTCTGTATGGGCTAAAGCAAGTCCCTAGAGCTTGGTATGGTAGGTTGACTGGCCATTTGCTTCACCTAGGATTCAAGAGAGGTGAGATTGACAAAACATTGTTTGTGAGGAAAAATAAAAAAGAGATTCTTGTGGCACAAATCTATGTGGATGATATTGTGTTTGGGTCAAACTCTGACCCTATGCTTGCTGAGTTTGTGGACAGCATGACTTCCACATTTGAGATGAGTATGATAGGTGAGTTGAATTATTTCTTGGGCTTACAGATAAAATAATTCAAAGATGGCATGTTCATCTCTCAGTCTAAATATGCCAAGAATCTTGTGAAAAAGTTTGAACTTGAACACTCCTCACATCAAAGAACACCAATGGGATCTTCCCAAAAGCTGAGTCATGATTCAGATGGTGAGAGTAATGACCAGACCCTGTACAGAAGCATGATTGGAAGTCTGCTTTATCTCACTGCAAGTAGGCCTGACATAATGTAAAGTGTGTGTCTCTGTGCAAGATACCAAGCTAACCCAAAGTTGTCTCATCTTAAAGCCTTGAAAATAATCATTAGATATGTGAGTGGGACTGTGAACCTAGGGCTGCATTACTCTAAAGAGACAAACACCAATTTGGTTGGCTATACAGACTCTGACTGGGCTGGAAATAGTGATGATAGGAAGAGTACTACAGGTGGATGTTTCTACCTAGGAAATAACCTTGTATCTTGGTACAGTAGGAAGCAGAATTGTGTGTCTTTATCCACTGCTGAGGCTGAGTATGTAGCCCTTGGAAGCTGCTGCACACAACTGCTTTGGATGAATCAAATTCTGAAATATTATGGATTAAATAACAAAATTTTGACTGCTTTTTGTGATAACAAAAGTGCCTTGGACATATCTAAAAATCCTGTCCAACATTCTAGAACAAAATACATTGGTATTAGACATCATTTCATTAGGGATCTTGTAGAACAAAAAACTGTGTGTCTGGAATTTGTTGGGACTGAAAATCAATTGACTGATATATTTACTAAGGCATTAGATTTGGAGAGATTTTACTCCTTGAGGAAGTCTCTTGGCTTGTGTGACATTTAAGGTTGTGTGCCCAAATGTGCACACGTTCTCTAACACATCTGTATATTAGATTAACTGAAAAAATAAATCATGCATTAGCACGAATTATCTCAGTGTGGTCACTTGTGAGTTTTCATCTTTGACATTGTTCTGATCACTTAATTGTGAGCACTTCCTATTCATGTTATCTTTTGATGACTTGATATAACATTCCTAGGTATCTCACAGTGGGTGCTATAAAAGAAAAAAAAAGAATAAGTGAGAAATAGCTGCTTCACCCTTAGTATGAAGCCATACCATTGTGATCAAGTGATTCTCATAAGAAATCTTGAAATCAAACTTAATAAGATCATTGGGAAAAAGGGCTATCTTTGGGATTCAAGTAAAGTGAAAGCTACTCACAATGCAAAAATCCACAACAAAAAATTGGTGGATGCATCCTAGAGGCTGTGCAGATTGGATTATTGCTCATTGACTTTTTGTGATCTAAATGTGTCCCCAAATGTGACTCACATCCTATGCCACATCTATAAGCTGAGATTTTTCCTTCACCTGTGTGTTTGCATCATGCTAGGCATACTGCATTCTTTAGGTCATATAGGAGCTTTGTAAATATGCTAGTTAATTTATTTTCTCTCTTAATTTACTCCTTGATTTAACAAGTTTTTGTTTTCCAAAATCTCACATGAAAAAGAAAGGTGTGTATCAATCCTTATTTGAAAAGGAAGGACAATTTTGAAAGGGATTCACTTTTGAAAAGATATGGCTGAAGTATTTTGTTTCCATAAAAATCTGACAAAATCTTGTTTTATTTTAATCCCTTATTTTTCGAAGGTGGTTGTGTGTGGTAATCTCAAGGGGTTCAAGCCGTTGGAGGACTTCTAAGGCATTTAGGTTGTGTGAAACCTTTTTGGAAAAGGAATGCTTGTTTTAGTTGGAAAGGGGAAGTTGTGAGTATTTATTAGGGCTCACATCCGTCCCATTCCCCATAAACCCTTAGCTAAACCCTTGTTCTTCCCTCGTTATTGCTCACAATCACATACATTGCAATTAATTACCATTGTACTGTTCAAGCTAACATTATTTTGCAGAATAAATGGCCTCTCATGATCACATTCGTGAAGAAGAAATACTTGACATTGAGCCAATTTCTGTGGCCATAGCCGAAGCTCCCATTGTCGCCAATCCAGCAATATCCAATTTTTTTGCTAAAATTCCTCCCCCCTTGTCCTCGTCTGGCTCATCCATGGAAGCTCCATCTGCAAAATCACCCACATTGGAACCCTCGAATGTTCCAGTGTCTTCTGAAAACCCTAATCCACCAACCTCTCCGGTTTCACAACCATCGGTTGTACCCTCTATTTTGCCCTCTGTTCCTATTGTGGAAGCCCTATCATCCAAAAAGAGGAAGCTAACAACCTCGAAACCTTTGGGCCATTTTGCTAATCCAGTTCCCCAAAGGAACCTTCGTCGATCACACAGGGTTCGAAAGCTGTCAGAGGCTGACAAGGCCAAAAATCTCAAGAAACCTGGAGGTAAACCATCTTCTGCCATTTTTTGTGATGAAGAAGAAGACGAAGAGGAAGTCCAACCTCTTATCAGAACTAGGGCTCAACCAACCATTACACCTCCCTCTGCTGCTATCCCTGCTACTGCTGTTACTCCTTCTGATCCTGTTAAACCTGTTGATCCTGCTCCTGTTATTACCCCTACCACTTCCATTGATCCTACTGATCCCATTGTCCCTACTCCTGCTCCAGTAAATTCTATTCATATTGTTGCTCCTGAGGCTGCCCCTACCGCTGCTGAGCCTACTATAGTAAGTGATGAGGAACCCTTGGCTAATATCCTCATGGAATTGAGAGGTAAGAAGAAGATGGCTACTACTGACTTAGAGCGATTCTGAAGCTCTGGTGACTACGAGATCCGGCTATGAGAGTGATGATACAGCTTCAGATGAAAATTTCAAACTGGGCCATGCTGAGATAGAGCAAGAAAAAGAGGATCAAAACATTGATGCCTCCTCTGGTGATGAGACAGAAGCTGAATCTGTCAAAGTGCCCTCTCCAGTCAAGGATGTGCCTGCAGATGTGCACACATCCAGGCGCACATCCACCAGAAAGAAAGCTGAAAAGGGTATTTCTAAATCCTTCTCTATTCCATCTGCTTTTAAACCATTGTCCTCTAAATTTTTATCAAAGGATACTTCTGATAGATTTGGCCTGATTATGAATAAGGCCTTCATAGTTGAAATGAAAAGGGATAGAGACACTTTTTCTAAGTTGGGCATGTATAAGTTTTTTGAAGAGAGAGGTTTATTTCTGACTGTGGATCACCCTCTTCCCTTCTATCCCAAAATGGTTTATGAATTCTATGCTAATTTGACCAAAGGGCTAGATAGATCCTCTTCCTCCTATTCTGTTTATGTGAGAGAAAAATTTGTCCCATTCTCTCCTTCTGTGATCAATGACTTGTTTGGGTTAGATAATTCTTTAGATCATGTTTGTGATGTTTCTGAGGAAGAATTAGTTTCTGTTATCACCCATGGTAAAGTGACTTCTTGGCCTATTAAGCCAAAGGATTTGGGTAGTGGCTCCCTTTCTTTCCTTTATTATTTTCTCCATACAATCCTTACTGCCAATCTATGCCCCTCAAATAATAAGACTTCTGTTACTAGGGTGCAAGCTGACTTGCTTTATAGGTTGGGTGCCAAAAAGAACATCAATTTTGGAGATTTCATTTTTAGGAAAATTTGTGGTTATGGAGAATCCCCTTCAAAGAAATGGTCTTTACCCTATCCCTCTCTCATCTCTCAAATTTTGGTTGCTCAAGGAGTTAAGCCTGAAAAAGGTGAGGATAGGATTAACAAGTTTGATCTGTTTAAGGAGACCAAAACCCTCTTAGATGCTAAGTAAAGGTTTGTGGATCTTCCATTGGGTGTTGTTTCTGAAATAACCATGCCTGATATGGGCACATCTGAACCCACATCTGAAGATCCATTTCTTTGCCAAATGAAGGACCTGGATCTTTGAAATAGCATTTCTTGAAGCTCATACCTCTGCATTGAATGATCAATTGCAAGCTTCCAATGCCCATGCCAACAACCTCAAAGCTCTCAAGGATAGACTCCTAAAATGGCATGCTAATCTTTCTGCTCAAAAAGGGGGAGATAGGTCTGAACCTGCTGCTGGAAGTAATGTGTGGGATCCGCATTCTTCTCGGTGAGAAACTGGAAACTTTAATTAAGGGGGAGAAGACCTTTTGAAGTTTTTTTGCTTTGGTGGTTTTTAAAGACAATTTTAATTTCTGTTTTAGTTTTAAATAATGGTGTGTAATAACTTTAAACAGGTTGCTGCTGAATGGTTTTGCTTTTGCTTTTTAATGAACTGCTAGTTTTTGTTCTAACATGTTTTATGCAGTTTTTATGTGTGGATGTGTAAACACATCTGCACACACATCCATTCAGGGGGAGTTGTGCTTATGTCTGAATATTGCAGTCACAAAAATGTGATTTTTATAAATCTTTGGTTTTGACCAGAAAGTCCAAAATAGGGGGAGATTGAAAGCGTGAGCTTTTTGGGAACAATCTTTGTTTCCTTATTTTCGAAATACTTCAAAAATGGTAAGAAGATTTTGGGACTTTCATGGAAAGATTTACTTTGACTAGAAGTTTGTAAATAAAGTAAATATCTTTTTATTTATGTACATAGTTTTATATTAGGACTAACCTACTAACAATCTATTTCTTTGTGAGTGTGATTTATGTTTTCTTATAGGATTTGAGATCTCACAAAGGAAGAAGTGTTGATTGCGTGAAGATCTTCTCCATGGTGCATATAAATACAAGGCCATCAGCACAAGAGAAGACACGGATTTTGAGAGAGAGAGAGATACTTATTCTTCACAGCTTTTCAACATTATTGTTTTAGGTTGTGAGTGAAGGTTGTGAGACACATCCGAACTCACATCTAGTTTTTCATTGAGTTCTTTGTTTTACTTCTGACTAGAATAGATCCTACTTGGGAAAGGGGAAGTGTTCCTGTCGTAGAAGGTGATTATAACTCGTTTAGTATTTTAGTCTTTTAATTTTTCACTTATTCTTATTTTTGTAAGCATTAAAGTTTTAATAGTGAAAAGTTTTTTGGGCGTAAGCCTAGTTTGCTGATCTCAAGATCAGTAAGCATATATAACCATCGTGTCATTACTTTATTTCGTTTTATTCCACTGCATTATCTGTGGATGTGTGAACAGTTGTGAGACACATCTGTACTCACATCCGTACTTTGTCGAGTGTTTGAAGCTTCCTAGCTACACGAAACTTTAAAATGAAATATGTAAAAAATCTAAATGTCAAAAAATAAATAAATTTGAAACCCGCGGTCTGTTTTTATCATCAAGATAAATCAAATAGGTACCCACATCATTAAGTTTTTATCAAAATTAAAAATTCTCATTTTCTCCGGTTGTGAACAACCGAAAACTCATATTTTAAGTAGGCAACTGAATTTTTTTCAGATTTTCAAAATTTATTATTGATAAACGACTGGAAATATGAGAATGGCTCAGTTGTGAACAACATTCTCACTTATTCTAGTGGTTAACACAACTAAAAATTCTCATTTGTTCAACATCACAATCTTTAAACTTCGTTATATTACCATTACCACCCACTTTGCCATACATTTGCTAGCCACCACCATCATGTCATCAAATTCCCAAAAAATATAACTAAAATTAACTTATAGCTACATCAACCACCATTATCACCAACATCACCCAAATAAAAATCAACGTGATCATTTTACACTGAAATTGAAAAAAAAAATGGTTGGAGAATCAATACCATATGAACACCCGCTAAAAAACTAGAGCTCTACTTCTTCTATGCTGGGGACTAAGTTGTTTTTTAGATCAACATATTAACAGCCATATTTATATCTTTAAATGCAACGTCAAGCTAGAACATGCTTTAAAAAAGATCAAGAGGGTTAAAGAACAATTGAAAAGCAATAAAATGTCTATCAAAACCACCACCAGATATTTACAGTGCCATAAATCTCGAGAGCGGAAAAAGTACGCGAAAACTTTGAATCTAGGTTTGGAGTATCAAAACCAAACCTTTAGTGAACTTTCAGGACATATATGGGTGTCAAATCTTCTACATCAACAACTTTGCCTTTATCTTCATCTAAGAAATCAAAGAGTGAGCAGCATAAAGAGAGAGGCAGAAAAAGAGAACAAACATAATGGGGGAACTTTACAGATGTGGATTGAAATTGGCTGGAGATGAGATGAAGGTTAGAGGAAAAATGGATCTGGGCTTTGAGTTGAGCCAAAGAAGAGGGGAGGGGAAGAGAGGCCAGGTCATGCTAGAGGTGGGAAGGGGAGAGAGAGAAAGAGATAGGAAGTGGGGGAAAGAGGGGTGATCGGAGATGGAGGAGGCCGATAGGGAAAAAAAAATAAAAAAAAAATAAAAATGCACTAATTTCCCAAGGGCCCTCTGTGTCAGAATGTTATTCACATTTAAGGATACGTCCTTTTCTTTATCTCACAAACAGAGTTTTCCCAAATCAAAATTATCCACACACCCATGCGCCTTTCACATGACCTATAATGAAATCTCTAAATGCTCAAACTACCCGTAGCCCCAAATAAAAATCTAACTTCCTCCTCCCTCTTCCCATTTAAATATCTTTACACTCTCTCTAAAAAACACATATTCACCCACACTCATTCTCTCTCTCTCTCTCTCTCTCTCTCTCTCTTCATAACAGCCCTTACTCGGCTTCCTAAAGAATAAAAATAATTCTTCATTAATCTAGCTATTCTTCAGGTTGTAGACACCCCATTCTTAATACATTACTACATGATTACACTACTCTTGGTCTTACCTTTGTGTTTTGATGAAAGCTCATTGGTTTCATCATGTTTCGTTAGGTTTTGGCTAACTTCTTTAGTTTTGGACTTACCTAACTAACGTAATAACTGAAGAGGACAAAATAGTCAAATCTGGCTAGATGTCTCGCACGAGACAATGTGCCTCTCAAGAGACATCTCCTCTGCAGAATGTGCATATTCACTCCCCTTCTTAGTTTCGATCTCTTTCTTGATATCCCCTCTCCTAATCCGGGATTTACCTTATTTTTGTAACTTGCTAGAACCTTACTGACATAATTTCTTTCTTATCAAACTCTCCCAAATCAAGTCTTTGATTCATTCCTTATATGTGACTCCTAATTTGGTGATCAAGTAATTCACACCTATAAATACAAGGTTCCACCTCCTTGTTCAGGACCCCTTCTCGAACCTTCTTCTGACCTTCTCATACATGCGTATTGCTGGATTCTCTGCTAGACATAAGACACAAAACAACCCTAAATCTCTCTTTAAATTCGTTGTTCAAGTCTTTGATTCATTCCTTACTTGTGAATCCTAATTTGGTGATCAAGTAATTCACACCTATAAATTATCTTTTGGTGGTTGACCACATATTTCATAGGAGCACTTGCATTGCTTGTGAAAGCTTCGTATGTGGTCGGAGGTATGATGTGGTCGACCAAATGATGATTTGCATCACAGCCTTTTTCCTCTTTTTCTTTTCCTTTCGTCTTGGATTATTCCCAGTTTGATTCTTGGGGTAGACATAATGTAAATTAAGTTTAGCCTTTGGTTCGCGTACTTTACCCTTTGAATAAGATTGCTTAACCTTAGGATTTTCATGAGTTTGATCATAATTTTTTTCACTCTTTTCTCAACAAGAGGCACACTAAAAATTGTCAATAGTTTGAAATCCCAAGCCTTCTTTATCTCCACTATACTTTTGAGATTCTAGTATTTGATATATAGTGACACGAGATTTGGTACACTCATCAATCACCTTTTGTAGATCGGTGTTTTGAGCAACCAAGTCATCGTTTCGAATTTTGAGTGCAACAACTTTAGTTTTAATAGTGATGTTTAATTCAGGAATAGGAGTCATGCTTTTGACTTGGTCTTTCAAAAGTTTGATTTCAGACCTTAGCATATTTTTCTCCGTCTTGATCTGATAAATTTCATCAGTTGATAGTGCTAAAGCTTTCTTAATATTTTCAAACCTTTGGATCACCATTTCAGCTTTCTTGAACATCTTTTCTTGTTCCACAGAGAAATCTCATTGACCCTTTTGAACACTTGGGGCAGATACAAGTTTTGAAGGTGTTTCATTTTTGTATGGAAAGATAGGGCGAGAAAATAAGAAGTTACCAAACTTGTAACTAGGAGTGAGTTCAAAGTTGCTATAGTAATCACTACTAGCCACAATTTTGGTTCTCCTAGAAACAACCTCATCATTCTTTTTGGGCGACTGAACAGAAACATCGTCTTCTGAATCATTAGAAGCATCATTACAAAAAAGGTAGAGATTTAACTCTTCGGTATTCTCATCATTTTTTTCATCAGAATCACTTTCGATCCAAGTAGCAAGTTCTTTTGAGTTCTCTTCTTTTTCAGCAATCATTCCCTTTTAACGAGAAAATTTCGAAGGAAAAGTTTTCTTTTTCAAATATTCATATTTGGGTTGAGGACACTCAGAAGCAAAATAATTGGGCTTTCTACAATTGTATCAGACAAGGCCACTCTTTTTCTTTTGATCACTCACCCTAGAAGATATTGCTGGAAGTTTACCTTTTGAAAATGACTTTAAATTTTTACAAAATTTTTGAAAACGTTTTACAAACATGGCAAAATACTCGTCATCCATATCGATAAGAGAATAAGTTGAAATACTAGAATTTGAGGTAGGCTTAAAGGGTTTCTCCATATGGTCAACAACAGACATAGAACGTGATTTGCCTTTCCCTTAAACCTCGTCAATATGATCTAGCTTTAGTTCATAGACTTTAAGATTTGTATACAAGTTAATGAGAGTCCAAGTATTCAAATCTTTAGAGTATTCGAGGGAAGTTGCTTTGTACATCCATTTGGATCCTAGAGTAGCAAGCAATGTCATGTTAATTTCTTTATCAGTTAAAATTTTTTCGAGAGATAAGCAAGCATTTACTACCTCAACATAGCGATCGTAGGTTTGACGTAGAGTCTCATTCGGCTATCTAGTGAAACTTCTATATCTTCTTTCAACTACAAACTTTTTGTTCTCCTTGCTTAAGCATCCCACATTTGCTTTGCGGTTGTGCACTTGATAACCTTCTGATAGGTGGATACTGTTAGGGTTCCGAAAATGATGTGTCTGGCTTTGCTATCCAATGCAACAAATATTTTCTCTTCATCAGTCCATTCTGCCTTAAGCTTTTTTATTTCAGGAATGGCAGTGTTGGTAGCTGCATTTGGATTGGCCTTTATTGGTATGAAAGGTCCATTTGTTACACAATCAACCAACATATCATTAATTAATTTAAAATGGACAACATGTGAGCTTCCCAGATATCGAAGTGGTCGTCATCCAACATGGGAATGTGTGAATAGTTAATCGTTTCCATATCTTTTGAAGTTGCCATGGCGAATTGGTACCCAAGCTGTTAAGCTTGAAAAATAGAGAATAGTTTTATAAAGGTGTTTGCTCTATACCACTTGTTGGTCCCAAAGATGCAACAAGGGTATGAAAAATAGCTAGAGAGAGGGTGAATAGCTGTATAAAATTTTTCTAACCCTTTTTAAAATTCAACCTTTGCTTAATATACTGAAAGTGTGATCAACTAATAATCAACTATCAAGATAGTAAAATGCACAACGTAAGTTTTTAATTATAAAAGTGTGGTAGAGAAAGTGAGTGTGGTCGATCGCAAAAGTGATAGTGTGGTCGACCGCAAGGTTGAAAATAGGCTAAGGCCGATTTTAACTATAAACACAATTCTCAATAAGGTTGGATATCTGTAAAGATCAAACACAAAGAATAATAAGCAAACTTATAAACAATCAAAGTAAAGTGTAGAAAGTGTGAACAAGGTATTTGGAGAGCTTCAATCATAAATGATCTACGTCCTCTACCAAGATGGTTAGTCTTGGAATTTCTAAGTAAGATAGTATATTTAGATCTTGAGCAGCTGTTACAAGGATTACAAAGTTGAGAATCAATCTCAAATCTATCTTTTCTATGAAGATAATCCTAGACTAAAACCAGTGTATCCCAAGTAATACAATCAATATGATTGAATTCAAGGGGTGTGTGTGTGTGTTCAAGAATCAAGAGCTATTTATAATAGAAGTATTGAGAGCTTGATGAATCTTATTGTGGTTATAAGGCTTGAGAAATTTCTGGGTAAGGAATATTTCTTGAAGGCTTGAGGATGAAGTATTTGAAGATTTAAAGGATTCTGGAAGTTTGAGTGTGAGCTTCAAAACTTCTGAGGATTTCAACAATAATATCTCTAGTTTATTTTCATGGCTTGAACCCAATGCTATTTATAGCCTTGTGTGATCAAGTAGCCATTGGAAATCCTTATTGGATAAACATTAAGGACAATATGCTGTTGATGTCTGATTGGAGCACATTTCCTTTTTGTCTTCATGTTGTAGAGGTTAGTAAAAATGTGGTATGTCTTTGTACGAATGACAATAGTTGTCACCTTTTTGAAATTCTCTGAGTAAACTCTGCAATGGTATAATTCTTTGAGTTAAATCTGAGTTGTGGTCAGATTCAATTATACTAAGATCTGAACTTCAATCTTCAAGGTCTTCAATTTGGCTAAGGACAATAGTAGGATGTGGTCACCTAGAGGGCATGCGGTCGATCGCATGGAATGAATTCCATTTGAGGCTTGCCTTGAGCTATGCGGTCGATCGCATGGAATGAATTCCATTTGAGGCTTGCCTTGAGCTATGCGGTCAGCCGCATGGTCGACCTTAAGGTTTGCCTCTTCAATTCTTCATTGAGTCAAAATAGTTAAAGATTTTATCATTCTAAAGCATAAGTAACTCTAATACAAAAATGGACTTAACTAAAAATTTGAAATGTAAAATTTCATACAAAAGATACTAAAGTCCATGTAAAATAAAATAGGTAATGGTATCAATCAAATCAAGTAATAAGAGGGGCTTATAATAAGCATACCCAACACCCATGTTAGTGCAGCTTAGTGGTGTTACCACAAGTGCTGCCCACACTCTCTAAGTGTTATCAGACGTAGGTGTTATCAAAAGTAGTGACAACACTTTTTAAGTGTTACCACATGCGGTCTGACATTATTAGTTGGACATTTCTTACATAGGTTATATTGTATTAATGTATAATCTATACTTGCAAAATATACTTATGTTGTTAGTATAATTTATAGGTAATAGCCATGAGAAGAAAAGCTACAAAGAAGGATGAACGAGTCATATGGAGAGTTACGCGTAAATGAATATTTATGCATAACTCGTAAACAACCAATGAACCACGTGGGAAGACTTGTTCAAAGGAGATTTTGATGAACAAACAAGAGAGTACAACACAAGAGAGCTCGTGGGTATAAGGAGTTAATGCTAAGGACTTGGGCGCTAAGATAGACGATTGCTACAATCAAGGGATTGAGCAAGTCTTTAGCTCAACAAGCTCAACCACTCCTCCACCTCATCCGATCCAGTTCAAAGTTATTACTAAGAAGTAGCCTCCAAGTATTTGAAGGCTATAAATAACAAGTGTGTATACAAGCAAAATATGTCAAGCATCACACACACAACTTGCACAAGAAAAGATCAATTACTTCTCGGATCCTTTAGATTCTTCCTCCCACAAATTATCTTCCACCTTCAACGTCTTTGGATTTAATTGTGTCGTGGCTAGGATAGAATTTTGTGTTTGATCTTAGTTCCTAGTTCTTCATTGTTATATAGATAGGGAACAACTTCGGTCTTGTAATCATATATTTGTAAATATAAGATCTTGCCCAAGCGGCACCCTCAAGTTATATGTTATATAACTTGAGAAAAATTATTTCTTGTGTTTATGCTTTTACTTTCGCTGCAAAATTGCTTTGTTTTACAAACGATTTTAAATTCTGTTCTATCTGTTATCGTAAGAGTTATCAGTTGTGCTATCAACCTTTTTGATAACACTTGTTTTCAGGCCAGTGACAATTTCAACCCACACTAAGGACGGATGTCGGTCACCTATGTCATCGGTCTCCCCGAAGTTTGTGCACCCCACTCTGCGATTCGCTCATATACGACCGTCATAATGCGGAGAGCCTAAGTCGTAAGCCTGTATATACCTCATACATCATTCTATGTGTCTTAAAACACGCCTTGACCGTTTGGTTTAAATTAGGGGCTTTTTTTATTTCTTTGACCAAAATAAAATTATGTGCAATACACCATGTGAAGGAACAAACAAATGTTCCTACGGAATGTCCCTTCAGAATGTCACTTAAAAGTTTGTCCCTAAATCAAAAATAAATCCTCCACAAGGTACATTACATGTATCTTTGTTTTACTAAAAACTAAAATAATTACTAGGTCATTAGGGTTTGGATTTGAATGGTGGATTCTGATGAGAATGTGAGACCTTTGCCAAAAATTGTCCGTTTTGGGGAGTGCAATACATGTGGAATACAAGGGGCTCACATTCTAGGGTGACAAATCCACTATTCCAGGATTTAGATAGAAACCCCAAAATGGATTTACCTCCGTTCAACCAAGAATAAGACTTAAAAAATCAAAAATATTATATGGTATTGTCTCGCGCGAGACATATTCTTTGTTTGTGTGATTTGTGTCGTTTGGTCAAAACCTTTTAGCCTTCTTACCTCAAATTCAGCTGACTTGATGGAACTCGATCATGGTTGCTACACATCTAGGTCCATCATCAAGGCAACTAGCTCGACACAATGACTGAATCTTTTCTCATCACCGAAGCCGATATAGAGGAAAACAAGGCTTTGCTTGTTTAAGCCTACCTCAAACTAGAGGAACAAAGTGATAAAATGGAGGAACAAAATTACCAAACAAAGTTCTCAAATATCCGCCCTAATAAAATAGCTCCATGAGATGAAGGTCAAAAAGGATAGAAAGCAAAATAAGAAAGATAATGAATCCCTTGCCTCCTTTGATGATGAGGATTTCTCTACTAAAAAGAAACAAAGCAAGAAAGATGACAAGTCCGACTCTTCTTCCTCCTCCTCCGAAGATGAGGAACCATGCTCCAAGACTCGAAAAATCAAGAAATAAAGTAGTGGTGAGACCAAGAATGTTGATGGCCATGTGACCATGAACTACCTTGATAAGAAGCTTGCTTCCCTAGATGCTTTGAAGGGATCATTCACTCTATTTGATAATACAATTTCGACCCAATGCTTTCCTCAAACATTGGAGGGTGCGACAAGGGATTGGTATATGTCACTCCCTCTTCCCACTAGGCTTGATTGGTCGACTGCATGTCGAGTTTTTCAAAAGAAGTTTAAAGACAACTCTACTTACCGCCCTACTTGGAGGGATCTTGAACAAACTAAGCAATATTCAAATGAATCCTTCGCTTACTTTGAAAGACCTACTACCAAGGAATAAATCCACATCTTTCTGCAATGCCTCTGTGATGAATTTCAAGAGAAGCTCGCCAGTAACTACTTTCCTAGATTCATTGAACTCCATCAATCCGGAATTAGGATTGATGAATTTCTAAAGAACAAAAAGAAGGAAAGTGGTTTTCGCTACAACAAAACCACTACAATCAAGGACGCCTCAGTCAATGCTATTACATTTAGTCATCCCAATGCTGGCAAATATTATGCTCTTCCCCCTGCTAAAAAAAAAGATGCATTATGATAAACTTGAAGGAATTACTCAAGAGGGTCTCTTTGACGTCCTCGTAGAAGAAGGAAAGATAAAGCCAAGGCAAGGTGGTCCTCCAATAGATATGGGTCCCGACTATGCTCATCACCTGTATTGCAAATACCACAACTTCATCGGTCACGACACGAATACTTGCCACCATTTGAAGGATATCATCCAAGACCTCATCGACAAGATGGAAATAGGACTTCCTAATGTGATCACCAACCCTCTCCCTTAGAGGATATGGAGAAGACAAAGCCTTCAAAAAGAATTCAAGACTTTTCACTTTGGGGCTAAAACTATTCTCTCCCTTTCTCCTTTGAAATAAATTAGGTTTAAATTTTTAAGTATGAACTTGAAAAGCTTTTCTGTCTTTCTATTCCATCTCCTCCGTCCTTCTAGTTTGTGTCGGCTAAACTATGGAGTCACTTTTGAATTCCTTTATCAATGAAAGTCGTCCTTAATTTCTATACACTTTTCTAAGGTTATTCTACCTCATGAATATCTTTAACTTCATATAATTTCATAATGGACCCACAAACCGTGAATGTCAAATCACAAATCTAAAACTTTGCAAAAAATGATAGTTATTTCTAAACGAGTTTGAGAATGAAATCTACCATTAGAAGGCCTAAGGGATAAACATCACCACTCATCATCACTCTTGCTGAAAGTCAAGGATTAACAAATGAAGAAAGTCAAGGGCGCTGCTGTCAATATCAATCCCAAGAATAGTGGGGCTACTCAATTCAAAGCTTCGAGAGTAAAAAAAAAAACTCTCAAGTTTTCATATCCCCACAATAAAGAAGGAGGTTATTCAACATCATCTACTCTTAAAATGAATAAAAGGAGGACTCCTCAACATTATCTACTCTTACAATGAAGCTCAAATGGAAATACAAATGAAGATAACTTTGAGCACCAATTCACTTCCATCAACATTATCCATGAAGAATTGTTTTTAGCCCTAGGTCATAATGGCGATTTGCTTCCCCTTAAAACTCGTCAAGACATTCCTAAGTGATTCACTCGCAAAACAATCAAACAAACATTCAAATATCAACCAATAATTTACATAGGTCCGTTAAAGGTAGAACAACTTTTTTAGATACTTGACCCATGTAGCGTTTCTTGTTGAGTCTAGGAATAGTGAATCATACCAAACTTAGAATTTTATAAAAAAGAAGCAATCAAAATCTATATATATATATATATATATATATATATATATAATGGCTTAAGTGATTGAAGCACAACCTTTTTATATATAATGGCTCAAGTGATTGAAGCACAACCTTTTTCCCGCTCAAAATTTCACTACTTTCTAAATCCCTAAAATGCCATTCCCCGTAGTGTACCAGATAAGCTAGAGTCCTTTTTTATTCTATATTATCTTCTTCTATAACTCTTTTACTCCCTCTCTCCAAGGTCACTGCCAAAAGTCTAAACACGGTCGTCGTTAACCATGTTCTCGTCCCCTCTCTCTCTCTCCTTTCTGTTGCAATGACTACAACGATATTACAATCTGCTTGTCAATCTCCCTTAAATATAAGCATCCATTTGTCTCAATACAAACCTTATATCTCTCAAGTTCACTCAAGTGAAGTCAATACTCCCGACCTTCGATAGCTTTTCCTCTAGGTTTCCCAGTAAACCACTTCCACATGAGTTAAATCAATTTGAGGAAAAAAACAGTAATTGGGGCTTCCGAATAAGGTAAAATTTCTAGGTTTTTGTCTGTTTGACTTATACAGAATCCTTCCTGTAACAACCCTAAAAATTTATACTCTTTATTTATTTAAATATGATTTCCCTTATTTAATTATGTTGGTTATTTAAATTAATTAATTGGATTATTCCTTTTCCTAGATGGACTAGGATTAGATGGGCTTGATTGTGTCAACTTAGATTATTTGTTTTGGGTTGGACGCTACTTAACAATTGGATTAGGAAAGTATAAACCCAAGTAAATACATCCATTAACCCTAAGCCTCTTGGTGTTATCTGTAACTGTAACTAATGGAAGCCAAAAGGGGTCGAGCTCTCCATATTTCTCAATGGAAAAATAGAATAGGAAGGAGCTGCATGGGATGTATAAATTGACAGAGGGTCACGGCTGAGAAAAAGTTACGCTAAAAGAAAGAAAACGTGAGAGAGAGAGGGAGAGCGGTCAAAGGAGAAGGCAACAGGAAGAAGAAGGCGGCAGTAAGAGAGAAGGACTCTGTTGTCGTGTTCAAACCCAACCAAGGTAAACAATCATCCTCTTCTTTTGATTTTTAAGATAGAGAAACATGTAAACACTCTGAAGGGAATACTGGACATCTAAAGCAAGGTTTAGGAAGGTGTAAGTACCCAAATCCGGATCGTCCAAATCCGTCAGAAAGTTAACCGAAATCCGTTAACTGGCCCGCTCCAGGTTAACCGGAACTCGTTAAACTCCCCGTTGCTGTGCCAACGAGACGTCCGGGGCTTGCCCGTGCATCCCGACGTTGAACCGTACTTAGCACGTGACATCTCACGTAAAAGTATGGCTTTCCCTAAAAACGCATTTTCCGGCACTTTCGGGCGTTTCGGACATTTCCGGATTGTTATTTTAAAAAAGGGACAAACCCGGGACCGGGGAACGAACTCCCACACTTCTGGTGAGTCACAGGACACGTGTCCTGCATGCCACCTCCCTCTAGTCACTCGTCAATCACAAATCAAGGCCAAAAGACCAAAATACCCCTGGTTTGCAAGCCTAGTCCGGCCGGACTCACTGTGCACTTTTTCTGAAATTGCCAGCAAGTCCCCCAGATTTCCAAAATCCCCAAAACCCCTGAAATTCAGTCCAAGTTCGGCCGGACTCCTACTGCAATTTTCACCCTATAAATAGAAGTTGCTGTCAAAGGCAAAGAGGAGGATTTGAACACCAAAAAATCACATACCCCACGGTCCAAACTGGTTTTCACCCCTCCCGAGCTCCCGTTTTGTCTCGATTCGCGTGAAACCTTCGTATTTCGATCAAATACGCACCCTACAACTTCGAAACAACCTTTCGAATAACTTTCCGTGTCCCGTGCACACCTCCCGAGCCAAAGGAGTCGACCCTAGCCATAGGTATAACTCCCTCTCTCTGAATCTTCCGTTCCGTCTCGGTTTACGCGCCAGTCGCTATAACTGTTTCGGACGTCGTTATCAAAATGTAGACGCCTCCGTCTAACGGGGTCCGATACGTTTTAGCCCCTCGATCCTCTTCTCTTTCCGTAAGAGAAGTAATCACGGGTTAAAACGGCGTTCCGACCCCGTTCCGTTTACTTTCATGTCATTTACCATTCCGAGCCGTTTGGCCTCGTTGATCGTCATTTACCATTCCGAGCCGTTTAGCCTCGTTGATCGTCATTTACAATTCCGAGCCGTTTGGCCTCGTTGATCGTCATTTACAATTCCGAGCCGTTTGGCCTCGTTGATCGTCATTTACGAATCCGGATCGTTTGATTCCGTTGACACCGCTTTAAATACTGTCATTTACAAGTCCGATCCGTTTGGATTGTGATAGTATTTACTTTTCAAAAGTCCGAGTCGCAACCCGATTCGTTTATCGCATATCATTTAATACGCATTTTTCCCGTAAAAATCGTTAACAATGTAATGCCCGGTTCAAAACCGGAGTTCGTCCGTCGAACTCTCTTTCAAAACGCGCGAAATGACGTTCGGCCTCCGAATGCTCATCTTCAAACTCAAAGTCAAAGCCGCCATTTGATACCTAAAATCATTTAATACGCATTTTTCCCGTAAAAATCGTTAACAATGACTCGTATGGCTCAAAGTCGACGTTTGCCACGCAAACGCTCATTTCAAACTCAAAGTCGACGTTTGCCACGCAAACGCTCATTTCAAACTCAAAGTCGACGTTTGCCACGCAAACGCTCATTTCAATTCAAAACCGACGTTTGTCATTCAAACGCTCGTCTTTTCAAACAAAGTCACCTAATCAACGTTTGACATTCAAACCAAGATTAAGCTTGTCATTCAAGCCCCCATTTCAAAACACACACACACACACACACACTTTACGATTTCGAGAAAGGTAGAAAGACTCGTCATGCGAGGCGTTTCGGGCGATCTCGTCATACTCTACCCGAAACGTAACTTGACCTCCGAACCTAACAATCTCTGGTACTAAAAAGCTTTTTACTCATTTTTGCTACCAATAAAAATGATCCCCTGTTTTCAAAGCCTTTTCCTAAGTTTTTGCTACCAATAAAAACGACACCTTTTCACAATAGCCGTTTCTCAACGTTTGGGCTCAAAATACAAAAACCGCGTGGCGACTCCTCATTTTGTTCCTTCCCATGAAGCGAGGTCTCAGACACCAACCCTCCGCGAAAGACAACCGCGTTTCGCGTCCGCGCGAAATCCCGGGTAATTTCAGTTGGCGACTCCGCTGGGGAAAAGATACTTTTTTCAAAACTGCCGATGTTTTCTAAAAAGCCTTCCGTGGGTCAAACTTTTGTTTACCCTTCCTCGTTTTCGTGTGTGTATGTTCCTTTAAACCTCGAACGGTTTTTTCAAAAGGCATTACGTTGTCTACTTTTCAAAATCTTACCATGTTTGTGCATCCCCATTCATGTTTGATTTTCATGCTGTCTTTTGAACTGTGCATCATAAATTCTTTAAGACACATTCTGAAAAATCTCTGTTTTACTCAGAAAAAAGAATTTTAGTGACCGCACACTACGCGCACTTGCTGCCTCGGAACACCGCACTTCACGTGCACTTGCTGCCTCGGTACACTGCACACTACAACCCCTAACCCGGGATGGCCTTATCAGTTGCACTCCGATTGGTCTGCCAGACACCTTTCGGGGGCGCACGGGGTCGTCCCAAACATCCCATCCTAGCCCGTGTAAGCCATGCACTCTTTGTGTCACACTTTGTCCAAGACCCCGGTTGGTTTTTGGCTTAGCTCGTGTCATAAAGCCTAAGTGTATGTTTTTCACGCCGGGCCCCGCTTCGAGTCAAGCTCGAGAGCTTTAGACCAAAGGTCATTCCCGACCCAAAGTCTTGAGCTTTTCAGCCTTGACTTTGACGCGGAGCTCTGCCGAAAAATATACCCGAAGGTTCAATGTGACGCCGTGTCACCAAACCTCGCCGTATGTGCCAGGTGCCGCCACAACTTGGCCAACGCTAAAAGCTAAAGGTCTCTCGCACAAGCGAGTCAGGAGAGGTCATGCCCAAATTTTGGCACGACTCCCGCCTTAACTTAAGGACGTTGACCTCGACCGTGGCTCGTACGCCGCACACGTCGAAAGTTTGCGTGATCGGCTAGCCTTAAGTTCACTTTTTTTTCCTTTGTCGGTGGAACTCGCTTGCCTTATCAGACCTCGCTCGGGATAGTCCGTCTGAGAAAGATGATCTACAATGGAAACGAGGGGCTTATAAGCGTAGTGACGAGATCCACCGATTAGAGCTCTAGGATTAGTTGCGAAAAAGAAGACACGCTCTTTTCCAACCAATTAGGACTACGAGAAAACGTGCTTTAAGTAAACTTTAATCGGTAAGCTGCACATTGCACAAGCCCGAAAACCTTGAGCCAAATACCCTTTTCCGAAGCCTAAACCCTTCCTTTCGTTCCCTGCGGCGAGCGAAAGTGGTTCAGATTTCCGGGTCGGCGCCTTGCCGGGATCACGATAACGCGGCGTCGAGCGGTTCTTCGGTTCCCTCGGTTCCCTCGGCTAATTTCCGACATCTCTAGCTCGCCGAGAAATCGTGACGGGGAAGGACCCCGCCACCGGTAACGAGATATGACATTGGAAGAAGCCATCCGGGCTTGTGAGGTTCACAAGAGGCGAGAAAGAAGATCGTGAGAATTTCGTGGTATGCCCTCCCGAATGAGCGAGGTATAGCGGCTATCCCCGGTCGGACGGTACTTTTGTCACAGTCGAGGATGACGATTCCCGAAACCCGGTTCACCAAACCTTCAATCAGGTTCCTCCCCGCCAACTTACGGGATGCCTTCCAACCAAGGAAACGGCCGACCTAGGCTCCATGTTGCCACCTCTCGGGGCAACCCTGTCAATTTTGGTCGGCCCAGTGCTACACCCATCACTCAATATCACCGGCGCACCAATTTGGACCATCTCAGGATGCCAATATCCCTCAATACCCTCCCGGGTTCGTCCCGTTGCCTATACACGAATCCCTAAACACCGGGGACAAACCGTCTGATTCGAAAAAGGCTCCGTATATTCTCATATACCAAGCCTTCCACCTCCAATCACTACCGCTCACGTGGTAGCACCGGCGCCGAGCCTCCACGGTCCACCTTGGACCCAACCTTAGCCTGGATGGTCGAGCGGATGAAAGACACGAAAGCCACCATGAGCGGCTTCAAAGCAAGAAACGCTCAAATCCACGAGATCCGGGAATGGTCACGCCTCTCCCTGCCAAGTTCGAGAATGCCGGAGATGGACCGATTCGATGGAACCGAATGTCTCAAACGCACGTCGACACCTACGTTCTCGGCGCATGAGAGCAAAAGGAGCAACCCTCCGGCAAATGGCCGACCACTTCCGGCATACGCTCAAAAGCTCGGCGTTACGATGGTTTCGAGGGTCGGGCACACGGATCGCCACACCTGGGAACAGATCGGTAACATCTTCCTGGGCAGTACAGATCCAACTTAGAGTGGGAAACAAGTCGCGAGGACTTAATCACCAGCGAGCGAAGCGGATGAAAGTGTTGGGGAATTCTACAAGAGATGGAGTTTGGAAACTCTCGAAATCATGGAGCCACTCTCCAAAGACGAACGGATGCGGATCTTCAAGTCTTGCTTGAGACCGTCCATCGAACTCTCATCAGATCACAATTTCTTCCCAGATCTCCGGGCCATGGTCAATGCCGGCTCACGGTTCGAGAAGGATCTCAAGGAAAGAGTTGGCTCTGGCACGGCCCATACGAGATACCGCTCAATGATTGCATTCAATCACACCGGCCCCGGCAAAGGGAAAGATACGTGCATCAACTACGTCCATCGGGGACAAGCGGTCGGGTAACGAAACCCGGTCCCGAAAGCAACAATTCTACTCAGGAAGCGGCACTGTCGTACACTTCGACAAGTTGGACATGCCAGCGAGCAAGATGCTTTGGAAGGGTTAATCAAGGAGGGTCTCCTTAAGCCCGTGGCCAATTACAAACCCAAAGTTCCCGTAGCCAATGCGGACAAGAGCAAATACTTGCGCCTTCCATCGATATCACGGCCATACCACCGACAAGCTGTTTGGGGTTACGATACGAAATACAGAACTTGATAGAAGAAGCCAAGTTAGAGCGCCCCGTGGGCCCAATACGATCGGGAATCCCTTTCCGAACAATAACGCGTGAACTCCATTGAGTGGGTGCCCAAGAAGCGTGCTACGAGAACCGGTTTCTCCGCCTCTTTGCTGGATCCTCCTCTAATGTCCACATCGGCTACGATGTTTGTGGCACTCCGCTTTGCACGGAGTACGAGTCTCGAGAAACTGTCGGAGCAATCCTCAGAAAACGAGAAGAAGAAATCCTCTCAACGGCAAGCGAGAGAAAGATACGAAGCCGGAGATACCGGTGTAGGTACACTTGGAGAACCCTCGGGAGGTTCGACTACTACGTCTTGTACTCCGGCCCGGTCCTCTTTGCCTCCAGAGCCATGCGGCTCTAGAGCGAGACGGGGGTGGGAAAGCCGAAAAGCCCGGTGAAACCGAGTTCGAGACCACTGGAACACCGGAATACCTCGAGATCTTGGTAGTCTTGCGCCGGTCGGAAGCCTAACCCTCCACGGGATCAGCCAAGATTCAACTTGTCCGGCTTCGAGCCCGGACCGGTAAAGGAAGATCAAGGTCGGCTTGGCAATCGCACTCGATCAATGTGCTAACCAAGGGCGGCAACCGCCACGGGCGGCCTCAACATACTCCTGAGGTTCCAGCCAAAGGCTTTACCTCGCAAGAGGAAGACGGGAAATGGATGGCTGGATGACTCTCCTTCTATGGATAGAGACGAGATCTACGACTCCCGCGTATGGCGGCATGATCACATTACGTGATGAAGACTTACCGAGAGACGCCTCGGGGCACAACGAAGCTCTGTACATCACTCTCAAACTCAACACCATATCACTCCCGGAGTATTGGTAGATAACGGGTCGGCCGTTAATGTCCTCCCTCTCGGCATGATGCGAGCTCTCCGCATCCATGAAAGCCATTCGATACCGTCTACTCGGACTATCAAGGCCTACCACAACTCGTCTCCTCCCATCCTGGGGACCGTGACTCTGGAACTTTGGTTCGAAACCCAAATGGTGCCATCAAAATTCCACGTGATGGACATTCCATCCGAGTTCACGGCTCTTTTGGGACGCCCTTGGCTACACCACATGAAAGCCATAGCTTCCACTCTCCATCGGTGCGTCAAGTTCATTAACCGGTAGGGAGATCTTGAAGTCATCAGGGGACGGTTTCCTCATAGGAAACGAAGCCGAGACAGAGCCCAGCGTGTCCGCACTCCCGGCACCAGGGTTACCTCCTTCGAATCAACCAAGGGACTATCGGGGCAAATCTCATGAGAATCCTCGGAGTCGGAGATGCTAACTATGTAAACATACTCGAGCGGGCGGACCACAGCGGATCCGATACATCAAGTTCAACTGTCGTTTCCAACACTTGGAGGCGGGTGGAAGGAAACGCTTGAATATCGCCATGATACGGGCACATAAACCCTTGTCTCCAATCGGAGATTTGTCGGCATTCTCAAACCAACTCTACGGCCCCGCCAGGCGAAGAGATTTTTGTGATAAAGGTCAACAAGCACCGCCATTCTCGTGATGAATGCATGGAAGTCGTATGGGATGTCCTCCACGAGGAACTACCCGCTGCACCCCTCTTCTCCAACGAAGAGCATGATGTTTTCCTAGCTGCTCCAACAACGCAACCGGACGCAATACGTCCCTACGTTTGGATTGAGCGATCAGATGACGATGAATCTGGACTCTCCGGAGTCGAGGACGCGGCAGACCCGCAGCGGACCTCCGCATTCACATGCTCGGTTTCGAGGACGGAACTCCTTCCGATCGGGTCACTTACGACCAAGGTTCCAATACCATGGAAATTGTCAAGCTCAACGTCCGATGAGACGGCTATCGATAATTGGAAGCACGTGATTCACGCAACGAGGAATCCCTCGATCAAGTAAAGGACGACGACTTCGTCAATATCATCTATTCCGGATATCTGATGAAGCCAAGGATCCCGGTCCTTGTTATCGTATTCTGCAACACCAAGGTCACCCTCGATGACTACTTTGCTCATGGTAAACGAGGCATCAGCCACAGCGAGCTCAGAGCTCATCACTACTTCAGTACCGGCCCGGTGGCAACCGGCCCGTGCCGTCAGTCAAGCTTATACCCTCAAGCGCCGCAGGCCAAGGGGCAACGGCGAAGGAGACCAAGCTCCTCACCTGCTACAAGTCGGATCAACCTCGGGAACGCTTTGGCGGCCACCCAGAAAACATCTGTGAAAGTCTTCCCCGCAAGGCAAAGTCGGCTTCCGACATGAGGAAATGACCACCTCGGCATCAACATGCTCAAGTTCGATTCTACTCCCGGTCGTCACGGCCGGATTCGGACATCACGCGATCATTGCTAGCTCGATAGACTTGGCGATCGGCGAGATCACGAGGCGTCGGCATTGCGAGAATTCAACACCCTCGTGTGTTCAATCAAGCAAATATGGGCAAACTTCTTGGTGATCGAGATCAAGGAAGGCCGCATGGAATGTCCCGATCCGACTTCCTTCGTCAATGTAATCCAAGTGTTCCCACCATTCGGCGATTTGAATGTAATCACGGTTACGGACACTAGTCAGATGATGCGCACCTACGGAGAATGTTTAGCTCTCGCAAGGAAAGCCCTCATGGAACTAGCCGCTCAAGAAAGTCGTCTTTGGGACGAAGACCAAGCTCGAAAGACCTACGGGGACCAAGCCCTTAAAAGTGTCACAGGCGGCTTCAGGACGAGAAAGCTAGAGGCCACTCTAGAGCCGGTTCGACCTCAAGAGTTTTGCTCACGGCAACTTCACGACTACCGTCTGTTCTCATCCAACCCCTCTGCAAATGAGGGTGGTCAACGGTCCCGATGACCTAGGAGATGGAACGACACGGCGGAACGAATCCCGGCGCTTACCTTCCCAGGAAAGCAAGTTCTGTGAAAGCGACGACGAAGACGATGAAACCATTCTCTTCCAAGCCGGGCATGAAGTCAACAAAACCGGACTCCCGAGGGTCACGGGAGGATGGGAACGGATCATTACCGCACTCAAATTGAAAGGCCAACTCGGGGAGGAAGGTCTATTTAAAAAGAGGAGGAGGATGGAAATTCGTCTCGAGCAACTACTCGGGAAATTCCACCGATCTGCGGCATTCGTTTACGAAACGATCAGCGGGGACGACAACCGATCACATGGGCGAGATGTTCGGGAAGCCGTGTACTCACCTTACGACATACCGCCACTCGAGATAAAGCGAGAAGAAAACTCTCCCGAATGGAGGTTTACCTAGGCTGCCGCACGCAATTGAAGAAGCATTGGCTATTCTCACGTGGGAAGAAACGCGAGCGCTAACTCTCGACGCGAGCTCCGCTTGCAAGAAGGTTGATCACAGGCCCGAGAGTGGAGGAAAATTAGCTAGCCAAACAGTATTGCACGGGCAGGAGCTCGCGAATGCCACCGAGCATGCTCGGCCAAGAAGGAAAGGAACGCGATATACCGTGAAGAGATCAAGGAGACCGTTCGCTTGAGCCGAGAACTCTCCAACCTCCCGGAGGTCGGCCAACGCACGGTTCGGTTCACAGGCAATCACTTTGTTGCGCATTGACGACATTCGAACAAGCTGCGTCAAGCGTAGGCTACCTCCCCGCGAGAGGCACCCAAGCTAGTATCACGGGACGAGAATCCGTCAAAGGCTGCCGAAGCTCCCAGGGAATTCATCCACAATCAATGAGTTGAGGAAGACATATGGCCTATGCTACGAGGAATCCTCCTCTAACTATGGCTCAACTCGGAGCGGCATGTTCGAAGGGACCAAGCGATGTCGGCGTTCTAACCCGATCGGGTCAAATCCATGCATTACCACCTAAGGCCACCAAAAAAGCCGAGCGGAGCATGCGGTCAGGCCCGGCCCAGAAGACGCAAGTTCCTTGAAAGAGGACCCGATCCTCACTCGGCTCAAGCGAGACTCGGGCGAACATTTCCCTTTGGTCTCTGCTCACCTCCTCTTATCCTCACAAGCTCAAGCTAGAGGAAAGCACGGCCCGTACCATGGTCCCCGTGGGCCCATGACCCCGAGATGAAGTCATTCGGATGATCGGCAACATCCACTATGGCAACATTATCACCTTCACGAGATTTGGACCTTCCAAAATTTGGGGCTGATCACAATGAGCCGCTTTACATCACAGTCCAGTGGACGAGCGTCGCCTTCCTCGCGTGTTGGTAGACGGAGGTTCGGAATGAATGTCTTGCTCGCCAAGATGATGGACACTGCTTGACATCAAGCCCACAGATCTGAAGCCTTGAGTCCACCTTTGTCAAGGCCTATGACTCTACTTCCCGTACAGTTCTCGGGGTTGCTACTCTTAATATACGGTTCGGCAAGCGGATGATCCCCACTCGAATTCAGTGTTGGACATTCCAATCACTTTCACAGCCATCCTGGGCGTCCACTAGCTGCATCAAATCAATGGCGTGGCATCCACCCTTCACCGAGTGCCTCAAGTTCATGCAAGGCAACGAGCTAACCACGATCTACGGCGACAGCGTCACCGAGGGGACCGGCACCAACGACATTCCGGTGTTAGAAATCAAGCATAATGACGACATGCCATTAAGCTGGATTCACTCAGGAGACCTCCAAGATCCAAATATGCAACGTGGACCTTCCCTTTGTCTCACGATCGAGATTCCTCCCGCCATGAGGATGATGAAACTCATGAACTTCATCCCGGGGCTGGGGCTCGGCAAAAGGCTGCAAGGCCGACACCAAGTTATTGAAGTCGAGGACCACACCACGGTCAGGGGCTCGGCTTATGTGCCAACACCGGTGACATCAAGGAGAACAAAAAAGGCTCGCCCGCACCAAGGCGATAGCCCGCAAAAGGGAACCTCCGACGGCACACCCAATCTCCGAGCCTTACGGCTTTGACCTCGCTCATTACTTCACCAAGGAGAACCCAGCGAGCGGCCGAGGGAACCGACACTGCAGCGGGCGGGGGGCAGAGGGACCGCAAGCGGGGGCCAAGCCGGCAGAAGCCGGCGGGCGGGGACCGGCAGTGGAGCTGATGAAGATGAGAAAGAAGCGAGGATAGTCGGCACCAAGACTACGAGAAAGAATGGAACGGCTAGCACGGGACCTCAAGCGTTTCATAGGACTCAAAGCTAATCCGATAAGGAGGCGTTCCTCGACATCACGGCTCTACTTGGACCAAGTGCCACCACAGTCCGGCATGAGTACACATTCAAGGGAATCCCGAGACTTGGAGGAGCAACTCAAGGTACTCTCCATGGGAAACAGTTGTTCGGATCGGCCGTAGAGGCCACATTCGAGAGCGGTAAGTCCAAAGCGAAGGAACCGGGAATTCATAGAAGACGCTCTCGGTGGACCGGCTCTACGAGTCTGTTTGAAGAAGTCATGGAGTTGCCCAACTTGATCGGCGGGGCTCAGACAACATCATGATCGCCATGATTGGGACAGCGAAGCCAAGCCTCTCGATCCCCGCACCCTCCTCAAGCATCCGGCAATGCCACTTTGAAGAATTGGGTAACTTTCACCGGACCAAGGGCAAGCCGGGCGGAATGGAAGACAAGGCTGGGCCCGCACCCACATCTCCACTAAACCCGGTCTCGAAACCCTGCGAGTCGATCCTTGTTAAAGTCCGGTCCCTGCGAGTCATCCAACGGCCTTACAGCCGGAGGACTATGATAATGTTGTAGCCAATCATGTATTCCCGTTCTTGTTTAATGAAAAGTCGACCTTTCGGAGTATCCTCTCATTGCCACTTTAACAAGCGATAAGTTAACAAACAACTTAAAAGAGCGTTAATAACGAATCAATTGATAAAGAAGCGAGACACATTAAACAAACAATACATTAGAGGAAGTTCTCGGCGTGTAGTTGACCAAGAGGACAATAGGGCCCAAGCTGCCGAAGAGGTTATGACCAAAGTGAACACAGGGTCGGTGCAAGAGCCTAAAGAGACCTGAAGTGGGCGGTTTCTTCGCCGATGCGAAAAGAAGCCACGATAAACCTCCTCACGGGGAGTATATTGACGTGTTCGCTGGTCATATCGGGACATGCCGGGACTCGATCCCTCGATCGTGGAGCACGAGAATTCCCTGGATCCCGAATCCAAGCACATCCAAACGAAGGCTGCGCAAGATCAAGCGAGTGGTCCTTGCAAGTGAAAGAAGAGATTGAGAAAATGCTCCGAGTTGGTTTCATCAAAGTGATTGAGTACCCGACCTGGATCTCCAACATCGTGACGATCACTAAGGCCAATGGAAAGGTCAGATGCTATGTGGATTTCTGGGATCTCAACAAGGCCAGCCCTAAAGATGATTTCCCACTGCCTAACATCGACATGCTAGTCGACACCAAGACAAATTTTGAAGTAAAGTCCTTCGTGGACGGGTTATTTGGATACAACCGAGATCAAGATGTCAGGAGGATCAAGGCCAAGGCTGCCTTCACCACTCCATGGGGGACATGCGTTACACGGTTATGCCGTTCGGTCACGAAGGCATTTGGGGCTACTTACCGGCGTGCGCTGACCCTCTTCCATGACATGATTCACAAAGAAATCGAAGTATATGTCGACGACATGATCATCCACTCCAAGGATCGGACATGCGGCACATGACATATCGAGGAAGTTCTTCAACGAGACTCGAAAGCGTTCCATGAGATTGAACCCGGCAAAGTGCACCTTCGGCGTCAAGCGCGGCAAGGTCTTGGGGTACATGGTTACGAAAGAGGTATCGAAGCCGATCCCAAGAAAATCAAGGCCATCATCGACATGAAGCCGCCTCAAACCACTTACGAAGTAAAGAGCTTTATGGGAAGACTTGATACATCGGTCGCTTCATCAACCAGTTGACATCTCTCTGCGAGCGATGTTCAAGCGATGAAGAAGAATGCCGACATCAAATGGGACTCAGAGTGCTAGACAACTTTCGAGAAAATCAAGACCTACTTGGTGAATCCCCCAATTACGTGCCCGCCACATGAAGACAAGCCACTACTCCTGTATCGACGATATGAGACACGTCAATCGGAGCAATGTTGGCACAAGAACGAGAAAGATTCCAAGGTTGAGCATGCAATCTACTTCGTAAGCCGAAAGCTTCAAGGAAGTGAACTCGGCTACTCGGCATCGGAGAAAACTTGTACCGCCTTGGTATGGGTAGTCGGGAAAGCTGAAACACTACATGCGGTCGCATTCGGTGCTCCTGGTCTCCAAAGTGGACCCCGTCAGATATCTCTTTGACAAGCCATCCCTGTCAATGCGACTAGCCAAGTGGTCATTCTTCTGGCTGAGTTCGACATCAAGTACATGGTCGAGAAAATCAACAAAGGGCGAGTAATGGCGGATCGGTGGCCGACTTCCCAGCGGTGAACCTAAGGGCCTACGATCCGCAATTTCCGGACGACGGAATCTTTTCACTCGAAAGCGCAAACCGCGGCAACTCTTCTTCGATGGGGCAGCCAACAAGAAGGGAATGGTATTGGAATGCTCCTTGTCGATCCCAGGGACGAGCATACTCCCATAGCCATCAAAGGCTGAATTTTGAAACAACTAACAATGCCACGAGAATACGAAGCCTACGCGGCCGATTTGGAAGCCGCTCTCGGCGCAACATCTTAGAGCCGGAAGTATACGAAGACTCGGCATTGATCATCAATCAAGTGTCTAACAAATGGAAGACGGTAGATTACGGCCTTCGAAGTACCACTCGTACATGGAGGAGCTCATTGCTCGGTTCAAGGACATCTCTTTCCATTATTTGCCAAGAGACGAGGAACCGTTTCGCGAGATGCCACAGCTACCCTCGCATCTCTTGTCGAAATTCCCGAGGGAAATCGGTAAAACCCCTCGAGAATAGGCGGACGGGAAACACCCGCCTATTCTTTGTGAGATCGAAATAAAAAGAAACGATCGACGAACCTGGTACAATCAAATCTACCGGTACCTCCAAAGCGGAGAAGCTTCCTTCACAAATGAAGATGGAAAATACAAAGAAGGGATCAAAGCCAAAAACATGATGGCATTAAAATGCTGGCATCCCATTTCGTCATTACAGGGGTATGTTGTACAAGAAGCGCCACTAAGGGCCACTCCTTCGGTGTGTAAACAAAGAAAAAGCCGGCGAGCTAATGAACGAAGTTCACAACGAACAGCGTGGTCCGCACATGAACGCGAGCATTGACACGAGATCATTCTCCGTATGGGATACTATTGGATATCGATGGAAAGCAGGCGCATCCGGTTCGTCAGAAAGGCTGTGACAAATGTCAACGGTTCTCCAACCTCAATCACATCCCTCCTCATGAACTCTATTGCATGACTACGCCATGGCCTTTCGCCACATGGGGAATCGACGTCATCGGCAAGATCACTCCACCAGGGAGCAATGGTCACGAGTTCATATTAGTCGCAGTCGACTACTTCACCAAATGGGTAGAAGCCAGATCGTACAAGGTACTAAATTCCAAGAAGGTGGCCGAGTTCATCAGAGAGAACATCATGTACCGATACGGAGTGCCCAATGAGATCATATCCGATAATGGGACCCACTTCGAAGGAGATTGTGACCAATTGCTGACCGAATTCAGAGTCACACGTCACAAGTCTTCTCCCTACAGACCACAAACCAATGATGCAGTAGAGGCAGCAAACAAGACTCTCGCCATGATAATCAGAAAGATGACCACCAGAGGTCGGGACTGGCCCGAAAAGCTACATCTAGCCCTCTAGGGATACAGAACATCAGTCAAAACTGCCACAGGGGAGACTCCGTTCGCACTTACCTATGGAATGGAAGCAATGTTACCCGTGGAATTGGAAATTCCATCCCTCCGAGTTCTCTTGGAAAACAGGATCAATGAAGTCGAATGGCTACAGAGCCGTCATGACGAACTTACTCTACTCGACGAGCGCAGATTGAAAGCCATGGAGCACACTCGAGCCTACCAAAGCAGAATGGCCCGAGCATTCGATAATAAAGTCAAGATCCGAGACATCAGAGAAGGTGACTTGGTGCTAAAGGAAAAGCCTCCTACGCAGACCAATCCCCTCGGAAAGTGGGAGCCCTAGCTGGATAGGACCGTTCGTGGTACAAAGAATCTTCTCCGAAGGAGCCATGAAGTTAGCAGATTTGGACGGGAACCCTTTCGTTAACCTCATGAACGGAAGCAAGCTCCGCAGATACTTCATTTGAGGAAGAGCACGAGTCAACTCTCCTTCCCAATACACCACCCCTTAGTAAAATTAAAGTGCTAAAAGAGTAATACCCAACTGGATACATTCCCAACAATGATCCAAGTAAAAAATAGGGTCGCACTTCTTTTGTCTTTGCTTTTCTCAAAATTCACCTAAAGTGTCGAACTACGGTGACCTGAGCCCCTTAGTCCAATTGTAAAAGGGGAACGTAGGCAGCCATCATTGGTTCGGTCTCAAAAACAAAAAAAAAAAGATAATAAGCATCAATTGCTTATGTTTCGAAAAACTCTTTTCAATTAACCTACAAATTCATTACCGTTAAAACAATCTTTGATGAGTTCAAGCACGGTCATCTCTTGACTCGCTACTCGCTAGCAAAACTACAATAAAACATTAATCAGTTAATGTGTCTGCAATGACACTGGGTGGATACTCTGGACAGCAAGGTCAACCTAGTTTCTCGTACTTGGTCCTTCATCCTTCTTCCCCTTCCCTTTTCCACGGCGAGTGTTCTTCACCTTCTCGGGGAATATTCCCGTAGTCCTTCTACTTGGCTCACGGACCCTTCCCGACGCCTCCGTCAAACCTGTAGCTGCCAACGCAGCCCTTTCCCTAGCTCTGTCTTGAGCCGTCTCTCTTCGAGCCATCATAACCGTGCTTTGTCGCCCTCCCGATCAGCATTGGCCTCATAGTCAGCCATGTCATCCCCAGTACGATTCTGAGGGTTAGCCCCCGCTTCGGCCCTCCTCAAAGTCGAGCTATCAAGGTAATCAACATCCAACAGCTCACTCCGTCTCCACGAGATGGCCATCTGTGTCTCCCCCATACACTCTTCGTACCAGTTCGAATGCCGAGTAGACGAGCAGTGCCCCTCTCGGTGAAAGAGAACCTGGCGGGGAAAGGACGTGTATTACCACAACCGCGTGAGCAACAATAGCGTCGAAGGATCTTCCATCGCCAGAGATCCCACCTCGAAGGTAGAAGCATAACTCAAACTCCGTCATGGCAGCTGCTCCGGCCGTACTTGTCCCGAGTAACCAAGGATGGAATGTAGAAAGCAGTCTGGGACAGCCCCGGCATTCTGACAACCAAAAGACCCCCCTGAGTGGTCCGACAAGTATGTAACTTCCAGTGAGGAACCCACCATCGCAAGTGATGCGTGCGGAGTCTGGCCATCCAGAGCTCCAGTTCAGCCTGATTGCCCCCTATCATATCACCAGAGGGCATCGAGAAAAGGACCAAGCGTCATAAGATACTAGCACCTCGAGCATCATCTGCAACCTCTCCCTCAACCACATAGTGAGCATAGTGGGACTCCCTCCCCACATGTACCGGCTGCCGGTCGCCATCCGACCTATGCCCAGGAACGTCTCGCCCAGGACCAAAGGCACGATGTCTCCCAGCTCCAACTGCCTCACCAGTCCGATGCCGTGATGGAACACACCCAGGGACGTGATTGTGAATAAAGTAGCAATCGTGCACAGAGCAAACGCGTCCCACGCAAAAACGCTCCCCTCAACACCAGCAAATCTATCGGGCAGCCCCGAAATGTTGACATAGTCTGTGTTCAATATCAGCATCCCGTATGCTTCTCCAGCCGAGATACCAAGCAGAGACACTAACTTCTAAAAAGTGGCCATGCCACCCGCATAGGGAAGAACTAGTTGTTCTATCTCAGGTCCTCCTAGAATGGCCCAGAAATCTTCAAATGTGGGAGTGATTTCGTTGTACGAAAAGTTGTACACATTCCTCCGTACGTCCCAGAAACGAGCCGCAACTCTCAAAAGATCCCAATCTGGCATGAGCTCCTTCAAAGCCCAAACAGATTTCATCCCGTAACAACTTTCGAAAAACCCCTTGTTTTGCCTCGTGTGGTTCCGTACCCACGACTGGAAATTTTCCAAGTATCGCTCTTACATCCGAGACGATAGCTTAGGAAAGGGAGCCATGAAAGAAAGTGAAGGAAGCCTTAGGAATTTGAGAGAAATTCAGCCAACGGATCAAGGCAAATGCGTAGTTTCTTACAAATTGCAAAGCTGAAACTGCAATTTAAAAGATTCTGGAAATTCATCCTCAGTCCGGCCGGACTCTCTCTGCAGTTGAATTGGTCAACTCTATAGCCATCTGCTCTTAAATTGGAAACAATTCCAAACCAAGCCCTGTTCATGCTTTATTGAATCTGCGTGCTCCCATGGTTTCAATCAACCACTGCCAACACCTCTTCTGCCCCGGGCTCGTGCAACAGTGCAATTAATTAAAAATCAGTGCATATAGGCATAAATTTTGACCCGTTCAATTTTTCATTCATGTTTCGTTTTATTTATTTTTGGTCAACCTACTTGCTTGTTTGCCAAAAATAAAAAGAAGGTAATCACTAAATAGATGTGCAAAGTATAGGTTCCGCCTCAAGGGCGCCTTTTTCAAATACAGGTCAAATTATTTTTGGACAATACACGCATTTTGTCTAAAAAAGCAATAAAAGAGGACTACTCAGAGTCCTGCTCGTCATCCGAGCACTCGATGCACTGCTCCACAGCAGCCGGATCCGTCGAGAACAAATAATCTCCAAATTCCTCCAGGCGGGAATATGCGAAAGTGTGAATGTGTGCCCAAAATTTTTGTTTATTGGAATTCACGCGAGTTTGAAGACATCCGAGTTATTTGAAAAACGGAGTCGCCACGCCATTTTGATTACCTCAAAACTTTGAAAAAAAGGTTTTATGGGTTCGGAGGTTAAGTTACCCCTTGGGAAGAACGTTTGGCGTTCACCCAAAGTGCCTTGCCGGAGCAAGTCTCCCTAGATTTCATTAATCGTGTTTGCTTGCGTGCTTTCTTTGTGTGCATGTGTTTGAAAAAAAAAAGGGGGGGAATGTCCCAAGTTATCTTCCGGACGTACAAACCATTTGTTGGTTGTCGCTCGGGATTCCTTGGAATTTATGTATTTGGGATTATGATCCCGTCCTCATCTTATGACTTGTGATCATCGCATTTTTAAGCCTCGGGACCCTCGGGACTTGCGTGATCGAGAGAATGACTCTCTTTTGGGTCAAAGATGAGGTTCTTTAGGAAGGAATGTCCTTAGCCCATCAATCCTACGCTTTAAGACGGTCGAGCTCGTATAAAGGCTTCATACTCATTCTTAAGCGATAATCGGAGATATAGGGTTCAAGGTTATCCTTTTCCTAAAGAAATCATGAACCTTTAATGGAAGGAACGATGCAAAGATGAGAACTTTTACACCGGTCCGTTCCAAGGTTGGGGGAAAGGGGAATGCATGATAAAAAATGACTCTTTAATGAAAAGATGACATTTTTAGGTTGCAAATGATGCTTTTTGATTTAGAGAAATGATCTTTGTGCAAATGATGCATAAAGATTTGATTTTTATGCAAATGATGCATTGAAAAAGGGGTTTTGATGCAAAGGATGCGTTTTCATTGAAAAGATTTGATCTTTATATGCAAATGATGCATAAAGATGACATTTTTATTGGAAAATAGGGATTTTAGGTGCAAAGGATGCACCTTTATGAAAAAGACTACATTTTTATGACAAATGAGGTCTTAATGCATGCAAAGGGGAAAGGGGGTGATAAAGATATGATCTTTATGAATAAATGCCAAGTCCCAAGCAAGATATATGAATGCAATGAGCAAGTATATCAATTAAAATGCAAGGTTAGGGCGTGCGAGGTTACCAATCGTTTCCTTCGCTTCTTCGGACGGAGCTAGGAGGAGAGGTTCTTCTTGGGTCTTCAAGGAGGAGGGAGATGGCTTCTTGAGCTTCTTCTTCACCTTCTTGGACTTCAGGCTGACTCCTTGGGGAATCTTCTTCGTATTATGAGAGTATTATGCTTCTTGTTGATGATCAAAATGGGTAGAGGAGGGCTCTATTTATAGGCGATGCGGATAAGGCTAATGAAGCCGTGCGGCTGCGAGCCCTTTGCAAATGAGGCCGTGCGGTCTTATCCATTGTGACTCAGCATTCTAGAACCATGCAAGGTGGCATCATTCTAGAAGCTTCTCCCTAATTAAGAAAAAACGTGTTTTCTTAATTAGGAAGGCTCCTTACAGCCCTAATTTAAATTTGGACTGTTCCAGGACATTTCCGGAACACTAGGAAGGTCCGGGAAATTACCGGGAAATTTACCGAAATGTCGGGAAAATTAACCGGAAGGCATGAGCAGATTTGGGTACTTACGAAGCCCTCGGCAGCGTCACTTGCAAGGCGAGTGGGGTTGTCGATAGAAAAGGATCCGATGCGGCGAATGCCGAGACGGATTGGGAGACCAAGGTGGTGGTCGAGTGGTGAACCTTTTGGAAGGCTACCTACGTATCCGGAGGAATCAAGCCAGGCCGTAGTTCGGAATTAGGATCCCGGGGGAGGAAGAAGAGAGCGGTCTCTTCTTTGGGGACATAGAAGAGAAAATGACCTAGGAGGTCAAGCAATTGATCCTACGGGGACATGCTAGGAGTGACCCAGGTGGTCGAATATTTGAACTTTTATGAGGGCGCTTTATCACCGAGGAATGACAAAGAAACGGGGTGACCAAAGTGGTCGAATGGCTGGACCTTTTATAAAAGGCTACCTACGTATCCCGGAGGAATCAAGCCTTGATCGTAGTTCAAGCATCACTAGATAGTTAGGAACGATGTCTAGGATTCTTGAGATTTTGACAATTCGCGGATAGAGGTAGCACAAGTTGGAAGCTTGGGCTTACGGCACTATCTCTTTATGACGGGGATAGAGGTAACTTAAGTTGGGAAACTTGAGCGTACGTCACTATTCGCGGATAGAGGTAGCACAAGTTGGAAATGACTTGGGCATACGTCACTATTCGCGGATAGAGGTAGCACAAGTTGGAATGACTTGGGCATACGTCACTATTCGCGGGTGGCGGTAGCACAAGTTGGAATGCCTTGGGCATACGTCACTATTCGCGGATAGAGGTAGCACAAGTTTGAATGACATGGGCATACGTCACTATTCGCGGATAGAGGTAGCACTGAAGTTTAGAGTTACGACAATTCGGAGGTTGTCACCTAGTGTTATCCCGTTATAACGGAATTTAACGGAGCGGCGGGAATAAAGCTTGATTGCTAAAGAGATAAGGGATATTTTACGAAAAGATGTTATCTTGGTTAAAAGATAACGGAAATTGCATGCCCAAGTGGAAGGTCCGGGGGCGGGATTGTAATTTATGCTCGGAGCGAATGAAGCCGCCGGCATGAGATGGAGAAAAAGAAGCCGTACGGCTAGAAGCTGTTTTCAGTTATTTAAAATCAGGTTTTGAACGGGCATTGGGCACCATTGCCGCCCAAGAACGCAGAGAGAGAGAGAAGAGAGAGAGAGAATTTCGAAATTCTTCAACCCTTTTTGCTTCCCTTTGATTTGAAATGGATCCGGAGGGCAATCCCATACCAAGGCAAGCGAGGAGAAACATCTCGGCGGCCGCGAGAAGGAGGAGGAAGGAGCTCGTGAGGACGGAGAGGAAGTATGACTTCCTTACGCCTCCATCGGAGCTTTATCCGGGGAGAAGGGAGCACAAATCAACGAACCCGCGATCAGTTGGGGTAAGCATTCTCATTTTGCTCAAATCCGATGATTTTGCTTGATTTTTGAATGATTTAGGGCTTGACCCGAATTATAGGATTTTGAAGGAGTTTTTTTTTTTTTTTGTGTTGGAATGATTTTGAGATGCATGAACAACCTATGAGGCTAAGAATATGCATGTGCAACTTGTTTGATGAAAATTATGAGAATGACTCACTTTTTTCTCGCAAAATGAAGTAAGAAATTTTTTTTCAAAATATTAGACGGAGTTCTTGCCTTGTGCTAGAACTAGGTCAAAATTCTGATTTTCAATGAGAAAACATGATTTTGGAAGATGAAAATGATTCATGCATGCCATTTTTTTTTTTGAAAAATAATGCTTATGTGCAAAAAATTGTGATTTTGTGCTTTAGGAAAGCAATGACGCGTTTCAAGTGATGAAAGACACGTTTTTGATGCAAAAGTCATGCTAGAAAAACTTTTATGAATGCTTTTCTTTTGAAAATATGTGCACTTTTGAATATATGCATGCTTTTGAAATGATATGAAGGACTGACGCTTCTTTCGATGTGCTTGTCTACAGGAGAACAAGTCTAGAGGACCGTCGGAGATAGCGGTCAAGCTTTGGCAGAGGATGCCAGATTTTGAGAAGGATGGGGCAAATCCCAAGCAGCTGGTGAGGGCTACCGGCTTGGATGCATTTGCAGAGGCCATTGGTAGGGGTGTCCACATCACCTCTAAGAGCAAGGGCTTAGTCCAGGCCCTTTCTGAGTTCTGGTGGGACAGTACACATAGCTTTCACCTGAGCTGGGGAGAGCTGACAGTGACTCCTGCCGATTTCACCGCTATTACGGGCTTACAGTTCACCGGGAGGCCCGTGACTTGGAGAGACCATATTACTGCTGAGGAGTTTCAGGCTTTGGTCGGGTTTGAGCTGATTCCGAAGGGGCTGGGGATGGAGACACGGAATGTCGAGGTGGCGCCAGGACTTCCATGCGTAATTTTCTTGCTAATGATGTGGCCGCCCGGTGGCTAGAGCATTCATATGGTTGATGCTATCGGTCACCATCTTTGCCAGTGCCAGGGACGATAGCTATGACTTGCCTCCTCGACTCTACGGAGGATGTTGATGGGATAGGGACGGTCTCTTGGGGAGAGGCCGGATTGGCGGAGCTCTACTTCTCGTTGGACATGTACAGTCGGAACAAAGCTGCTTCGATGGACTGCTTTTCTTTTGCCCTTGAGGTAGTCTCCTTTTTTTTTTTTTCTTTTCTCTTTTCCTGTCTTGAGACTTTTTATGAGAGAAAGAATGACCTTTTGATGTTTTGAACATGCAGGCCTGGTTTTGCGAGGTGATCGGGTTCTTCCCTTGGAACCAGCAGAGTGATGTCACCATCTTCCTGCTATGGTTATTTGGAGGAGATGCGAGAGATAAATTCACGGGGAAGACCCGGATTACCTTCGACTACAAAATGGTGAGGTCGGTCATCAACGAGGATGGGCACGACGGAGTGGACTTCTACCCAGGGGCGAGTATCCGAGAGATCTTGGCTGGGAGATGCTATAGAGGTGACGAGGCGGAGGAGGTGGCTCGCGGGGCCGACATGTGATGTCATTTATCTGGGGGACCGCTTCTCGAGGCGGCATGGTCATGTTCCCCACTAGATGCCATTACTCCTTCGACCCTCCAAGCCCACGGATCTGCGGCCCGAGGGAGCAGCCGGCGGATGAGATTGCTAGGTACCGGGCGGCGTGGCCGCGGAGGAGTGCCGACATGGACACCCCTACGGCTGTGTTTGTGGAGCGGCGCACGAGGACGCCACGAAGCTAGTGAAGCCGGCGGTCACTCGGGGATATGGGGAGGATGAGCCTGCGGACCCGCCGATCCCTCACTGCACATTTGTCCTACGTGGTCCATGGAGTGCCGAGGAGGATGAGGATACCTGTCCCCGATGCTAGGGAGCCCCAAGTACACCTTGCCGCCCGATAGCACTTTGTAAGTGTACTCTTAGGGTCTTATTCCCTTTTTAGCTTTCGATTTTACGCTTTTTGCTATTTTACGAGATTTTACGAGATTTTTCTCTTTTTTTTTTTCTCGAGGTTCCGGCTCGCACTTACGATAGGCTAGTCGGGCGCGGAATAGGGGCTGGAAGGACATGTGCCGGTCTCTTCGAGGAAGGCGGCTGCGCTCGAAGGCGGCGGCGGATGCACAGGAGCACGGGCGCAAGAGACGGCACGTCGGGGGCACGGCGTCTACCTCATCGGCCTCGGAGTACTCTTCCAGTGCTATGCCTCGGGGCGGGGACCCAACGCCGACATTACGGAGCATTTGGGCGAGTATGGGCACGATAATGTCCATCTATCTCGATGTGAGCGACCAGGAGGACACGATGAGGGAGGCTAGCATTTACGAGCTGAGTAGCGATGAGGAGGAAGAAGAATCGGAGGCCTAGGAGGTCTCTAGAGTAGATTTGGAACAAAAACAAACAATTTACAATTTTTATGCACACTTTGTTTATTTTTTGTTTTATTTGGGCGCCGATGGGGCGAAAACATTGTATTTATGCTTTAATTGCTTTTCTAATTCATGCTTTTTCAATTTGCATATTATCCGAGCCTTGGGGCGACTTTTTTGCCTGGAATTGGGGCTGAAAATGGGCCAAAATGATTTATAATGGTGTATCAATGCTTGAATGGCTTCTGGATATGTTTTTGTACGGGTTTTGGTTGAAAAAGTGGGGTGAAAACTCCCTTGGGCAGCAACTTTGGTTGCTGCAGAATTTCTGCGAGAGGGCTAATGTAGCCGTGCGGCATGGCCTTGAGGGCAAATGAAGCCGTGCGGCTTACGGTTACTGTACGAGCGGTTATTTTACGAATAAAAGCAAGGCTTGGCCATTTCATTTCATTTTCACTCTAGACTTGTCCCAATTGTTCCCAGAGCATATTTTGGACCTAAAAGCACCATCTTTGATCATTTTGCGATGGAGAATCCCGTTAGATTGCAAAGGGGAGACGAGACCATTTTCTATCCGGTCTTCAATCTTGGGCGAGATATAACTTCCAAAATCACAAGGGGCTGCTTGATTCTTCCTTCAAGATCAAGTCTTTATGGCATTTGAGGGATCTCCCGCCCGATTGGGATCTGTTGAGAGCCACGGCAAAGTTGCAGGATGTCAGGAGACATGTTTCTTGTTTCTCTTACAACGAAATCGTCCCAACGCACGAAGACTTGAGCCTTGATTGGGGTCCCGAGATTGAGGCTATATCTATTCCGCTGATCGGAGAGCGTGCCGGTGACGGTAAAGCTTGCATCTTTTACTGCGAGATTCCTTTGGGAGAGGGTGAGAGGATGATGGTAGCCAGGATAGGATTGACCTTTCGATATCCGGGCGAGGTTTGGGTCTCCGGATATGGCTGCGACCACGGTGGCTATGGATGCTTTCATTCTCTGCGTATTCTCTATTTTGTTCCTTTCTTGAGTCAGTGGGGATCTGTCATAGTGGTCTCTTGGACATGGTCGAGAGGCTGCGAGTGCAGGAAGGATATTGTCCATTGGTTTTGGGAGAGACATTTCATGGGATTGATAGGATGGCTCGGGAGACCGTTTCATGAGGTCAGGGAGTCCGGCTATGTTGACTTTGTGGGCTGCGGGGAGAGGCTCGGGGCTTTGCACGGGGCTTTGCCGACTCGGTGCCCTTGGGTGATTTCTCGGAGAGGTGCGCCTAGGCGACGAGAACGGGGTAGGCTGGGAGGCGATGATGGCTAGGCTATCCACTTCGGACATCCGTTGGTGGATACCACATTGGAGGTTGCGGACCGGGAGGATATTTCGGGAGTCTTATCTTTGTGAGGGTTCGAGGATTCTGTGGTCGTCCTTCTACATACCACTTGGTATCCGGGCGGTTTGGGGGCTTTACGGGAGCCATTGAGTGATTGGGAGGACATCAGGACCATGGAGGTGGTGTCATTGGACATGAGAGATCCGGCCGGCTTCTCTTTCTTCTCGAGGGCTTGGACACATCTGCTTTCCCACCCGGGGCTATCTTCGGGGAGCGGGAAGAGCACCATCTTGACCACTTTGTCTACTTGGGTGGTATGAGAGGGAGATGGGAGCGACTCGGGTTATCTTGGAGGATAGACGTCGAGCTTTATTGGGGCGGCGCGTGACTCGAGTAGGACTACGAGGAGGCGAGGCTAAGGCGAGTTGCCATAACCAATCGGAGTGACTTGGTCGGGGATATGGAGGCTCGGTACAAGAGGTTGTCGAGGTCGCTCCTTTGGCCCGAGGCTCGGAGGGAGGAGGTGCGGACTCGTGCTCGTATAGAGAGCGCTCATTGACACGGGGTTGGTAGAGGCTCCGGTGAGGATACCGAGAGGTCGGGATGAGGGATACCGAGCATTATTGAGAAGAAAAGGAAGAAGACTCGACGAGGCCGAGGAAAAGGGAAGAAGAAAGGCTGAAGAAGACTCGGCGAATGACGACCCAAAAAGTCTTTTCTCAAGATCCTCTTATTGCCATTTGCAAACACATTAGTTTATTTAGGCATTTTGTTGTATTTTAGATCTTTTTAGCGAGGTTAGCGAGTTAAGAGGTAGGCCGTGCTTGAACTCATCAAGAAGTTTTTAACTTGTAATGAACAAGAAATATTATTTTAAAAATTAATCAAGACACATTTCATGGAAATTCAAATGCCTTTATTGATTGGGACCCGTTTTATGGCGAAATACCCTTTACTATTTTTTTAGGACGCACTTCATGGAAGCTTGATTGTCCTTTTTTATTGTTTAGGACACATTTCATGGAAACTTAATCGTCCTTTTTATTGTTTAGACCGAACCATATATGGCTGCCTACGTTCCCCTTTTACAAGAAAGGCTAAGGGGCTCAGGTCTTCGTAGTTCATTCTGGTGAACTAAAAAAAATTTTTTATGTGCAGCCCTGTCTTTTGCCTAGACCGCCCTTTTTGGGGTTTTCGGCCTAGTTGGGCATTACTCTTTTGCACTAAGATTTTTTCTTTCTTCTTTTTTTTTTTTTTTTTTTTTTTTTTTTATATGTGCGGCTGTCTTTTGCCTAGACCGCCCTTTTGGGGTCTTCGGCCTAGTGGGCATTACTCTTTTGCACTTTTTTTTTTTTCTTTTTTTTTTTTCTTTTTTTTTTTTTTTTTATTTTTTTTCAGACATAGTATCTTCGGAGTTTATCACCGTTGACCGGGTGGACAAAGGGATTGCCATCCAAGTACGCAAGCTTCATTGCTCCTCCTGACGGTATTTTACGCACCACATAAGGGCCGATCCGGACGGGTTCCCATTTTCCCGGGGTTGTCTACGGTAGGGGCTTTACTTTCGGCACCAAGTCGCCCTCTTTGATGTCTCGGCCTTGACCTTTTTATCAAACGCTCGGCCATTCTCCTGGTAGGCTCGGGTGTGTTCCATGGCTTTTAGCCTTCTCTCGTCAAGCGGGGCTAATTCATCATGCCATTGCGCAACCATTCCACTTCATTGACAACTTTGTTTTCGGGAGGACCCTTAATGACGGGATTTCCAACTCCACTGGTAACACTTGCTTCCATCCCGTAAGTTAGGGCAAAAGGAGTTTCTCTGGCCAGGTACATTCGACAGACGTTACGCCCAGCCCCGAGTGCTAGGTGCGGCTTTTCGGGCCAATCACGACCACGGGTGGCCATCTTCGGATGATTCGCTCGAGTGTCTTATTAGCGGCTTCCACGGCTCCATTGGTTTGAGGTGCATGCGGGGACGACTTGTGGCGAGTAACTACGGGTCGACGGCGAGTCTATCGCAGTCTCCTTCGAAGTGTGACCCATTATCGAAATGATCTCGTTGGGCACCCCATATACGCACATTATATTTTCTTTGATGGCTGGCCTACTTTTCTAGAAGTGAGGACCTTGTAGGACTTGGCCTCTACCCACTTGGTGAAGTAGTCAATGGCCACCAACACGAACTCGTGCCCATTGCTTCTGCCAGGGGATATTTTCCCTATCACGTCAATGCCCCAAGTTGCAAACGGCCAAGGAGTCGTCATGCGTGCAGGTCATGAGGTGGGAGATGGTTGAGGTTGGCAAACCGGCGGCATTTGTCGCGAGTTCGGACGTCTTTGATGCGATCTGTTTCCATGGAGATCCGGTAGTAACCCATTACGAGGATTACTTGCATCGGGGCTCTGGCATTCATGTGAGGACCGCGGGGACCATTGTGGATTTCGGTCATCAACCCTCCTGGCTCTTTCTTGAGTGACACATAAGAGGAGTGGTCCTTGATACCGCTTCTTGTATAGGTTGCCTCCTAGAATGACGTGCGAGAAGCCAACCTTTTAGGGGCTTGCAAGCTTTTGGCTCGACTCCTTCTTTTGGTCTACCTTCTTCGTCTCACGAAAGGCCGACTCTCCAGTCTTTGAGGAATTGGTAAATACGATTGTACCAAGGTTCCTTTATAGGCTCGGGTCCCAGGTCCACTTCACAACGAAAGTGGGGCTTCTCTTCTACCCACTCTGAAGGGCTTTATGGCTTTTCCCTCGGGGATCTCTACCAATGAGGCTAGAGTAGCTAGAGCATCTGCGAATCTGTTCTTTTCCCTCGGCAAGTAGTGGAAAGTTACTTCTCGGAAGCTGTCCGATCAACTCCTCCATATGGGCATGATACCGTTGCGGATTAGGGTCTACGAGTCTTCCACTTGTTGGAGACTTGGTTGATGATCGGGGTGAGTCTCCGTAAACTTCGAGCTCCTTGACATTTCTTTCTAAGGCGGCCTCCAAACCAGCAATGCGGGCTTCATACTCGGCGGCATTGTTCGTGGCGGGAAAGTTCAACTTGAGGGCTATGGGGGTATGCTCATCTTTCGGATCGACCAATAGCATTCCTACACCATTTCCTCTTTTGTTAGCGGCTCAGTCAAAGAACAAGCGCCATCTATTTTCGAGGCTCAGCGCAAAGATCCCTTCATGGGAAATTGGGGTTCGGGCCCTCTGTCTTCATTGCGGGAAATTCGCTAGGTGATCGACAATGCTTGACCCTTGATGGCCTTTACGGTCACATAGTTGATGTCGTATTACGCCAAGAAGAAGGACCACTTCGCTAGACGCATCGATAGGGAAGGCTTGTCGAAGATGTACTTGATGGGGTCCATTTTCGAGACCAAGTTCACAGTGGGCTTGCATATAATGCTTCAACTTGCCGACTACCCGGACCCGATCCACGGAGTCTTTTCACACGCTGAATAATTGAGCTCACTCCGTAGCTTCAGGTGACAAAGTAAATGGCATTTTCTACCCGAGAGTCTTTCTTCTCTTGAGCAAGCATAGCCCCAATGCCGTGTACATTGTGACGGTTAGATAGAGCGAAGAGGCTTCGTCTATGTGGGGGGCATAGTACCGGGGGGATGCACTAAGTATGCCTTGATGCGAGTCAAAGGCGTCTTGGCATTCTTCGGTCCATTACAGTGTCCACATTCTTCTTCATGAGCTTGAAGATGGGCTCGCACATAGTGGTCAGGCGATTGACAAAACGGTGATGTCTTGCAATTTTCCCATGAAGCTTTTGACTTACATGCGGGTTTGAGGTGGCCTCATATCCATGATAGCTTTGATCTTTCGGGGGTCAACTTCTATACCTCGCTCAGTGACCATGTACCCGAGCACTTTTCCCCTTGTCACTCCGAAGGTGCATTTGGCGGGGTTTAGTCTCATGGAGTCTTTGTCTCAACCTCTCAAAGAATTTTCGTAGGTCAACAAAGTGCTGCCCACCTTCTCCTTTGGAGTGAATTATCATGTCGTCTACGTAGACCTCAATCTCCTTGTGGATCATGTCATGAAAAAGTGCGGTCGCTGCCACTTTGGTAAGTAGCCAGGCATTCTTGAGCCCGAATGGCATTGCTTGTATAACGGTAGGTTCCCCACGGTGTGGTGAAGGCTGTCTTTTCTTGGTCTTCCTCGGCCATCTTGATCCGGTTGTAGCCTTCAAAACCATCAACGAAGGATTTGACTTCGTAGTTGGCGGTGGAGTCCACCGGGATGTCTATGTTTGGCGAGAGGGTAGTCGTCTTTGGGGCTGGCCTTGTTCGGATCTCGGAAATCTACACGGCGGCGCACCTTCCCATTGGCGTTGGTTACGGTCACGATGTTGGACAACCATGTCGGGTATTCAATGACTACGATGAATCCTACCCGCAGTAGCTTCTCAATTTCTTCTTTGACCTGTAGGGACCATTCCGGCTTGATCTTTCTCGGTTTACGCTGCGGCTTGGCATGCGGTGCTAGAGGGATTACGTGCTCTACTATCGAAGCTGTCTAGCCCGGCATATCTTTGTATGACCATGCAAACACGTCGACGTATTCTACGAGCGGCTCAATCAATGCTGTCCCTTTCAACCCCTTGGAAGAAGCTTCCAATCTTGTGTCTCTTTAGGTTCCTCAATAGTACCCAAGTTCACACTTATCAAAACCTCCTCGGCGGCTTGGGCCCGGTTTTCCTCTTTTACGAAACACCTTAAAGATTTCTTTAATGTATTGTTCGTTTAGTGTGTTTGCATCTTGTTCAAATGATTCATTATTAAGCTGTTGTTAAGTTTTGAGTTAATTTATCATTTGTTAAGTTGGCAATAAGAGGATAATCGAAAGATTTGTCATTTCATTCAAGATAAGGGAAAGATGACATCGATTACATTTTCATAATCCTCGGGCGTGAGGCCTTCGGATGACTACGAGAATTTGGAATTCGAAGATTCTGACTCAGGCGAATAGACAACAACGACTCTGGACCCTACACTACTTATTGACTCGAGGGGGACTTGACAAGGGTTGGACCGGGATCTCACTCCTTCTTCTTTGTTGCCACAGGGAGTAGCTTGAGTCTTGTCGGCGTTCTTCGAGAAAGTTGGAGACTTCGAGCGATCAAAAGCTTGCCGGAAATCATTAACGGGCCGATCTGTGGAAAGATGGTGAGGGGAACTAAAGTAACTTGTTGCAATCTTTCGGCTAGCTCTTCCGTAGCGGCTGGACTCATTGAGAAGGGTCTCGGCTCATCTTATCAATGCACTGGCTGATAACTCATTTTCTCTTTGCTTGATCTTGGACACCACGACCTTGTCGGTGTAGCCAATAGAAGGGTTGGCACGGATAATGCTTGATGAAGTCTTCTTGAGAGGGGGTCTTAATTCTTCCTTGACCGGCTACGTATTCAATAGGCTTTACGTGTTACGCTTCTAGATGCTAGCTTCTCATTGAACTTTACGATGGCCACAAATTCAGCACTTTACGCTTCAAGAGGATCACTTTGTACACGGGGTATCAGTGGGTGCTTAGGGTGGCCCATGCCGAGGAGAGGGAGTGAATCCCGTATGGGTAATGCAGAGGCTGCGTAGGGATAGCCGAGGCGTTTGCTTTACGTTGGTAGGGAACAAAGCTAGGTCTCACTTGAGGAGGTGAGGGTATTGGGATCTGATGGCTTGAGATGTTGGAAAGGGTGAAGAGGGTAATCTGGATAAGGGATCGTATGAGGATGGAGGAGGGCATTGGTTATAGGTTGATGGAGTGAGATGGCCACGGAGGCTCATCTTCTATCATCACCAAGGAACCGTTGGGCTCGACCACTATTTGAACTCCATGACGACGAAGCGCTTCGATGAGCGTGGCTTGCTTTGTTCCTCATGGGCCTTACGTTGTTTTTCCGGGGCTAAGGTTAGCTCTTCTTCCCTAGTCATCAGGTTACCCAAACCAAGATCGTTCTCTGTCAAATCGGTCATTCGACTCTGAGCCGATGAGCGAGGATTACAGCGAGCTGTCGAGGATTCTGCGCTAACAAGTCGGCCGGCCCGGTGTTCTCACCCACTTCTTTCTCGGCTGCGGGAAAGGGATAGGAAAGGTTTAGACTCGGGGTAGGTGTTTAGGTGAAGGCTCGGGCAATATGCAAATTAGAATCTTCAAGTTTACTTAAAAGCAGTGTCTTTTATTAATATCTATTTGGTTGGAAAAGGGGTTACGCCCTTCTTTTTCACAACTACTCTAGATCTGGATCGGTGGGTTCCGTCACTACGTCTATAAGCCCCTCGTATTCCACCCGTATTTCGACCTCCCGGGGTGGACGGCCCGGGCGAGGGTCCTATAGGGCACGCGGATCCCACCGACCGAGAGTAAAGAACGCTCCTATCGGGTCTAGCGGGTCATAGGACCTTTCAACGCACGAGCGATGCGGATTATAGTCAAGGCAATACCGTGAAAGTCTCGTCTCTCTGCCTCGACGGATCTTTGACAGAGTTTCGCTTGAGCGAATGACGGTTTTTGACTTTCGGTAATGTCCGAGAATATAATAGGCATGGGTCGGGCGGCAAAAGCCGGATGACACAGTGTCACATTGAACTTCGTTGCATACGCAGTGCGCGAGTCGGAATCGAAGTCAATGCTGGTCAAGATCTTGCCAATTTTTCCTTGTCGGAATTTTGGCAGAGCTTCGCTTGAGCGAAAGATCTTTTGGCAAAGACTTGGTCTTGACTTTTACGCATTCCGTGCGGGTCAAGGTCAATAGTCAATGTCGGAGTCAAGATCCCACCGATTTTTCCTTGTCGGAATTTCGGCAGAATTTCGCTTGAGCGAAAATCTTGGTTTCCGTTATGAGCTAAGGCTTGACCTTTACGTGGGTATGCAACTGGGCTATATGACACGGACTAGACCAAAAACCAACCAAAAGTCACGGATTTTTGAAACGTGTGACACGGACTGTGCATTGGTCGACTTTGTTTGCCATGGGGAGGTTGGGATGATTCCGTGCGCGCCGGGAGCATCGTAAGGCTGTCCGTGACTGCAGCTGGAACCACCCTCGGGTTTGAAGGACGTGCGTGCAAAAGTGTACATGATATATCAGGTGCGCGTAGTGTGCGGTCTCCTAAAATTGTTCCTTTTTGAGTTAAAACAGAGATTTTCATAAATGTGTTTTAAAGGAAATGATTTTCGGGACGGGGAAAATGCAACACATAAGCACGTAAATTTTTTAAGGAGCCCCGGTGGAGTCATGGAGAATTTGAATAGCCCCAAGTGCTAGGGCTGCCCGGATTAACCATGATTTTTCTGGTGGAATTGCCGCGAGGTCGTATGGTCGAGAATCCTATGAGGATTAGCCGTACGGTTGCATGGATCAATTTTCCGAGGTTCCACTCCTTTTGCTATTTTTCGGGTTGTTTCCCGTTCAAAGTATGCACAGATTCCAAGATGCAAATGATGCAATGCATGGTAAAAGAAAGCAAGCACGATTAATGAAATCGGCGATGGGAGTCTAACCCGCTCAAGGGAAAAGCTTTTTGTATTTTTTTCAAAAATTTTTTTTTTTCAAAAAGGGATACTTGGTACGTGGGATTGTTAAACCACCTTGTTATCCCAAGCCCGGGTTAGGGAGCGATACGGGAAGGGTAAGTGGGGTCCACCTATATACCAAGTATCGACTTTTGTTTTGAAAATAAAGCTTTTCTCCTTTGGGATGATCCCCACAGAGTCGCCAGCGTGAATGTGTGCCCAAAATTTTTGTTTATTGGAATTCACGCGAGTTTGAAGACATCCGAGTTATTTGAAAAACGGAGTCGCCACGCCATTTGATTACCTCAAAACTTTGAAAAAAAAGGTTTTATGGGTTCGGAGGTTAAGTTACCCCTTGGGAAGAACGTTTGGCGTTCACCCAAAGTGCCTTGCCGGAGCAAGTCTCCCTAGATTTCATTAATCGGTTTGCTTGCGTGCTTTCTTTGTGTGCATGTGTTTGAAAAAAAAAGGGGGGGAATGTCCCAAGTTATCTTCCGGACGTACAAACCATTTGTTGGTTGTCGCTCGGGATTCCTTGGAATTTATGTATTTGGGATTATGATCCCGTCCTCATCTTATGACTTGTGATCATCGCATTTTTAAGCCTCGGGACCCTCGGGACTTGCGTGATCGAGAGAATGACTCTCTTTTGGGTCAAAGATGAGGTTCTTTAGGAAGGAATGTCCTTAGCCCATCAATCCTACGCTTTAAGACGGTCGAGCTCGTATAAAGGCTTCATACTCATTCTTAAGCGATAATCGGAGATATAGGGTTCAAGGTTATCCTTTTCCTAAAGAAATCATGAACCTTTAATGGAAGGAACGATGCAAAGATGAGAACTTTTACACCGGTCCGTTCCAAGGTTGGGGGGAAAGGGGAAATGCATGATAAAAAAATGACTCTTTAATGAAAAGATGACATTTTTAGGTTGCAAATGATGCTTTTTGATTTAGAGAAATGATCTTTGTGCAAATGATGCATAAAGATTTGATTTTTATGCAAATGATGCATTGAAAAAGGGGTTTTGATGCAAAGGATGCGTTTTCATTGAAAAAGATTTGATCTTTATATGCAAATGATGCATAAAGATGACATTTTTATTGGAAAATAGGGATTTTAGGTGCAAAGGATGCACCTTTATGAAAAAGACTACATTTTTATGACAAATGAGGTCTTAATGCATGCAAAGGGGAAAGGGGGTGATAAAGATATGATCTTTATGAATAAATGCCAAGTCCCAAGCAAGATATATGAATGCAATGAGCAAGTATATCAATTAAAATGCAAGGTTAGGGCGTGCGAGGTTACCAATCGTTTCCTTCGCTTCTTCGGACGGAGCTAGGAGGAGAGGTTCTTCTTGGGTCTTCAAGGAGGAGGGAGATGGCTTCTTGAGCTTCTTCTTCACCTTCTTGGACTTCCAGTGACTCCTTGGGGAATCTTCTTCGTATTATGAGAGTATTATGCTTCTTGTTGATGATCAAAATGGGTAGAGGAGGGCTCTATTTATAGGCAGTCTGGATAAGGCTAATGAAGCCGTGCGGCTGCAGGCCCTTTGCAAATGAGGCCGTGCGGTCTTATCCATTGTGACTCAGCATTCTAGAACCATGCAAGGTGGCATCATTCTAGAAGCTTCTCCCTAATTAAGAAAAACGTGTTTTCTTAATTAGGAAGGCTCCTCTGACCCTAATTTAAATTTGGACTGTTCCAGGACATTTCCGGAACACTAGGAAGGTCCGGGGAATTACCGGGAAATTTACCGAAATGTCGGGAAAATTAACCGGAAGGCATGAGCCAGATTTGGGTACTTACAGAAAGGCCTCCTCTGTGCCTGCGAACTCGAGGACTCTCCCTGCTCGTGCCCGGAGTGCGAAGAAGGACGAGCTCCAAACCCCGCCGTTCCGCCCAAGAACTGGCCAAATCCCTGCGCAAAGTCCGCTCCACCAGCCGTGGAAGCAGACGAACCTCTGGCCTAGACGGCCTCGGCTCACGAACAGCCACACTCCTCCGGGAACTACACCTCAGGAACTCCACGAGCCTCCTAGCGTAGTTGGCCCACCCGTCCAACTGTCTCATGGCCTGATTGTACATACGGCCAGACACCTGCAAACCAGGAAAGTCGTCAGAAGACAAGCAGAAAGTACAGATGCAACATTTGCAGAATGCTACTATCAAATGCAGGAAATCAAAAGCACTCACCGAAGTGTTGAGGTCCACCATGTAGTGAGGCCTCGGCTCCTCCGGAATAGGGATCACCAACCGCCTACGAGAACCATCCAGGCCCTCGTACGCCAGCCTAGCACGTGGAAGCGGGAGATCTCGGGGATATCCAGGGCCCTCGCCCTCCCTGTGCTGCACTTGCGGGCTCCTCAGCCTCATCCTCAAGAAAGTGTCATAGTCGGCTTCCGCTATGACATACTCGGTATAGAACACGCCCTGTCTATACCGCTCCAAATCCTCCATCGGCATCGACGAAGGATGATGCATGTGCAGAGGCGGATCCACCGGCACCATCGGAAGAGACCCCGGACCGTGCTGACGAGTCACCCTCTCCCCCAGATATATCGCATCGCAGTGAAGTCCCACCAGCAGCTTCCGCCGACGCGTAACCTCACTAGCAACCTGGACCACGCCAGCATGAATCCGGCTCCACCAAGTCAGCTGGATCCGCTCGGAGAACTCTCGGCTCAGGGATAGGGACACCTCTTCGTACGACAGTTGAGTACCCTCCCTCGACGATACCGCCTTCTTCGCCCTCTTCTGCCAAGACATCATGGCAGGGAACAGGGAATGGTACGCCTCCCTAATCTCCCACCGCTGCGGGCTGAACACCTCAAAGCACCAGACCTGCCAAGCAAATGGAAAGTTATGTCAGCTACAAAGCAGATACATACGAGTACAAAAATGAGACAAGGAAGAGAAAAAGACGTGAACTTACATCCAAAGCAAAGGAGAAGCAGCACAAGGTGTTCTCCTCTCCCCGCGAGAACCTGTCCAAGGCATGGTAGAGCTCGGCCAGTCCAGCCTCCCCCCATGTGAACCCCCTCACGGCATCCAATACAGTCAGCGACCCAAGTAAAGGGAAGTGACAGGATGTGTCAGAAGACGAAAACAGAGTCGCTGACAATGCGAACTATAGGAACCCTCGAGCCTGATGCTCAGCGGTCATCCTCGGGGACCCTTCCCCATAAGCAATAATCCCCGTCCTTAGATGGATCTCCATCGGCCTGTACCGAATACCTAAGCCCCTGGCATCGGTGATATCGAAACCCAGCAGCTCCGACAACTGCCCTGGAGTATAGCCATCCACCCACACCAGCGCGTTGCCCCAGGTAGGCTACCCAGTGATAGCAGCAAAGTCAGTGGGAGTCACTGTCACCTCCCCCCACCTGAAATGAAAAGTGTGGGTCGTATCCCACCAGTACTCGCTCAGAGCTACGTATATGGACCTCACCCTCTGCGTCACAGCCACCGCGGCTACCACGCTGATAAATCCAGCCAAGCCATAGTCAACCACCAGCTGCCGTGGACTCCTCTCTCCGTCTCGAGCCTCGTCCGGGAGTATCTCCCACAGCGCTCGCACTACCTCAAAGGCTCCCCGACTCTTCTGGTTGTGAACGTCAACTGTCCCTCGCCCCTACAGGTGAACACGGCAAAATACGTTAATACAGAAGCAACATGAACAGAGTGCACGAACGCATGTCAAAATGATGCAATGCAGATACAGTTCTCATTTCTTCCTAAAATATTTCCATCCCGGTTGGAGTATTAACGGTCCAAGATTTCCAAGCATTTCAAAAACTCCGTCGAAACCAGAACTTTCAAAGCACTTCGAAAACTCCGTCGAATCCGGAACTTTCAAAACATTTCGAAAACTCCGTCGAATCCGAAACTTTCAAAGCATTTCGAAAACTCCGTCGAATCCGGAACTTTCAAAGCATTTCGAAAACTCCGTCGAATCCGGAACTTTCAAAACATTTCGAAAACTCCGTCGAATCCGGAACTTTCAAAGCATTTCGAAAACTCCGTCGAAACCGGAACTTTCCAAGCATTTCGAAAACTCCGTCGAATCCGGAACTTTCAAAGCATTTCGAAAACTCTGTCGAAATCAGAACTGTCAAATTCTTTCGAACATTTCGAAAAATTTACTCCGTCCCGAATTAAAGCTACTTTAATTTTGGAAAACGTATCCAGGCATGGAATTTTGCAACCCAAAATTTTTATGTCATCTACCCATAGTGTCAATTGAACTACACTCTAGTCAATTTCGACAAAGGCGCATAGCAAAGTCAAAAGCCCAAATTCGGGCACCAAAATCCCTAACTCATTCCTAGTCAAATTTCTAACATTTAAAGAATGCACATTCTTAAAATTTATGGAATTTGAAGGAAGTTTACCTGTCTCTCGATCCCTCATTTGGATTTGTGATTCTCCCTAGCCGGGTAGAACTCCGCCGGATTCAATGGAAGAGTAATGGTTCGAATGGTCCGAACCAACCGCGTTCTTTCGTCATCGGTCCTTCCATGACGAGCCATTGGTCCCAAATCACCTTCCATGTCGATTTTCCCTCAAGAATTTGAGCAAACCTCACAATTTGGGAAGAGTTCTCTCCTCTCTTTTCTCTCTTTTTTGCCTGGAAAAATGGAAGAAAATGGCCAATTCTGCCTCTGCCTCGGCGCTGGAATGAACCTGGTCAACTTCAGGTTCAGTCCGGCCGGACTCTTTCTGCAGCAGAAAGATTCCTTGCCACTTTGGCCCCTCAACTTCTCCCAGTTTCAATTTTACCCCTTGGGCCCCCAAAAGTGTAAAATTTCCCCAGTTAGACATTTCTAACACCCCATCCCCTGAGGTCAAGCCCCGTTAGTTTTCACTAACACTCGTCTCTAAACATTAAATTCTCAGTTAGTTTTCACTAACGCTCGTCTCCAGACGTTAAATTCCCAGTTAGTTTTCACTAACGCTCATCTCCAGACGTTAAATTCTCAGTTAGTTTTCACTAACGCTCGTGTCCAGACGTTAAATTCCCAGTTGGTTTTCACTAACGCTTGTCTCCAAACGTTAAATTCTCAGTTAATTTTCACTAACGCCCGTCTCCAGACGTTAAATTCTCAGTTAGTTTTCACTAACGTTCGTCTCCAGACGTTAAATTCTCAATCCCCAGTTGACGTTTGACATTCAAACGCTCATTTACATCTCAAGTTGACATTTGACATTCAAACGCTCATTCCAGCCCCAAACCGACGTTTGACATTCAAACGCTCCATCCTGTCTCCGGACATTCAAGTCACAATTCCATCTTCTGACGTCAAAATTCTCATTGGTTTTAACCATCGTTCACTTCCCCGGTCGCCAGTCGTAAGCCCGATCGTCCCACTACAGCGGCCATCAAGGTAAGCCCGTACAACAATCCCTCTTCGGCCATCAAGGTAAGCCCAAACATTCCTCCCCAGCAGGATCCTAAGACCGTCCGTCTAAGGAAGAAGCGTCAATTAACCCCCTCAGCTCCTAACTGACCTCGTCAGAACCCTGGACGCTCTTCCCTGGCAATGTGTCAGTCTCTCCCGAGACCGCATCCCGTTCCTAACCCCGTCATTAGAACGTCAATCCTTCCGTGTTGTTAATAACGCCAGTTTAACACAACCATTCCCATCATTGCCACCCCATCCCCAGCAGGATAAACCTGGCCGTCATCGTAAGTCCAGCACTCAAGGCACGAACGCCTTCGTCCCAGGATAAATGTATCCAGTCACTCTGGTTTGAGGCGCCACACGCCCTCGTATGTTCCACCATTCCGGTTTGAGGTGCCACACGCCCTCGTATGTTTCAGCAGCTCCGGTTTGAGGTGCCACACGCCCTCGTAAGTTCCACCATTCCGATTTGAGGCGCCACATGCCTTGGTATGTTTCAGCAGCTCCGGTTTGAGGTGCCACACGCCTTCAAAAGTATCAGCAACTTTGGTCTGAGGCGCCACACGCCCTCGAAGGTTTCAGAAATCCCAGGTTCAGACGCCTCACAATAGTCTCCATTCAGGTATTGGTGCCTCGCAATGGTCTCACTTAGGTTCAGACGCCTCACAATAGTCTCCATTCAGGTTTTGACACCTCCCAACAGTCTCGCTCAGGTCAAGGTCCCCACGCGCGGCCCCTTGCACCTACGAACTACAATCGGCTTGATTCCCGCTCGGGATACGTAGGAATCCTTTTGCTAAGGGTCTAGCCAGCTGACCGCCCAGGTCTCTTTCAAAGTAAGGCATCCCGATTTGGATCCTTATCTTTTTTCAACGACCCCACCTCCTTCGGAAGTGACGTCGCTGTGGGGCTAACTGTAAGTACCCAAATCCGGATTGTCAAAATTAGTTAAAACTTTACCGAAATCCGTTAACTGCCCCGCTCCAGGTTAACTGGAACCCGTTAAGTTCCCCGTTGCCAAGCCAACGAGAAGTCCCGGGACTGCCCCGAGCATCCCAACGTTAAAGCGTACTCAACACACATCGTTGCACGTAAAAGTACGGCTTTCCCTAAAAAACGCACTTTTCGGCACTTTTCGGGGGCATTTCGGACATTTTTCGGACTGTTATTTTAAAAACAGACAAAACCGGGAAATAATGGCACGAACTCCCATGGCCTGTGAGTCACAAGGACATGTGGCTTACATGCCACAGCTCCCCCATCACCTTTCAATCAAATTCAGAGTGAAAAGACAAAAATACCCCTGGTATACAGTCTCAGTCCGGCCGGACTCATTTACAGAAAATTCAGAATTGCCAACAAGCCCCTCCAATTTCCAAAGTTTCACAAAACCCCTTGATTTCACCCTCAGTCTGTCCGAACTCATCATGAATTTTCACCTATAAATACAGAGGCTGTCAAAGCCATTGAGAACACAAAATTACTCCCTTTCACCAAAACCCACGACCTAAACTGGTTTCACCCCTCCTCGAGCCCCGGTTTTACCTCGTTTTGCGTGAAAACTCCGTATTTCGATCAAATACAACCCCCGCCATCTTGAAACACCGTTCCAAACACCTTTTTGTATCCCGTATACGTCCCCCGAGCCAAAGGAGCCGACCTTAGCCATAGGTAGCTCCCTCTCTCTTTAAACTCTCGTTTTGTCTCGGTTTACGCTCCAGTCGCTACAACCGTTTCGGACGACGTTGTTGAAATGTAGACATCATTGTCTAAAAGAGGCCTGATATATTAGTCCGCGATCCTCTTCTCTTCCCGTAAGAGAAGTAATCTCGGGTTAAAACGGAGTTCCGGCCCCGTTCCGTTTACTTTTATGTCATTTACCAATTTCGGATCGTTTGATCCATTGATTGTCATTTACTTTCCGTGTCATTTACAAATTCCGGATTGTTTGATCCGTCGAACGTCCTTTACTTTCATGCAACTTTACAATTCCGAGCCGTTTGGCTCGTCGATCGTAATTTACAATTCCGGATCGTTTGATTCCGTTGATACCGCACTTTAAATACTGTCATTTACAAAGTCCGACCCGTTTGGATCGTGATAGTATTTACTTTTCAATGTTCGAGTCGCAACCCGATTTGTTGATCGCATATCATTTAATGCCTTTTTCCCGTAAAAATGCTAACAATGTAATGCCCGGTTCAAAACCGGAGTCCGACCTTCGAACTCTCTTTCAAAATGCGTGAAATGACGTTTGGCATCCAAACGCTCATCTTCAAACTTTAAAAGACGACTTTTGACATTCAAAATCATTTAATACGTTTTTCCCGTAAAAATCGTTAACAATGACATGCCCGGTTCAAAACCGGAGTTCGACCTTCGAACTCTCTTTTAAAACGCGCGAATGACGTTTGGCATCCAAACGCTCATCTTCAAAACTCAAAATCCGACGTTTGACATTCAAACGCTCTTTTCTTAAAAGTCAACATTTGACACTTAAGTTAAGCAGTCAAAATTAGCATTCGCGCCACTTTTCCTAAAACTTCAAAATCGACGTTTGTCATTCAAATGTTCGCCTTTTCAAACAGAACACATAATCAAAGTTTGACGTTCAAACCAAGATTAAGCTTGTCATTCAAGCCCCCATTTCAAAAATGCAAACACACATGCACACATTTTCAAGAAAGGTAGAAAGACTCGTCATACGAGGCGTTTCGAGTGATCTCAAAATACTCTTCCTGAAACGTAACGTGACCTCCGAACCTAACAATCTCTGGTACTAAAAAGCTTTTTTACTCGTTTTTGCTACCGATAAAAATGACCCCCCATTTTCAAAGCCTTTTCCTAAGTTTTTGCTACCAATAAAAATGACACATTTTTCAACCAATAGCCGTTTCTCAACATTTGGGCTCAAAATACAAAAACCGCGTGGCGACTCCTCTCCTTCCCGAAAAGCGAGGTCTCAGACACCAACCCTCCGCGAAAGACAACCGCTTTCGCACCGCGTAAAATCCGGGTAATTTCAGGTACCCACAAGTTTGAGGAGCTAAAGCCGAAGAAAGATAGGAAGGGCTTGGGATATGTTGAGACCCCCAAAGACAGAGAGGCTAACAGAATCGAAGCCGCAGAGAAGAGAAAGGCTATTGCTGCTGGAAAGCCGTATGTCAAACCGAATCTCCGTCCTTACAGCCTCTCCTTGGAGAAATACTTTGTTAGAGAAAAGGGGGATGATTTTGTGTACCCCGAAGTTCGATTCGAGGAGATGGAAGAGAGGTTGGCAGTCATCAAGGATCTTACTTTGAATGACGATCCTGTCAAGGAGTTTATTATTAACAAGCCTAACGTTCCCTTGGTACATTACCACTTTTGAAAGCCAGTATCATTTTTGGGGAAGTCCCGATTTCACCAGTCAGTTTGAGAAGTTGTCTGTGGTTGAGCCTATGATTGGGGAAGTCGATGAAGCTACTGAGCTCGCTGTGGGCGAAGATGTTGCAGCCTTGTTTGGGGAAGCAAATTTATCAGAAACTGCCGGGGCTGATCCGTTGACTGAAGCACCATTGATCGAGTTATACGAAGAGGCACCGCTGACAGTTGAGGCTGTGGCTAAAGATCCTTTTGGTATGATTGACCTGCTGACTGGGGATGATTATGTATCAGTGATTGAGTTCGATGGGGGCAAAGAGATTGATCCACGCACTTTCGTCAGCACTTCAGAGATGCCGCTCCGAAACTGGACTTCATTCAAGGGACCGATTGCTAGCCGTGAAGTTATGATCGAGAAGCTCGGGGCGACCCCCGTTACGGTGTGTACGAGTCTAAATACATTCTGTAGTCTTGAGTCAGTCCTCAGAGTCTCTTGTTATCGAGTTTGAGTCTCTAGATAGGTCTGATACTCTCACGGCTGATGATCATCGCCGTGTCCTTGACTCTGTTTTCCCTTTTGCTCTAAATAAAATGGTTGACCTTTCTACGTATCCCTTAATTGCCACCTTAATGAATGATAAGTTAACTAAAGCAAATCTTAATGATTTAAAAGTGGTTAATAATGATTCATTTGAAGAGGACACAGACTTTTTAGACGAAAACTTTTTAAATGATAATCTAAAGCAGGTTTTTGAGCGAGAGGAAAATCGGGCCCAAGATGCCGATGAAGTATTGACCACGGTGAATTTGGGAACTACTGAAGAGCCCAAAGAGACACAAAGTGGTAGCTTCTTCACCGGGGAAGAGCAGGAAGCCCTCATTGATTTACTCAGGGAGTATGTGGATGTGTTTGCCTGGTCCTATAAGGACATGCCAGGGTTGGATGCTTCGACCGTTGAGCATCGAATACCCCTAGACCCAGATGCCAAGCCCGTCAAACAGAAGATTCGTTGGATTAAGCCCGAATGGTCCCTTCAGGTTAAAGAAGAGATAGAGAAGCTACTCAGGGTGGGTTTCATTAGAGTGATCGAGTACCCGAAGTGGTTGGCTAACATAGTGACGGTGACCAAGTCGAACGGCAAAGTCAGGGTTTGTGTAGACTTCAGAGATCTCAACAAGGCTAGCCTGAAAGATGATTTTCCCTTGCCCAATATCGATCTACTGGTGGATACTACTGCCAGGTACGAATTCAAGTCATTTGTAGATGGTTTTGCGGGTTACAATCAGATTAAGGTGGCCGAAGAGGATCAGGAAAAGACTTCCTTTACCAGCCCATGGGGAACCTTTTGTTATACGATTATGCCGTTTGGTTTGAAGAATGCTGGCGCCACTTATCAACGGCGATCACCGCGCTTTTCCACGATATGATCCATAAGGAGATTGAGGTTTATGTTGATGATATGATCATCCATTCTAAGGGGTCAGATGGTCAACACTTGGTCGACTTGAGGAAGTTATTTAACTGACTGCGGGAGCATGATATGAGATTGAACCCGGTGAAATGTACTTTTGGCGTGGTCCGAGGTAAGGTTTTGGGATATATGGTCACGGAGTGGGGAATTGAGGCCGATTTGGGAAAGATTAAGGCCATCATTGAGATGAAGCCACCAAGGACAGTTACAGAGGTGAAGGCTTTCATGGGCCGTCTTCAGTATATCAGCCGATTCATCCATCAGTTAACCTCTATTTGTGAGCCGATTTTTAAGCTGCTCAAGAAGAACCAGGAGGTTGAATGGAATGAGGAGTGTCAGATCGCCTTTGAGACAATCAAGGCCTACTTGGTACATCCCCCAATCCTTTGCCCCCCGCATAAGGATAAACCCTTGCTGCTATATCTAACAGTTACAGATACGGCTATCGGAGCCATGCTTGCACAAGAGAAGCCAGACTCAAAAGTGGAAAATGCCATCTATTTTGTCAGCCGGAAGCTTCAGGGCAGTGAATTGAACTATTCGGCTTTAGAAAAAACCTGTGCAGCTTTGGTGTCGATGGTCGGTAAATTGAGGCATTATCTGTTGGCGCATACGGTGTATCTAGTGTCAAAAATGGACCCCATCAAGTGCCTATTTGATAAGCCTTCTCTGTCGTCGAGGCTCGCGAAGTGGTCCTTCTTCTTAGCCGAGTTTGATATCAAATTTGTGACCCACAAGGCAATCAAAGGCCAAGCCTTGTCAGACCATTTGGCAGATTTTCCAAGCTCAGAGGCACGCGGACTTGAACCCCAATTTCCGGATGATGGGATTTTTATGGTAGAAGGTACAGACCGTTGGCAATTATTTTTTGATGGTGCCGCCAATAAGAGAGGCAACGGTATCGGTATGGTTTTGGTTGACCCATAGGATGTGCATACCCCCATCGCTATCAAGTTGAATTTCCCGGCTACTAACAACGCCGCGGAATATGAAACTTGCATAGCCGGCCTCGAGGCAGCTCTGGAGAGAAATGTCAAAGAGTTGGAGGTATATAGAGACTCTCAGCTAATCATCAACCAGGTGTCCAATAAGTGGAAAACCGTGGAACAGTACTTACAATTGTACTATGCTTATATGGAGGATTTGATCAACCAATTTAAGGAGGTCATGTTCCATTATCTGCCTCGGGACAAGAACAGGTTCGCAGATGCCTTGGCCACTTTAGCCTCTTTGGTAGAGATTCCGGAGGGTAAGTCAGTAAAGCCATTCAGAATTGGGAGACGTAAGAACCACGCCTCTTGTTGTCAGATTGAACTGGAGAAAGTCAATGACTTGTGGTACTGTCAGATCTTCCAGTATCTCAAACATGGTGAAGCCTTGTTCCCGACAGATGAGGATGGTAAGCTGAAAGAGGGTCTTCGCGCCAAAATCCTGCAAGCTTTAAAGAGGTTGTCTATGCAGTATGTTATTCTGGGAGATGACTTATGGAAGAAAAGACACCGAGGACCACTTTTGCTCTGTATCAGCAAGACCAAAGCCAACAAGGTCATGGAGGAAGTCCATGGTGGTGCATGTGGACCACATATGAATGCCAGGGCTTTGATGTTCAGCATACTCAGGATGGGCTATTATTGGATCTCCATGGAGACTGACTGTATACAGTTTGTACGGACTTGTGTAAGTGTCAGCGGTTCTCCAATCTCAACCATATACCTCCCCACGATCTCTATTGTATGAGCACTCCTTGGCCGTTTGCAACTTGGGGTATCGATGTCATTGGGAAGATAACTCCTGCAGGCAGCAATGGACATGAATTTGTGTTGGTCGCCGTTGATTATTTCACCAAGTGGGTTGAAGCAGCATCCTACAAGGTCCTCAATTCCAAAAAGGTGGCCCGTTTTATAAAGGAGAACATTCTGTGCCGGTATGGAGTTCCAAATGAGATTATTTAGACAACGGGTCACACTTCGAGGGAGATGCCGATGGGCGCTTGCGAGTCGGGATCAAGCGCCATAAGTCATCTCCATACCGCCCTCAGACCAATGGTGCTGTCGAAGCCGCGAACAAGAACTTAGAAAGGATCATCCGAAAGATGGCCGAACGAAACCGGGATTGGCCCGAGAAGCTTCACCTGGCATTATGGGGCTATCGTACTTTAGTAAGAACAGCCACTGGTGAAACCCCGTTCGCTTTGACATATGGGATAGATGCCATCTTGCCCATTGAGTTAGAGATTCCCTCTCTTCGGGTTCTACTGGAAAATGAAGTCAATGAGATAGACTGGCTTCAAAGTCGGCATGACGAGTTAGCCCTTCTCGATGAACGAAGGCTCAAGGCGATGGAACACATCCGGGCTTATCAGAAGTGTATGGCTAGGGCTTTTGACAAGAAAGTGCGTCCCCGTGACATCAATGTGGGTGATTTGGTCTTAAAGGAGAAGCCGCTGAACCAATTCAGTCCGTTGGGCAAGTGGGCGCCAGTTTGGGTTGGCCCGTATTTGGTGAAAGAAATATTTTCTGGTGGAGCAATGAGGTTGACAGATTTGGATGGTAACCCCTTCATGCATCTGGTAAACGGCGACAATCTACGCCGCTATTATGTTTGAATCGAGTCTCCCCCTCTAAAAAAATGAAAAAAAAAAGAAAAAACAATAAAAGCGCGAAAATAATGTACCCAGACGAGATTGAAAACCTCCCAAAAGGCAGTCCGTGCAAAACAAAGGGCGCGCTCGGTGCTAAAGAATATAACCAACTAGATTGAAAACCCTGAAAATGGGCGGTCTAGGAAAAAACGGGGTTGCACCGCCCACCCCTTCTATCTTTCCCTTTCTTAAACATAAAGTTGATTGAGTCAAACTACGAAGACCTGAGGCCCTTAGTCCTCCTTTTGTAAAAGGGGAACGTAGGCAACCGTTTGCGGTTCGGTCTAAAAATCAACAAAATTACCAAATCATGTCAACAGTTATTTTTGTAAATACCAAGATGTGTCTTGATTAAGATTTGAAGTAATTTCAACTTTCACTACATTAATACATTCTTTGATGAGTTCAAGCACGATCTACTCTCGACTCACTAACTTAAGCAAAAGTACATTTTTTGAAAAGTACGTCTAGTCTGTCTGTGTCGGCAATAAGGGATACAAGGACCGGTCACCTAATCCTAGTCACTCATTCCCGCTTCCGAACTAGCACTCTTATTCTTCCTCTTTCTTGGTCCTCGGGAGGTCTTTGGCCTAGCTATCTCAAACAGGTCTGTCTCTCGTCGTCCCGGCTCAGGAATGCTACGAGCCGGTGAGTCAACCAATCCGAGAGCTCTCAGTGCCGCCTGGGCAGCCCTTTCCTCCCTCAAGGCTGTCCTCCGTGCCATAACCTCGGGGTCATCCATCATCTTGGCCCTTCTCTCTGCGAGTCTCTCGTAATCCGCTGCTGGATCGTCGGTCACATTGTCTGGGTCATTCACCGCCTCAGCATCCCGTAACTCCCGACTAGTCTGATTCCCCCCTCGAGTCCCTTGGCAATATGCCTCAATAGTGTGCTGAACCAGCCCCATCTGCTCCCCGTACCAAACAAGATATAACGTGGACAGATATGTAATACCCCGGGTCTGCCGTATCAGTGTGCGAGCGAGAAAGGCTGCTCCCGAAAAGGCCCTAACAAAGAATCTGGTAGTCTGGCCATCAGTCATGTCAAGGGGAGCGGTATCTCGGGCAATCTGCTCTCTGAATCTGCCAATGACCTGCTGTGGGTACCCATACTGCCTCAGAACGAGTGAGGGGGTGCTAAATGATGAGAAATGCAGTCCCGGTAGCCTCACGATAACAGAATCATCCTGTCTATCGCTCATAGTCTCGAGCCTCCATTCGAGGACCCAATACTGAATATTTGTGGTGGTGTACCTAGCCAACCGTCTCTGCCAGCTCTCCTGTGAAGCTTCCTGAGCCACTCGCCTCTGCCGTGTAACCCATGGTGCTGCAGTTTGCCCGGCGGGCAATGGGGAGATAAGCCTAAAGCGCTTAAAAAGCCACAATGATAAGAGGCTGGGGCTGCCGCGTCCCATATATAGCGACCCTCCAACCAATCGGTCCATCCCATGATATGTCTCTGCCAGCAGAATGGGTACTATGTCTCTCTCTCCCTGCCCGGGCCGAATCTCAGTCAAAGTAGTACCTCGGTGACCTTGCATCTTCCTGACAACCCCTAGCAGTAAACCGGAGCATACCCCATCATACTCACAAAAGCAGTATAGAGAGACCATGATCAGCATGAAAATGTCCATAGACGTGGATAGGTCAAACAGCTCTGGGCGTGATACAGCTAACCGGGCTATCTGAGCTAAGTCAATGAAAGACAGGTCGAGAATCATGTTGAATACCTGCTATGTGGGCAATCCCAAGAAATCGACCAGCTGCTCGATCAAGGGTCATGGGTCTCGCGGAAAGACTGCATCTCTAAGCTCTAATCCCCCTGTCAGTGCGCGGAGCTCCTCAATGGTAGGTGTGAGGTCGTTGTATGAGAAGGTGAAGACGTGCCTCTCTCGATCCCAATATCTAGACGCGGCCCGGAGAAGATTCCAATCAACCGCCCACTCCTTTATTGCCCAAAGGCATCTCAACCCATACCTTGGTCAATAACCCTCCGATTGTTGCTTTGATGGTGGCGGGTTAGAATGATGATATCGGAGTGAAATTGGCATTCTTTGGTTTTGGATCTCTCATCATAATGTTCCATTTTGGGCCAATTGTTGGATCTTGGGGCTAATTTTGGGGTTAAGGATCAATTTTGGGGCTGCTGTGACTGCTGGAAAGTGTTTTTTGCAAATTTGCCCTTTTATAAATGCTGGGGCTTGCTGTCCAAGAAATTATGCTTTTTGGACTTTCCATGTCGTACAACAGGGGCTATCTCTTGATGTCCTGTGTTGTCAGACAAAGGATTCCCCACCAGATGTCCTGTGTCGTCCGACACAGGATTCCCCATCAGTCCTGTGTCGTTTGACATAGGAAGTCCCACCAGACATTAGCAGTGGCTGCATCTGTAGCAGCCCATCGGCGACCCAATGCTTGATCAAACCTGTTCAAAAACATCCCAAAGCAGTATATATATATTCCGCTCACTCACCAATGCATGGGAGAAAATTTGGCACACCCAATACACCCAATACATCCACAAATACACAAATAACACCCAATACATACCAAACCACAAAAAACACCCAACCACAGCAAATGCCATTATTTTTTGCCTTTTTGGGACAGACTTATGCATGTAAATAAATGAGTTTAGATGCCATCAAGAGAATACTTCAATTGCTAAAATTAACAAAGTGCAAAAAAAATATATATATTGTTTTACAAATTAGAAGCAATAAAAGTAGTGCATGCATTGTTTCTTCTCTCACTCCTTCCCTAGAAGTCCTAAAGCATGGCAAAAGGGGGCCACTGCAATCACTCCGACTCTGAGTCATCACCAGAGTGCTCATCGCCCTCCTCGGAGTCACTCTCCACGCTCTCATCAGAACCACTCTCCTCCTGGCCGTCGCCATTGCCTCCCTACTCCTGGCCGTCACCACCGCCTTCCTGCTCCTCGTGGATCTCGCCATCGAAGTCATCATCCTCTTTATCTAGGGCCCAAGGCTGGGGCTTGCCATAATATCCGTGCCACTGGGGCACTGTGGCAAAAGGGGGCTGGAAGGGGTCATCCTCATCATCATCATCATCATCATGCTGGGGCTGCTGGCTCGAGCCGCCCGCTTTTGAGCTAGATTAAGCCAGGGTCGATCTCGGCCTCTTCTTGGGAGGTATGACGTTACCAGCTTGGGAACTGCACTTTCCCTTCCAGTGCTATGCGCTCTTCTGGAATTGGCGCAGCATCTTGACAGCCCCTGTAAATGCCTTGGCCACCGCCTTGAAGGTCTTGGCTGGAACCTGTTGAATAGAAACAAAAGATGCAGTCAAAAGCAGTATATATGGGCAGTAATACAGTGATAAGACATGAATGAAGCAGAAAAGTAAAGGGTGCTCACAGAGGTGGTCCCGCGAGGCATCCGCAAATGAGGATGAGTCTCGAACATATCAAAGGATGAGCGGCAGATGACGCCGCCGGTCTCATACTCAAAGAAGCAAGGAGGGATCGGCATTTGTGCCCCTGCTCCCGCTGCTCTCCTGGCAGCCATAACCTGGGGAGTCAATAATCGGGTGAACACAAACTGGCCATAATCCCCATCAGACGACAGCTCATCGGCATCAATGCCCGTCCGTAAGCGCTCCAAATCAGGAAGAGCCCAAGGATACCAGATCTCCTCTGGAGGATTATGAGGGACGCGTGGGGCTGCATTGTGTCCATGCTGTCTGTAGACCCTCTCCCCCAAATACAAAGCGTCACCCTCCAGGCCAATCAGCAGCCTCCTGGTATGGGTCACCCAAGCGGCATCCCCGACAGCATCCTCAGCATATCTACCATGCCACGGGAACAAGTTCAACCCAGCTGTGGTACCCCTCAGGGCAACCATGGTGTCCCCGTAGCAGGCGGTTGATAGGCTTTATCGCAACACCTACAAATTACTACAAGGACTCTTAATAATGTAGATAGTGAAAGTCCAGGATCGATCTCAGGGAATAGTTATTTGGTTGTGTAATTGCCACTTAGCAAGATTGGGGGATTTTTTTTGATTTGTTGTTGTAATTAAACTATAGCAAGAAAATAGCTTTGTAGACAATAATTTAAAAGAAGACTTTGGATCATCGTTCTATCCCCATTCTATTTCTGAATATCATTGATTAAATCCCTTCCCTTATTCCCCTATTCACTCAATCACGAGATATATTTCAATCTCTATTTCTTTCTTTGATAGTAGTTAATAGCGGCGACACGCTCAACTAAGAACCCTAATTGATAATCAAACTAAGCCGACACGGTCAATAATTCAATTAAACAATTGATTTGATTTAAGAAATTAAGATTGAGAATAATCACTAATATACTTTCACTTAGATGATTATCTAGTTTTACCCAAATCATAAATCAAGATGACACATACAAGATTTGTGAAATTGCTACGATGAAAACCCTAATCCGACACGGTAGAAGAGATTTCTAGCGGTAATTAATCACAAGAATAGAGAAATTGATCAAGTTTCTTAAACCCTAGTAATCAATATAAATCAAGCAAAGCAAGTAAAACTATGAAATAGGGATAATAATTGGGAGAAAAAATCAAACCTCAATTCATTAAAAGAATAGTTCAAGAACTTTAATCCAAAGGGATGGAAGTTAAGCTTCCATGGAAATAATCACAAACCTTGAATTGTTTCTAGAAAACTAATGTTTCTTCCTTCCAGCCGTGTACTCCCTCCAACAAAAATTAAGAAAAATAAGTATTTATACTCCCTTCTCCAAACCTAGGCTAAAACAGGAAAAAGAAATAAAATAAAAACATAAAATCCCGTCGCCTAAATTTCCGCTCGCCAAGGCACGACTCGTGACGAGATGGACGACTCGTCCCCGCTGCAGCCTCTTCTGATTCAGGCGTCCCTGTTATGGGGACGAATTGGTTGTGCTTGGGACGACTCGTCCCTGCTGTTGCTCCGCTGATTCTGCCGCGATTTCAATACCCTTGAACTTTGCTTTGACCTTGTTGGCTTCCATTGATGAATTGATGAAGAGATGATGATCTTGAGCTCCTTAATCATGATTGCGAATTCGATTACAAGGTATAACTCTCTAAATCTCCCTCGAATTACATTGTTTCTCACATAATTCTCACAATACACAATTTACTCAAAATACACCAAACCTATATTAAATACATGAAAATAAAGAATAATAGGGACGGAAAACAAACAAAATAGATAGAATAAATCCGTCCCATCAAATACCCCCACGCTTAGACCATTACTCGTCCCTGAGTAATATCCTAATCTCCAATCTAACACCGGTCTAAAACAGATGCATGGAGGGTAAATGACTCCTATTCTCCTCTAATCCGCCAACACAAGTCAAACAAAATAAAAGTAACCATCGGAGTATAGAAACTACGTCTCCTTATAACACCAAAATATAAACAATGAAAATCATGACCTTAACTTGATACCAACTCCCATAGTAAACGGTATCCAAGCTAAGATCCACACACAAAAGCCAAGGGGAACTAAATATGTCCTATGTTTCCCCCACGCTTGGCTCACACTACATACACCCTCATAAAAAGAAATCATTGTTAAGGTTGCGATCCTTAAACAAAGATTTACCTCGTGAAAAGCACCAACACCCCTTATAACTCCAACAGTGAACGAGGGTTTCTAATTCCTAGGCACCACTATCCAAACCTCCTACTCCACTAATGGTCCTACCCTATACTCCAAAACCTCCCTTATGTCTCCACTCCGGTGATATAACAGATAGAAAATACTCAATTCTCACCTTTTGCCTAGGTGCCGTTTCCGGTTTTCACCTAGCCTCTCATTTTTTTTTCATTTTTTCATTTTTTTTTTCAAAACACACCCTCTCCTTTTGCCTAAGTGCCCTCTCGGGTTTTCACTTAGCCTCTCTTTTGTTTTGGTTTTTGTGTTTTTTTTTTTTTTTTTTTTTTTTTTTTTGATTCAAAAACAACGAAATTTACAATGATACAATCTCCCTATACCCCCACGCTTAAACTAGACATTGTCCTCAATGGATTAAACAATTAAAACAGAACAATAAAAACATGGAGGAAAGGTCACCAAGGGACTAAATAAAGGGACGGGAGGCTCCACCAACATGAGGCTCATCAATGTAAGGGGGATGAAAGTAATCTTCATTTACCTTTAGAAGATGTTTGGTTTCCATGACATGCCTCCCAGTTGGAGACCATTTCAGCTTCCCCTTCTTCTTCTCCTTTGCTTTCCTCCTTGGTGGCTCTCCTTTCTTTTTCTCACTCTTCACTTGTGGAGACTCATCAATATCTACCGCACCTCCATCCTTGATACTCGGCTCCCTCAAGTCCATGGCACAAACTTTCCGAAAATTGTTCTTAGAAAAATTCTTCTCATCAAACATATCAAACCCAATTTTCTTCCCATCGAACTCCATCGTCACAGAACCACTAGCCACATCTAGCTTGGTATGAGAAGTATACATAAACGGTCTACCCAACAGAATAGGAGCCTCAAAATCCGTCTCCATCTCAAGCACATAAAAATCTGCCGGGAAAATCAAGTCACCAACCCGGACTTCAACATCTCTCACTACCCCCTTGGGGTATGCGTTGGACTTATCCGCCAACTGTATAACCACTCGGGTATCCTCCAAGTTACCCAATTTAAGGTCTTCAAACAATGTATAAGGCATAACATTGATTGAAGCCCCTAAATCGAGCATAGCCTTCTGCACCGAGCTACCCCTCAACGATATCGGAACCACGAACATGCCCGGATCACTACACTTTTTGGGCATCTTTTTCTGATAAACTGCGCTCACATGCTCAATCACCTTCACTTTCTTCATGGCCTTCAGCTTATTATTCCTCTTGGTAGTACACAGTTCCTTCAAGAATTTGGCATATCTAGGAACTGTTTTGAGAAGATCCAAGAAAGGAATATTTACTTCAATATTCTTGAAGGTATCAAACATGCTCTTCTCCGACTCTTGTGAAGTATCTCTGCTCAATGCCATTGGAAAAGGAACTTCCGGCTCATAGACACGACATGGTGGTGGAACATATTTCTCGAAAACCTTCTCTTTCTGTTCATCCTTCTCTACCACCAACTCCGGCTCAACTCTCTTGTCAACCTATACATTCTGCATCTATAGAAACCATCGTCCATCAACTTTCTTCTTCCGCCTCACATACACTGCGCTAACATTTTGCTTCGAAAGGTTTTCAGTTTGAGGTGATGATTTTGCCGCCTCTCTAGCTTCCATTCTCACTACTGCCTCTACAATTTGGCCCACCTGCCTCGTCAAATCACTGATGCTAGCATCGGTCTTCTGTTGATACTGCTGCAAACCGCTTGAAAAGGTAGTCATACTTTGAGCCAGTGTACGGAACATGTCATCTTTAGACTGCTGTTGCTGCTGCTGTGGTGGTTGTCCCCATCTATCATAGGGTTGATTACCCCCATAGTTATCTTGTCTCGTCGCCTTGTGGGAACCCAACTGAATTCACATTCTCCCGACCTTCTGTCCGACTCAACAGTAACTGCTTCATCATACATTTCAACTCCTTGACCTCGAACTCAAGCTTCTCATTCTCCCCATTGCTTGTGCCCATAGCACTGACTTGTCTGACACTGGATCTCCTCCCATGTGTTCGGTTACTCCTTGATAGCTCCTCTAGTAATTTCTAAGCCTCTGCAGTGGTTTTGTTCAGAATACTACCCCCACAAGAAGAGTTAACCAACCTCTTATCCTGATCAGAAAGTCCCCCGTGAAAGTACATAATCAACTGCTCTTCATCATACCCATGATAAGGACAACTCCTAGTGAGAGTATGAAACCGGTTGTAATACTCGTAAAAGGACTCATCCGCCTTCTGCTCCATGTTACTGATGTCCCTTTTCATGACATTTATCTGATCTATTGGGAAGAATTCATCCAAAAAGACTTCTTTCATCATCTGCCAGGTGGTTATACTGTTTGGGGCTAGATGATAATACCACAAATTGGCCCTGTCCTTCAAAGTAAACGAGAAGGCTCGAAGAAGAAGCTGCTCGATCGGAATATTAGCAGGCTTCATGCTGTTGCAGACTTGCACAAACTGAGATACGTGCTGATTCGGGTTTTCACCGGGTAGCCCGTTGAAACTCGGCAATTGATTAAGTAATCCCGGTTTCAACTCGAATGTGACTCCCGCAGGAAAAGCGGGAAAAGTGACTGCATGTGGTTGCTCCGTCCAATTTGGAGCAGTTTTCTGCCTGAGTGTTTGGGGTGCTCTATCACCCATCTCTTTCTTCTTAGTCTGTCAATTTACGGATCAAGAAGCTCAAGAGAATAATCAGTAGAACGGGTATGGACCAAACAATGATCCACACCACGAAGGGACAGGGGGTGAAACTAATAAAGAGATAACAGACAAACAAATAAAATAAAATGACAGAAATTAAATAAGAACACAAACAAATAAACACCGTTCCCTAAGAACGGCGCCAAAATTTGATAGGCTTTATCGCAACACCTACAAATTACTACAAGGACTCTTAATAATGTAGATAGTGAAAGTCCAGGATCGATCTCGGGGAACCGGTTATTTGGTTGTGTAATTGCCACTTAGCAAGATTGGGGGATTTGTTTTGATTTGTTATTGTAATTAAACTATAGCAAGAAAATAGCTTTGTAGACAATAATTTAAAAGAAGACTTTGGATCATCGTTCTATCCCCATTCTATTTCTGAATATCATTGATTAAATCCCTTCCCTTATTCCCCTATTCACTCAATCACGAGATATATTTCAATCTCTATTTTTTTCTTTGATATTAGTTAATAGCGGCGACACGCTCAACTAAGAACCCTAATTGATAATCAAACTAAGCCGACACGGTCAATAATTCAATTAAACAATTGATTTGATTTAAGAAATTAAGATTGAGAATAATCACTAATATACTTTCACTTAGATGATTATCTAGTTTTACCCAAATCATAAATCAAGATGACACATACAAGATTTGTGAAATTGCTACGATGAAAACCCTAATCCGACACGGTAGAAGAGATTTCTAGCGGTAATTAATCACAAGAATAAAGAAATTGATCAAGTTTCTTAAACCCTAGTAATCAATATAAATCAAGCAAAGCAAGTAAAACTATGAAATAGGGATAATAATTGGGAGAAAAAATCAAACCTCAATTCATTAAAAGAATAGTTCAAGAACTTTAATCCAAAGAGATGGAAGTTAAGCTTCCATGGAAATAATCACAAACCTTGAATTGTTTCTAGAAAACTAATGTTTCTTCCTTCCAGCCGTGTACTCCCTCCAACAAAAATAAAGAAAAATAAGTATTTATACTCCCTTCTCCAAACCTAGGCTAAAACAGGAAAAAGAAATAAAATAAAAATGTAAAATCCCATCGCCTAAATTTCCGCTCGCCAAGGCACAACTCGTGACGATATGGACGACTCGTCCCCGCTGCAGCCTCTTCTGATTCAGGCGTCCCTGTTATGGGGACGAATTGGTTGTGCTTGGGACGACTCGTCCCTGCTGTTGCTCCGCTAATTCTGCCGCGATTTTAATACCCTTGAACTTTGCTTTGACCTTGTTGGCTTCCATTGATGAATTGATGAAGAGATGATGATCTTGAGCTCCTTAATCATGATTGCGAATTCGATTACAAGGTATAACTCTCTAAATCTCCCTCGAATTACATTGTTTCTCACATAATTCTCACAATACACAATTTACTCAAAATACACCAAACCTATATTAAATACATGAAAATAAAGAATAATAGGGACGGAAAACAAACAAAATAGATAGAATAAATCCGTCCCATCAGCGGTCCTCCTGGGCTTCACCCCGTCCACCTTCTTACTCTGCCTATCCCCAAAAGTCCACCTGCGGAGGGCAGGAAACAAATCCGAGGCAATCTCATCAGCTACGGTCCAGGCGTAGCAACCAAAAACCTCGTAGGCCCACACCTAAAATAAAAGACAAGAAGCTTTCAGAGGCAATAATGGATTGATGACAGAAAGTGCAGTGCAACAGTCAACATGTGAATGATAAAAGGGCGTACCTCGAGGACCGTCTGATAACAGTCAAAAGAGGTCACTGTGCCTCTACTCACCTCATCCAAAGCCCGATATATCTAAGCCAAATCAGCCTCACCCCACGAAAAGGTAGAGACCTGGCTCCAATCTCGGAGAGGCTCCAGCAGAAGGGTCAATGCCGTGGTAGAGGCATTGCAGAATAAGGTGTCAAAAAAGACAGCCCAGGCAAACGCTCTAGCTAGATGCTTAGCTGTGATCGTGGCCTCACCCCGAGAGTAGACGTGGCACTGCTGCATGAACGCCGCATACAGGTCCCCCAGAGGAACCCCGTTACCCTTCAGGCGAAGGGTCAAACCAGTCAGATCCCTAATCACATCTGGGCTCAAGACCCCGAGATCCTCAGAAAAAATTGGCCTGTCAGTAAACCGCAGCCCTGTAATAGCGGTAAAGTCGTAAGGGGTAATGGTGGACTCCCCCCAGGAAAGATGAAATGTGTGGGTGCTATCCCACCAATACTTCCTGAAAGCCTTCACCAGCTCCACGCTCCTGGGAGTGTCTCTAATCTCACCCACAGCTGTAAAGAAGGGATCGAGGGCTGCAGCATAAATAAGGCCCTTGGGACTATCGGGTATGTCAGCAGAGCCGGGAAGAATGTCCCAGATGGTAGCGATCATGTCAGGGGACCCCTTGGTCCGCAGAACCTGCAGGTAAGCACAGCACAGGTATCAGAACATAATCACGATAATTTGTGCATTCTATCATTTGTGTGCATTTTTGCATCATATTTACAAATCAAAACAACGCTTCTACATGCATTTTTCTTATTTGCTTTATTGCTACTTTGGGTCATCCCATCTCTTTTCAAAATTGCTAGCAGTTTACAATTTTTTGGGTCCGTCCCATCTTTATCAAGAAAAACCTTCTTCACTTTATTTTGAATCTCATGATTCCTTTTGTTCTTTTTCCAACAAAATCTTATCGTTATCCTCTTTTATGCTTTCGATTTAGTGTTTATGCAATTTTATCTTAAACATGCAATTCTTTTTTGGTGCGATTTTCCCCTAATGCTATCATGAGTCCTAGAAATCCAATTTCGAAAATTAAATGGGAGGGATTGACGGTTTAAAATCCTTACCCCCGTTCGCTCCGCAGTAGAAGTATGGAAATCCAAGCTCGGATAAAACCCATTCCCCTCCGGGAATTTCTTGCGCTTGTTTCGCTCCACAAGCTTCCTCTTCGCGGACAAAACCCGCTGCACTTGCTTCCTCGCTTCCGCTTGTGGAGGCATTGTTCTTGATAGTAATTTTTGATTTAAAGAGTTTGGGTTGAGTATTTGTGGAAGAAATCTCAGATTTTCTCTTCTCTTTTCTCTCTGGCTCGGCTGCTCTTTCTATTCTGTTTCTTCCTCCTGCGAACTGGAAGGTTTTAATTAAAAAAGTTGTTGAGAATGCCCATGTCGTACGACAGCGGTCTTCCAGAAAAAGGTGTTCTTCCTTTTTTGCCCCTGGTCCCTTTTGTCCGTCCCTAGCGGATGTTTATCATTATTATTTATCATTTATTTTGGGGTGACTCCCCTAAAAAGTCAACCTTGGGTACAAACGCCCATGTTATGATTATCTTCCATGTTATGCTTTTATGATTATGCTTCTTGGGTACAAACCCCCATGTTATGATTATCTTTCATGATATGCTTTTATGATTATGCTTCTTGGGTACAAACGCCCATGTTATGATTATCTTTCATGATATGCTTTTATGATTATGTTTCTTTCGGGTACAAACACCCATGTTATGATTATCTTTCATGATATGCTTTTATGATTATGTTTCTTTCGGGTACAAACGCCCATGTTATGATTATCTTTCATGATATGCTTTTATGATTATGTTTCTTTTGGGTACAAACGCCCATGTTATGAATATCTTTCCTGTTATTGTTATAGTTACCTTTTATGATTTCTTTCAGGTACAAACGCCCACATTATTGTTACCTTTCAAGTGTTTATTGGTTATATTTTCCTCGGGTACAAACGCCCATCCTTGTTATCATTTATTTCGGGTGACTCCCCTAAACAGTCAGTCTTGGGGAGTCATTCTTTGGGTATACGAACGGCCATCACCACACTCTTGGGTACAAATGCCCGTGGCCTCTTGTTATCGCCACCCCCTGTATGAACTACGATTCGGCTTGATTTCCTCATGGGATACGTAGGAATCCTTTTCGTAAGGGTCCAGCCGCTTGACCATTACGGTCGCTTGTCCCCGGATACAAACGTCCATCCTTATGAACTACGATTCGGCTTGATTCCCTCATGGGATATGTAGGAATCCTTTTTGTAAGGGTCCAGCCGCATGACCATTATGGTCGCTTTTACCCCAAACACAAACGTCCATCCTTCCGAACTACGATTTGGCTTGATTCCCTCATGGGATACGTAGGAATCCTTTTTATAAAGGTCCAGCCGCTCGACCATCTTGGTCATTTCTTTTTCTCGCCAGTCTTTGTCCGGCTCGGGATTCTCGTTTTGTCGACGACCCCACTTCCCGTGGAAGCGACGTCACCGAGGGGCTCTGTGAGTACCCCGACCCGAACTCGTGTTTTTGGGCCCACTTTCCTTAAACATACAAAGGGCTTGTCTAATTATTTATTTGCATTAGTTTTGGGCTTGTCTAATTATTTATTTGCATTAGTATTGGGCTTTCCTTATTTATTTATTTATTTATATTCTTTAGTTCTTGGGCCTGCCTCCCTTCGGCCCAGTCTGCCTATGGAATGACCGGTGTCGTCCGACACAGGACAGACCTAAGGCGGTTAATACCCCATGTCGTACGACATGGAAGCTCCCCATCAGCAGCCTATAAATATAAGGCTTTGCGATCATTTTGGGGAGGGATTTTCTGGAGTAAGGTTACTCTGCCAAATTGGAGAGAAGAGAGAGAAACACACACACTCACCTCCCTCCTAAAACACACACACATCCAAGCCAAGTAGAAAGGTGGTCATCTTTGTTGGTGTTTTGAAGAGACAAACACCATACTATTGGTGTCTTGTCTTGTGGACTACAATAGGTAGACCCTAAACCTCTTCTCTCTCTCTTTATCTTATTTTGTCCAATCATTTGCCATGCATGTTTACACTATTTGATAGTATGTGAATATTTTGGGATTTTTGTGTGATCAAGGTGGTGGAGATGTGAATCATCAATATTCACATCTCCTCATCTCAGATCTGATCATTTAATGCTATTAGCGTCATTAAAGTTTGAATCTTGATCATCTTTGTTTGAGTTAGGAGGTGATGGCCCTTTAATCATTGTCCAAAACATGTGATCATTCACATTTGGCCATCAAAGTCACATGACCCTCCCATAATACTCACGTATTATTGTTATTCTACTGTTTTCAGTTAGTACTATCGCCTAGTTTCATGTTCTGAAAGTGAGGGATCAATCTGATGAAGCTCAGTGACAGAGGATGCGTATGTCGTCCGACACAGGACAACCTTAAGGCATCCTGTGTCATATGACATAGAGATCCCAGAAAGTCGTTTTGACTTCAGTGACTTCAGTCAAAATCAGATTGACTCCCTTTGTAGTTTCAAGCTCTGTTTAGTGTAATTCTATAGTTCAATTAGCTGCAGATTAGCTTTGGTGGCCTTTGCACCCCCTTTGTAAGAGGCAATCCGACGTGCTATCTGTGTCATACGGCCCGACCCTCTTTTGAGGAAGTCCTGTGTCGTACGACATCCAAGGTCCCTGGACAGACTGTCTCAACCTTTCCTTGTAATTCAAGTTTATCAATTGTAAGGGTGTGGCCCCCTTATAATGGTTCACAAGTTGTATTTCGTTTTTATTATCATTAATAAAATCCAAATTTATATGCCTTGTTTGTTGACATGATTTGCACACACTTAGAATGATTTATATTGTCCTTGCTTGATTGAAAGTCTCGAAAGAGGCGACGTGGGTGAGCTCTATATTCTCTTCCCACGTCATAACTTGACCCCCGAACCCAACTAAGTGTTTATGGTTTCTCAACATTTTCCTAAAAACGGAGTGGCGACTCTTATTTCATTAAAGTCGTGTTCGTATTCCCGTTCTTTTTAAAAATCATCAATTAAAACCTTTTTCAAACATTCCATGCGTTTTCGAGCATGCGGATCGGGGTATGTTCAGGTTGTAGTGTGCAAGTATTCATGGCAAAAGTGCGTGTAGTGTGCAGCAACTAAATTCTTTTTTTATTTGAGTAAAAAATAGAAGTTTGCAAAATGTGTCTTAAAGATATGTACACAAAAATCTTTTCAAAAGTGAAAGGAGAAATGATGTTCAAAGCATTTTATGAACATAGTAAGAATGAGAGTGTTTCATGTACCAAACATGGACAATAAAAAGGGATATTTCCAAGAGCTAGGCATGTACAAGGCACATTGTTTTTTCTTTTTTTTAAATAAGCAAAAGAAGAAAGAAAAAAAGGGAAAGAAAAGGAAAAGCAACACACGAACGTAACGGTCGAAAAAAAGAGGGGTAAACGAAAGTTTGACCCGCACAATATTTTAAAGACTCTATTTTCATTTTATTTATTTTTTAAAAAAAAATTAAAACAAAGAAACTCTCCCTAGCAGAGTCGCCGGCTGAAATTACCCAATCCGGCAGGCACCCGAAGGGGCGCGAGGGCTTTCCATTTTAGGTATTTGGACGGATGAATTTCATTGAAAAGAGAGTCGCTACACAGTTTTGTTGTTAGCCCAAAACAATGACAAAAGGCTTTTGGTTTGAGATTTTGAGTTCAGAGGTCACGTTATGCCTCGGGAAGAGTTTTTTTGTGCTCACCCGAAACGCCTCATTTTCATGAGTCTTTCTAACCCTTTTTCGAAAGTTACGTATGTGTGTGCGCTTTTAAAAGTCAAGTGGCCTTGTATTTCGAAAGGAAGTAAAACAATGAAGTTTTTTAAGGAAACTGTCCATTCTGATAAAAAGGAGATTTGAAACGAATCTAATTTGAAAAAAAAATTGGAAACTGAAAAAATGTCTCAGACTGCAAAGTGATCCGTATGGATCAATGCCTTTTTACAAGGAGATTCGTACGGATTAATGAATACAGTAGGTTTATTTTTTGTATCTCATTTGATTTACTGCTGTACTTTGCTTAGATTTGAGTAGGAAAGGTGACAACTTTCTGTTTGTGCAGAAAACTGGACATAAAACCACAAAAGAAGGAAATGTCCAATCTTAGGGTTGTCCTCTCCATGTCTTAGGGTTGTACAACAATGGTGGTTTCAAGCTTTTATTGAGATATAAAAATGGAGTGTGTTTGTCCCAAGTAAAGAAATGAGAACTCTTTTGAAGATTTTAAAGTTTTAACTTTGTTACATCTTAAGAAGTAAAATGATTTTGAAAGTAAATAAAAGGAAGACAATGCATGAAATATGAACAAACCACTATAACCATTAGATCTCCATTTTTAGCATATTGTGCATGGAAGGTCTTTTAGGATCATTTAGATGGTTTGGGTCTACGATAAGTAAAGATTACATTGCAAATGACATATTTAACAATGATGATTTATAATATTAAAAGACTTGTAAATGAAAGTTAAAGCAATATTTTATGTCCGGAAGGATATTTTACCAATATTGGTTAATTTCTATCTTCCTAGGGTTGGATTTTTGTGGGAAAAGTATGGTTTGTTTAGGGGTTTAAGAAGGAGATAATTTTGCCTTCACTTAAAGCAAAATGTCCCCTAATGTTCTGTTGGAATTTTGATATATGTGGTATATAAGTTCATAGTCATATGACCTTGGAGGGTAATTGGCTTGAATTGAATTTGGCAAAGGGGAATTTCACGTCGGAGACATTGCCAAGGAGAGCGGCCGCGCCAAGCTCAAGGGCGGCCGCGCTGGTCTACCGTGACTCCACCCAAAATGCCTGGCCTCTAGCGCGGTCGCGCAAGCCTCGAGGGCGGCCGCGCTGGCGTCGGGTAAGTGAAATTCCTGGGCCGAATTGGAGCTGGTTTTTAGGTTTAATTAAGTCTAAAACCTAGTTTTACCACATGTATATATATTCCTTTCCTCCAGCCGTTTTTACAATGAATTATTGAAGAGAAAACAATTCTCTTACTTCAATTCGTTGTTCGATTACTCCCCGTTCATAGAAATTCGTTCATGAGATTCAAGGCGACTGAGATAGGACCGCCGATGATTACATACCTGTGTGCTGATTTGTGGTACGTAGTCCGTGATCATTTTATCCTCGGAGAAATTTGCCTGTACCTGAGTTGCACCAATTGGGGGCAATATTTTCTCTTAGGACAATCTTCCTAAGGCGACTCGATAAAATCACGATAAGTTTTTCTAATCGTTTGTTTTATTGTTTCTGTCTGTTTTCCTGATCCTGTTCCTTGCTTTCGATTTTGCTATTGGCTTATTGGTATGTTCTTGACTTGATCAATAAATCCCCTACTGTTGATTAAATTATTTGTTTAATCTGTGGTGCTATAAATTAATTTCCAACTGTCTAAGAGAAAATAGTTTTATTGTATCATGTCTGGTAGTTCCTCTAGCTCTCCCTTTAAGTCCCTAGTTGACACCTCAGATCTTTCGGAGAAGTTCGGTGGTAAGAACTTCAAGCGTTGGTCTGAACGCATGAAGATCTGGCTGTCAATTAAGGGCATGTCTGGTATGCTGACATCTAAATGTCCCGCTCTGAAAGCCGATGATATCGCTAGTGTGGCTGCTGTTAAACAGTGGAAGGAGCAGGATGATGTTGTTCAAGGATGCATTCTGTCAGCTCTGTCAAATGCACTCTTTGATGTTTATTGCTCTGCTCCTCTCATTGCTGCGTCACTGTGGGAATCGCTTTCCACGAAGTACAGCACCGATGACTCCGGTATGGAAAAGTACCAAGTGGGTAAGTTCCTGAATTATCGCATGAGTGAGGGAAAGTCGGTTACCGACCAAGTGCATGAACTCCAAATCATTTTGCAATCACTCAAGGATGCCGACATGGTACTTCCTGATAAGTTCGCTGTCATGGCTATTATTGAGAAGTTTCCTCGATCTTGGGGGGAATTCGGTATGACCCTCAAGCATCGTACCGGAAGCTTGACACTCAATGAGCTGATGAATGCAATTGCGATTCAGGAGGTGCATAATGGTAACCAACCTAGCGTACCTGTGGAGGCTGCTGCTAATATGGTGACTGGTAAAAGCAAGTTTAAAGGAAAAGGTGTGAAAACTCACTCTAAGGATAAAGAAAACCATGATAAGATTAAAGTTAAGAAAAACAACTTTAAGAAGCCAAAAGCAAAACAGAACTGCTGGAATTGTGGAGAAGGTGGACACTTTTCTAGGGACTGCCCGTCCAAGAAAGGAAAAGGACCACAAGGCTCTGCTGATGACCATCCTGCTGTCAACATGGTGTTGGGTCCGAAGGATTATGATGATCCTGACTCTGACGCACCTGGAGTTGACGCTCTGACCTGCAATGTTACAAAGTATGTAACCTCTTGTCCTGAACTCTTTACTGTCTATGAACCCAACGAGTGGCTAGTTGACACTGGGGCAAATGTGCATGTTTGTGCTGATAAATTGCTATTTGTGTCTTACCAGCCTGAGCGTGGTAGATCAGTGACGATGGGGAACTCTAGTGCTGCAAAGGTGCTTGGGACTGGACGTGTGGACCTGAATTTTCCTAATGGGCGCATTCTTACCTTGCATCGAGTGTATCACGTTCCTGATATTCGTCGCAACATTATTAGTGGTTCTAGTTTAGTTAGGGAAGGATTTGAGATTTCATTTAAATGTAATAAGTTCATAATTTTGGATTCTGGTTGTTTTGTGGGGAAAGGTTATTCCTCGGATGGTTTATTTAAAATTAGAGTTGAAACTGATGTTAGTTCGCACAATAATTTTAGTTCTATTGATTATCCTGTTTCTTATTCCATTGAATCTTCAAATGTTTGGCATGGTCATTTAGGACATATTAATTATGATTCTGTGAAAAGAATGATGAATTTAGACATTATTCCTAAACATGCTATTGATAAAAATTCTAAGTGTCATGTATGTGTTGAAGCTAAATCTACAAAAGGTCCGTTTAAATCGGTTGTGAGAAATTCTAAAATTCTAGATTTAGTTCATAATGATATTTGTGAATTTAATGGCGTGTTGACCAAAGACAAAAAGAAATACTTTCTCACCTTTATTGATGATGCTAGTAAATACTGTTATGTCTATCTGCTTAATTCTAAGGATGAAGCATTAGATAAATTCATTATATTTAAGAACGAAGCAGAAACACAAACTGGCAAGAAACTTAAGCGGTTAAGATCTGATAGAGGAGGTGAATATGAGTCTAACCCATTCATGTATTATTGCCAAGAAAACAGAATTGTACATGAAGAGACTCCTCCCTACACCCCTCAATCAAATGGTGTTGCTGAACGTAAGAATAGAACCCTTACTGATATGATTAACAGTTTACTTATAAGTTCTGGACTGCCCAAATATATGTGGGGAGAGGCTTTGAATACGGCTTGCCATATTCTGAATAGAGTTCCTCCTAAACATAGAAAGGAAAGTCCGTTTGAACTTTGGAGAGGTCGACAGGCTAGCCTGAAACACTTAAAAGTGTGGGGGTGCCTTGCAAAGGTACTTGTACCCGCACACAAAAGGAAAAAGCTTGGACCTAAAACTGTTGATGCTATCTTTATAGGTTATTCTGAAACAAGTTATGCATTGAGATTTCTTATTATAAAATCTGAAATTTCTGGCATAGATGTGAACTCTATAGTTGAGTTACGTGATGCAACATTTTTTGAGGATGTGTTTCCTATGAAGGACGGACTTCCTAAGGAATATAACCCAACCACTAATTCCATTCATGCTCAAGTAGAGGAGCTGACAAATGTGGGGGTTGATTCCAGTGCAACTCATTCTGACGATGAGATTGAACCAAGAAGGAGCAAACGGGCAAGGACCACCAAGGACTTTGGAAGTGATTTCATCACTTACAATGTCGAGGGTGATCCTCTAACCTTCAAAGCTGCCATGGCTACTTCTGATGCCAAGCAGTGGAAGGATGCTGTTAAGAGTGAGATGGATTCTATTGTCTCTAATGGGACATGGGAATTGGTCGATCTCCCTCCTGGTTGTAGCACGATAGGATGTAAGTGGGTCTTCAAAAGGAAACTGAAACCGGATGGAACCGTTGACAAGTTTAAGGCTAGGTTAGTGTCTAAGGGATTCAAGCAAATAGAGGGAATAGACTATTTTGATACCTATTCGCCAGTTGATAGAATGACTACAATCCGAATGCTTATCGCATTGGCCTCGTATATGATCTTCCTATCCATCGATGGATGTTAAGACCGCTTTCTTGCATGGCGATCTAGAGGAAGAAATTTATATGGATCAACTTTGAAGGTTTTGAGGCCTCTGGCAATGAGAGAAAGGTTTGTAAACTTGTTAAGTCCTTGTATGGACTCAAACAAGCCCCTAAGCAGTGGCATGAGAAATTTGATAAAATTGTCTCATCATTTGGCTTTGTTACTAATGAGTTTGATAAGTGTGTTTATAGCAAGAGTATTGGTGATAGTAGTATTGTCTTATGTCTGTATGTCGATGATATTCTGTTATTTGGAACGGATATGAGGATAATTAATACTACTAAGGAATTCTTGAAAAGTAAGTTTGAGATGAAGGATATGGGAGTAGCTAGTGTGATTCTTGGCCTTAAGTTGACTCGTTCAACTAGTGGCATAACCATATCGCAATCTCATTATACTGAAAGTATAATTGAGAAATTTGGTTATAAGAATTGCAAAGTAGCTAAGACTCCATATGATCCTTCAGCTGCACTTACTGAGAATGAAAGTGGAGTACTGATGGCTCAGTTGAGATATTCTCAAATTATTGGAAGTTTGATGTATCTTGCCAATTGTACTAGACCGGATATATCCTACTCGGTTACTAGGTTGGCTAGATATACTCAATGTCCAAATAAAGCACATTGGGAAGCTCTTGATAGAGTTCTCAAGTACTTGAAGGGAACGATTTCCCTTGGGCTGCATTACGGAAAATATTCTTCTGTTCTTGAAGGATATAGTGATGCAAGCTGGATTGCCTTTAACTCCGGGAGTTATGGCTGTACGGGGTATGTTTTCACCTTAGGCGGAGCTGCAGTCGCCTGGAGGTCGACCAAACAAACTTTGTTGTCTAGGTCTACGTTTGAGGCCGAATTAGTTGCCCTTGACACTACTGGATTGGAAGTTGAATGGCTTCGAGGACTTATGTCTGAGTTGCCCATGGTTAGTAAGCCCATGCCTGTTATCTCTGTACATTGTGACAACACTGCCACAATTGAGAAACTGAAAAGTGTCAAGTACAACTGTAAAACTAGGAGGCACATCCAAATTAGATTAAAATCTATAAGGGATCTTTTGTCTCGGAAGGTGATAGCTGTTGATTATGTTGGTACCAAGGATAACACAGCTGATCCTTTAACCAAAGGGCTAGAATTTGCTCTAGTTCAAAAATCTAGGTTGGAGATGGGTCTGAACCCTGTCTGATTTAAACGCAGTAGCAACCCAATCTACCTGAGTGGAGATCCCACAAAGGAGATTCAATATGGTAATAACAAGCTGTGGGGTGAGTCGGAGCACCTAATAATAGATTGACATGTTACATGTCTGAGTCTATCCCCTGAATAGCCTAGAGGTGCTCGTTGCTACTAATAAAGTAAAAGTTTGGAACTTTGAATGGGATCAAGTCTTTTAGACAAGATGTTAGCAGTACATCTTCTGAGATGCCCAGCTAAGTGAGTGTTGTTGTTGGCCGCAACTAGAGAAATTCGGGTTATTCCTTGAAAGCACTCATGATAGAGGATCGGGACGTATGGCTTATAAGCGTCAAGTGTTCGATAGAGGGCCTATCATAGCTTTTGTCGTGTTTGTTACCAAAGAAAGGCCTCTACATCCAAAGGCATCAGATTCAAGACACCCGTTCATCTGGTCCTATGGAGGTTTGCGTTGGATAACATAGGTAGTGGTTCAAGCCGGAAGGTACCATTACTGAAAGCATTACAATGGACAATCTGTACATGTCATATTTCTATGAACTTGTGGGGGATTGTTGAAATTTTGATATATGTGGTATATAAGTTCATAGTCATATGACCTTGGAGGGTAATTGGCTTGAATTGAATTTGGCAAAGGGGAATTTCACGTCGGAGACACTGCCAAGGAGAGCGGCCGCGCCAAGCTCAAGGGCGGCCGCGCTGGTCTACCGTGACTCCACCCAAAATGCCTGGCCTCTAGCGCGGTCGCGCAAGCCTCGAGGGCGGCCGCGCTGGCGTCGGGTAAGTGAAATTCCTGGACCGAATTGGAGCTGGTTTTTAGGTTTAGGTTTAATTAAGTCTAAAACCTAATTTTACCACATGTATATATATTCCTTTCCTCCAGCCGTTTTTACAATGAATTATTGAAGAGAAAACAATTCTCTTGCTTCAATTCGTTGTTCGATTACTCTCCGTTCGTAGAAATTCGTTCGTGAGATTCAAGGCGACTGAGATAGGACCGTCGGTGATTACATACCTGTGTGCTGATTTGTGGTACGTAGTCCGTGATCGTTTTATCCTCGAAGAAATTTTCCTGTACCTGAGTTGCATCAATTGGGGGTAATATTTTCTCTTAGGACAGTCTTCCTAAGGCGACTCGATCAAATCACGATAAGTTTTTCTAATCGTTTGTTTTATTGTTTCTGTCTGTTTTTCTGATCATGTTCCTTGCTTTCGATTTTGCTATTGGCTTATTGGTACGTTCTTGACTTGATCAGTAAATTCCCTACTGTTGATTAATTGTTTGTTTAATCTGTGGTGCTATAAATTAATTTCCAACATGTTCACTCCCCTCGAGATTTTCGTTCTTGCGTTAACGGACTTAAATTGAACAGAAAGCGTGATTCGTAACTAACCACAAAAAAAAAAAAAAAAAAAAAAATCCGAAAACAAATAATGCCTACCCTTATCTTTTCAGATTTTTCTGTCACCAATTTAACTTTGTGAATAACGCACTTTAGACCCCTTTTCTTTCTTTTTGTTGGCCAAACGTCCCATCCATCATCCATGATGCGCACTTAATTTAGTGTTCTAGATTTAAATCCTAACTTTCTGAAGTCTCCAACATATTAGACCCATGATTTTGAATCATTGAGGTATGATTATAATTTAGAAGTGGAAAGTGGGTAATGAATGAGCAATGCTTTTTCTTTTTGTGAAACGTCCCATTACTGCTAATTAGTTTAACATTCGTGCGTTAAACGCACGATAATTTTTTTTTTTGATAAATGACATTAACTAAATCATATAGTTAATATAACTATCTCATTTGATTTGCATGACTGTAATTAAATAAAAATAATTATCTCATTTCTAAGTAATTAATATTATCAACAACTAGATCTATTTTTTCATTAATTTACGTCTTTTAAAAAATAATTTTTTTTGAATATAATCTTATAAAGTCATACTTCGTATTTTCTAACCAATATTATATAATAGTTTTCTATTTTTAAATTCTTGCAGTTTTTATTTAGAAAAACCCATATAAAATAGATTTATTTAGAAAACTATTTTGAAATAGTTATGACACCATATTTATTGTTTTAGCAATAAATATAAAATTTATAACCCAAAAAAAGAATGAATTTAAAATTTCAATGCAAATTAATTATCTCAAAATTTGAAAATCCTTACTTTGGATTTACCATTTTTTTTAATTTATGAAAGTTCATCTAAATAATACTCATTGAAACTTAATTATATGTCAGTCTTTAAATTTAAGAAGATGGTTCAATAAAATTTAAAATCTCTGTTTTTTATTTTATTATTTTTTGGAATTTTAATGAACAAAAAAAAATATCAACAATAAACTCAAAAGTTGTATAAAAAAAGTGGCTATAAGATTTCAAGCCTATTTTTTACTATTAGCTAAAAAAATCGCTTCGTTCGAAGAAAATAATGAAGAAAAAGAAAAAGGTTTTAATAAAAACAAAGAAGAATTTAAGAGAATATAATTTTGAAAACAAATTTTCAACAAAAATATATCATCACATTAATTTAATAATATTACAGATTTCTAAATATAATCAAAAACTATTTTCGTTTTAAAAACACTCTTCATTTAAATATCATTGTTATACATAAGTCTTTAAAAAAAAATCAATTATTACTATTACCCACATTTCAAAAATATCAATTCATTAAATGAACGATTTCATGTGTTTCTAAATGTATTTTTACTATTGTTTTTTCATATTTCATTTGTTACTTGCAAAATTAAAAGTTTGCAAAACAATGATATTTATGAATTTGTGAAAAAAGGGGTTTAGGTATAGTGGCTAAAAGTAAGATAAAAAAAAGTAATTTTTCATTTGTATTTAATTAATAAGGGAGAGAATAGGATAATAGGTTAATTTAAAGACAATTAATTGTTTTCTTGATTAGTTGATTTAAACCAAAAAATATTCTAGAACCGTTCATGTTTTAGAGGGAAAATGAGCTTGTTGAAGTGCTCTATTCACTTCAACCTTTATATAGATATATAGATATATAGATTGAAGACAATTAATTATTTTCTTGATTAGTTGATTTAAATCAAAAAAATATTCTAGAACCATTCATGTTTTGGAGGGAAAATGAGCTTGTTGAAGTGCTCTATGCACTTCAACCTTTATATATATATATATATATATATATATATATATATATATATATATATATATATATATATATATATATATATATATATATATATATATATATATATATATATATATATATAGATTGTGGTTGATTTTCAAAAATAAAATACACTTGAATTTTTATTTATTTTTTTTGGTTGAATATAATATAAGACTACTACAAGACATCATATTGATATGTGTGATCAAGGTCGGTCCTAATATTTTAGATGCTTTGTTCAAAATTTAAATTAAGCTATAAAAATAATTTAAAAAATAAAATACAAATAATATATTATAATAATATAATTTACATTTATTTATTGTATATGAAATACTAAAATTTCAAAACCTATCAACAATTATCAAACTTTTAAGATTTAGATTGATATCTGTTAGTGTAGACTGTGGGTTTTACCACGAATGTGGGTGTTACCACAGGTGTTGTCACTGACATTTATGTGTTACTCGAACTGATAATGATTTATAATTGTATATTTTTTTTATATTATTTTAAATCCTAATGTCTAATATTATTTGCAAGATATAGGTGTTTGTTATTCCATATTTCAGATTATAACAAGGTTGGATTATTTACTAGAAACGTGGAATAAATTTGGAAAAGAATTACGCATAAATAGCTATAAAAATAATTTAAAAAATAAAATACAAATAATATATAATAATAATATAATTTACATTTATTTATTATATATGAAGTACTAAAATTTCAAAACCTATCAACAATTATCAAACTTTTAAGATTTGGATTGATATCATATTTTCTAAATATAATACTGACAAATGAGGGATTTTGAAATCATAAAATCGGATTTTCTAATATTTAGGAAAAAACTCAGGTTTCACACAATTTGTAGTTGCCTATATTGTTTAAAATAAAATAAGCTGAAAGTTAAGTTGATGAGAAAAACTTTTGTACATCAGATTTTCATCATTTGAGGCGTAGTTAATATGAGAAATTTTTGAAATAATAGCGATAACCATGAAGAAAATGAGAGAAATCTGAAATCTTATATAAAAGGGATTGAAACGTCTACTAAAACAAAAGAATTTAATCCTTTCTTCAAACTTCCTTCGGCAACACTTTTTAAGACTAAACATTAAATAACAACAAAAATTACAACAACATAAGCCTCTGTCTCAAAATGTTATGGGTCATCTAACATGAAACGTCGAATGAACTTTTCAATGAGATGTGAGAAAATGAAAAAGTGGAAAGATGGTAAAACACGATAAAATATTTGAGTGAAAGCTAAGAAGATATTTAAAAGGGATATATATGTGTGGAGAATAAACAAGAGAAACATGAATACAAAGCATTTGCAATTTTATGAGATTATTTCACAAACATGTCAAATAATCTCATAAAATTGCAAAAATAGAGGCCATAAATTAAAGGACTAAAACAACTGTGAACTTAACAAAAAACAACAGTGAGCTTAAGTAAAAACAATTGTGAACATAACAAATATGTTAAATAATCTCATAAAATTTCAAAAATAGAGGCCATAAATTAAAGGACTAAAACAACTGTGAACTTAACAAAAAACAACAGTGAACTTAAGTAAAAACAACTGTGAATATAACAAATATGTCAAATAATCTCATAAAATTGTAAAAATAGAGGCCATAAAGGACTAAAACAACTGTGAACTTAACAAAAAACAACAGTGAATTTAAGTAAAAACAACTATGAACATAACAAATATGTCAAATAATCTCATAAAATTGCAAAAATAGAGGCCATAAAGACTAAAACAACTGTGAACTTAACAAAAAATAACATTGAACTTAAAAAATAGGTAAAATAATCTCATAAAATTGCAAAAATAAAGGCTATAAAATTTTAATAACAATTGTGAACTTAACTAAAATAACTGTGAACTTAATTAAAAACAACTGTGAACTTAATAAATATGTCAAATAATCTCACAAAATTGTAAAAATAGAGCCATAAAAGATAAAAAAACAACTGTGAATTAACAAATGTGAACTTAAATTGTGAACTTAATAAATGTGAACTTAACTAGAACAACTGTGAACTTTTCAAATATGTCAAATAATCTCATAAATTTGCTCTAAATTATATGTTGATGCTGTTAGTTTGATTCGTTTTGACGATACGAATAATACAATGGTCTCGATTTTTTTTTTGAGTTCTAGAATATTTCATTTTAAAGTTTTGGGAGGATAAAAAAAACGAAAAAACAGGGGAAGAAAGGGACATCGACAGCTGTCCCTTTTATGTCGCATGGTGTGCCTTTATAAAAAAATGGGATGTCATTATAAAGCGTGGACCTGGTAGAATTTCTTCAAAATGTGTGTCCTTGGTGATTGTTTTCATTAGGATGAGGGACTATTTGATAATTGCCCCATTATATATTGTCCTTGGATACAAATCCTTGTCCCTCCATATCCGATGAATGACTGATTAGTTTGCTAAAGATAAGCAACTGGACCAATACAACATCTCTCTTATATCTGGGACCCAGGGACGGCCCTAACATTTTTGGGGCCCTGTTCAAAATTTAAACTTAGCCCCTTAAAAATATTTATTAAATTTAAAAAATAATATATGTTATATAATAATAATATAAGTTTAAACTTATTTTCTAACATTATTTGAAGTACTAAAATCTCTAAACATTTATCAAACTTTTATCTAATATCAAACTTTTATATATGTATCACCATCTAACAATTTTATTAGAGAAATGATTTGCGGCAAAAAAGATTAGCAGACAGATATTAGAGGAAGTTTAGCTTTTTTAGTTTTTATGTTGTTATGTTGTGAAAGAATTATCGAAGATTATTTATTGCCTAGTTGGATTGAAAGACCTATAAATTATATTTTGCCTAAATGAACACATAAAATAGAAGGCTAGTCTAAATAAAATACTAGTACATGAATTTTTGATACATAGCCTAATTGGACTAAAGACCTAATACACTTGTCCCAAAATAAATATCCAATTATTTTTCACTTATTCTTGATTTTTTTTAGCATTCATTTTGAAATGGAGGCAGAATATTTAATTTTTATCTAATTGAGCTCAAAGAAGAAAGCTAATTTTTTTTTTTTTTTGAAAATAGGCCCCTCAAAATTTGGGGCCTAGTGCAATGGCTCTTCTTGCACATGCCATAAGTCGGCCCTGCTGGGACCTTTACATCAAAACTATTCTTCCATATAAAGTGTTATGAGGGAATAAATTCAAGCTACTGTATTTAGCAAGAAAGTCTCTCTTAGAATTTGAAGTATTTGAATCAAATACGTTCGATTGAAGAAAATATTCAAAAAACAAAGTCGAAATCAATTCGAAATCCGAAGACAAACCGAAGAAACGAAGGAATAAAACCGAAGAAACATAGGAATAAAACCGAAAACATAAGTCCTATGGCACATAGGACCTGAAGTTTGGCCAAAAATGTAGGGCGCATAGCAATATGTGAGGTGTGCTATGCAGTCAAGGCCTATGCGGCTAAACACCCCGAATTCTGATCCTTTTTTGGACCTCATTTTTTAGGGTTTTGTAACTCTGCTATCTACTTGTCGAATGGCATATTCTCCACTGTCAGAATAGGTAGGTTAAGTCCTTACCTTCGAACCGTACCTAGGGTTAGATATTATAAATATCCTCTATCCCCTAGAGTTGTCTAGTAGTATAAATATTCATCTGTAACAGTTCCTATTGCTCATATATTTCTCTCTAATGTACACATCTGTTATCTATCCTTGTGATCAAGGAATTGAGCACATAGTTGAGATCTGCAATACATTCTTGGATCTGCTTATATTAATTGTAATACCCAGAAAAAAAATTAATAATTAATAATAATAATAATAATAATAATAATAAATATATCAATTAAAAATAGTAATAAATTAGGTATTTATGAATCTAATTTAAATAAGGCTCTGGCGTGATTGTAAGAATAAGATGTAGGGAGAGAAAGACTTTGGAGTATGAAATTTGGATGAGTGAAGAGTGTGATACCTTGCACCTTAGGGGAGAGCCTTGTATTTATAAGGTGAGATTGGTTTCTTTATGTGCTCCTCCTAAATTGGAGGCGCGTTAGCTAATATATATAAATAACATTTGGGTTTATTCCTTTTTAAGATTGGTGAATCATTTATGATATATTTGGGCCAAACCATTTTTGTATTGGCACATCAGTAGCACCGACTCCTTTGCTTGATTATTTATGATCGAGTTGAGGAGGAAATAGTATGGTTAATTAAATAAATTTTTGGGTATCATTCTTTGGTTTGCTATGGTTGCTTGACCAATTTTTGCAAATCATTCTTCGGTTTGCTATGGTCACTTATACCAATATTTTCAAATCCTCTTCGATTTGCTATGGTCACTTAGACTAATTTTTGCAAATTCTCTTGCGATTTGTTATGGTCAATTAGACCAATTTTCGCAAATCTTCATCGATTTACTATGGTCAATTAGACCAATTTTTGCAAATTATATTGCGGTTTGCTATGGTCAATTAGACCAATTTTTGCAAATCTTCATCGGTTTGCTATGGTCACTTACACCAATTTTTGCAAATCCTCTTGCGGTTTGCTACGGTCACATAGACCAATTTTCGCAATTCTTCTTCGATTTGCTATGGTACCTTAGACCAATATTTGCAAATCTTTTTCGATTTACTATGGTCACTTATACAATTTTTGCAAATCTTCTTCGATTTGCTATGGTCACTTAGACAATTTTTTGTCAATCTTCTTACTATAGTCGTTGACTAATTTTGGCAAGAGATTTCGCTCTACAAGTAGCTATCTCGAGTGGGACTAATAGCAGTTTGTAAATGTATGCATGTGATACCTAACATGATGCGAGTGGATGCATGCATGAATGAATGATAATTTCTATCATATTGCTACTAAAACATGATAAAATATTACCTTATATCTTTAATCGAGAGGGGCGATTACGTAGTTGAAATTTTTATGAAAATAGTACCATAGGGGCTTTTTGCTTTAATAACTTTAGAGGATCGTAATCCGAAGTGCTTAGCCACATCAAGATGTCTTGTTTGCTGTTTTGAATTCCATTTCTTAATAATTTGCGTTTTTCCCTTTTCTGACCCGCTTGCTTCTTCCTTCGTCATATGCTTCTTAGGATGATATCTTGAGAGTGAAAAGCTTCCAAGGGAGATTTTGAATCTGGAAAGATTTGACGTGACCCGATGTGATGTAACTGTCATGGCCCCAAATCCATGTACAACCACTTGACCCATAATTTAAGCTCGTAACAACAATCAAACTTAATAATGATGGTGGTATGCCCTAGGCGTATAGTTATTTTGACTTAAAACTAATATCGTTATGTAATCATCTTTACCATTTATAATAGAGAATGCTTATCTTGAGTATTATATGCTTTACATGTTTGTTATAATATTCTGTGTCCCTAGTTATTGTGAATAACTAGTATAAGTTGGTAATGGATAATCATGGAGATGATTATATGCATGGGGATGTACATTACACTTATGGGACTTGTTAGAGAACAAAGTAATGGACTGACCCATCTATGACATTTATGACATGGTCTATGGTCATATATGTCATGATTTAATCTCATGATAGTCGTGTCATTGAAATCCTTAGTACCTGAGATTATCATCGTCTTCCACATGATGAATGTTGTGTTTGATATAGTCTAACACTATCTTTAATATGATAGCAATAAGGGCTATGTTGGCACGACTGGATTCTTGTAGGGAAGAATGATAAGTCAAGATGGAATTTGTCCCTCGTTAAGAGAGATGTCTGCTTGGGCCCCTCGAGGAATAATGTTGAAGAAATGTGTGGCCACACTCAAGTGATTTGATAGAGATCAAATGCACTTGGATTATCAACATATTCGAAATCGAGAAAGCATTGAACAATATAAGTTGACGTAGACCATGACTTATGTTCAATATGACATAGTGTGACAAAGGGATTGTGACATTGATCTATCAAAGAATCGAGCTTTGATGTTATATTTAATTGTGTGGACATAATGACTTGCTAGAGATCACTTATGTCTTGTGAGGTTGATGTTGCAACTCACTACCAACATAAAATATAATTCCTAAAGGGTCACACACAAAGAACGAATTGAAATTGGCTCAAATATGGGACTGAACATCTTGGCGACCGCCGGTGGGCATAGTAGGTGACCGCCTGTAAGTACCCCAATCTGTATCACCCTCTTCCGAGCACACGGGAAACACCGCAGACTCACAAACGCAGTCTCGAAGACCCGTAACACTCAAAACCCTCAAAAACCCCCAGCCAAACCAAGGGAGGGGCCTTTCTGGGACAAAAGGACTTTTTAGGAATTTTTCAGAAATTGGAAAAGCATATGTGGTCCGTACGGACCTCTTTGCTTCAATGATTACTGAATCCCCTTAAAGTCCAACTTATTCCCTCAAATCCCGGGAAGCATCATTACCTACCTACATGGTTGGTCCGTATGGACCTTTCTGCATGCAAGGTTGGACCGTACGGACCTCTTTGCAACCAGACACCATCATGGCTGAATCTTCTTAAAGTCCACTTATTTCCTCAAATCGAGGAAAACCAAAAAGTTGGATTACCTAGAAGGTCCGTACGGACCTTCTTGCACCAAATCTGGCACTATAAATAGAGGGCTCCCCCTCCCTCATTTCACACATCTCCCTCTTCTCTCCTCTCCCCCAGCCTTCTAGCACCCCTCTAAGTCCTCTCGAGGCACTCTCGGCCCCTTTCGAATCATTCCGAGGCCTTCGAAGCTCCCTCGTGGTGCTCCGAAGCCTCTCCGAGCGCTCCCGCGACGCTCCCGCGCTGCCCCGAGGCACTCTCGAGGTACTCTGAGGCCCCTCGTGGTACTCCGAGGCCTTTCCTGGTCTTTCCCGAGGCGTCCAGGCTCTTTCCGAGTTAAAATGGCGATCCCGGCCCACGCCGAACCTCTGCCCGAGCAACCCCTGCCATCTCAAACCACGCCGAACTTCTGCCCGAGTGATCCCTGTGATCCCAACGCACGCCGAACCTCTGCCCGAGTGATCCCTGCGATCCCAACGCACGCCGAAACTCTGTCCGCAGACAACCGGCTCATCCCGAAGCAAACCCGGTCCGACCCGGCACACTATTCCATCCTCAAACACTATTCCCCTGCGGAAGGCAGACACGAACCAACATTGGTAAGGCTTCCTTCCTATACTATTTCAATACATTTCAATAAAGCAGTGTACAATGTAGACATCCGATACAGCATGCATTTTTAAAAGCACACACACACACACACACAACAGTTAAAGAATATAAGGGGTACCGAAAGACTTGTTTTTACGAGGCGACTCGGGTGAGCTCTAAGATTCTAATATTCTCTTCCCGAGGAGTCATCTGACCTCCGAACTCAAAATCTCATCACACAAAAACAGTTTATTTTTAAACTGATGCCCTTTTTCAATGTTTTGGGCTTAATAAAAATGGCGTGGCGACTCTACAAAGCGAAAACACGGCGAGACATTCTCCAACACCGCAAAACAGAATGAGTCAGATGTCGGGGCGCGAACGCGCTGCCTATCGGATCCGGGCGACTTTCCCGAACGCGACGCAGGAAATGCGAGATGGCCGGGGGCCAAATCCGCGCGCGAGCCGGATCCCGGGTAATTTCAGTTGGCGACTCTGCTGGGGACGTTTTGTTTTAAAAACTTTTAAACAAAACAAAAGATTTTTAAAACAATGATGAGGGTCAAACTTTCATTTTACCCCTTTCTTTAACTGTTATGTGTGTGTGCATGTGCTTTACTTTTATTTAAAAAAAAATACAAAAAAATGCATCAATATACATCTGTGTACATATATTTAAAATTCTTCAAAAACTTCTGTTTTACTCAGAAAAGAATTTTAGAGACCGCACACTACTCGCACTGCTGCCTCGGTTACACCGCACGCTACTCGCACTGCTGCCTCGGTTACACCGCACGCTACGTGCACTGCTGCCTCGGATACACTGCACACTACAACCCTTAACCCGGGGTGGTCTTAGTTGCAGTTCGTTTGGCCTTCCTACGCCTCTCGAACGCGCACGGGATCATTCCAAACATCCCATCCTAGCTAAGCGTCAACCCTGCACGTTTGAGTCTTGAGTCACACTCTGTCCAAACTCGGTTGGTTTTTACCCTGTCCGTGTCATACAAGCCTGGATACATGTCCCATGCCGGCCATTTTCTGAGTCGAAGCTCGGAACTCAAGATCCCTTGCGCAAGCAAAGCGATGAAAGGTCATGCTAAAATCTTGACCCGATCTTGATTTTTCGAAGCTACACCCAGACGATGTTCCGTCCCGGATATATATCCATGCCCACATGACACCATGTCATCAAGCCTTTGATACGTCAGCCATGATGATATGACCCAGCCAACGCCTAACGTCACAGATCCCTTGCGCAAGCAAGGTAAAGAGAGGTCATGCCGAACTCTTGACCCGATCTTGACTCAATGGCCGGCTCGGTTCACTATTCACATGGCTAACGCATTAAAACGAACATGACAGGCTCGGTCCTTAGGTTCGATTTTTCTTTTAGGTCGGTGGAAACCGCTTTCCCTATAAGACCCTCGCCCGGGGCTATCCACCCTGGGATGTCGAAATACAGGTGCAAAACGAGGGGCTTATAGCCGCACAGATGGTCTCCACTGACCCAGGATCTAGCATAGTTACGAAAAAGAAGAGCAATCTTTTCCAACCTACCTAGGACTCTAAGAAAACACGTTTTAAGTAAATTAAAACAACAAAAAAAATCAAAAAAAAATAATAAAAGCGAAAACCGCATGTCACGTGAGCTTTCCCCCTTTTATCCCGAAAGGCCTTCCCGTGTCTAAACCTTGCATGTCACCCCCTCCAGCGAACCGAGAGTGTTTGAGAATACCCGGGAGCCGCCTTTTCAGTATCGAGGTCACAAGGTCCGACAGCCCTTCCAGTTCAACGGTCTGCACCGTCCGCTACTCCCCCATGACGGGATCAACAGATAACAGTGAGGGAAACGGAACCCCGCCACTAAGGAACCTTCAGACAATGGAGGAGGTGCTGCGAGCCTTCGAAACTATCAAGAAGCGCCAAGAAGAACAGCAAGCCTGGATCGTAGACACCGTGCGTCTTCGAGGAACCGTTGCAGTTCCCCAACCAGATTGAACCTTCGTTCTCATAGAAGACGAAGAAATACCGGCTCCCCCGGTTTCTCAAAGCTATTAGCAGGTCCCGCCTCCGCCAAGCTACGAGATCCCAGCAACGCAAAGCAGCTCTCGCTCAAAGCTTCACTCGGGCATTAGTCAAGCAGCTCCGATATGCCCACCTCAGCACAGTCAATTTCCCGGCCCTGCGCCCCAAGCTCACTATCAACAGCACACATACGTGCCTACTCAGCCAGATCCCAGTGCATCTCGGTATCCCCCATGATTCAATCCTCTGCCTCTATACGAGCCTCGAAACCATAACCAAAAATCCCAAGGTTTATCTGGGACAGGCATCCCAAGCGGATATCTCGACATCTCAAACCTACCACCCGCTGGTCTGCCACTTGGGGCTAATGAAACATTTCCCCAATTCCCAAATACAACCCTTAGCGGCCCGGGAAATCACGCCCTTAATTTCAACACTCCAGGGTACGGGATGGTATACACTCAACTACCTCTCCAAGACTCCCGAATGGCGATTCCATTGGCCAATCCACCTCCATCTTCGGTTTCCATCCCCAAAAATGGTAACCCGCCTCAACCTGTCGATCCCCACATGGCTTGGTTGATCGAGCAAATGAAGGACATGCAAGGCAAGCTAGCCAGTTCTCGGAAGGACTCCCTCCTGCCTACTGATCCAAGCAAGGTGGTCCCGCTCCCTCTGAAATTCAGGATGCCAGAAATGGAAAAGTTTGACGGAACAGAATGCCCAAAAACCCACATCGACACCTATGTCTTGGGAATGAGAGCCAAGGGGGCAACCCCTCAACAGATGGCTGATCACTTTCAGCATTCTCTCAAATCTACGGCGCTAAGGTGGTTCCTCAATGTAAAGGCAGAAAACCGCTCCACGTGGGACCAAATCAGCGGGATCTTCCTAGAAAAGTACCGCGCCAACCTTAAGTGGGAAACAAACCGCCACGATCTGCAAGCCACCGAACAAAAGGATGACGAACCAGTAGGCAAATTCTACAAAAGATGGAACTGGAAGCTTAGCGAGATAATGGATTCGCTTTCCAAAGAAGAGCAAATGGACATCTTCCATTCTTGCCTCAAGCCATCTTTGAGGACCTTGATCAGCCATCACTTCTATCCAGATCTCCGTGCCATGGTCAACACCAGAACTAAGTTTGAGAAGACTCTGAGCCTTCAGAAGACAACAGCAACCCCTGCTTCGTCTTACCGCTATCGGACAAACCTGTCAACTTCAGCACCTGTCCCGAACAAAGGAAAAGAAGCGGCTGGAATGGTACACTACATTCAGAATGGAGCTCAAGTAAACCATGATCAGGCACCCCCGAGGAACAACAATCCCCCTCGCTTCCCACAGTTTCAGCACTTCGACAACCTCGAAATGCCTCTGGGCCAAGTATTTGAAGCACTGGTAAAGCGAAATCTCCTCAAGCCTCTCGAGAATTTCCAACCAAAGACTCCCAAAACCAACATGGATATGAGCAAGCACTGCGCCTTCCACAACTACCCCGGTGAATGAACGCTCGCCCGAAAAAAATCATTTGTTATGTTTTGAAATTTTCGGTTTTTGGGAGTCGCCACGCCGTTTTTAAAGGAAAACATTGAAAAACCTATTTTTAAGAGATTTTTGGGTTCAGGAGTCTGGTTACGTGTTTTGGAAGAACTAGAGAGTTCACCGAACACGCCTCTTTCGAGACTTTCAATCAACATTGGACAATTGTGGACATTCAAAGTGTGTGTGCAATATGTGTCGATGAACAAGGCATGCAAATTTGGCATTTTCATTGATGATGTAAAGACTGAATACAACTTGTGAGCCATGACAGGGGGCCACACCCTTTACATATTATGATTTTCATAACAAGGCAGAAGGTTAAGGCAATCTGCTCAGAGAGCTCTTATGTCGTCCGACACAGGACCTCCCAGAAAGAGGGTGTCACACGACATGATGCCTCATGGTCAGATTGTCTTTTACAATGACCAAGCTATTCTGGAATTGGAATCACATTTATTTCACTCATTGAAAACACTATTTGGAGGCCTAATCTCAGTTTGGGGGTTGATAGGAGTGAGCAAAGTCATGATTGACTTTTAATGATACGGATATCATATGACATAGAGCATCCGAAGTCGTCTATGTCATATGGCAAACCGCCTCCATCTTACCCAAACAGACCTTAGGTACCCAAATAGTGGCTTATGAGCCAGAAAATACTTAGGTAGGCTTTGAGTTACAAGAGGGATTAAATCTGGCAGATCTGAAGTCCAAGAATGGCTTTATAGCCTTCTGGGAGCTCCATGTCGTATGACACAGGATCTCCAGAGAGTCCTGTGTCGTCCGACAGGAGTGGCCTATAAAAGTGCCCTTCAGTCTGTTTGATTCCCCTTTGTTCTCAAGGCAAACCAAGCATCTTTATTAACTGTAAGCAGTAATATAACACTATTATGTGAGTATAATAGGAGGATCACATGGATTTAGTGGCCAAATATGATAAATCACATGTTTATGGCCACTTTGAAGTAGCCATCACCTCCTAACTCAATGTAAATGAGCAAAGATCTAAACTTTATTGATGTTAATGCCACCAAATGTCCAGATCTGAGGTGGGGAGAAGTGAAGATTGAAGATTCACTTCTCCACCACCTTTATCATGCAAAAATCCCAATTTCTACATAATATTAAAGCAAGTATGCATGCAAGGTAGTATGAATGTATTAAAAGGTTATTTAAAGAGAGAGAAGGGTTTAGTGGCTACCTATTGTAGTCCGCAAGGTTAGATCACCAGTAGTATGGTGTCTACCCCTTCAACACACCAACAAGGAGGGTTTCTTTGGATCTTGGCCATGGTGTGTGTGTGTGTGTGTGAGGAGGGAGGTGAGTGTGTGTGTGTGAGAGAGAGAGAGAGACTCTATTTGTGCAGAGTTTCCCCTCTATTATACTGATATCCTCTCAATATTCTCTCCCCAAGTCCTCTCAAAATGATCAGCCATGCCTTGTATTTATAGGCAGGCTGATGGGAAGGCCTATGTCGTCCGACAGGGGCAGTTAAACCGCCTTAGTGTCATTCCATGTCGGACGACAGCGTACTGCTTTTTGGCATATTGGGCCGAATGGCTGGCAGGCCCAATGGGTTGGATGGGCTGTTTGGGTGATTGGACTTAATTTGCTTCTTTAGCACTTTCATAAGCCTAAAAATCAATTAAAGTGAACCCAAAACATGAGTTCGGGTCGGGGTACTCACACCCGGCCACACCACCGACAATTGCTTCATGCTAAAGCAGGTGGTCCAGAGGCTAATCGAAGAGGGAAAGTTGGAACGCCCTCGTGGCCCCAATACCATCGAAAATCCATTCCCCCGAAACGACAGGGTGAACGCGATAGCCTTCGACGAAACTCCAAGCGAGAGCAGGCCCCTTGCAATTTCTGAAACCGTCAGCATGCTGTCCCGATACGAATGGGAACGTGAAACCAGAGTCAAACGGTCTCGTGACCGGGAATCCAGACAAGAACGCCCAAGGGCAACTGTCTCCCTACGATCTTTGCCCCGACCAAGGCACACCAATGGATGGATCGAACGCTCCCCAGAGGAGAATGAGTCAAATGGCAGCACGGGAAACGGTCTAGCCTTCACAGACGATGATTTGCCGATGTGTGAGAACAGACACAACGAGGCCCTCCTCATCCTCATAAAAATAGAGATGTTCTACCTCCCGAACGTCTTGATCGATAACGGCTCTGCAGTCAACATCATCGCCCTGAGCACATTGAAGCGACTCCGTATCGACCGCTCCCTGATAAGACCTTCGCCTCGGATAATCCGAGTATATGACTCCACTCCATGACCAATCGTAGGAGTCATCAATCTGAGGATCCAATTCGACGCACAACTAGAGTCGGTAGAATTCCAAGTCGTGGAAATCAAACCAACCTTCTCTGCCCTGTTGGGACGACCTTGGATACATCAGATGAAAGCAGTATCATCTACTCTTCACCAATGCGTGAAATTCATCAACGCCAAGGGAATCCTTGAGGTAATTCGCGAAAGCAGCACAATGGTAAGCGCTTGGCCAGCAAGCTACGACCCAGAAGAAGGTCCTGACATGACCGAATACTCTTCTGCAGATGAGTCTCCAGTCCTGTCCCGCTACGAAGTGGATCCCTACATCCACGCTCTAAGCCGGGACGAGCTAGAAATCGAAGAGCTCATGGGTCAAGACGACAACTCCAACATATGCGACTGCGAAGAATGCTTAAGAGAGTATCAAGAGATGGACGCCCAGATGGAGATTGACCGAGGAGTAGACCCCTACTTTGCCGAAAACCCTCTTGCAAACTGGCTCATCACCGACCCACTGGTACAGGACAACCCTCTGATCGACACTCTCGGATCTCACGGGGATAGCCATCACAGCATAGTCCAATTCAACATCCCGGTGTCTGACCTAGATGAACAGTGGCGCAACCTCCTCCAAAGCCTTATCAGGGATGGAGAGATAGCATGCCCCCTCGAATCAGACATTGTAAATGTCGTCTAAGCAAAGATCCCAGATAAAGAGGCAGATTCTATGAAAATGATCAACATTAGCAAGAATCAACTCCGAATCAGCGAATGCTTCGCCCTCTTAGAAGTAGCCCTCAGCGACTTCTATCATCAAAGACCCCCAAGGACTGGTAACAACACTAATGGAGGGACATCATCAGGGGGGCAACCAAAAACCTCCGCGATCTGGTTTGAAGTCAAACCACATGCAAGCTATCTTTCGGGATCCATGCCAACTGAAGATTGGCCACCAAAGCCATCACCACTCCCTCTAGAGCTACAGCCTGCCAAGAGTAATGAAGCCTGGTCCAATCCCTCATCGCCCATAGTCTAGCTTCGAGTCATGTTGTCTGTGAATTCATGTCTTTCGAGTCATCTGATGGCTCTACGCCAGAAGATCGTGAGTCCATAATCAACAATGTACAGTCTTTACGCTTTTAATAAAAGGTCTGACCTTTCTAAAATATCCTTTCATTGGATCTTTAACAAATGATGAGTTAACTAATCGAAACAATTAATAACAATTCATCTAAACAAAGAAGCAAACACATTAATTGAATAAATGCATCAAGCAAACATTTAAGCATGTTGTCAAACGAGAGAAAAATTGGGCCCAAGCTGCCGAGAAGGTTTTAATCACAGCGATTTGGGGAACTGCTGAAGAGCCAAAGAGACACAAGTCAGAAGCCTCCTCACCTGCACAGTCCAGATCTTCCAATACCTCAAGAAACGGGGAGACCGCCTTCATGAACGAACTAGGGGTGGCTTGGTAGGTATACCAAGTGTATTTTGCTTATACCGTGTACCTACCAAGTTTAACTTGGTACATGAAAATCAATACCAGTCCCAACCGATTAAGTCGGTATACCAACTAAGTTGGTACGGTAGGTACTCGGTTGGTACGAGTTGGTACTAGACTCTACCAAATGTATATATTAAAATAACAATTTTTCTATTAAAACAAAATAAATATAAAAATAATTAATACTTGTAAACAAATCAGCAATGAATCCACTGGTTAATTGCTAAAAATATGCCAGAAGCCCAATTTGTGTTATATTCTTTCACTGAATTATAGCACAACTGGATAAGACAAAAAGAAGGTGAAGTCAAAAAGAAAACAAGTTCAAAAGTCATTAGGTGAACTTCATATGCAGCCGTTTGCAATGTCACATGCATTAGTGAAACAACAAGCCCAAAGAAGGGTGATAAACACAATAATTACTCAGAACTCATAGTCATTAACTTTCAACAAGTTTTCATTTCGGAATATATAAAGCGGGAATAGTAATATATGCAATAATATGAGAAAAAAAGGTGTTCTAGGAAGAGGATTTAGTTCATCACTTACAAAGTAAAATTAAAGTTAACATTTACAGCAATTAGGGAGGAAACACACAAAGAGGCACTCGTGCGCACAAAATAAACAAAAAAGAAACTACAACAATCTAAATCATGTTTTCATACCTGTGCTGCAAGACGTGTTCTAACAAGATCCAACAGATAAGTGGCCGTAGCAGCTGTTATTCCTGCCAGTCCGCCGCCCACAAAGTGCACACAAGCATCTGCAGCGGCAGAGGCAGCGTCGCCGTCGTTAAACCCTAATTTCAATTTGTCTAGGAAGAAACCGAGAGGGAGAGAGAGAGAGCGGTCGATTGTATTTTGTGTTGCTGTGTGAGTCTGTGAGGTCTGAGAAGTTAGAGGGTCAGTGGGTGTGGGTTGGGTTGGGTTGGGCTTGGGTTAGGTCAAATTAAGTAAATAATATATATATATATATATATATATATATATATATATATATATATATATAAATTAATATTTAAAAAATTACAATTGGTACTCGGTATACCAACCAATTTAAATTTCATTTAGAGTACCAACCAATTTCACATAATTGGTACGGTAGTACCGTACCAACATTTCGGTATACCAATTATCTCGTACCAATTATAATTGGTACGGTTGGTACACGAGTTGGTTGGTACGGAATGGAAAATTTTGCCAGCCCTAGAACGAACAAGGCCAACACAGGGAAGGAGTCAAAGCCAAGAGCACCATGGCCCTGAAACGCCTCGCCTCTCACTTTGTCATCCTTAGGGACATGCTGTACAAGAAACGCTACCAAGGACCACTCCTACGCTGCATCAGCCAGGAAGAGGCAAGCGAGCTCATGAACGAAGTACACAATGGGGCTTGCGGTCCCCACATGAACGCCAGAGCCCTGATGCAAATCATTCTCCGGATGGGCTACTACTAGATCTCCATGGAGGCAGACTACATCCACTTTGTCTGAAGCTGCGATAAGTGTCAACGGTTCTCCAACCTCAATCATCTACCTCCTCACGATCTCTACTGCATGACTATGCCCTGGTCCTTCGCCGCCTGGGGAATTGACGGCATTGGGAAAATTGCTCCGCCAGGCAGCAACGGCCACGAGTTCGTCTTAGTAGCCATTGACTACTTCACCAAATGGGTCGAAGCCAAGTCCTACAAGGTGCTCACCTCCAATAAAGTCGCGCATTTCCTCAAGGAAAACATCATCTGCCGATACGGCGTCCCGAACGAGGTCATATCAGACAACGGCTCACACTTCGAAGGGGAATGCGACAGACTGCTGGCCGAATTCAAGATCACACGCCACAAGTCTTCTCCCTACTGGCCACAAACAAATGGCGCCGTAGAAGCAGCAAACAAGACTCTTGAACGGATCATCAGAAAAATGACCACCCGAGGACGAGATTGGCCTGAGAAGCTGCACCTTGCACTTTGGGGCTACCGAACATCAGTCAGAACAGCCACGGGATAAACCCCATTTGCCTGGACATACGGGATGGAAGCAGTCCTTCTCATTGAATTGGAAATTCCCTCACTCCGAGTGCCGTGGAAAATGAAATCAACGAAGTCGAATGGCTCCGAAGCCGACACGACGAATTGGCTCTGCTAGACGTGCGACGACTAAAGGCCATGGAACACGTCCGAGCCTACCAAAGCAGGATGGCTAGAGCTTTCGACAAAAAGTCAAGTCTCGAGACATCAGGGAAGGCGACCTGATACTCAAAGAAAAGCCTCCCACTCGAACCAACCCACTGGGAAAATGGGAACCAACATGGATCGGCCCCTTTCGTGGTTCAAAAGAGCTTCTCCGGAGGTGCCATGAAGCTGACAGACCTAGACGGCAATCCCTTCATGAATCCAGTCAACGGAAGCAAACTTCGCAGATACTTCGCCTAAAGAAGAACAAATGTGCATCTCTTGGCACTCCATGTAGTGTCGAACTACGCAGACCTGAGCCCTCTAGTCCGGGGGAACGTAGGCAACCTTAATTGGTCCGGTCTAAAAACACACAAAAAAGTCAAAAGTTTAAATGTCAATCAAGACCTCCATCAAACTACACACTTTCCGGAAGCATGCCCCCACCATCACCTTGACCAAGTCAAACAATGGCAGCAACATCAAAGGACATCCAAAGGTCACTCAGCGTCAAACGACTGACCCATGTCTGCTTCCAAGCCAGGGGCTTGTCTTCGCCCTCACGCGCTTCAAAAAAAAAAAAGAGCACGAGCAAAGGCTCGCAAAAAATATATATATAAATAAAAAAATAAAAGCTCAAGCAGAAGCTACGAAAAAGAGGTCAAGAGCCCGACGCCAACAAGCAAGAGGCAAGGAAGCTATGGAAAAGACCGTCAAAACGACTTGTCAGGGGATCATCCAACCTCTCAGCCAAACACAAAGCCCAAGCAAAGGTGATTGCCGTCAAGGCCCAGGCTGCTTCAGTCCGCAAATACAACAGAAAAGTCCAAAGATGGACGTCGCCGAGGTTCACAAAAGAAACAAAAGCGAACAAGAGATCTTGCGTCTCGACAAAACTTTAAAAGTAAATCACAAATCACTAACGATTACAACATTTCTTGATGAGTTCAAGCACGGTCTATGATGGAGGAAAACTCCCTCTTGTAATAAAAACCGAGCAAGTGTACTCACTACCGGTGTAGCAGTATGCAAATGCAGGGGTCGAATCCACAGAGACTCGTTGGTAAACAAATAGAGTGAAAGCAGTGAATTTTGTAACCAAAGATTTATAATTTTGATTTGATTTAAGACTAAAAACATAAAATAAATAACTAAAACTAATTAAACTAGAAAACAGATTATGAGCAGAGATTCGTAGATTGGATCTCACTTTACCATCATTCTATGCAGAATTTTACTTATAAAACATTAATTCAACTTCTAGGGTTCATTCACTTTAGCTAGGATCGATACGGTTAGGTGGCCGGATTACAATCCCAAATACTCTTTTAATATTGCGAATTCTATTACGGTTCCACAATAGGCCAAGAATAAATTAAGAACACAAGAATATGAAAACCTAACTTTAATCGATTTCTATTACGGCCTCTATTAAAGCTATTCAATCAATAGTTGTCTATGGATCAAAATCCCAAATTAATGGCGAATTCGATACCCCAAATATTCAAAGACGAGTTCGTATCTTAACATACATCTCAAATCTAAGAACAATAAATTAAAATCTATTGATGAACTAGAAGGAATTAAATAGAAAGAATTAAAATATTAATTGCATAGAAATCCGGTAAAGGTTCGACCAATCTACAAATCTAAAGAATTTAGCTACTCATAATTAATAAAACCTGGAAATCGAATTGTTCTTCTCTTCAATCTTCAATGGAATTGTTGATTCACGAAAAGAAAATAATAAAAAAAACTCTCCAAACTATGATATGTGCTATGATAATATGATATCTAATATGTAATCTGTACTAACATGGCTGCCGTGAGTATAAATAAAGAATAGGGCAAGACTAGGTCAAAAACTGAGAAAAGACTAATATGCCCCTGAGAAATACGTCGAATTGTTGCTGATTGAAGACGTGAGCGCGGCCGCTCAAGTTGGATAGCGCGTCCGCCCTAACTGGCCGAGAGATTGGCCCTGAATTCTTTTGTTGTAGCGCGGCCGCAGTGCAGGATAGCGCGGACGCCCTTGTTTTGCCTTGGCCCACTGCAGTGTTTCCTTCTTGGCCCCAAATTCTTGTGTTGTTCTAGGCCATATTGGCCCCATTCAATCCCTGTTGGCCGGCCCTCCTTAGCAATGGCCCATTTTCCTCGGCCAAATACCATGCATACAGTGGCCTTGATTTAGTATTAGTTATTATTCGTTTCGTCCCGCTATCTTGCAGTCGCACTTTGACCACTTTAATGATTTCTTCTGCAGTTCGCTCTTTGGACTTTTATTTTTCATTTTATTCCAGGAATTTTTATATATTAAATTCGTCCGAAAATTCCATATTCCCAGTTCAGTCCCTGAATTTTCCAATATTTCCCATTTGGTCCAAAAGCATCCAAATGCCAGTTTAGTCCTTGAGCTCCGCTCCACTTTATTCCTTTTGCACTTTTTAGCCATAAAATGCACCTTTAATCAGCTATATACCCTGTACTCATAAAATACTCACAAGCCACATCAAATATATATAAAACTCGGGAATCGAACACAAAGAAAGCCTAAAAGTGCATCATTTGGATGGGTAAATACACATCCATCAAACACCCACAAACTAACCTTTTGCTCGTCCCGAGTAAAACAAAACTAAGAGAATAAAAATAAAAATAAAACTACTCTAACTATTAATAATAAAATATAAAAACAAAATAATTATTTTTGGGATGTTCTATCATAGATGATTCATTGGCCATACAAGTCTCAGATTCTCACCAACACACATAATCAACAAGTGCCACCACAGTAATGGGATTACAATCACATTGAAGCATAGAACTCACAATTTTCCACCGCGGCATGAATGATGAATGAATTATGGGAGGTCATTGCCAACAACCTAAGATTGTTTATGGATTCACTAAGTGATGCTCTAAATCAATATGTCATAGACAGTACAACCCAAAAAGGACACTCATATGCATATTTACACGATTGTCAACCCGGTTACTCAATATTGAAAGAAGAATATGGCTTAAAAGTGTTATGTGCGAAAGATCGCAGGGCTAGGTTCATAGTTACAAATGAAGGTAATGACATACGAAAACAAGAAAGTGAAACTAGAAAGCCTTCTTTTAACAATACATCCTCCACTCACCCTTATTACTTTCCAATGTGCCAACCCACAAACTAAAACTTTTTCATACATCAACATGGGGTTGGGAACATTCCACTACTTCCTTTGGTCACCTTGAAATATAATTCCACTTTTGATATTAGAGAGGGCTCGATTTTTTTCATTTTTTTTTTTTTTTTTTTTTTTGCTTTGCACAATTACATCACGGAGAATGTGCATTCATTATTTGTTTTTTTTTTTTTTTATTTATTTTTTTTTTTTATCAAGCCCCTCTTTTCATTACATAACATGACCCTTTTCTTTATTTTCGTGACCACTTTCCACTCCACCCTTGATTTTCCAAACTTCCCCCACAATTTCCAATTCATTCCCTAGTTTCACTTTCTTGAAAAGGTGGAAAAAATTAAATTTGTGTATAGGTTAAAAGGGTAGGACAATGAGGGTACAAATGAAGGCGAATGGCGGTCTAAGAAAACCTCCCACTTTGTGAGAGATTCCATTCTTTTTCAAGCTCAAAAGGGGTTCTAGCGGAAATTTTTATATAAGTGACTAGAAAGTTTAAGGCTCACAAAAAGGGATTCAAAAAATAGCCATATATACCAAGTAATCTATTGACGTGTTATTGACAATCATGCAAACATGTTCTAGGGACCCCGAGAATACACAAAGTGATCCCATAAAGGGCACCTAAGTTGATGACAATGACCAAGAATATGATACGGAAGTGAGAGGTGGTGCAATCATAATTTAAATGTTTCAATGCAATCCCAATCACCACACTAATAATAGCACATGTGATTTTTAAAATTAAAGCACACTCTAATCATCACAGACTTTGGCCAACATCCCAACTATGAAAAGAACAAAATTTTTAAATTTTTCTATTTTTTTAGAGGGTGACACTATATACACTCCCCTATAAACCCACAAACTCGGAGAGTTGCCCACCCCCAAACTCAAAACATGCTATGTCCTCAGAGCAAAGAGAACAAAAGTGTGCCTTGGGTTCGACGGATGGCAAGACACTACTAAACAATAATTAACATAAAAGTAAAACATACCTCATTGGGTTGCCTCCCAAGCAGCGCATTTGTTTAAAGTCGTTAGCCCGACTATGGTCCCCAAACTTACTTGGCCATTAGCTTTGCGGCCTTTGGACCATCTCTTTTCCTCGCGGGCACAGACGCCCTTCTCTTTCCACTTCAGCTCTCCATTGTCAACAAGTAGGGGTAAAGCCACATTTATTTTTGAAACTTTACGCTTGTGCTTACCCCTTTTTCTTTTCTTTTTATTGGGGTTTCCACCCCCAAACTCAACCTTTTCTGCAACCTGCAGAACACCATTCTCACAACCAAGATCAAGAGAGTTATCATGCACAAAAATAGTAGCAAATATAGAATCAGATAAATCACTATAACTCTCCTCACTAACTTTATGTTTTGAAGGCCCTTGTGGTAGATGTGATGGAATCGACTCTTTATGGGAGTCGTGTGGGGTGTGATACAACCCGTTACTCCTAGAGTATTGGTCGGCCTTAATGTTACTAGCCACGGGACAAACGTCCGCATTATCCACACTTTTCTCACATCCATTCACATCATATATGACCATTGGTACATCATTTATGGCTCCTACAAAATCATCTTTGGGGGAGATTTTCTTATCATTTTTAGACATAACAAACTTGCATTCTTCCCCCATGCCTCTCAAGGACACCACCCCTTGACACACATCAATGGTGGCCTTAGTGTCAAACATAAATGGCCTCCCAAGCAGAATGGGAGTTTTCAATTGCTCCTCACTTGATCCCTCCATACACATCACATAAAAGTCAATGGGGATAATGATTTTATCAATTTTAACCAACACCCCTTCAAGAACCCCTAAAGGTCTTTTGATTGAGAGATCCGCCAATTGCAAGTCTCTCATGGGTGGTTTCAACTCACATACCCCCAAACTTCTAAAAACATGAAAGGGCATCACATTGACACTTGCCCCAAGATCCAATAAACCTTTAAAATTTTGACCCCCTAAAGAAATTGGGATAGTGAAACACCCGGGGTCTTTTTGAACATGATTAACTTTTTCATTCTCATTAACATCATCATTATTATCAAAACAATCAATATTATCAAGAGAAGATAGAAATACCTCCTCAATTTCCTCACTTTCATCCCACACTGTTGTGATTGACTTTGCTTGCTCAGGTGGGTTTTTCTCTTTCATCAACTCTTGGGCAACCTTCACAAGTTGCTCTACTTGTGTGCCCATCTTTTCAAAAGCAAAGATCTCGTATTTCGTTGCTTTGCTGCATCTCCATCCTTAACTGCTGGACTGCCAGCTCCCAAGGCTCTTTATCATGTTGTCCAGGTGGTGGCACATGAAGAGGTTTCACTTGCTGATTATGATAGCCACCCCATGGATTGTAGTTGCCATATTGGTTGCCTTGGGGTGGTGGCCTTGGTGCATATCCATTGAAAGCATGTGCCTGTTCAGGATTATACAAGAAATTTGCTGCACTTGGACACATATTAGTCACATGAGATGATAAACCACAATTTGTACAATAATCAGTAATAACATTGGCACCAACAGAAGTGCCACAGGCAGTCAATTTATCAAATTTACTACTCAAGACTGCAATTTGCTTAGAAAGATTATCAGTAGCAGTCAAATCTAATACCCCCCTTGTCCTACCCTCGAACTCTTTTGTTGAGAATTAGCACTCAACATCTCAAATAAAGCCTTGGTCTCATCCGGTCTTGGCTCCAATTGAGCCTCCAAAGAAGCATTGTCAACCATTGATTGACCATTGTCATTCAAGCCATCATAGAAGGCTTGGTTCAGTGAGGGTAGTGTGAAATTATGATGGGGACATTGCATTATCATCGTATTAAATCTTTCCCATGCCTCATGAAAGGGCTCCCCCACATCTTGGGAAAATGTCATCAATTTCGTCTAAAACTAGCCAAAAGATGATGTGGGTAATATCTTTTAAGGAACACATCTTGCAATTCTACCCAAGTACTAATCTTTGCTCGGTGCAAGCATCGGCAACCATGTTTTAGCCACTCCCTTAAGAGTGTAAGGAAAACACTTTAGTCTAATTTGCTCCTCAGTCACTCCATGTCTTAACAAAAATTGAGCAACAACAATAATATATTCTTTAAGGAACGTGAGTGCATCCTCACCAGGCAATCCGTGAAAGCTTGGCAACATGGCAAAGTATTGTCCTTTGACCTCTAAATTTTTGGCTGCATCGGACTGACACTATGCAAGAGGTAGATGTGTCTACCCTAGGTCTCAGAAATCATTCATAGTTTGTGCCGGTGGTTACGCCATCTCGGCTTTTTCTTCCTCTACCTCGGTGGTGGAGGGTTACGATTCGATGTCCGAATGCGAAAGAGAGGATTAAAGAGGGGATCGCCCTCAAATTCTTCCTCAAGTCTATTTATGTTGTCGTCCAATGGAACCAATGTAGGCTTCAAAGAACGACGACCTTGCATTCACTACCTAACCTACTTGTTTACTTGCAACAAGTCCCCGGCAACGGCGCCAAAAACTTGATGGAGGAAAACTCCCTCTTGTAATAAAAACCGAGCAAGTGTACTCACTACCGGTGTAGCAGTATGCAAATGCAGGGGTCGAATCCACAGAGACTCGTTGGTAAACAAATAGAGTGAAACGATGAATTTTGTAACCAAAGATTTATAATTTTGATTTGATTTAAGACTAAAAACATAAAATAAATAACTAAAACTAATTAAACTAGAAAACAGATTATGAGCAGAGATTCGTAGATTGGATCTCACTTTACCATCATTCTATGCAGAATTTTACTTATAAAACATTAATTCAACTTCTAGGGTTCATTCACTTTAGCTAGGATCGATACGGTTAGGTGGCCGGATTACAATCCCAAATACTCTTTTAATATTGCGAATTCTATTACGGTTCCACAATAGGCCAAGAATAAATTAAGAACACAAGAATATGAAAACCTAACTTTAATCGATTTCTATTACGGCCTCTATTAAAGCTATTCAATCAATAGTTGTCTATGGATCAAAATCCCAAATTAATGGCGAATTCGATACCCCAAATATTCAAAGACGAGTTCGTATCTTAACATACATCTCAAATCTAAGAACAATAAATTAAAATCTATTGATGAACTAGAAGGAATTAAATAGAAAGAATTAAAATATTAATTGCATAGAAATCCGGTAAAGGTTCGACCAATCTACAAATCTAAAGAATTTAGCTACTCATAATTAATAAAACCTGGAAATCGAATTGTTCTTCTCTTCAATCTTCAATGGAATTGTTGATTCACGAAAAGAAAATAATAAAAAAAACTCTCCAAACTATGATATGTGCTATGATAATATGATATCTAATATGTAATCTGTACTAACATGGCTGCCGTGAGTATAAATAAAGAATAGGGCAAGACTAGGTCAAAAACTGAGAAAAGACTAATATGCCCCTGAGAAATACGTCGAATTGTTGCTGATTGAAGACGTGAGCGCGGCCGCTCAAGTTGGATAGCGCGTCCGCCCTAACTGGCCGAGAGATTGGCCCTGAATTCTTTTGTTGTAGCGCGGCCGCAGTGCAGGATAGCGCGGACGCCCTTGTTTTGCCTTGGCCCACTGCAGTGTTTCCTTCTTGGCCCCAAATTCTTGTGTTGTTCTAGGCCATATTGGCCCCATTCAATCCCTGTTGGCCGGCCCTCCTTAGCAATGGCCCATTTTCCTCGGCCAAATACCATGCATACAGTGGCCTTGATTTAGTATTAGTTATTATTCGTTTCGTCCCGCTATCTTGCAGTCGCACTTTGACCACTTTAATGATTTCTTCTGCAGTTCGCTCTTTGGACTTTTATTTTTCATTTTATCCCAGGAATTTTTATATATTAAATTCGTCCGAAAATTCCATATTCCCAGTTCAGTCCCTGAATTTTCCAATATTTCCCATTTGGTCCAAAAGCATCCAAATGCCAGTTTAGTCCTTGAGCTCCGCTCCACTTTATTCCTTTTGCACTTTTTAGCCATAAAATGCACCTTTAATCAGCTATATACCCTGTACTCATAAAATACTCACAAGCCACATCAAATATATATAAAACTCGGGAATCGAACACAAAGAAAGCCTAAAAGTGCATCATTTGGATGGGTAAATACACATCCATCAGTCTACTCTCAAGTTCACAACATGCTAAAAGACAGCTTAATACATTTAACAAGTAAAGTGTTTGCAGTGCAATGAATGGATACCTAGGATGTCATTCTGTGCCATCTGCGCTTGTCCCCTGGCCATTCTTCCCTTTCTTCCCTCGTCCCCGGCGAGTCTTCTTTCGCTCCACGCGAGCCAGCTCTGCGTCTCTCAGTCCAAGATTAGGGGTCCTCCTCATAGATTCAAACACTCCAGCTGCTCTCAGGGCTTCATTTGCCCATGCTTCGGCTCGGATCTCCCTGCGAGTCTGCAAAAGGGGACCTCTCCCCGTCAGTCGGTCAACTCTAGACTCGTAGTCAAACAAAGTGTCTCCCGTGACATCCTGAGGGTCAGACCAGGCTTCAGCACTCCTAAGGCAATAGCTACTGTAAGTACCCCAATCTGGATCACCCCCTTTCAAACACACGGGAAACACCTCAGACTCATCAACGCAGTCTCGGAGACCTCTGGCACTCAAAACCCTCTCAAAACCCTCTCAAACCCCCAACCAAACCAAGGGAGGAGCCTTCCTGGGATAAAAAGGGACAAAAGGACCTTTTGGGAATTTTCAGGAAATTGGGAAAGCACCAATGGTCCGTACGGACCTCTTTGCTGTCATAATTACTGAATCCCCTTAAAGTCCACAATATTCCCTCAAATCCCGGAAGAAATGATTACCCAAATGCATGGTTGGTCCGTACGGACCTCTTTGCATGCTGAGTTGGTCCGTACGGACCTTCTTGCATGGGGGACATCATCATTCCAGAATATTCACCATCATTGCAGATTCCCTCAAATCGAGGAAATCCAAAATTCTGGATAACCAAGGAGGTCCGTACGGACCTCTTTGCTCCGAAATTTTTACTATAAATAGAGGGCTCCCCCTCCTCATTTTCACACACCTCCCTCTTCTCTCTTCCTCCCTTAGCCTTCTGGCTCCCCTCTAAGTCCTTTCGAGGCACTCCCGGCCCCTTTCGGATCCTTCCGAGGCCTTCCGAGCTCCCTTGTGGTGCTCCGAAGCCTCCCCGAGCGCTCCCGAGACGCTCCCGCACTGCCAGAGGCACTCTCGAGGTACTGCGAGGCCCCTCGTGGTACTCCGAGGCCTTGCACAGGTCTTTCCACGGTGTCCCGGCTCTTTCCGAGTCAAACCGACGATCCCAAACCACGCCGAAACTACGCCCGAGTGACTCGCCACCACAACGCACGCCGAACCTCCGCCCGAGTGATCCCGACGATCCCCACGCACGCCGAACCTCTGCCCGAACGCAGCCTACAACCTCAACTCACGCCGAAACTCTGTCCGCGGACAACCAGCATCTCCCGAAGCAATCCCGATCCGTACCGGAACGCTACTCCGACCTCAAACACTATTCCCCAGCGGAAGACAGACACGAACCAACATTGGTAAGGCTTCCTTCCTATACTATTTCAATACATTTCCATACATAGCATACAATGTAGACATCCGATACAGCATGCATTTTTAAAAGCATACACACACACACAACATTTAAAGGATATTAGGGGTATCCGAAAGACTCGTTTTACGAGGCTACTCGGGTGAGCTCTAATATTCTAATATTCTCTTCCCGGGGAGTCATCTGACCTCCGAACTCAAAATCTCATCACACAAAAAACAGTTTAAAATTATCTTTAAACTGATGCCCTTTTTCAATGTTTTGGGCTTAATAAAAACGGCGTGGCGACTCTACAAAAACAAAAACGGCGAGACACCTCGCTCCAACGCGAAAGATGCTAGATGCCGGGGCGCGATCGCGCTGCCTCTCGGATCCGGGTAATTTCAGTTGGCGACTCTGCTGGGGACATTTTGTTTTAAAAAACTTTTAAACAAAACAAAAGATTTTTAAAACGATGATGAGGGTCAAACTTTCATTTTACCCCTTCCTTTAACTGTTGTGTGTGTGTGCACGTGCTTCGTTTTTATTTTACAAAAAAAAATAAAAATACAAAAAAATGCATCAATATACATCTGTGCATACATTTAAAATTCTTCAAAAACTCCTGTTTTACTCAGAAAAGGAATTTTAGAGACCGCACACTACGCGCCTTCTTTGCCTCGGTTACACCGCACTCTACTCACTGCTGCCTCGGTTACACCGCACACTACGCGCTGCTCTTGCCTCGGATACACGCACACTACAACCCTCAACCCGGAGTGGTCTCGGTTGCGATCCGTTAGGTCTTCCTAGGCCTCTTGGACGCGCACGGGATCATTCCAAACATCCCATCCTAGCCAAGCGTCCAACCCCTGCACGTTTGAGTCTTGAGTCACACTCTGTCCCGGACTCGGTTGGTTTTTACCCGGTCCGTGTCATACGGCTGGATACATATACCATGCCGGCCATTTTACGAGTCAAGGCTCGGAATTCAAGATCCCTTGCGCAAGCAGCGATGAAAGGTCATGCTAAAATCTTGACACGATCTTGATTTCCGAAGCTACACCTGCAGCGATGTTCCGTCCCGGATATACATCCATGCTCGCATGACACCATGTCACCACGCCTTTGATACGTCGGCCATGACGATATGACCCGGCCAACGCCTAACGTCACAGATCCCTTGCGCAAGCAAGGCAAGAGAGAGGTCATGCCGAACTCTTGACTTGATCTTGACTCGGCTGGCCGCTCGGTTCACTATTCACATGGCTAACGCGTCAAAACGAACATGACAGCTCGGTCCTTAGGTTCGATTTTTTCTTTTAGGCCGGTGGAAACCGCTTGCACTATAGGACCCTCGCACAGGGTGTCCACCTGGGATGTCGAAATACAAAAAGTGCAAAACGAGGGCTTATAGCCGCACGGATGGTCTCCGGCGACCCAGGATCTAGCATAGTTGCGAAAAACAAGAGCAATCTTTTCCAACCTACCTAGGATTCTGAGAAAACATGTTTTAAGTAAATTAAAACAACAAAAAAAAATCAAAAAATAAAAGAAACGGAAACCGCATGCCACGTGAGCTTTCCCCCTTTTATCCCGTTAGGCCATTCCCATGTCTAAACCTTGCCCATCACCCCCTCCAGCTAACAGAGAGTGGTCGAGAGTACCAGGAACCCGTCTCCCGGTGTCAAAACAGAAGGTCCTACCCACCTCTGTCACCAGGACAGTCCGTCAAATCCCCATGGCCAAGTCAGTGGATAACAACGATGAGAACGGGACCTTACCCCCAAGAAATTTCCCAACATTGGAAGAAGTTTGGCAGGTCCTCATGGCTATTGAGAAACGTCAAGGTGAGCAACAAGCCTGGATCGAAGGTGCCATGCACCACTTCGGAACCTTAGCCACCCAACTACCTGGGGCTTCCCAAGCCATGGCTTGCTCCTACGGCCCTCTAACGTCTCTCATTGTCTCCCGAAGTCAGCACTGTTACCCTCGTACGAGCCATGCGGTTATGACGTAAGACCACAAGACCTTCCGAGAGGAAAGCACGCCCATCCGGCCTCACGAGGTCCCGATACCACCGCCGAACAACGAGCACATCTGGTGGGATGTCTGCGATTGCGGTGCTTGTGCGGAAATGGAATTCCGGGATGCAATGAACGAGGGCCGTCCTCGACGAAAGAAGAAGCTATCTTCTCAACAAAAGCTGAAAAAGAGGTATGAATCTGGTGATCCACAGTCGGAACCCTTGGAGAACCCTCAAGAAAGTTTGACTACTATGTCATCTACTCCATAAATCCTAGCTCGCACAAGGCCACGGCAATGTTCGCTCCATGATCAGTGGGACGAGCTTCGCACCGCCACCGAAGGCCCGAAGGTCCGAGATAATCCAACCCCTGTCTTGGGAAGATCTCAAAGCCACTATTGATGCTTGATAAAAGGCTATGACGGTGAACGAATTGAAATGCGCGGTCGGCCTTACGCCAATCGAGGCTCCTCCCACTACGAAACGGGAGAGACAAGCAAAGCCATAAGTCCAGAGGTGAATGTTCGACACGTTCGGTCAAATCCCGGTGAATCCTCCACTGACGAGACAAAGGCTAGCCATACCACGAGCCACGAATGGAAAAGGGGCCCTACGCCAAGAAAGCCTGAAACCTTGGACCCCGAGGTTAAAGATCTGTCTTGACACGGCTCAAGCGCACTCAGGCTAACATCTCACTCTGGTCCTTACTCACTTTATCTTATCCGCACAAGCTCAAGTTGGAAGAAAGCGGCCCGAGACCATGGTTCCCATCACGGTGACACACGATGAAGCGGTTCGGATGATTGGCAACGTCAATTACAAAGCAATATCATCACCTTGCGAGCTCGATCTTCCAAAATTTGGGGCGACCACAACGAGCCTCTCTACATAACAGTTCAAGCGGACGAGCGCCGTCTCCCTCGGGTATTGGTAGATGGGGATCATCCATGAACGTCCTTCCGGCCAAAATGATGGATTTGCTAGGGATCAAAGCAGCGATCTAAAACCCTCGACTCGAGCAATCAAGGCATACGACTCAACATCCCGCCCGAGTCTTGGGAATAGCCACCTTGAACTTGTGGTTTGGAAAACAAATGGTCCCGACAGATTTCCAAGTCATCGACATCCCAATCACATTCACTGCCATTTTGGGACGCCCTTGGCTACACCGAGATCAATGGGGTGGCATCCACTCTTCATCGGTGCGTAAAGTTCGTCCAAGGAACGGATCTTACCATCATCTACGGTGATAGCATAGTCAACGAAAGGACCGAAACAAACGGCGTCCCGGTCTTAGAAATCAAACCCGACGATGATGGCATGATGCTAACGGGGTTCACCATCGAAAGCCCAAAGGCCCAAGTGTGCCACATAGACACGCCTTTGATTTGGGACAAGATCCCTCCCCGATGAAAATGATGAAGCACATGAACTACATCCGGGGCTCGGTTTGGGAAAACGCCATCGGGGCACTCAACGGATCATCAATATCAAAGAACGAATACTGCACGGCTGGGATACTCTCCTACTCCCGAACACATTGCGGAGGACAAGCGAGCTGCACGAAAACGCTCCACGAGATAACAAAAGAGGCTTGCAAGCCATCTCCGATCTTCGTCCTTACGGCTTCGACATGACCAAGTACTTCACAAGGAAGGCCGGCAACTTGGAAGGAGATTCGAAGAAAAGGGAACAGGCGATCGGCGCCAAACAAAGCCGGCCGACAACCATGGACAAGCTCCGGCAGAACCTGGCAAGATTGAGGCCTCAAGCCAAATCCCGTCCGAAGAGCATTCCTCGACACACCGCCCCTGCCGGGATCCACAACCACCACTATTCACAATGAATTTTGGTTCAAAACTCCCTCTTTGGCGGAAGAACTCGAAAAACTCTCTGTCAACACTCCTGCCTTCAACAAGCGGGACGAGTGCATTCGAGCTAGTAATGCCCAAGACAAAAGCAAGAGACTCCGCGAGACGATGCTTGGGACGAACCAGCTGCTCCACCTGCTCTTCAAAGAAGAAATCGAGATGCCGGATCTAATCGATTTTGTTTCGATAACTCGTGATAGCAATGATCGGGAACGGTGACATAAAGCCTTTCAAGCCCCATCTCCTATCAAGCTCATTGCCACTCAATAAGCTGGGCCAAATTCTCCGGACCTAGCCCGGCCAAAAGGACATGATCGAACAACTTGGTCGACCCTCGAGTCCTAGAGTCTAGTGTCAAAACTCATCCTGAGTCCATTAGCTTTGAATTTGAGTCTCTCGAGTCATCCGATGGCCTCACGCCGAAGATTACGAACTCATTGCCAATAATGTATTCCCCGTATGCTCTTAATGAATGCTTCGATCTTTCCGAGTATCCTCTCATTGCATCTTTAACAGCGATAAATTAACTAACACACAAAACGGTTAATAACGATTCACTTGATAAAGAAGCGGACACATTAAACGAACAATACATTAAGCACATCTTTAAGCATGTTGTCAAACGAGAGAAAACCGGGCCCAAGTGCCGAGGAGGTTTTAACCAAAGTGAATTTGGGAGCTGAAGAGCCAAAAGAGACGCAAATCGGAAGTTTCTTCACCGGCACGAGCAAGACGCATTGGCACCGCTCAAAGAGTTCGTGGATGTGTTCGCTTGGTCTTACCAAGACATGCCCGGATTAGATCCTAACATTGTAGAGCACTTAGGATCCCCTTGAATCCCGAGGCTAAGCCCATCAAGCAAAAGCTACGCCGAATCAAGCCGAGAATGGTCTTTACAAGTCAAAGAGGAGATCGAAAAAATGCTCCGCGTCGGCTTCATCGGGGTGATCGAGTACCCCACATGGCTCTCCAATATCGTCACGGTCACCAAGGCCAATGGAAAAGTACGTTGTTGCGTGGACTTTCGAGATCTCAACAAAGCAAGTCCCAAGGACGATTTTCCACTACCCAACATCGACATGTTGGTAGACACTACAACCAATTTCGAAGTCAAGTCCTTCGTGGACGGTTTTGCGGTTACAATCGATCAAGATGGCCGAAGAAGACCAAGAAAAGACAGCTTTCACAACCCCCGGGGAACCTGCTACACAAGAATGCCGTTCGGACTAAAGAACGCTGGGGCTACCAACGGGCAAAGAATCGCCCTCTTTCCACGATATGATCCACAAAGAGATCGAAGTGTACGTCGATGACATGATCGTTCACTCAAAGGGATCAGACGGACAACACCTCACGGACACTGAGAAAATTCTTCAATCGCCTCCGAAAACACTCAATGAGGCTTAACCACGCCAAATGCACATTTGGGGTTAGCCGAGGCAAGGTTTTGGGATACATGGTCACCGAGAGAGGCATCGAGGTGGATCCTCAAAAGATTAAAGCTATCATCGAAATGAGACCACCGCAAACTCGGACGAGAGGTGAAAAGCTTCATGGGCCGCTGCAATATATCGGCCGCTTCGTCAACCAATTGACCTCTATATGCGAGCCAATCTTCAAACCGATGAGGAAGAACGCCGACATCGAATGGAACTCCGAATGCCAAGATGCCTTTGAAAAAATAAAAGCATACCTTGTGAGTCCTCCAATTCTCTCGTCCTCCCCACGAGGAAAAGCCACTTTGTTGCTATACCTAGCTGTGGCCGACACCGCGGTTGGAGCCATGCTCTGTCAAGAAAAGAGGGAGTCACGGGTCGAAAACGCCATCTACTTCGTCGGTCGAAAGTTGCAAGGCGGCGAACTCAATTACTCGGCCCTCGAAAAAACTGCGCGGCTCTGGTATGGGTTGTCGGGAAACTACGGCACTACATGCGGTCGCACACGGTACACTTGGTTTCTAAAATGGACCCGAGTCAAGTACCTCTTCGACAAACCATCTCTGTCAATGAGGCTCGCCAAATGGTCTTTCTTCCTAGCGAGTTTGACATCAAGTACGTCAACCAAAAGTTAATCAAGGGACGGGCCATGGGTGAGCAGTGGCTGATTTCCCACCGACGAGGCTCGAGGCCCCGAACCACAATTTCCGGACGAAGGAATCTTCGCAATCGAAGGCGAAAATCGATGGCAACTATTCTTCGACGGAGCAGCTAACAAAAAGGAAACGGCATCGGTATGCTCTTGGTGGATCCCAGGGACGAGCACACCCCAATTGCTATAAAGCTCAATTTCGAGGTAACCAACAATGCCGCCGAATATGAAGCTGCGGCCTTGGACTACAAGCCGCACTCGAGAGGAATGTCCGAAACTCGAAGTTTATGGGGACTCGGCCTTGATCATCAACCAAGTCTCCAACAAGTGGAAAACCATAGACCCGGGCTTGCAAAAATACCATGCACCGCATGGAGGACCTCATCACACAATTCGAAGAGGTCACCTTCCATTACTTGCCAAGAGACCGAAACGAGGTTTGCGAGATGCCTTAGCCACCTTGGCCTCCCTTGTGGAAATCCACGAAGGAAAAGCAATCAAACCCTTCAAAGTCGGACGAAAGGAAATTCACGCCACTTGTTGTGAGATCGAACCGTAACCTAAGCCCGTCGATGAGCCATGGTATAACCAGATCTTCCAATACCTCAAGAGCGGGAAACCACCTTCATGAACAAGGAAGACCCACACACAGAAGGGGTCAAAACCAAGAGCATCATGGCCCTAAAACGCCTTGCCTCTCACTTCGTCATCCTCGGGGACATGCTATACAAGAAACGCTACCACGGGCCACTCCTACGTTGCGTCGCCCAAGAAGAAGCAAGCAAGTTCATGAACGAAGTCCACAATGGGGCTTGCGGTCCCCACATGAACGCCCGAGCCACGATGCAAATCATTCTCGGGATGGGCTACTCTTGGATCTCCATGGAGGCAGATTGCATCCACTTTGTCCGGCTACGACAAGTGCCAACGGTTCTCCAACCTCAATCATCTACCACCCCACGATCTCTACCGCATGACTACACCTTGGCCCTTTGCCACTGGGAATTGACGTCATCGGGAAAATCACTCCGCCAGGCAAAGAACGGTCACGAGTTCATCTTAGTAGCCATCGACTACTTCACCAAATGGGTCGAAGCCAAGTCCTACAAGGTACTCACCTCCAAGAAGGTCGCGCATTTCCTCAAGGAAAACATCATCTCGCCGATACGGCATCCCAAATGAGGTCATATCGTACAATGGTTCACACTTCGAGGGGAATTCGACAGCATCAGCCGGCTGAATTCAAGATCACACGTCACAAATCTTCTCCCTACCGTCCACAAACAAACGGCGCCGTGGAAGCAAAGAAACAAAACCCTCGAACGGATCATCCGAAAATGACCACCCGAGGACGAGATTGGCCCGAGAAGCCGCACCTTGCACTTTGGGGCTACCGCACATCGTAACAGCCCACGGGAGAAACCCCATTTGCCCCGACATACGGGATGGAAGCAGCCCTTCCCATCGAGCTAGAAATTCCCTCACTCCGAGTGCCGCTGGAAAATGACATCAACGAAGTCGAATGGCTCAGAAGCCGACATGACGAATTGGCTTCACGCTAGACGAGCGACGACTAAAGGCCATGGAACACGTCCGAGCCTATCAAAGCGGGATGGCTAGAGCTTTCGACAAGAAGGTCAAATCCCGAGACATCGTGGAAGGCGACCTTGTACTCAAAGAAAAGCCTCCCACTCGAACCAACCCACCGGGAAAATGGGAACCCACATGGATCGGCCCTTTCGTGGTTCAAAAGATCTTCTCGGAGGCGCCATGAAGCCGACAGACCTAGACGGCAATCCCTTCATGAATCCAAATAACGGAAGCAAACTTCGCAGATACTTCGCTCGAAGAAGAACAGCTGTGCATCTCTTGGCACTCCATGTAGTGTCGAACTACGCGGACTGAGCCCTCTAGTCCGGGGAACGTAGGCAACCTTAATTGGTCCGATCTAAAAATACACAAAAAGTCAAAAGTTTGAATGTCAATCAAGACCTCCATCAAGCTACGCACTTTTCAAGAACACGCCCCAGCCACCTTGTCAAACGACGGCGGCAACATCAAAGGACATCCGAGGGTCACTCGGCATCAAACGACCGACTCATGCACGCTTCCAAGCCAGGGGCTTGTCTTCGCCCTCACGCGCTTCAAAAAAAAAAAAGAGAGCTCGAGCAAGGGCTCACAAAAAAAAAGATCTCGAGCAAGGGCTCACAAAAAAAACAAAAGAAGCTCAAGCGTAAGCTGGAAAAGGTGGTCAAGAGCCCGACGCCAACAAGAGGCAAGGAAGCTACGGAAAAGACCGTCAAAACGACTTGTCGGGGAGCATTCAACCTCTCACCAAGCACAAAGCCTAAGCAAAAGGGGATTGCCGTCCGGGCCTGCATCTTCAGCCCGAAATGCAAATGAAAAGTCCAGAGATAGGCGCCGACAAAGTGCACAACGAAGCAAAGGCAAACAAGAGATCTTGCGTCTCGACAAAGCTTTAAAAGTAAATCACAAATCACTAACGGTTACAACATTTCTTGATGAGTTCAAGCACGGTCTACTCTCAAGTTCACAACATGCTAAAAGACAGCTTAATACATTTAACTAATAATGTGTTTGCAATGCAATGAATGGATACTTAGGAGGTCATTCCGCACCATTCGCGCTTGTGTCCTCGCCATTCTTTCCTTTCTTCCCTCGTCCCCGCGAGTCTTCTTTCGCTTCACGTGAACCAACTCTGCGTCTCTCGCTCCGAGATCCGGGGTCCTCCCGTAGAGTCAAACAATCCAAGAGCTCTCGTGGCTTCATTCGCCCGTGCTTCGGCTCGGATCTCCTCCCCGCGAGTCCGTAAAAAGAGGACCTCTCCCCGTCGGTCGGTCAACTCTAGTCTCGTAGTCAAACAAAGTGTCTCCCGTCACATCCAAAGGGTCGGACTGTGCTTCGGAACTCCTAAGGCAATAGCTACTACGGCAACCGGGTCCCGAATCGCTACACGCACGCTCTCCAAGACCACTTGGGACCGCCCAACACGCCGCTCATACCGGGCCGGATACCGAGTCGCCAACACAACGCTCTCCCGACGTCTAAGGAGTACCACAGAGGGAAAGCGGAATACTTCCATACCCTCGGAAAATACAAGAAGGCACCGAAGCCGCCATACAAAGAGGAACTACCTCCGCAAAGAGCGTGGTCATCCCAGCCAACAAAGGCTCTCGCTTCATCCCAAACCGCCGGAAACAAGCGACGGAATATAGAAGGAGGACCAAGACAAACCCGGAACTCGACAACGTAGGACCCTTCCCGCAAGACCCTCCCGGTCTCAATCCTCCAAGGTCACGGAACCCACCAATGATCCGATGCGTACCAAGCCGTGCCATCCATCTCTCCCAGCGGACCGATCCATATCTAACACAAGAGGTCGCTGAGCAAATGACCACGGACTAAACGACGTCGGAGCCTCGGGCATGGCCTCGAAGTCTCTCTCGCAGCCACAAGGTGAGCAAAGCGGGGCTTCCCTCTCATAAAACGATCCCCGGTCGCCGGACGGTCGATACCATGAAGAGTCTCCCCAAAGCACCAACGGGACAATATCCTCTCCAGCCGCAGCGTGCCCTACCACATCTAGCAAAGCGCCATCACAAATGCCAAGGGAGCCGACCAGAAAAAGCGTCGCCATCACGCATAAGGCAAATACATCCCAAGAGACGTCACTCTCATCATCAACCATGAACCGCTCCGGAAGCTCGTAAATGTCGATATGACCCGAATCAAGGATCATGCCCGCACTTCTTCCAACGAAGTACGAAGAAAGTCCGCAAGCTTCACGCTCACGGCAAAGACCACCAATCAAAGGAAGCGAGATGGCCTCCACCTCCGGCCCTCCAATCAAAGCCCGAAAATCCTCAAAAGTGGGCACCATTTCATTATAGGAGAAACAAGACACGTGCCTCCTAACATCCTGTAACTTCGCGGCAGCCCGCAACAAATCCCAATCAGAACCAACTCCTTAAAAGACCAAACCGAGCAAAGACGAAACCTTACCTCGAAAGCCCGTCTCGATGCCTCATACGGCGCCGCATCCACGTTTTCAACTGCTCAAGGAAGTGTGCTTGCCTCTCATGCGAAAGCCTCGGCAAAATTCTAGGGACGTACGAAGAATCCATGGCAAAAATGGAGATTCCTAGAGAAAATGGGGAAGAAAGCTCGAAAATGGCTGCAAATGGGGAAATGAGGAAGAACTAGACACTGGAAAGCATTTATGTCCTTCCCAAAAGCAAGATTGGTCCGTACGGACCTCTTTGCATGCTAAGTATGTCCGTACGGACCTCCTTGCAAACATAACCCATTTCCCCAAAGAAACAAGCACAAAAACCACCGTCCTCAAGAAACCTTGCTCCAAACTGCCCAAACACTGGCTAAAGCCATTCCCGGCAAACATACACTACCCGCAAACGCACTCTCAGCTCACGTGGCATGCACAAAATAAAAAATAATAATAGCAACAATTTCTAGGACAAATCCCGGAAATCACAAAAATGACATTACATCTTAAAATAAAATGCTGTTTGCCATGCAAATACATGTGTTTTATTACAGGTACCCATAAATGTCTCGTTGCTAAACAAAAAAAGAGGGATATGAAAAGAGGGAAAGCAAATGAATACTAATCGTACTCCTCAAGATCATCATCCTCGCCGAGATCCTCCAAAGAAAAGTCGGGCATCCCAAATAACTCGCCCGTCACATCCTCGTCGTCCGAATACTGAGCACCCACGGAGGCTCCCACGAAAAGTACTCAAGGATCAAATCCGGCGAAAGGATCAAAGAAAGAAGGCTCGAGGAACCCTCACCCCGCGCGCCATGCGGAGGCATGAACCGATAAAAGGGCTAATCCCTCGAAGGCCCCTGCAGCCTCCCGAAGACGTCCCGGCATCCATGCTATGCCGCCCTCAAAGGTCCCTCTCGCCGCGGCTCCGGCTCGGCTCTAGGCGGAGGAACATCTACAGAGTGCCTCGAAGGCATAGGCTCGTACGCCGGCACGCGTCGCGAAGACCGGCAAGATATCTTCGAAGCCATCTTCTTCGCAAACGACCTCATCGCCACGTAACGGCGAGTCAGCATATCATAGGCTCTCCCCGGGACCTGCACCAACAAGCAGCCCAAGGAAACGCTCAAAGAATACGGTTATACTCGACAACAAAAGAAAAAAATACGTAAAAGATGCCAAGATGGAAAAGAGTAAGCACACTCACCGATCTATCGGGGTCCACTCTGTATGCAAGCAGAGCTCGCTCCGAATCGGCAGTACACCCTCCTCCTCGATCCGTCTCCGCGGACGTACGTGAAATCCGGTCCCGCATCGGAACCTCTCGGGAGCCCGCGGGCAGCCTCTCTCTCCCGCGCAAGACTCTGCGGCGTCCTCGCCTTTCCTCCTCACGAAGGCCCCGTCCTCCTCTCCATATAAAATGAACTCCTCGGCGCCGACACCGCCAAGGTACCTCTCGAAATCGAGCACGTCCATGTCCCGGGAATCAAGCATCCCAAAGGGAGGGTCCCTCTGAGCCACCTGAAGCACACCGGGGCCATGCGCCGCAGGAAGACCCGCTCTCCCAGATACATGACATCACAAGTCAAGCCCCGCAGCATCTTCCGCCGCGCTGTCACCTCGGGAGCCCCCTCAAACTCATCCCCCTCATACCGAGCCCACGGGAACAAGACGAACCCCTCCGGGCTATCCCTCTCCAGACGCTCCTGCACATCCCCGTAGGCGATGGTGAGCTTCCCCCGGCTGGTCCTCCTCTTCCTCGCCGTACGAGCCCACTCAAAGATAGCAGGATACGCAGCAATGCCCTCGGATCTCTATCCCACGGGAAGCACTGGAAAACCTCATAAAACCACACCTCGTGACAAAAACAGAGAAGGCCTGGTGCAAAAGACAATGGAGAAATGACAGACTGCTAAATAAAAAAAAACAGCAATAAACTCATACCTCCAGAGCAAAGTCAAAACAGGCCAACGAACTGGCCACACCCCGGCTAAACCGGTCCAAGGAGAAGTAGAGCTCAGCCAAGCCTGCCTCGCCCCAAGCAATGTCACAAACTCTCTCCAGATCAATCAAGCTCTCCAACAGAGCAAAGGGAGCCGCAGTCGCGTGGTTCGAGAACAAAGTCTAGGACAGTGCAAACCACAAAAAGGAGCGCGCCACCGCTCCCCGTCACCCGGCCGGTACCCGGATGTAGGCCCCAATGCCGGCCGTGATCCTCGGCTCCACATCGCTATACAAAGCATGCCCAGTGCCCTCGCGAGGACGAGGCTCAAAGCCCAGCAGCTCGGTCAACACAGCATCGGAGATCATATCTCTCCACCGCACTGGCCCTCCTTTGAAGGAAAGCCCGGTAATCGCAGCAAAGTCGATAGGCGTCACCGTCACCTCTCCCCAGCTCAGATGGAAGGTGTGGGTGGTATCCCACCAGTACTCAGAAAGGCCAAGGAAGACGCTCTTGTTCTTCCTCGTGTCGAAACCCCACTGTGTTCTCGACGAACACCCCTGTGCCGTAAGCGTAGACCAGCCTCCGGGGACTCGGCCTACCGTCCACGGAAATATCGTGCATCCGCTACCACAGCTTACCAACAAATGCCTCGAGCGATCCCCGAGTCTTCATCCTCTTGGCCTTCCTGCCATAAGCTCCCGCATCCTGCAGGTAAACACAGCAAAGGTACGTCAATCACAGTACTTAATATAAAGGCACATATAACCCGTCACAAAACACGGCACATGTCGCACATAATTTTCACATATATCATACATATAATTTTTCCCATGCAGTCCGTCACAAAAACACGGCACCCACTGTACACATTTTCTCAAAACAAAAAAAAGGGGGGGGGGGTTAAACCCTACACGACACATTTTCAAAAAAAAAAAAGATCCGTCCCAACACGGCAAAGGCACATATAACCCGTCACAAAAACACGGCACATATTTTTCCCACAAAGTCCGTCACCCAAAAACATGGCACACACGGCACGACACATATGCATAACACATTTTTCAAAAAAAAAAAAAAAATCCGTCCCTACACGGCACACACTTTCACATATAACCCGTCACAAAACACGGCACATGTCACATTTTTTTCACAAAAATTATCACTACACGATAATTTTTCTCATAATGTACATACATAAATAGCATACGGTACAAAACACCAAAGCATGCATTTCATTAGAGAAGCACTTTATTTTCACAAATAAAAGCTAAATCAACACATTTCTGCACAAAATACACATACCCACAATTTTTACATGTCCATTTTCAACAATTCATCAAGAATTTCACAAAAGGGCATAAAATAATAACAAAAAATTCAAAAATGCGAAAAACTAAAACCTAGTTCTAGCATTCAAAAATTCGAGCAGGGAATCAAAACGGAACAGATTTCTTACCTCCCCGACGTTCATAGAGCGACGATTATGCACCTCCGGATTCGGATACAAGACATCCGGGTTCTTCGAAGATGGAACGAACGAAATCCAATTCCTTTGGAGCTCCATCCGTTGCTCGACCACCTCTTGACTGCGTTGACGACGACTCCTTCGAGATCCTTCAGCCATGGCAAGCAATTCAAGCGAAAAATTTTTGATTTTGGTTAACAATGGAGTTTTTCTCTCTTTCTCTCTCGGATGCACGAACTGGAGAAGAAGAAGTGAAGGGGGCCTCGGTTATTTAACCCGGTCAAAACCTGGGAACTGTAAAAAACCAAAGTGGTCCGTACGGACCTCTTTGCAACCAGGTTGGTCCGTACGGACCTCTTTGCAAGGGGTGGCCAAATTACTTTCCTGCCCTTATAATCTTTGCCCCCGGCTGTCCTAAGGCCTTTTCCAGCAAATCCAAGTGCAGAATGGTCCCTAACCCTTCAATTCAACCACCGGCCGTCAGCGTAAGACCGGTCCTCGCCCACTTCAACGGCAATTCAACCACCGGCCGTCAGCGTAAGACCGGTCCTCGCCCACTTCAACGGCAATTCAACCACCGGCCGTCAGCGTAAGACCGGTCCTCGCCCACTTCAACGGCAATTCAATCCCCGGCCGTCAGCGTAAGACCGGTCCTCGCCCACTCCAACGGCAATTCAACCACCGGCCGTCAGCGTAAGACCGGTCCTCGCCCACTCCAACGGCAATTCAACCACCGCCCGCTCAACGGCAATTCGAGAAGGAGCCAACACCTCCCAGCACGAATCCCAAGGCACGAGATGCCTCCAAAACGCCCGACGGCCATTCAAGAAGGAGCCAACACCTCCCAGCACGAATCCCAAGGCACGAGACGCCTCCAAAACGCCCGACGGCAATTCAAGAAGGAGCCAACACCTCCCAGCACGAATATCAAGGCACAAGACGCCTCCAAACGCTCAACGACAACTCAACCACTGGCCCTCAAAAGAGGTCCGAAGTCATCTTCCCAACAGAAAAGGGCCCCTACAGGGTCATGCATCCCCAGCAATTCAAGCACCGGCCGTCGACATAAGACCGGTCCTCGCCCACTTCAACGGCAGCGCAAGCACCGGCCATCAAAGTAAGCCCGAGCTCCTCCCCAACAAGTCAAAGGGAAGTCATACAAGACTGCATATCCCCAGCACCGATCATCATCCTTGCCCACTCAACGGCAAAACAAGCACAAGAAGGAGCCAACACCTCCGAGTACAAGTCCCAAGGCACGAAGCGCCTCCAAAATGCCAAATGGGGAAGCAATCACCGGCCGTCATCCTTGCCCACTTCAACGGCAGCGCAAGCACCGGCAGTCATCGTAAGTCCAACCTTCTACTCAACATGCAAAAACACAAAGGCATCTACGCCTCTCGAAGCACAAGGCAGCCACGCCTCCACAACTGCGGCTAGAAGACGATTCAAAGTCCTCGCGCATTACATCAACTGCGGCTAGAAGACGATTCAAAGTCTCGCGCATTACATCAAGCTAACGGCTAGAAGACGATTCAAAGTCCTCGCGCATAACATCAACCGCCGCCAGAAGACGATTCAAAGTCCTCCGGCGTGGCATCAACCGCCGCGGAAGGACGATTCAAAGTCCTCCGCCGTGGCACCAACCGCCGCCGTAAGACGATTCAAAGTCCTCCGCCGTGGCACCAACCGCCGCCGAAGACGATTCAAAGTCCTCCCGGCGTGGCACCAACCGCCGCCGTAAGACGATTCAAAGTCCTCCGGCGTGGCACCAACCGCCGCCGAAGACGATTCAAAGTCCTCCAGCGTGGCACCAACCGCAATCAGAAGACGATTCAAGTCCTCACTCTATCTCCGGCCCGGAAGGCCTTAAACCACCCGATTAGGAAAATCGTAAAAGTTCCATCCCAGACGCCACCACGTCCTCACAATTGACCTCGGCGGTCACCACATCTTAGGACACCACCCCGTCCTTACCACTGACCTCGGCGGTCACACAACACTTCAGGGCACCACCACGCCCGCACTCGCGCATTCATGACCTCCGAACTACGACTGTGCTTGATTCCCGCCAGGGATACGTAGGAATCCTATCACAGGGTCCAGCCATCGACCTATACGGTCACCTAGGACACCACCACGTCCTTACCACTGACCTCGGCGGTCACACAACACTTCAGGGCACCACCACGCCCGCATTCACAAAACACTCACCCCACACCCGAACTACGACTGGGCTTGATTCCCGCTGGGATACGTAGGAATCCTATCACAGGGTCCAGCCTATTGACCTAACCGGTCACACAAAAGGACATCACCACGTCCTCACATTGACCCTCACGGTCACTTCCTCTCCCAGCACGCGATCCAGATTAGGACCCTTATCTTATCGGCGACCCCACTTCTTTCACAAGTGACGTCGTCGAGGGGCTTCTGTAAGTACCCCAATCTGGATCACCCCCTTTCAAACACACGGGAAACACCTCAGACTCATCAACGCAGTCTCGGAGACCTCTGGCACTCAAAACCCTCTCAAAACCCTCTCAAACCCCGAACCAAACCAAGGGAGGAGCCTTCCTGGGATAAAAAGGGACAAAAGGACCTTTTGGGAATTTTCAGGAAATTGGGAAAGCACCAATGGTCCGTACGGACCTCTTTGCTGTCATAATTACTGAATCCCCTTAAAGTCCACAATATTCCCTCAAATCCCTAAGAAATGATTACCCAAATGCATGGTTGGTCCGTACGGACCTCTTTGCATGCCGAGTTGGTCCGTACTGACCTTCTTGCATGGGGGACATCATCATTCCGTAATATTCACCATCATTGCAGATTCCCTCAAATCGAGGAAATCCAAAATTCTGGATAACCAAGGAGGTCCGTACGGACCTCTTTGCTCCGAAATTTTTACTATAAATAGAGGGCTCCCCCTCCTCATTTTCACACACCTCCCTCTTCTCTCTTCCTCCCTTAGCCTTCTGGCTCCCCTCTAAGTCCTTTCGAGGCACTCCCGGCCCCTTTTGGATCCTTCCGAGGCCTTCCGAGCTCCCTTGTGGTGCTCCGAAGCCTCCCCGAGCGCTCCCGAGACGCTCCCGCGCTGCCCCGAGGTACTCACGAGGCCCCTCGTGGTACTCCGAGGCCTTGCTCGGTCTTTCCACGGTGTCCCGGCTCGTTCCGAGTCAAACCGACGATCCCAAACCACGCCGAAACTCGCCCGAGTGACTCCCGCCACCACAACGTACGCCGAACCTCTGCCCGAGTGATCCCGACGATCCCCACGCACGCCGAACCTCTGCCCGAACGCAGCCTACAACCTCAACTCACGCCGAAACTCTGTCCGCGGACAACCAGCATCTCCCGAAGCAATCCCGATCCGTACCGGAACGCTACTCCGACCTCAAACACTATTCCCCAGCGGAAGACAGACACAAACCAACATTGGTAAGGCTTCCTTCCTATACTATTTCAATACATTTCCATACATAGCATACAATGTAGACATCCGATACAGCATGCATTTTTAAAAGCACACACACACACACAACATTTAAAGGATATTAGGGGTATCCGAAAGACTCGTTTTACGAGGCTACTCGGGTGAGCTCTAATATTCTAATATTCTCTTCCCGGGGAGTCATCTGACCTCCGAACTCAAAATCTCATCACACAAAAAACAGTTTAAAATTATCTTTAAACTGATGCCCTTTTTCAATGTTTTGGGCTTAATAAAAACGGCGTGGCGACTCTACAAAAACAAAAACGGCGAGACACATCGCTCCAACGCGAAAGATGCCAGATACCGGGGCGCGATCGCGCTGCCTCTCGGATCCGGGTAATTTCAGCTACTACTGCAATCGGGCCCCAGAATTGCTCCACGCCTGCTCCCCAAAGCCACTTGGGATTGCCCAACACGCTGCTTATATCAGGCCAGGTACTGGGTAGTCAATACGACACTCTCCCGATGTCTAAGGAGCACCACAGGAGGGAAAGCGAAATACTTCCATACCCTCAAAAAATACAAAAGAGCACCTGGAGCTGCCATACAAAAAGGAGCTACCTCCGCAGTAGCAAGGTCATCCCAGCCCAACAAAGGCTCCTGCTTCATCCCAAACTGCCGGGAAACAAGCAACGGAATATAGAAGGAGGACCAAGACAAACCTGGAACTCTGACAACATAGGACCCTTCCTGAAAGGCCCTCCTAGTCTCAATTCCTCAGTGCGGAACCCACCAACGGATCTGATGCGTATCAAGCCATGCCATCCATCTCTCCCAGGCGGACTGATCCATATCCAACACAAGAGGTCACCGAGCAAATGACCATAGGCTAAACGACGTCGGAGCCTCGGGCATGGCCTGAAGTCTCTCTCGCATCCACAAGGTGAGCAAAGCGGGGCTTCCCCCTCTCATGAACTGATCCCCAGTCGCCAGACGGTCAATACCATGAAGAGTCTCCCCCAGCACCAACGGGACAATATCCTCTTCAGCTATGCAGTGCCCAACCACATCTAGCAAAGTGCCATCGCAAACCCCAAGGGAGCTGACCATGAAGAGCGTCGCTATCACGCACAAGGCAAACGCATCCAAAGAGACATCACTCTCATCATCATTTATAAACCGCTTCGGCAGCACAGAAATGTCAATATGACCCAAATCAAGGATCATGCCCTGCACTTCTCCCAGCGAAGTCCGAAGAAAGCATGCAAGCTTCACGCTCACGGCGGCACCGCCAATCAAAGGATGTGAGATGGCCTCCACCTCCGGTCCTCCAATCAAAGCCCGAAAATCCTCAAAGGTGGGCACTACCTCATTGTAGGAGAAGCAATACACATGCCTCCTAACATCCCAAAACTTCGCGGCAGCCCGCTGAAATTACCCGAATCCGAGAGGCAGCGCAATCGTGCCCCGGCATCTGGCATTTCCGCTTTGCAGTGTTGTTGGTGGAGGTGTCTCGCTGTGTTTTGCTTGTAGATTTGCCATGCCGTTTTGATTAAGCCCAAAACATTGAGAAAAGGCATCAGTTTAAAAATAATAATAAACTGTTTTTGTGTGATGAGATTTTGAGTTCAGAGGTCAGGTTACTCCTCGGGAAGAGAATATTAGAATATTAGAGCTCACCCGAGTTGCCTCGTAAAAACGAGTCTTTCGGTACCCCTTATTCTTTCTTTAACTGTTGTGTGTGTGTGTGTGCTTTTAAAAATGCATGTTGTATCGGATGTCTACATTGTACACTGCGTATTGAAATGTATTGAAATAGTATAGGAAGGAAGCCTTACCAATGTTGGTTCTTGTCTGTCTTCCACTGGGGAATAGTGTTTGAGGATGGAATAATATTCCGGGATGGACCGGGATTGCTTCGGTATGTGTCGGTTGTCTGCGGGCAGAGTTTCAGCGTGCGTTGGGATCGTCGGTTGCATTCGGGCAGAGGTTCGGCATGCGTTGGGATCGCAGGGATCGTTTGAGCAGAGGTTCGGCGTGCGTTGGGATCACAAGGATCGTTCGGGCAGAGGTTCGGCGTGCGTTGGGATCGTCGGTTTGACTCGGAAAGAGCCGGGATGCCTCGGGAAAGACCAGGCAAGGCCTCGGAGTACCACGAGGGGCCCAGAGTACCTCGAGAGTGCCTCGGGATAGCACGGGAGCATCGTGGGAGCGCTCGGAAAGGCTTCAGAGCACCACACGGGAGCTCGGAAGGCCTCGAAAGGATCCGAAAGGGGTCAGAAGTCCCCCGAGGGGTCTTAGAGAGGGAGCCTGAAGGCTTAGGAGAGAAGAGAAGAGGGAGATGTGAAAATTTCGAGAGGGGGAGCCCTCTATTTATAGTGTAGGAAAAGTTACAAGAAGGTCCGTACGGACCTTCTAGGAAAACCAAAATTTTAGATTTCCGAGATTTGAGGGAATCTCGTGGATTTTAAGCGGATTTTGCAATTATGATGTATAGGAGCAAAGAGGTTCGTACGTACTTCTATACTCTTCCACATTTTGTAATTGTGATGGCAAGCTAGTTCTCGTCGAGAGCTTTCAAACCATATATGGCACGTCTCAATCGGAGTTCGTATGAAGGAGTTATGACCTCCAAAAGTTTACCTCTGGTTTTGTCGTATGCTGGGATGGAGAGCGATCTAGATTGGGGTACTTACAGAAGCCCCTCGACGATGTCACTTACGGAGAAAGTGGGGTCATCGATAAGATAAGGGTCCTGATCTGGACCGCGTGCTGGGAGAGGAAGTGACCGTGTAGGTCTGTTCGTGAGGACATGGCGGTGTCCTGTTGTGTGACCGTTTAGGTCGATTGGCTGGACCCTGTGATAGGATTCCTATGTATCCCTAGCGGGAATCAAGCCTGATCGTAGTTCGTGTGTGGGTTGAGTGTTGTTGTGTATGAGGACGTGAGATGTCCTCTGACTGAGACTCTGTGCGTGGACGTGGTGGTATCCTGTGGGTGACCGTTTAGGTCGGTTGGCTGGACCCTGTGATAGGATTCCTACGTATCCCTAGCGAGAATCAAGCCTGATAGTAGTTCGCGTGAGTGTGTGGACGTGTCGGTGTCCTGAGGTAATGTGACTGCTAAGGTCGACTGTGAGGACATGGTGGTGTCCTAAGGTGACCGTTTAGGACGGTTGTGAGGACATGGTGGTGTCCTAAGGTGATGTGACTGCTAAAGTCGACTGTGAGGACGTTGTGGTGTCCTAAGGTGACCGTTTAGGTCGGTTGTGAGGACATGGTGGTGTCCTAAGGTGATGTGACTGCTAAAGTCGGCTGTGAGGACGTTGTGGTGTCCTAAGGTGACCGTTTAGGTCGGTTGTGAGGACATGGTGGTGTCCTAAGGTGATGTGACTGCTAAAGTCGGCTGTGAGGACGTTGTGGTGTCCTAAGGTGACCGTTTCGGTCAGTTGGCTGGACCCTTTGATAGGATTCCTACGTATCCCGAGTGGGAATCAAGCCTGATCGTAGTTCGCGTGTGAGGTGATCTTATGAGAAGGTGGGTAATTTCCCGAAAAGGTGGGTAATCTCACGAAAAGATGGGTAATCTCACGAAAAGATGGGTAATCTCACGAAAAGATGGGTAATCTCACAAAAAGATAGACAATCTCACTAAAAGATGGGTAATCTCACTAAAAGATGGGTTAATCTTACGAGAAGATGGATAATCTCACTAAAACATGGGTAATCTCACGAAAAGATGGGTAATCTCACGAAAAGATGGATAATCTCACTAAAAGATGGGTAATCTCACTAGAAGATGGGTAATCTCACTAAAAGATGGGTTAATCTTACGAGAAGATGGATAATCTCACTAAAAGATGGGTAATCTCACGAAAAGATGGGTATTTCAGACTGGGTAATTTAAAGCCTTCCGGGCTACGGATAATGATTTGGGAGATTTATACGGTCTTCCGGACCGGGTAATTTAAAGCCTTTCGGGCTACGGATAATGCTGGGGGAGGTTTATACGGTCTTTCGGACCGAGTGGTTTAAAGCCTTCCGGGCTGGAAATAGTGATGGGGGAGGTTTATACGGTCTTCCGGACCGAGTGGTTTAAAGCCTTCCGGGCTGGAGATAGTGACGGGGGAGGTTTATACGGTCTTCCGGACCAAGTGGTTTAAAGCCTTCCAGGCTGGAGATAGTGATGGGGGAGGTTTATACGGTCTTCCGGACCGAGTGGTTTAAAGCCTTCCGGGCTGGAAATAGTGACGGGGGAGGTTTGTGGTGAGTGGACGTGGTGATGTCCTGAGTTGAAGTTTGTGTGAAAGCGTCTATACCTAAGTGAGACTGTTTAGGGGTATCTACCCTAAGTTGAGAGATGGCTAATCTTACGAAAAGATTGGTAATCTTACTAAAAGATAGCTAATCTTACTAAAAGATGGGTAATCTTACTAAAAGATATGCTAATCTTTCGAAAAGGTGGGTAATCTTTCTAAAAGATATCTACCCTATGTGAAGGATGGCCAATCTTACCAAAAGATTGATAATCTTACTAAAAGATAGCTAATCTTACTAAAAGATGGATAATCTGACTAAAAGATATGTTAATCTTATGAAAAGGTGGGCAATCTTTCTAAAAGGTATCTACCCTATGTGAAGGGTAACCAATCTTACCAAAAGATCGGTAATCTTACTAAAAGATATGAGATATCTATCAGGGAGACATGGGGGTGTATCTCACTACGAGGTAACAGAGGAAATGTTTAAAGACATAAGTATGATTTTTATTTTTTTTATACCTTTGTTGTGTTTACCTGCAGGAGGAAGGGCCTTTGTGAGGAGGAAGTTGAGGATGTGGTATGCCTCTGACGGAGATAATGAGGACGTGGGGCGCCTCTGACCGAGATAGTGAGGAGGTGGTGCCGCCTCTGGCTGAGATGATGAGGACGTGGTGGCGCCTCTGGCTGAGATGATGAAGTGTTTGAGGACGTGTGGCGCCTCTGACCGAGTTGTTGAAATGTTGAGGGCGAGGTGGTGCCTCTGTCTGAACTTGCGGTGAGGGCGAGGTGGCGCCTCTATCTGAACTTGCGGTGAGGGCGAGGTTACGCCTCCGTCTGAACTTGCGGTGAGGGCGCGGTTACGCCTCGGTCTGAACTTGCGGTGAGGGCGAGGTTACACCTCCGTCTGAACTTGCGGTGAGGGCGCGGTTACGCCTCGGTCTGAACTTGCGGTGAAATGTTTGAGGCCGTGGGGCGCCTCTGACTGAGATGATGAGGACGTGGGATGCCTCAGGTGCTGGACAAGGAGAGGATGGATGGCTCGTCTTCTTTTTTCTTCTTCGTTCTGACTTCTGCGAACGTCTTGGAGTATCCGGTTGAGGAAGGTGCTGAGTTCACCGAGGATGATGAGGTGGCTGGCGGAGGCGCCGAGATGTGGGAGTCTTTACCAGGCGGTGGTGTCGATGACTCAGAGTAGGACACTTTTTTTTTCTTTTCTGTGCATGTTAGTGAGGAGAGCAACAAAATATTTGTATTTATATGCACAATGTATTCACATGTAATGAACTCTTTTATTTTTGCTTTAGGGGTTGTTTCTACTCCCCTTTTTTTTTGTTATGTGCATGTCGCACGAGCTTGAAATATTTGTGGTTAGTGTATGGTGGCCGAAAATGGCTTTGGTAAGGCTTTTGAGCTGTTGGGGGCTGAAGCAGCTTTGGCAGTTTCATGAGCGACGGCGGGAGTGATGTCTCCTGGGATGTGTTTGTTGGATGTGGCAGGCCATTGCCGGGCCGGAGAGTACATCGTTCCCTTAGTTTCGGGGGAGACTTTCCATGGCATAGATCGCTTGGCGAGGGGGGACCGGTTCATACGTGGGGGAAGCCCCTACTTTGGTCACTTCGTGGTTACGAGAGAGGCTTTAAGCCTGCCTGTGCTTCTGACATCTCTTGGTCCGTGGACGTTTGCTCAGCGACCTCTTGTCTTGGATATGGATTAGTCCGCTTGGGAGAGGTGGATGGTTTAACTTGGCCTGTATCACCTCCGTTGGTGGGTTCCTCATTGGGGAATTGAGACTAGGAGGGCCTATCAGGAAGATTCCTATGTTGTCAGAGTTCCGTGTTTGCCTTGGTCCTCTTTCTATGTTCCGTTGCTTGTTTCCCGGCAGTTCGAGATGAAGCAGGAGCCTTTGCTGGGCTGGGATGACAATGCCAATGTGGAGGTAGCTTATTTCTGCATGACAGATCCCGATGCCTTTCTGTATTTTCTGAGGGTATATAAGTATTCCGCTTTCCCTCCTGTGTTGCTCCTTAGATGTCGGGAGAATGTTGTCTTGACCATCGAGCACCTGGATTGGTATGAGTAGCATATCGGGCAGACCCAAGTGGTGAGCAGACGTGAAGCAATTCTGGGGAAAGATTGTCATCTCAGCTATAGCCTTAGGAGTGCAGAAGCCTGGTCTAACCCTCACGATGTCATGGGAGACGCTTTGTTCGACTATGGGACTCGAGTTGACAGACTGGCGAGGAGAGGTCCCCTTTTGCAGACTCGTAGGGAGGAGATCCGAGCCGAGGCACGGGCGAATGATGCTCTGAGAGCGACTGGTTTGTTTGACACGTCAAGGAGGACTCTTGATCTCAGAATGAGGGAGACAGAACTCGCTCATGCGAAATGAAAGAAGACTCGTTGGGGACGAGGGAAGAAAGGAAAGAGTGACGAAGGGCCAATCGCGAGTAGCATGGAATGACCTTCTGAAACACTGAGTACCCATTCATCGTCATTGCAGACATATTGATTGTTAAATGTTTTAAGTTGTCTTTTAGCATGTTGTGAGTTAGAGAGTAGACCGTGCTTGAACTCATCGAGAAGTGTTTTAACTGTGATGATTAGTGATTTACTTTTAAAGCTTTGTCGAGACGCAAAATCTCTTGCTTGCTTCTTGCCTGAGCCTTGGTGGCGTTAATTTTTGGAATTTTGTGTATTCCTTAGACTGAACCCAATGAAGGCTGCCTACGTTCCCCTTGAGGGGCTCAGGTCTACGTAGTTCGACTCTCTTTTGTGGGAGAAATGACTCGTAATGTACACTCGCAAGGGCGTATTTATTTTTGAAAAGGTGGGAACGGGTCCCCTTTTGTGTGAATGCCTTATTTGATGTAGGCGCAAAAGAAATGCTTTTAGGTTTGACTCTTTTGAGAGAGTATGAGTACTGAAAAGCTTGTAAAAGTGTATGGAAGCCCTTGCTGACAGAAAATCAGTGTTTAGCTCTATTTTCCTATTTTGTAGAAAAAGAAGACTTATCGAGACATCTGAAAACTTGATTTGTTCACAATGATCACATGTTTGCTTAAAACCCTTTGTTGATGTTCGGGTTATTCAACAATTAAACCTGATATGCTTTGATTAATCACGAGGAGAAAGTCAACCGGTATCAAGGATCGAGTTGGTCTGGTGTGAAAGAAGGTTTGTGTATAGGAGAGGTCATTGATGAGACCGGGTTTGTGGATTTGTATGTGTTTATGACTGGACCATTTCTGGTTGCCTACGTTTCCCTTAAGAAAAGGAGCTCAGGTCGACGTAGTTCGGGCTCGAACCGTTTTTGGCTTTGGGGCCAGGGCATGAATATTTGTGCGGCCTTTGGCGAAAAGGCTTGAAAGGTTGAATGATGAGGCGCAGGCCTTGAGGTGATTCCTTGACAAGTCGTATTTGACGGCAGTTTCAATGAATCCATTACTTCTTGATCGTTGGCTCTGGGTCCTTGACCTCATTTATTTTTGTGAAGCTTCTGCTTGAGCTTTTTTCTCTTTTTTTTTTTGAAGCCTCTGCTTGAGTTTTTTTTTTTGTAGCTTCTGCTTGAGCATTCTTGATGCGCACGAGGGCGAAGGCAAGCCGCTAGGTTGTTGTCGACATGGGGTCAATCTTTTGATGCTGAGTGACCTGTTGTTGTCCTTTGATGTTGCCGCCGTCGTTGACTTGGTCAAGGTGATGGTGGTGACATGTTTTGGAAAGTGTATGGCTTGATGGAGGCCTTTGTGTGGGGTATGGTAAGGTGTATGGGGAGCTATCGATTGACTTTCTCACGCCAATTAATCAAAGCATTAATCATTTGTGGAATTACTTGTTGAGCAATGCAAGTGATCACATAGAACAAAACCATTTCATTAAATGTAATGTGGGGTGCAAAATAATGTCTCAAGTATAGCAAGAAAAGAAAGAAGACTTATGTATGGAAAATTGAAGACTTAATTACAATGTCCGAAGAGGACTTGATTGAATGAGAACAGTACTAGAACCTACGAGGTGGACTGTATGATTCTTTTTGTGTTTTTTTTTAGAGTGTAGGAGGAGGAGAAGAAGACTCGATATTCTTTGGGTGAAGTATCGACGGAGAATTTTCCGATTTGCGTCTCTGTGGGCTCTTCAGCAGTTCCCCAAATTCATTTTGGTTAGAACCTTCTCGGCAGCTTGGGCCCGATTTTCCTCTCGTTTGACAACATGCTTAAAGATTTGTTTAATGCATTGTTCATTAATGTGTCTGCGTCTTTATCAAGTGAATCATTATTAACTGTTTTGGTTAGTTAATTTATCATTTGTTAAAGTGGCAATGAGGGGATACTCAGAAAGGTCGAACTTTTATTCGAAGCATAAAGAAGCGCGATTTTTGTTACAAACGCATAATCTTTTAGGCGTAAGACCGTCAGACGACTCGAGAGACTTAAACTTTAAACATGACAGACTCGGGGTCTTTTATTTTAGAAGCTAGACTCTAGGAGACTGGGTTTAGACCAAGCTTCTGGACCATTTCTTCTTTGCTGGCTGTGGGTCATGAGAAGGTAACCCAGTTCCTCAATGGCATTTTTGACGCGCTTGAGAAGGTCGAAAGGCTTATCACTGCTGCTTTCCCCAATTGTTTCTGGGGAATTGATTTTCGACTGTGTTGGTACCGCGTGAGCATTCCAACTTTCCTTCTTCAATCAGCCTCTGGATCACTTGTTTTAGTATGACGTAATTGTCGGTGGTGTGGCCGGGATAGTTGTGAAAAGTGCAATGCTTGCTCATATCCATGTTCGGGTTAGGACTCCTTGGCTAATAATTCTCAAGGGGCTTGAGCATGTTCTGTTTCATCAACGCCTCGAACGCTTGGCTTAGAGGCATTCCGAGGTTGTCGAAGTGCTGAATACGCTGCGTCTGGGGAGGATTGTTATTTCTCGGGGGCGCTTGATCGTGGCTTCCTTGGACTCCATTCTGGATGTAGTGGACTGCTCAGGCGGCCTCCTTTCCTTTATTTGGAACAGGCGTCGGATTTGACGAGGCTGCCTGGTAGCGGTAGGAAGAAGCAAGAGTGGCTGGTGACTTTTGTAGGCTCAGCGTCTTTTCGAACTTGGTCCCGGCATTGACCATGGCACGAAAGTCGGGATAGAAGTGGTGGCTAATCAAGGCCCTCAGAGATGGTTTGAGGCAGGAATGGAAGATATCCATTTGCTCTTCTTTGGAAAGCGGATCCATTATCTCGCTTAGCTTCCAGTTCCATCTTTTGTAGAACTCACCCACAGGCTCGTCGTCCTTTTGTTCGGTGGCTTGCAGATCATGGCGGTTTGTCTCCCACTCAAGGTTGGCGCGGTACTTCTCCAGGAAGATCTCGCTGATTTGGTCCCACGTGGAGCGGTTTTCTGCCTTTGCGTTGAGGAACCACCTTAGCGCTGTGGATTTGAGAGAATGCTGGAAGTGATTCGCCATTTGTTGAGGGGTTGCCCCTTTGGCTCTCATTCCCAAGACATAGGTGTCGATGTGGGTTTTTGGGCATTCTGTCCCGTCAAACTTTTCCATTTTCGGCATCCTGAATTTCGGAGGAAGCGGGACCACCTTGTTTGGATCAGTGGGCATGAGGGAGTCCTTCCGAGAACTGGCTAGTTTGCCTTGCATGTCCTTCATTTGCTCGATCAACCAAGCCATTTGGGGATCGGCGGATTGAGGCGGGTTGCCGTTTTTGGGGATGGAAACCGAAGATGGAGGTGGATTGGCAGATGGGATCGCCATTCGGGAGTCTTTGGGAGGTAGTTGAGTGTATACCATCCCATACCCTGGGTTGTTTAAATTCAGGGCGTGATTGCCCGGGCCTCTAAGGGTTGTGTTTGGGAATTGGGGAAATGATTCATTAGCCCCAAGTGGCAGACCGGTGGGTGGTAGGTTTGAGATGTCGGGATATCCGCTTGGGATGCCTATCCCGGGTAAACATTGGGATTTTTGGTTATGGCTGCGAGGCTCGTATAGAGGCAGAGGATTGAATCCTGGGGGATACCGAGATGCATTGGGATCTGGCGGAGCAGGCACGTATGTGTGCTGTTGGTACTGAGCTTGGGGCGCAGGGCCGGGAAATTGACTGTGCTGAGGCGGGCACGTCGGAGCTGCTTGACTGATGCCTGAGTGGAGCTTTGAGCGAGAGCTGCTTTGCGTTGCTGGGATCTCGTAGCTTGGCGGAGGTGGGACCTGCTGATAGCTTTGAGGACCCGGGGGAGCTGGTATTTCTTCGTCCTCTATGATAACGAAGGTCCCATCAGGTTGGGGAACAGCAACGGTTCCACGAAGGCGCAGGGTGTCTACGATCCAGACTTGCTGCTCTTCTTGGCGCTTCTTGAGAGTTTCGAAGGCTCGCAGCACCTCCTCCATTGTCTGGAGGTTTCTCAGTGGCGGGGTTCCGTTTCCCTCACTGTTATCTGTTGATCCCGCCATGGGGGAGTAGCGGACTGTTCGGACCGCTGAATCGGAAGGGCTGTCGGACCTTGTAACTTCGACACTGAAAAGGCGGCTCCCGGGTACTCTCAACCACTCTCGGTTCGCTGGAGGGGGTGACGGGTAAGGTTTAGACATGGGAAGGCCTTTTGGATGAAAAAGGGGAAAAGTTCATGTGACATGCAGTTTCCGCTTTTATTTATTATTTATTTTATTTATTTTTTGTTGTTTAAATTTACTTAAAACAGTGTTTTCTCATAATCCTAGGTAGGTTGGAAAAGATTTCTCTTCTTTTTCGCAACTATGCTAGATCCTGGGTCAGTGGAGACCATCTGTGCGGCTATAAGCCCCTCGTTTTGCACCTGTATTTCGACATCCCGGGGTGGACAGCCCCGGGCGAGGGTCCTATAGGGCAAGCGGTTTCCACCGGCCTAAAAGAAAAATCGAACCTAAGGACCGAGTCTGTCATGTTCGTTTTAATGCGTTAGCCATGTGAATAGTGAGCCGAGCCGGCACCTGAGTCAAGATCGGGTCAAGAGTTCGGCATGACCTCTCTTTACCTTGCTTGCGCAAGGGATCTGTGACGTTAGGCGTTGGCTGGGTCATATCGTCATGGCTGACGTATTAAAGGCTTGATGACATGGTGTCATGTGGGCATGGATGTATATCCGGGACGGAACATCGTCTGGGTGTAGCTTCGGAAAATCAAGATCGGGTCAAGATTTTAGCATGACCTTTCATCATCTTGCTTGCGCAAGGGATCTTGAGTTTCGAGCTTCGGTCCAGAAAAATGGCCGGCATGGGATATGTATCCAGGCTTTATGACACGGACTGGGTAAAAACCAACCGAGTCTGGACAGAGTGTGATGCAAGCGTGCAGGGTTGACACTGGCTAGGATGGGATGTTTGGAATGATCCCGTGCGCATCCGAGAGGCATAGGAAAGCCAAACGAACTGCAACTGAGACCACCCCGGGTTAAGGGTTGTAGTGTGCAGTGTATCCGAGGCAGCAAGTGCGCGTAGCGTGCGTTGTACCGAGGCAGCAGTGCGAGTAGCGTGCGGTGTACCGAGGCAGCACTGCGAGTAGTGTGTGGTCTCTAAAATTCTTTTTCTGAGTAAAACAGAAGTTTTTGAAGAATTTTAAATGTATGTACACAGATGTATATTGATGCATTTTTTTTGTATTTTTTTTTGTGAAATAAAAAAAGTAAAGCACATGCACACACACAACAGTTAAAGAAAGGGGTAAAATGAAAGTTTGACCCTCATCATTGTTTTAAAAATCTTTTGTTTTGTTTAAAAGTTTTTAAAACAAAATATCCCCAGCAGAGTCGCCAACTGAAATTACCCGGATCCGAGAGGCAGCGCAATCACGCCCCGGCATCTGGCATTTCCGCTTTGCAGCGTTGTTGGTGGAGGTGTCTCGCTTTGTTTTGCTTGTAGAGTCGCCACGCCGTTTTGATTAAGCCCAAAACATTGAGAGAAGGCATTAGTTTAAAAATAATAATAAACTATTTTTGTGTGATGAGATTTTGAGTTCGGAGGTCAGGTTACTCCTCGGGAAGAGAATATTAGAATATTAGAGCTCACCCGAGTCGCCTCGTAAAAACGAGTCTTTCGGTACCCCTTATTCTTTCTTTAACTGTTGTGTGTGTGTGTGTGCTTTTAAAAATGCATGCTGTATCGGATGTCTACATTGTACACTGCGTATTGAAATGTATTGAAATAGTATAGGAAGGAAGCCATACCAATGTTGGTTCGTGTCTGTCTTCCGCTGGGGAATATAGTTGCGAAAAAGAAGAGCGATTTTTTCCAACCTACCTAGGATTCTGAGAAAACACCGTTTTAAGTAAATTAAAACAACAAAAAAATCAAAAATAAAAGCGGAAACTGCATGTCACGTGAGCTTTCCCCCTTATCCAGAAAGGCCTTCCCGTGTCTAAACCTTGCCCGTCACCCCCCTCCAGTGAACCAAGAGTGATCAAGAATACCCGGGAACTACTCTCCCCGTGTCAAAACCACAAGGTCCAACATCCTTCCCAGCGCAGTTACTAGGGCAGTCCGTCAAATCCTCATGGCCAAGTCAGTGGATAACAGCGAAGAAAATGTGACCTTACCCCCGAGAAATTTCCCAACAATGGAAGAAGTTTGGCAGGTCATCAGGGCTCTTGAGAAACGCCAAGGTGAACAGCAAGCCTGGATCGAAGGTGCCATGCACCATAGTTTTCGAAATCGTACGATTCGCGATACGAATCGTACGATTAGGTTCGATTCAAGGCCTTGGAGATACGAATCGCATGGGTGAATCGAAAACTAACCTTGAATCGGTCGAATCGGATGAATCGAATCTTGAATCGGTCGAATCGCACGATTCGTACGATTCGCACGATTCACTTGTCAGCGGTAAACGGGCACGGGTCGGATCATATTTCGCGGGTCGAAGGGCAAAATCAGACTAAAACCCCCAAATAAATTGAGGGTTTCCACGCTATTTCAAAGCTTCATCCCAAACGACGCAAATTAGGGCTTCAATCAGCCGATTCAAAGCTTCATCCCAAGAATTTGAAGGTCAAAGTTTGTCTATTTCTTCTCTCCCTAAAATTTGTACCTTTCTTCATCGTAGATTGCTGCTGCGTTCTTGCTGCTGCGTTCATAGTTTGCTGCTGCGTCTGGGGTTTTGAGTATTTTTCTCTCAAACGTATTATTTCTTGCTGGGATTTTGTGTATGAAATGAAAGTAATGGTTTTGTAAGCTGAAAGTAATGGTCAGTATTTTACTTTTTGTAATAAAAAATTGTTAGTGGAAGAAGGACCACTTGATTTATTAAATTTTTTATAAGTCACCTCACCTCACAGCTGCCTTTATCTAAAACCACATGGTAGTGAGCCCACCAAGCTGGAACTTTTTTAACTTTTTATCTTGTTTTGTATTTATTCCACCAAGCTGGAACTTTTTTAATTTTTTATCTTGTTTTTTATTGAGTGAATTCTTTCTTTAATATTTAAGGGACAACATAAAAAATTATATTATTTTACTATAGTTGGTTTTAATGTTTTTTTTTATTAATGATTGATAGGGATATTTAATTGTTGAATATGGTGAAGAAAAAGGAAGACATTGCTTGGCAATATTGTGTTAAAGTGGATGGGAATAGGATGAAAGTTAGGTGCAATTATTGTAATGAGATTAAATGGGGGGGAATTAGTCGATTCAAAAATCATATTGTTGGATCGCATAAGGATGTTAAACCATGTGTGCAATGTCCGGATGAGATTAGAGAAATGTTTATCAAAACATTCGGGATAGGGGAGAAAGAAAATGTTATCGTTCTAGAAGATGATGAATGCTTTGAGGTCAATGAAGAAGAAGACAACATTAGTAAAAAAAGGGAAAATTAGACAATTTTCTTATTAAGAAAAATCCCAAGCAAAAAACGATGAACGATATGTTGAGGAATAGAGAACCGGTTGTGCGGTCAATTTGTAGGATGCTTTACAAAAATGCTCTTCCTTTTAATTTGGTTAAGTGTCCTTTATTTAAGGAGATGTTAGAAGAAGTTGGAAACTATGGTAGGGGATTAAAGCCTCCTACTTATCATGAGACAAGGGTAAGTTACTTGAAGAATGAGGTGAAACATGTCCATGATAACTTGGAGAAGTGCAAGAAGGAGTGGAGAAAAACCAGGTGCACAATAATGTCGGATGGATGGACCGATGGTCAATCAAGGCACTTGACTAACTTTCTTGTCAATAGCCCAAGTGGAACGGTTTTTTTAAGGTCAATTGACACTTCTTCCATAATCAAAGATGGACAAAAGTTGTTTGAGATGCTTGACTCAATTGTGGAGGAAGTTGGAGAGGAAAATGTGGTGCAAGTTGTGACCGATAGTGCTTCGGCTTATGTACTCGTCGGGGAATTGCTAGAGAAGAAGAGGCCAAAATTATTTTGGTCTCCTTGTGCCGCTCATTGTATTGATTTGATCTTGGAAGACATAGGTAAATTGCCTATCTTCTTAGACACAATTAAAAAAGTAAAGGAGGTGACGGTTTATATTTATCGACATGCTTGGGTCCTTGATTTGTTTAGAAGATTTTATTGGCTAAGGAACTTGACTAGAGCGGGGGTCACTCGTTTTGCTACTTCCTTTCTTACATTGAAGAGTTTCATGGACAACAAAAATGCTTTGAAAAAAATGTTTGTATCGGATGAGTGGACAAGTGGGTCGTATGCTAATAAAGCCGATGCTATTAGAGTGGAAGACATACTTATTCATGATTCCAAGTTTTGGAAATCCGTCAAATATTGCTTGAATTGTGTGTCACCACTTTGTAAGGTGTTGAAACTTGTTGATGGTGATGTAAAACCGGCAATGGGTTACATTTATGAGGCTATGGATAGAGCTAAAGAACAAATTGCCAACAACTTCAACAACAATTTGAGTAGTTACAAGAAAATTTGGAATATTATTGACTTGAGGTGGAACATGCAACTCCACCGTCCCCTTCATGCGGCCGGATACTTTCTTAATCCAAGGTAAAAAATATTAATTTTTAAAGATCTTATTCTTAGCTTTATTCCTTTTACTATTTGTATAATTAATTTATTCTAAAATTTTATTTGTAGATTTCAATATGATGACAAGTTCCAAGCCGATAGGGAAGTGAAACTTGGATTGTTCACAACAATTGAGAGGTTGTATCCTGATCTTGAAACAAGGATCAAGATTGACGAACAACTTGAAAAGTTTAAAAGGAAGGAAGGGATGTTTGGAATGCGAATGGCGATCGATACCATAACTAGGAAACAACCCGGTAAATATGCTAAAAATATAACTATTTATAAAATAATCTTTCTTATTTAATTTCTAAGTTAAAAAAATATCATTTTTTGCTTGATAGCTTTGTGGTGGGATAGTTTCGGTGAGGATTGCAAGGAGCTTCAATCCTTAGCAATAAGGGTATTGAGCTTGACATGTAGTGCAACGGGGTGCGAGAGAAATTGGAGCATATTTGATCTTGTGCATTCCAAGAGGAGGAATCGTTTGGAGCAACAAAGATTGAATGCACTTGTGTTCGTGAAATATAATATCCAACTTGAGTTGAGGCAAAAGAGAAGAGATGATAAAGGTGAGACCTATGATCCAATATGTCTCTCGGACATGGAAGATAACGATGAATGGATTACCGAGGTCGAGGAGCCATGTCTTCAAGAACTTGGAGACATCTCATGGATGGATATGCATGAATGCTTTACCGAGACTAGTACTAGTCGAAAAAGAAAAAGAGGTATAAGAACATTATTTATCTACTTGAGTAAATAATGAAATTTTCAATTGTTTGAGAATTAATACATTCTTACTTTTATTTTAGGACCAAGGGACTTAAGGGCCGACCGGAAAGGCAAACAAAAAGTTGTGGACATTATAGATGATGAGGAAGAAGAGTTTGCTGATGTTGATGACGAGGAAGAAGAGGAGGAAGGGGAAAGAGAGGAAGAACACGATGAGAGCGACGATGATGACGTTGATGACCTTGATATTGATAATGATAGATATGATAATAGATTTGATCATTTTTAGTTAAGGTTTTAAGCTTATTATCTAGAGTATACTTTGATTTGTCTTTTGTACTCTCCAATTCGGTATGCTACTTAGTTACTACATGAATGATTGAATTTTCTTTCCTAGTTCATTCTTATTAATGAGTTATCATTTATTATACACTTTTAGTGTTTTTAAAATAGATTTTGGTTTGTAATTATGATTTTCACGAATTGATTCCGAATCTTACGATTCGATTCACGATTCGATTCGAGATACGATTTTTGAGTCTTCCGATTCGTGATACGATTCACGGTTTGACAACTATGCCATGCACCACTTCGGAACATTAGCCACCCCCCAACCACCTGGGACTTCCAAAGGCATGCCTGCTCCTGCAGTTTCTAACGTCTCTCATGGTCTCCCAGAAGTCAACCTGTTGCCCTCATACGAGCCATGCAGTTACGACATAAAGCCATAAGACCCCCTGGGGGAGGACATGTCCGGTCAACATCCTGAGGTCCCGATACCACCGCCGAAACAATGAACACATCTGGTGGGACGTCTGTGACTATACTGCTTGTCTGGAAAGGGATTTCCAAGATGAAATGAACGATGGTCGCCATCGAAGGAAGAAGAAACCCTCTTCTCAACAAAAAACGAAGAAGAGATACGAATCCGGCGACCCCACAGTCGGAACCCTCGGAGAACCATCAGGAAAGTTTGACTACTACGTCATCTACTCCAGCAAATCTCCTCAGCCTAGCTCTGCGCAAGGCCACGACAATGTCTGCTCCATGATCAGCTGGGACGAGCTCCGCACCGCCACCAACGGCCCGAGGGTCCAAATACCTCAGCCCCTGTCTTGGGAAGATCTCAAAGCCACTGTTGACGCTTCGACAAAAGCAATGACAGTAAACGAACTGAAATGCGCAGTATGGCCCTTTGCCAACCAAGGCCCTCTCATTACAGAAATAGGAGAGACGAGCAAAGCGTCAAAGCCAGAGGTGAACGTTCTGACACGTTCCGGTTAAATACCGACGAATCCTCCACGGGCAGACAAAAAGCCAGCCATACCTGAGCCACGAACTGAAAAGGGGCCCTACGCCAAAGAAGCCGAAACCCTTGACCCAAAGGCTGAAGATCCTGTCTTAACTCAGCTCAAGCGTACTCAGGCTAACATCTCACTCTGGTCCTTACTCACTTCATCTTACCCGCAAAAACTCAAGTTGGAAGAAAGTCTGGCCCAGACCATGGTTCCCATCACCGTGACACCTGATGAAGCGGTTCAGATGATCGGAAACGTTCAACTCGACCTCCCAAAATTTGGGGCTGACCACAATGAGCCTCTCTACATAACAGTTCAACTTGATGAGCGTCGTCTCCCTCGGGTCTTGGTAGATGGGGGATCATCCATGAACGTCCTTCTATCCAAAATGATGGATTTGCTAGGAATCAAAACAACTGATCTGAAACCCTCAACTCAGGCAATCAAGGCATACAACTCAACGTCTCGCCCAGTCTTGGGAATAGCCACCTTGAACCTGTGGTTCGGAAAGCAGATGGTCCCGACCGACTTCCAAGTCATCAACATCCCGATCACATTCACTGCCATTTTGGGATGCCCTTGGCTACACCAGATCAATGGGGTGGCATCCACCCTCCATCAGTGCGTAAAGTTCGTCCAAGGAACAGATCTTACCATCATCTACGGTGATAGCATAGTCACCGAAGGGACCAACGCAAACGGCGTCCCAGTCTTAGAGATCAAACACGACAATGATGGCATGATGCTGACAGGGTTCACCATCGAAAGCCCAAAGGCCCAGGTGTGCCACATAGACCTGCCTTTGATTTGGGACCAGATCCCTCCCCCGATGAAAATGATGAAGCACATGAACTACATCCCAGGGCTTGGTTTGGGAAAACGCCATCAGGGTACCCAACAAATCATCAATATCAAGGAACAGAATACCCTCCATGGCCTGGGATACATTCCTACTCCCGAAGACGCTGCAGAAGACAAACGAGCTGCATAGAAACGCTCTGCCAATGACAAAAGAGGCTTGCACGCAATCTCTGATCTTCGCCCTTACAGCTTCGACATGACCAAGTACTTCACAAAGAGAGATGACAACTTGAATGAAGACACAGGAAAGGGAACAGAGTTGATCAACGCCAAACAAAGCTGGCCGACAACCATGGACAAGCTCCAACAGAACCTTGCAAGATTCAGAGGCCTCAAGGCAAATCCCGTCAGAAGAGCATTTCTCGACGCACCACCTCTGCCGGGACCCACGACCACCACTATTCACAATGAATTCTGGTTCGGGAAAACCCCCTCTTTGGCAGAAGAACTCGAAAAACTCTCTGTCAACACCCCTGCCTTCAACAAGTGGGACGAGTCTGCATTCGAGCTAGCAATGCCCAAGACAAGAGGGAAAGACTCCGCAGACGATGTTTGGAACGAGCCACTGCTCCACCTGCTCTTCAATGAAGAAATCGAGGTGCCGGACCTAATCGATTTTGTTTCTGATAACTCTATGATAGCCATGATCGGGAACGGTGACACAAAGCCTTTCAAACACCGCCTCCTATCAAGCTCATTGCCACTCAATAACTGGGCCACCTTCTCCGAACCCACCGCCAGCAAAAAGGACATGATCGAACAACTTGGTCTGACCCCTCGAGTCCTAGAATCCAGTGTCAAAACCCATCCTGAGTCCACTATCTTTGAATTCGAGTCTCTCGAGTCATCTGATGGCCTCACGCCAGAAGATTGCGAACTCATTACCAATAATGTATTCCCGTATGCTCTTAATGAATGCTTCGATCTTTCCGAGTATCCTCTCATTGCATCTTTAACAACTGATAAATTAACTAACACACAAACAGTTAATAACGATTCACTTGATAAAGAAGCAGACACATTAAACAAACAATACATTAAGCACATCTTTAAGCATGTTGTCAAACGAGAGAAAAACCGGGCCCAAGCTGCCGAGGAGGTTTTAACCAAAGTGAATTTGGGAACTGCTGAAGAGCCAAAAGAGACGCAAATCGGAAGTTTCTTCACTGGCACAGAGCAAGACGCATTGACTGCACTGCTCAAAGAGTTTGTGGACGTGTTTGCTTGGTCTTACCGAGACATGCCCGGATTAGATCCAAACATTGTAGAACATCGGATCCCCTTGAATCCCGAGGCTAAGCCCATCAAGCAAAAGCTACGCCGAATCAAGCCAGAATGGCCTTTACAAGTCAAAGAAGAGATCAAGAAGATACTCCGCGTCGGCTTCATCAGGGTGATCGAGTACCCTACATGGCTCTCCAACATAGTCACGGTCACCAAGGCCAACGGAAAAGTGCGCTGCTGCGTGGACTTTTGAGATCTCAACAAAGCAAGTCCCAAGGACGATTTTCCACTACCAAACATCGACATGTTGGTAGACACTACAGCCAATTTCGAGGTCAAGTCCTTCGTGGACGGGTTTGCCGGCTACAATCAAATCAAGATAGCCGAAGAAGATCAAGAAAAAATAGCCTTCACAACCCCCTGGGGAACCTACTACTACACAGTGATGCCGTTCGGACTAAAGAACGCTGGGGCTACCTACCAACGGGCAGCAACCGCCCTCTTCCACGACATGATCCACAAAGAGATCGAAGTGAACGTCAATGACATGATCATCCACTCGAAGGGATCAGATGGACAACATCTCACGGACCTGAGAAAGTTCTTCGACCGCCTTCGGAAACACTCGATGAGGTTAAACCCTGCCAAATGCACATTTGGGGTCAGCCGAGGCAAAGTCTTGGGATACATGGTCACCGAGCGAGGCATCAAGGTTGATCCTCAAAAGATCAAGGCCATCGTCGAAATGAGACCACCGCAAACTCAAGCAGAGGTGAAAAGCTTCATGGGCCGCCTGCAGTATATCAGCCGCTTCGTCAATCAGTTGACCTCCATGTGCGAGCCAATTTCAAACTGATGAAGAAGAATGCCGACGTCGAATGGAACTCAGAATGCCAAGATGCCTTTGAAGAAATAAAGGCGTACCTTGTGAGTCCTCCGATTCTCTGTCCTCCCCACGAGGAGAAGCCACTGTTGCTATACCTAACTGTGACCGACACCGCAGTCGGAGCCATGCTCTGTCAAGAAAAGAGAGAGTCACGAGTCGAGAACGCCATCAACTTCGTCATTCGAAAGTTTCAAGGCAGCGAACTCAACTACTCAGCCCTCGAGAAAACCTGCGCAGCTCTAGTATGGGTCATCAGGAAATTACGGCACTACATGCAGTCGCACACGGTGCACTTGGTCTCCAAAATGGACCCAGTCAAATACCTCTTCGACAAACAATCTCTGTCAATGAGGCTCGCCAAATGGTCTTTCTTCCTAGCAGAATTTGACATCAAGTACGTGAACCAAAAGTCAATCAAGGGACGGGCAATGGCCGAACAGCTGGCTGACTTCCCAACCGATGAGGCTCGAGGCCCCGAACCACAATTTCCAGACGAAGGAATCTTCGCACTCGAAGGCGAAAATCGATGGCAACTGTTCTTTGATGGAGCAGCCAACAAAAAAGGAAACGGCATCGGTATGCTCTTGGTCGATCCCAAGGACGAGCACACCCCAATTGCCATAAAGCTCAATTTCAAGGTAACCAACAATGCCGCCGAATACGAAGCCTGCGCCGCCGGACTTGAGGCCGCACTCGAAAGGAACGTCCAGAAACTCGAGGTCTATGGGGACTCAGCCCTGATCATCAACCAAGTTTCCAACAAGTGGAAAACCATAGACCCAGGCTTGCAAAAGTACCACGCCTGCATAGAGGACCTCATCACACAATTCGAAGAGGTCACCTTCCACTACTTGCCAAGAGACCGAAATCGATTTGCAGACGCCTTAGCCACTTTGGCTTCACTTGTGGAGATCCCCGAAGGAAAAGCAATCAATCCCTTCAAAGTCGGACGAAAGGAAATTCCTACCTACTGCTGCGAGATTGAACCAGAGCCTATGCCCATCAATGAGCCATGGTACAATCAGATCTTCAAATACCTCAAAAACGGGGAAACTGCCTTCATGAATGAAGAAGGTCAACGCAGGGAAGGAGCCAAAGCCAAGAGCATCACGGCTCTAAAATGCCTCGCCTCTCACTTTGTCATCCTTGGGGTCATGCTATACAAGAAACGCTACCAAGGACCACTCCTACGCTGCATCAGCCAGGGAGAAGCAGACGAGCTCATGAACAAAGTTCACAATGGGGCTTGCGGTCCCCACATGAACGCCAGGGCCCTAATGCAAATCATTCTCCGGATGGGCTACTACTGGATCTCCATGGAGGCAGACTGCATCCACTTTGTCCGGAGCTGCGACAAGTGTTAACGGTTCTCCAACCTCAATCACCTACCTCCCCACGATCTCTACTGCATGACTACGCCCTGGCCTTTCACCACATGGGGAATTGACTTCATCGGGAAAATTGCTCCTCCAGGCAGCAACGACCACGAGTTCGTCTTGGTAGCCATCGACTACTTCACCAAATGGGTCGAAGCCAAGTCCTACAAGGTGCTCACCTCCAAGAAAGTCGCGCATTTCCTCAAGGAAAACATCATCTTCCGATACGGCATCCCGAACGAGGTCATATCAGACAACGGCTCCCACTTCGAAGGTGAATGCGACAGACTGCTGGCCGAATTCAAAATCACACGCCACAAGTCTTCCCCCTACCGGCCACAAACAAATGGCGCCGTAGAAGCAGCAAATAAAACCCTCGAACGAATCATCCGAAAAATGACCACCCGAGGACGAGATTGGCTCGAGAAGCTGCACCTTGCACTTTGGGGCTACCGAACATCAGTCAGAACAGCCACGGGAGAAACCCCATTCGCCCTGACATACGGGATGGAAGCAGTCCTCCCCTTTGAACTGGAAATTCCCTCACTCCGAGTGCTGCTGGAAAATGACGTCAACGAAGTCGAATGGCTCCAAAGCCGACACGACGAATTGGCTCTGCTAGACGAGCGACGACTAAAGGCCATAGAACATGTCCGAGCCTACCAAAGCAGGATGGCTAGAGCTTTTGACAAGAAAGTCAAGTCCCGAGACATCAGGGAAGGCGATCTGGTACTCAAAGAAAAGCCTCCCACTCGAACCAACCCACTGGGAAAATGGGAACCAACATGGATCGGCCCTTTCGTGGTTCAAAAGATCTTCTATGGAGGTGCCATGAAGCTGACAGACCTAGACGGCAATCCCTTCATGAATCCAGTCAACGGAAGCAAACTTCGCAGGTACTTCGCCTAAAGAAGACCAACTGTGCATCTCTTGGCACTCCATGTAGTGTCGAACTATGCAAACCTGAGCCCTCTAGTCTGGGGGAACGTAGGCAACCTTAATTGGTCCGGTCTAAAAACACACAAAAAGTCAAAAGTTTGAATGTCAACCAAGACCTCCATCAAGCTACACACTTTCTAAGAGCATGCCCCCACCATCACCTTGACCAAGTCAAACGACAGCGGCAACATCAAAAGACATCTGGAGGTCACTCAGCGTCAAACAACTGACCCATGTCAACTTCCAAGCCAGGGGCTTGTCTTCATCCTCACGCGCTTCAAAAAAAATAATATAAAAAGCTCAAGCAGAAGCTGCAAAAATGAGGTCAAGAGCCCGACGCCAACAAGCAAGAGGCAAGGAAGCTACGGAAAAGACCGTCAAAACGACTTGTCAAGGGATGAACCAACCTCCCATCCAAACACAAAGCCCAAGCAAAAGGGATTGCCGTCAAGGCCCAGGCTGCTTCAGTCTGCAAATACAACAGAAAGGTCCAAAGCTGGACGCCGCCAAGGTTCACAAAAGAAACGAAAAGCGAACAAGAGATCTTGCATCTCGACAAAGCTTTAAAAGTAAATCACAAATCACTAGCGATTACAACATTTCTTGATGAGTTCAAGCACGGTCTACCCTCAAGTTCACAACATGCTAAAAGACAGCTTAATATATTTAACAAATAATGTGTTTGCAATGCAATGAATGGATACCTAGTAGGTCATTCTGCGCCATCTGCGCTTGTCCCCTCACCATTCTTCCCTTTCTTCCCTCGTCCCCGGCGAGTCTTCTTTTGCTCCACGCGAGCCAGCTCTGCGTCTCTCAGTCTGAGATTAGGGGTCCTCCCCGTAGAGTCAAACAATCCAGCAGCTCTCAGGGCTTCATTCGCCAGTGCTACGGCTCGAATCTCCTCCCTGCGAGTCTGCAAAAGGGGACCTCTCCCCGTCAGTTGGTCAACTCTAGTCTCAAAGTCAAACAAAGTGTCTCCCGTAAGATCCTGAGGGTCACACCAGGCTTCGGCACTCCTAAGGCAATAGCTACTACGGCAATCGGGCCCCAGAATCCCTCCACGCCTGCTCCCCAAAGCCACTTGGGACTGCCCAACACACTGCTCATACCAAGCCAGGTACTGGGTAGTCAATGCGACACTCTCCCGACATCGAAGGAGCATCACAGGAGGGAAAGCGGAATACTTCCATACCCTCAGAAAATATAAAAGAGCACCTGGAGCTGCCATACAAAGAGGAGCTACCTCCACAGTGGCAAGGTCATCCCAGCCCAACAAAGGCTCCTGCTTCATCCCAAACTGCCGGGAAACAAGCGAAGGAATATAGAAGGAGGACTAAGACAAACCTGGAACTCTGACAACATAGGACCCTTCCTGAAAGGCCCTCCTAGTCTCAATCCTCTAGTGCGGAACCCACCAAGGGATCTGATGCGTACCAAGCCGTGCCATCCATCTCTCCCAGGCGGACTGATCCATATCCAGCACAAGAGTACGCTGAGCAAAGTCAAGGGCTGAATGACGCCGGAGCCTCATGCATAGCCTGAAGTCTCTCCCGCAGCCACAAGGTGAGCAAAGCGAGGCTTCCCCCTCTGATGAACCGATCCCCAGTCGCCAGATGGTCAATACCGTGAAGAGTCTCCCCCAGCACCAACGGGACAATATCCTCTCCAGCTCTGCAGTGCCCTACCACATCCAGCAAAGCACCGTCACATACCCCAAGGGAGCTGACCATGAAAAGCGTTGCTATCACGCATAAGGCAAATGCATCCCACGAGACATCACTCTCATCATCAATCATAAACCGCTCCGGCAGCGCAAAAATGTCAATATGACCCGAATCAAGGATCATGTACTGCACTTCTCCCAATGAAGTCTGAAGAAAGCATGCAAGCTCACGCTCCCGACAGCACCGCCAATCAAAGGAAGCGAGATGGCCTCCACCTCCGATCCTCCAATCAAAACCCGAAAATCCTCAAAGGTGGGTACCATTTTGTTGTAGGAGAAGCAATACACATGCCTCCTAACATCCCAAAACTTTGCAGCAGCCCGCAACAATTCCCAATCAGGAACCAACTCCTTAAGGGACCAACCGAGCAGAGTCGAAACCTTACCTCGAAAGCCCGCCTCTGATGCCTCATACGGTGTTGCATCCACATTTTCAACCGCTCAAGGAAGTATGCTTGCCGCTCCTTCGAAAGCCTTGGCAAAATTCTTGGAGCGTACGAAGAATCCATGGCAAAAATGGATGTTCCTAGAGAAAATGGGGAAGAAAGCTCGAAATGACTGCAAATGGGAAGTGGGGAAAGTCCAGACATCCGGAAAACACTTATCCCTTCCCAAAAGCAAAGGAGATCCATACGGACCTCTTTGCATCCCAAGTTGGTCCGTACGGACCTTGTTGCATCATGGTCCCACTTTCCCAGCAAACAGTACAACAACCACTGTTCCCAGCAGGACCTTGCTCCAAACTGCCCAAATTCTGGCCAAAGCCATTTCCGGCAAGCATACGCTACCCACAAACGCACTCCCAGCTCACGTGGCATGCACAAATAATAAAATAGCAACAATTCCTAGGACAATTCCCGGGAATCACAAAATACGGCATTACATCTTAAAATAAAATGATTTTGCTATGTAAATACAAGTATTTTATTACAGGTACCCATAAATGTCTGTTGCTAAACAAAAAAAAAAAAAGAAGATATGGAAAGAGGGAAAGCAAATGAGCCCTAATCCGACTCTTCATCATCATCATCATCAAGCGAGAAGTCAGGCACCCCGGCAAACTCGCCAGCCACACCCTCGTCATCAGAATACTGAACCCCCTCCTGGGGTGGGTACTCAAAATACTCTGAAGGGTCAAACCCAGCAAAAGGATCGAAGAAGGCAGGCTCCGACGAACTCTCTCCCGGTGCCTCCTGCGAAGGCCAGAACTGGTGAAAGACCGGCTGCCTCTGGACTCCCGAAGACGTCCCAGCATCCATGCTATGCCGCCCCCGAATGGGTCCCTCCAACTGCTGCCCCGGCTCGGCCCTCGACGGAGGAACGTCCACAGAATGCCTCGAAGGCATCGGCTTGTACACCGGCACACGCCGCGAAGACCTACAAGACAGCTTCCCCGCCAACTTCTTCGCAAAGGACCGCATCGCCAGGGTCAGCGTGTCGAAGGCTCTCCCCGGGACCTGCATAAGCAAACAGCCAAAGAAACGCTCAGCTAAAGAGATACAGGCATACAAAAAGAGAAAAATACAAAAAAGATGCCAAGATGGAAAAGAGTAAGCACACTCACCGGCATATTCGGGTCAACCCGATAGGCAGCTGGAGCCTGCTCAGGGACGGGTACCGACACCCTCCACCTCGACGAATCCCCACGAACATATGTGAAGTCTGGCCCAGGCACCGGAACATCTGGGGGACCTGGTGGGCCATCCTGCCTCTCCCTCGCCAACACCTGTGGCATCCTCAGCTTCCTCCTAACGAAGGCCCCATACTCCTCTCCATATAAAACAAACTCATCGGCACTCACGCCGCCAAGATATCTCTCAAACTCCAGCACGTCCATGTCACGGGAATCCATCATCCCAAAAGGTGGGTCCCTCGAAGCCAAGGGGAGCATACCCGGGCCATGCTGCCAGAAGACCCTCTCCCCCAAATACATGACATCGCAGGTCAGGCCCCGCAGCATCTTCCTCTGCGCCATCACCACGGGACCACCCTCAAACTCGTCATCCCCATACCGAGCCCAGGGGTACAGAGCAAACTTCGCCGGGCTATCTCTCCCTAGGTGCTCCTGCACATCCCCGTAGGCAATGGTGAGCTTCCCCCTACTAGTCCTCCTCCTCCTCGACGGACGGGCCCAGCCCAACATAGCAGGATAGGCCGCTATGGCCTTAGCATCTCGATCCCACGGAAAGCACCGGAAGATCTCATAGAACCACACCTGCGACAAAAGCAGAAAAGGCTCAGTGCAAAAGAAAATAGAGAAATGACAAATTGCTAAATCAAAAACAGCAATAAACTCATACCTCTAAAGCAAAATCAAAGCAGACCAAAGAACTGGCCACGCCTCGGCTAAACCGGTCCAAAGAAAAATAAAGCTCGGCCAGGCCCGCCTCGCCCCAAGCTATCTCGCAAACCCTCTCTAAATCAATCAGACTCTCCAGCAGAGCAAAAGGAGCCGCAGTCGCGTGATTCGAGAACAGAGTCTCGGAGAGGGCAAACCACAAGAAGGAGCGTGCCAGCTGCTCCGCCGTCACCAGGCCGGTACCACGGCAATAGGCCCCAATGTTTGCCAAAATCCGCATCTCTACATCGCTGTACAGCATGCCCAAGCCCCTACAAGGCTACATATCCCCAGCAGATGAACACCGGCAGCCATCGTAAGTCCAACCTTTTCCCCAGGGGACAAAACGTGAGGCATCCACACCTCTCACAATCAAAGCACAAGGCAGTCACGCCTCCGCCAACCGCAGTCAGAAGATGAATCAAGTCCTCATACATGACACACCCGCAGTCAGGAGATGAATCAAGTCCTCATACATGACATACCTCCAGCTCGGAAGGCTTTAAATCACTCAGTCCGGGAGACTGCATAAATCAGCCACATCACTACCTCCAGCCCGAAAGGCTTTAAACCACTCGGTCCGGAAGACCGTATAAACCTCCCAAATCACTATCACCAGCCCGAAAGGCTTTAAACCACCCGATTTGGAAAATCGTAAAATTTCCATATCAGGACGCCACCACGTCCTCACATTCGACCTCGGCGGTCACACGACACTTCAGGGCGCCACCACGCCCGCATACACTCACAATTTCGCGACCTCTGAACTACGACCAGGCTTGATTCCCGCTAGGGATACGTAGGAATCCTATCACAGGGTCCAGCCATTGACCTATACGGTCACCCAGGACGCCACCACGTCCTTACAGCCGACCTATACGGTCACCCAGAATGCCTCCACGTCCTTACCATCGACCTATACGGTCACCCAGGATGCCACTACGTCCTTACCACCAACCTATACGGTCACCCAGGACGCCTCCACGTCCTTACCACCAACCTATACGGTCACCCAGGACGCCTCCACATCCTTACCACCGAGCTATACGGTCACCCAGGATGCCTTCACGTCCTTACCACCGACCTATACGATCACCCAGGATGCCTCCACGTCCTTACCATCGACCTATGCGGTCACCCAGGACGCCTCCACGTCCTCACCAACGACCTACACGGTCACCCAGGACGCCACCACGTCCCTACCACCGACCTATACGGTAACCCAGGACGCCACCACGTCCTTACTACCGACCTATACGGTCACTCAGGATGCCACCACGTCCTTACCATCGACCTATACGATCACCCAGGATGCCACCACGTCCCTACCACCGACCTATACGGTCACCCGGGACGTCACCACGTCCTTACCACCGACCTATACGGTCACCCAGGATGCCACCACGTCCTTACCATCGACCTATAAGGTCACCCAGGATGCCACCACGTCCTTACCACCGACCTATATGGTCACCCAGGACGCCACCACGTCCTTACCATCGACCTATACGGTCACCCAGGATGCCACCACGTCCTTACCACCGACCTATACGGTCACCCAGGGTGCCACCACGTCCTTACCATCGACCTATACGGTCACCTAGGGCGCCACCACATCCTCACAGTCGACCCACACGGTCACCTACAGGATACCATCACATCCACACACAGAGTTTCAGTTAGAGGACATCTCACATCCTCGTACACAACAACACTCACCCCACACACGAACTACGATCAGGCTTGATTCCCGCTAGGGATACGTAGGAATCCTATCACAGGGTCCAGCCAACTGACCTAAATGGTCACACAACAGGACACCGCCATGTCCTCACAAACCGACCTACATGGTCATTTCCTCTCCCAGCACGCGATCCAGATCAGGACCCTTATCTTATCAATGACCCCACTTCCTCCGTAAGTGACGTCGTCGAGGGGCTTCTGTATGTATCCCAATCTGGATCACCCTCTTCCGAGCACACGAGAAACACCACAGACTCACACAAACGCAGTCTCGAATACCCATAACCCTCAATAACCTCAAAACCACCAACCAAACCAAGGGAGGGACCTTTCTGGAACAAAAAGGGACAAAAGGACCTTTTAGGAATTCTGTAAAAATGCATACATGGTCCGTACGGACCTCTTTGTTGCCATGATTACTGAATCCTCTTAAAGTCCAAGATATTCCCTCAAATCCCGGAAGTAATAATTACTCAGCTAAATGGGAGGTCCGTACGGACCTTTATGCATGCAAGTTGGTCCGTACGGACCTTCTTACTACCAGACACCATCATTGCTGAATCTCCTTAAAGTCCACTTATTTCCTCAAATCGAGGAAAACCAAAAACTTGGATTACCCGGAAGGTCCGTACGGACCTTCTTGTACAAAATCCATGGCTATAAATAGAGGGCTCCCCCTCCCTCATTTGACACATCTACCTCTTCTCTCCTCTCCCCCTAGCCTTCTGGCACCCCTCTAAGTCCTCTCGAGGCACTCCCGGCCCCTTTCGGATCCTTTCGAGGCCTTTCGAGCTCCCTTGTGGTGCTTCGAAGCCTCTCCGAGCGCTCCCACAATGCTCCCGTGCTACCCCAAGGCACTCTCGAGGTACTCTGAGGCCCTTCGTGGTACTCCGAGGCCTTGCATGGTCTTTCCTGAGGTGTCCCAGCTCTTTCCGAGTCAAACCGGCGATTCCGGCCCACGCCGAAACTCTGCCCGAGTGACCCCTGCCATCCCAATGCACGTCGAACCTCTGCCCGAGTGATCCCTGCGATCCCAACACACGCCAAAACTCTGCCCGAGTGATCCCTGCGATCCCAACTCACGCCGAAACTCTGTCCGCAGACAACCGGCTCATCCCGAAGCAATCCCGGTCCGTACCGGAACACTATTCCATCCTCAAACACTATTCCCCAGCGAAAGACAGACACGAACCAACATTGGTAAGGCTTCCTTCCTACACTATTTCAATATATTTTAATAAAGCAGTGTACAATGTAGACATTCGTCACAGCATGCATTTTTAAAAGTACATACACACACACACTCAACAGTTAAAGAATATAAGGGGTACCGAAAGACTCGTTTTTACGAGGCGACTCGGGTGAGCTCTAATATTCTAATATTCTCTTCCCGAGGAGTCATCTGACCTCCGAACTCAAAAATCTCATCACACAAAAATAGTTTATTTTTAAACTGATGCCATTTTTCAAAGTTTTGGGCTTAATAAAAACGGCGTGGCGACTCTACAAAGCAAAAACACAGCGAGACACCTCCAACCGCAAACGGAATAAGCCAGATGCCGGGGCGCGATCGCGCTGCCTATTGGATCCGGGCAACTTCCTGAAGCGATGCAAATGCGAGATGTCGAGGCTCCGCGCGCGAGCCTGGTCCGGGTAATTTCACCTATGTTCCCCTTTTACAAGAGGACTGAGGGGCTCAGGTCTCCGTAGTTCGACTCTATGAGTTGTTTTTGTTGTTATTTTGTTGTTGTTTTTTTTAGAAAGGGAAGGTAGAGAGAGGGACGAGAGAGGTGCAACCCTGTTTTTTACCTAGACTGTCCTTTCGGGTTCTTCAACCTAGTTGGGTATTACTCTTTTAGCAATCTTTTTTTTTATGAAGCTTGAGCTTTTTTTATATGAAGCTTGAGCTCTCTCTCTCTTTTTTTTGGAGGGGGTAAAGAGAAGTGCGACCCTATTTCTTACCTAGGCCGCCCTTTCGGGTTTTCGACCTAGTTGGGTGTTATTCTTTTAGCACCTTTTTTTATGGGGGAGAGGACTCGATCTTTAGGCATAGTATCTGCGGAGCTTGTCTCCGTTTATCGGATGCACGAAGGAGTTTCCATCTAAGTCTGCGAGCTGTATGGCTCCCCCGGAAAAGATCTTCTGAACTATATAGGGTCCGATCCAGACGGGTTCCCACTTGCCAAGTGGATTGGCGTGGGTTGGAGGTTTCTCTTTTAACACGAGGTTGCCTTCTCGGATGTCCCGATGTTTCAATTTCTTGTCAAAGGCCCTGGCCATTCTTGCTTGGTAGGCCCGGGTGTGTTCCATGGCCTTCAGATGACGTTCATCTAGCAGGGCCAACTCATCGTGGCGACTCTGGAGCCACTCGACTTCGTTGATCTGATTTTCCAACAACACGCGGAGCGAGGGAATTTCCAATTCGATAGGAAGTACGGCCTCCATTCTGTAAGTGAGGGCAAATGGCATTTCCCCTGTGGCAGTTCTGACAGATGTCTTGTATCCCCAGAGGGAAAGGTGGAGCTTGTCTGGCCAATCTCTGCCCCGGATGGCCATCTTTCTGATGATGTTTTCCAGAGTCTTGTTTGCCGCTTCAACAGCACCGTTGGTTTGGGGTCGATAAGGGTACGACTTGTGATGAGTGATTTTGAATTCTGTCAACAATCTGTCGCATTCTCCCTCGAAATGAGAACCATTGTCAGAAATCACTTCGGCTGGCAATCCGTATCTGCACATGATGTTTTCTTTGAATTAAAGCGTACCTTCTTGGAATTGAGGACTTTGTAAGACTTGGCCTCGACCCACTTGGTGAAATAGTCTATGGCTACCAGGATGAACTCGTGACCGTTGCTTCCTGGTGGTGTAACTTTGCTGATGGTGTCGATTCCCCAGGTAACAAAGGGCCAAGGGGTTGTCATGCAATAGAGGTCATGCGGAGGTAAATGGTTGAGATTTGAGTAGCGCTGACATTTGTCGTAGCTTCTTATGAACTGGATGCAATCTATCTCCATAGAGATCCAGAAGTATCCCATTCTCAGGATGACCTGCATTAAGGCTCGAGCATTTATGTGGGAACCACAGGTACCGCCATGTACTTCTTTCATTAGCTCGGCAGCCCTTTGTTTGCTGATACAGCGTAAGAGGGGACCTCGGTAGCGCCTTTTGTACAGCGTATCTCCCAGAAGGACCTAGTGGGAAGCCAAGCATTTCAGAGCCATCATACTTTTTGCCTTGATCCCTTCTTTGTATTCCCCATCTTCATCTTTGAAGGAGGCTTCACCACTTTTTAAGCATTGGTAAATTTGAGCATAACACGGGTCATCTACTGGTTCCCTCTCTGCCCCAATTTCAAAGCAGTAGGCTGGGTTTTCTCTTATCCCAATCCTGAAGGGTTTGACTGATTTTCTTTCGGGTATTTTGACAAGGGAAGCTAGTATTGCCAGAGTATCTGCAAACCTGTTGCGGTCTCTGGGCAGGTAGTGGAAGCTGACCTCCTTGAACTGGGCTGTGAGGTCTTCCATATAGGCATGATACTTCTGCAGACCCGGATCAATTGTTTTCCATTTGTTGGAAACTTGGTTGATGATGAGAGCGGAGTCACCGTATACTTCCAACTCCTTGATGTTCCTTTCTAAGGCTGCCTCCAATCCGGCTATGCAGGCTTCATACTCGGCGGCGTTGTTAGTGACTTCAAAGTTGAGCTTTATGGCTATGGGAGTGTGTTCATCAGTGGGGTCGACCAGGAGCATTCCTATCCCATTTCCCCGTTTGTTAGCTGCTCCGTCAAAGAAGAGTTGCCAGCGATTCTCTCCTTCTAGAGCGAAGATTCCTTCTCAAGGGAATTGAGGTTGAGGTCCTTGGCATTCATTACTTGGAAAGTCAGCCAGTTGGTCTGCCATCACTCGCCCTTTCACGGACTTTCTCATCACATAAGTGATATCGTACTCGGCCAGAAAGAATGACCACTTTGCCAATCTCATAGAGAGGGAGGGTTTTTCGAACAGGTATTTGATAGGATCTAATTTCGAGACCAAATGCACTGAGTGGGACTGCATGTAGTGCTTCAGTTTTCCTACTACCCATACCAGACCTGTGTAGGTCTTCTCGCAAATTAAGTAGTTGAGTTCGCTGCCTTGTAACTTTCTACTCACAAAATAGATGGCATTTTCAACTTTGGAGTCTATCTTTTCCTGTGCCAGCATAGCCCCAACGGCGGTGTCTGTGAAAGTCAGGTATAGCAGTAGTGGCTTCTGCCGATGAGGGGGGCAAAGGATTAGAGGATTCACAAGATATGCCTTGATCTTTTCAAAAGCAAGCTGGCATTCTGGGTTCCATTCAGTGGATGTGCTCTTCTTCATCAACTTAAAGATAGGCTCGCAGATGGAAGTCAGTTGATTCATGAAACGGCTTATGTACTGTAGCCTTCCCATGAAATATTTAACCTCTGTTAGTGTTCAAGGTGGTTTCATCTCGACTATGGCTTTGATCTTCTACGGGTCTACTTCGATTCCCCATTCAGTCACCATGTACCCCAACTCTTTACCTCGCTTGACGCCGAAGGAGCATTTAGCTGGATTCAACCTCATGGAATGTTCTCTGAGGCGGTCGAAGAATTTTCTCAAATCGATGAAGTGCTGGCCATCGGATCCTTTGGAGTGGACTATCATGTCATCCACGTAGACCTATATTTCTTTATGAATCATGTCGTGGAACAAGGCAGTGGCAGCTCTCTGGTAGGTAGCCCCAGCGTTCTTCAGACTAAATGGCATGATTGTGTAGCAATATGTTCCCCAGGGGGTAGTGAAAGTTGTCTTAGCCTGGTCCTCTTCGGCCATTTCGATCTAGTTGTAACCGGTGAAACCGTCAACAAAATACTTGACCTCGTAATTGGCCGTGGTGTCTACCAGCATGTCAATGTTTGGCAGGGGGAAGTTATCTTTTGGGCTGGCCTTATTGAGATCTCTGAAATCCACACAACATCGGACTTTTCCATTAGCCTTGGTGACTGTTACAATGTTGGAGAGTCAGGTGGGGTATTCAATGACCCTGATGAATCATGTTTTGAGCATCTTCTCAATCTCTTCCTTTACTTGTAACGACCACTCAGGTTTGACCTTTCTCATCTTTTGTTTGACCGGCTTAACTTCTGGATCTAACGGTATCCGGTGCTCCACTATGGAGGGATCGAGGCCGGGCATATCCTTGTAGGACCATGCAAACACGTCCACAAATTCCTTGAGTAGTTCCGTCAGAGTTACTCATTCAGGCCCATCGAATAAACTGCCAATCTGCGTCTCTTTAGGCTCTTCTGTAGTTCCCAGATTCACACGAGTCAAAACCTCCTCGGCATCTTGGGCTCAGTTTTCCTCTTTCTCAACAACCTACTTAAAGATTTCTTTAATGTATTGTTCGTTTAGTGTGTCTGCATCTTTATCTAGTGAATCATTATTAACCGTTTTTAAGTTGTTAGTTAATTTATCATTAGTTAAAGTGGCAATCAGGGGATACTCGGAAAGGTCGATCATTTCATTCAGAGTAAAAGGAAGTACATCATTGGCTACAACTTCATAGTCTTCTGGCGTAAGGCCATCAGACGAATATAGGGACTCGAATTTGACGACAAGAGACTCGGAGTATTTGAAATAGGTGGACACAAGTGGACGGGGGACCCATCCAAGCTTCGTGACCATTTCTTCTTTGCTTGCAGACGGATCGGAGAGAGTTTCCCAATTCTTCAAGGGCATGGTAGACTGCATGACCATGGCTCGGGGATCTAGCGGCTTCTGTCCTCCTGCTTCAATTACTGCGACCATTTCTTTCATTGAGCCCCAGTCGATCAGGTCTGGAATGTGCACTTCTTCCCCAAACATTTGCTGCATGACGGGACCATCCCATTCATCTAAGGAGAATTCTGGAGTTTTGGCCTTTGGCATGGCCAGTTCAAACTCAGCTGTTGTGGCTTTCTCGACGGTCGGAATGATCTCGTTGAGCTTCTCAAACTGCTTTACCAGCTCTGGTACCCCTTTGAAAGTGTACTTGCTCTTCATGGTGGTAGTAGCCCCAGGTATCTCCGGTAGGTCGAGGAACATTCTACGGACAGGGTTCGCTCTGGTTCCCCTAAACTTACTGAGGTTCTCTTGTAGCTTCAGCTAGCCTTCTGTGGGCTCTTTGACTGTGGCATCATCCAGCTGTGGAGCGCCTTTCACGAAGTAGTCAGTCATGTCAAGACTGAAAGAGGGAGGTTTGGGGCCGTTGAAAGGGACCTTTCCTGCATGAGCTTCCTTTCTCTTCTGAGCAATTTCTTTCTCTTTTGCAATCCCCTCTGAAGTTGGTTCATATCCCAGGCCATGGCGAGTTTTCTGTTCCTTCACCTCGATGACCTTGTGAGTTCCTTGTAGGTGCTTCCCAAGACCCAGACCATGCAGGTAATTCATTTTTCTCATCATCCTCATAACAGGAGGGATCTTGTCTCGGGTGATAGTCAGATCCATGTTGCAAACTTGGACCTTAGGGGACTCAACTGTGAAGCCAGTCAGCATAAAACCGTCCTCATCATGTTTGATCTCCAGGATGGCTATTCCACCCGTATCGGTGCCTTCCAAAGTGACTAGGTCCCCATAAATGGTTGTTAGGTCCCCGTTTGAAATGAATTTTACACACTGATGAAGGCTCAAAGCGACCCCGTTAACCTGGTGCAGCCAAGGTCTCCCCAATAGAGCATTAAAGGTGATTGGGATATCAATGACTTGGAATTCTACGGGTATCATTTTCTTGCCGAACCAGAGGTTTAAAGTAGCAGCCCCAAGTACAGTACGAGACGTTGAGTCGTAGGCCTTGACTGTGAGGGGGGAGGGCTTCAAATCCGTGGGCTTGATGCCAAGCAGGCTCATGGTCTTTGCTGGGAGGATGTTCATTCCAGACCCATTGTCAACTAAAACCCGAGGGAGATGCCATTCATCTAGCTGGACCGTGATGAAGAGAGGCTCATTATGATCGGCTCCAAACTGTGGGAATCTAGGTCTGTGAAGGTGACTATGTTTCCGTAGTGGATGTTCCCAATTAGTTGCACCACGTCGTCAGGGTAGCATCAATAGGGACCAGTGTGCGGGCCAGACTTTCCTCTAACTTCAACTTGTGGGGATAAGATGAAGTGAGTAAAGACCACAGAGAGATATTGGCTTGAGTCTGCTTCAACTGAGTGAGTACAGGATCCTCTTTCTGGGGGTCAGGAGTTTCAGCTGTCTTGGTATAGGGGTTACAGTTTTCCCTAGGTGTTGGATCTGCTGACCTCTTATCTGCCTTGGGATTACTCTGATGGATCTGTCCGGATCTAGTCAACAGGTTTACTTCTCCCTCTGGCTTATCCGTCGCCTCTTTGCAGGACTCTTTTAATGCTGCTAGGGTCAAAGGAGGAGCTTGCTTAGCAACTGGCCATCGATGCTGACTGATTTTGTTGCAAGTCTCCCTGAGTTTAGCAATGGTGAGGGGCTGAGCTCGGGGATATTGGGTATGACTGGCCTCTGACTGGGCAGCCTTCCGGATTGCTTCCCAAATTACGGGTTTCTGAGCCTGAGATTGCGCTGTTGTTCCTTGGATGGCCCAAAGGGCTAGGGTATCTTCCGATTCATCTTGATCAGGGTCTGCATTATCCCATGCCTTCCTGAGCTTGCCCACGGTTAGCATGCAGCAGGAACTATCGCCTCATGGGCTTGGTGGCTTTCCTCTTTCGTTTTCGGCTTTATGTAACAGTCCCGGCTCCCTTTTATAATACTCAGCGCTAGAGATAATTATGGCATTTTGTACGAGAGGTGCATCAGGTATCATGCTAGTGTCCTGAACCTCTCTCAGGGCTGAGATACACTCGGGAAAAGTGACTTCTTCCCCAGTAATCCTGACGAGGATTGTTACTTTGCCTTCGGGCGGGCTTGATCTGACAATGGTTACTTTCTCATTGGGGAGGATTGGGGTCAGTCTCCCTTTCTCTAACAGGCTTTCGACTATCTGCTTGGATCGGATGCTCGAGAATCCTTTCCCCAAAGTACGGTAAGCAGTATTGAACTCCACGACATCTACATATTCAGCCCCAGGAAAATCCATGGCTTTCATGTCTCCGGTTACGTGGTCGTCCCCCGAGGTTTCTTCAATCTTCTGACTGTCGGCTTCCATCTCATCGTACACCAATTTCCTCTCATTTTTGCAGGCTAAGCAACCACAAGTGAAGGATTGGCAGTGCCCGTTTGTCTGGCCCAAAGCGGGGGTCCGTGACACCTAAGTCCAAATGAGGAGTTCTCGGGGTCCGTTCCTGGGTATCGGGGCTACTAGAAAGGCATCGTGGGGGTCCATGGGTATAAAGGCAACTGGGGTGGCTTCCAGATCCATGACCCTTTTTAGCAATTCTAGGCACTCGGTGTGTTCAAGAGGTTCAGCAGTGACTCTTATGGTAGTGATGCCGTCCATCCTGGGGGAGGAAGAAAGGGATCCAATGACGTTCACAAACTCATTGTCCGCTGGAGGCTGAAAACCTACTTTTTTATTAGTTCTTCAATGAAACTTCTCCATTTGCCTAGTAGTTTTTCATATGGGACATTGTTCTCCAGGATTTCAGATCCATATTCCTTTTCAGATGGGGTCAGTTGCTCCTCATCCTCTGATGTGTTTGGACACTGACCACAGTTGCACCTTGAGATAAACTCCTCATAGGGGTCAGTCTCCATTGGTTCCTGATCCACATTCTCTGGCGGCTCTTCATCATCACTGGCCGACAACCAACCATTGTGCCTGGGACCCATACGTTCATGTCTATTGTGATTGTTCCAAACTGATTTTGGGTCTTGCGGTTCAGTTGATTCTTCACTCTCGTCGTCATCACTGTCGTCAGAGTCATCGTCACTGTCATCAGAATCATCATCCTCCCATACTATCCGGACGTCGGCTAGGAGAGAACGCCGATCATAACTGTTAGGAGAGGACGGGTGTGTGCAACCACAGAAATTGTCATAGGCCCCCAATGCTGGAAGTGGCAATTGTGACTCAGCTTTTCCTCCTAGGAACTGTGGGAGAAGGTCCAAAGGTGGCAGTACATATCTGACCCTAGGGAGTATATGGAAGCAATCCTCCTCATCTGATCCTTCACCTTTGCTATTATCAGGACTGTACTCGGCTTCTCCCAGGACCATTTTGCAGAAGTGTACTAGCTCGAGGTGTGTTTCGGCCTCTTTACTAATAAGCCCTAATACAGGTGCCCGTCTAAAGCTCTCTTGCTCAATTTTTTTTGAGTGCTCTAGCCATCTTATGTAAATGGTTTTCTCATAGTTTGATCTGAATGGTCCCAGTTCTTCAGTGTCAGCTATCCCTTCTTCTGAGAAGTAGTGAGCCTCATAGTCGAGCAGGGAGCTGTTAACATGGGACCAGGGGGAATCAACATGTCCTTCATTCTCGAGGCTGAGTGGGAATCCGCATTCGGGATCCTCGACCAAGTTCATCAGGGGTATTTGGGAATCTTCATCTGGCTCATCATTCAAACCTTCCTTGGCGTGAGAGGGTTCTCCGATCTCAATCATGTTCACCCTGTTGTTGTTCCTAGGGAATGGATTGTTGACAGTGTTGGGCCCCTCGGGTACTTCTAGCTTTCCCTTTTCAATTAGCCCTCGTATAGCCTTTCCCATTACTATACAATCGTCCGTAAGGTGCTCGTGGTACTGATGGAAAGCACAATGTTTGGTGGTATCCAAAGGGATGCTGGGATCCCTGGGCTGGTAATTATCCAAAGGCCGAATCAAACCTTCCTTGACCAGCCCTCTGAAAACTTCACTCAAGGGCATTCCAAAGTTACTGAACTTTATATTCTAAGGCTTGGGCATCTTGACTTTCCTAGGCACGAAAGAAGTGGCATTGTTGCAATTCTGTCCGGCAAAGTTGACAACTTCTTTGCCCTTGGGCTGGGCAGGAACAGGATTGGCGACAGTGGCTCGGTACTGGTAAGTAGGGGCAATTGCTTGTTGCTGATTGTAGGCCTTTTCAAACTTAGCCCCAGAGCTGACCATGGCATGCAGATCTGGATAGTGGAAATTACTGAGGGATGCTCTTAGGTGAGGCTTCAAACATGACTGAAAGATGTCCAGCTGTTCTTCATCAGAAGGAGGGCGGCCATTTCACTCAGCTTAAGGTTCCAACGTTTGTAAAAGTCACCAATATTCTCATCAGGGCGTTGCACAGTTGTTTGCAAGTCTACCCGATTTGTTTCCCATTCCAGGTTGGCCTTGTACTTTTCAGTGAAGGAGTTGGTGACCTGTTCCCAAGTTGCCCTGGACTCGGGTTTTAGCCGGAAGAACCATTTTAGAGCCCCCAGTTTCAAAGAGAGGCTGAAGTAATCGGCCAGCTGCTGGTTCATGCATCCTTTGGCTTTCATAGCTAAGGTATAGGTGTCCAGATGGGTTTTTGGGCAGGCCGTTCCATCAAACAGTTCCAAACTAGGCATCACGAATTTGTGAGGTAAAGGCACAAAAGAATCAGGATCTGTGGGCCGAAGGGCAGCCTTCTTTCCTATCAGCTCGGCAATCTGTGCTTTCATTTCCTTGTGTTGTTCCCTGAACCAGGCCAGGTGAGGGTCCTGTGGTGGAGCCATAGCATTCAAACCAGTGACTGAGCTGGAGAGAGGAGTTACCATTGGCGGCACACTGGTGGAAGGGACGGCCGGTCCGAGGACATAGGTGAAAACCTGTCCTTGGCCCAAATTACCCTGGGGAGTGTAAGTAAGAGCCTGGGCAAAGGGATAGAACCCAACGGCTTGCTGTTGGCTTCCCATCGGCAAAGAGGGTGGTGGCAGACCTGAGGTGGCCGGGTAGCTCGGGTTCCTAGGGTAAGACTCATAAGTATGCCTAAATGCGGGCTGTGATCCTTGGTTGTTGAACTGCATGCCTGGCTGTGGCGATGGTGTATAATCGGGAGGGTACTGCGGTTCTGGTGATTCTGATGAGAATGGGATGGGGGCTTGCTGGCCCATTGGACCTTGAGTGAGAAATGGATTTGTGGAAGCCGACAAGGTGTTAGGGGCAGCTGGACCTACATCATTTTGGGGAGAGGCTCCTGACTGTTGCCCTAGACCAAACTGTGGTGGCGGCATTCCAAACTGTTGCAGTGTTACCCTGAACTGTTGTTGTGAAGGTCCAGACTGATCGATTCCCAGCTGTGGTGGGATCCCAACTTGCAGCGGCATTCCGAGGTACCCCCAACCATGAGAAGACATTCCGTACTGATTTTGTCCCCACGGAGGAACTGCGAACTGGCTTGTCCCGCCAGACTGTATGGATCCAGTAGTCTGTGGTTGAGGAGCTGGCTGACCCATAGATCGAGAAGCATGGATTCCGGTAGTGGTACCATAGGAGCCTGGTGGTGGCATCCTGGAGTAGTCAGGGCGACCAAGAGTGGGATTGGGGTCCTCCTCTTCTTCCACGGTAAATGTGCTGTCGGGATTAAGACTGGCGGCCAAACCATGGCTCCTGATAGCCTCCAGAAGGCTATTCATCTGTGCTTCCTGTCGCAGTCTCATTTGTTCGGCCAACTGATTCCACTGCTGTTCTGTCTGAGGAGTCCCGGGAGGCGGAGTGGTGTTGTCCCCATTGTTACCAGCTGATGCAGACATTCTGAAAAATGGAGTCGAAGCAACCAGACGATGCGCTTTATTCTTCCCAACTAATCAGATGGTGACCAGGTGTTCGTACCCAAGCCTTGTGAGGTGCTGCGGGAGGAAGATACAAGGGAGGTTCAGACTTTGGGGGTGGAAGAAAAAGGGTAGGTGTTTGGGCTCAGGGCTTATGCAACATGCAGTTATTTGTTCCTGTTTACTTAAAACGTGTTTTATTAAGTCCTAAGCGGTTGGAAAAATTGCTCTTCTTTTTCGCAAACTACTCTAAGTCCTGGATCAGTGGGACCCATCACTACCCCTGCGGACCCTCAACCTATAACCCCGAACAAGGGCTCCGTAGGGCAAGCGGATCCCACCGACCGAAAAGGAAAATGAACCTAAGGCCTGGCGGATCATAAAGTCATAATGCGCACTCGATGTAAATTATCGGCAAGGCCAGCGTCGAGAGTCAAGATCGAGTCAAAGTATCTGACGAAAAACCGGCATGACTCTGACTGATAATAGTCCACAAAGGATCTTGACTCCGTTGTTCGCTAAGTGGTAATTAGACATGGATTGAGCGTTAATTCTAGATAACTCGGTGTCATACCGGGAGCCGGTGTATGAGCCGTGCGAATCAAAACCGAAGTCCGAGCCCCAGTCAAGGATTGGGTCAAAGTTCATGACGGAAAACCGGCATGGCTTCGACTGAGTTAGGTCCGCGGGGGGATCCTGACTTGGCATGTTGACTAGGGTTTGACCTACTACGGGGCATGCACTGACACAGTCCGACACGGACCGGACAAAAAACCAATCGAGTCTCAAAAAAAGTGTGTCACGGACAAGTGCAGGGTCGACACGAGGGTAAACCAATGGCTGTTTGGGTCATCCCGTGCTCGCACCGAGAGGCGTAATAAGGCCTCCCAGGCTGCTACTGAGATTTCCCGGGTTAAGGAAGTAGTGTGCAGTGTAAGGTCGACGTGCGCATAGTGTGCGGCAGTCTATTCTTCCTTTTGAGTAAAAACATGAATCTTTCAAATGTGTCTTAAAAGCATGATGCATGCAAGAAAAAGTTTTTTTTTTATTTGAAAACATGCAAGCACATAAGCACATAAAATTCAAACAATTAAGGAAACGGATCCGACAGTCAAAATTTTGACTTTTGTCGGGACGGTCAAAACAACAACAAAGCATAGCGGGAAATAGCGGGAAAAATACACACACACAACAAAAAGTTTCAAGTGTTGGGACGGAAGCTTGAACCACAAAAAGCCCTTTTTTTTTGAAAAAACAAGTTTTATTTATTATTTTAAAAACGAGTTTTTTTTTTTAAATGACACCGGTATGTGGCATTGTTATACCATAATTTATTCCCGACTCTGGTAAGGAGGCGTTAATAGGAAATTTAATGGTTTCCACCTATATACCGAGTATCATTTTTTATTTTTTATTTTTGTTTTAAAAAAAAAAAGCTTATATTGCTCCCCAGCGGAGTCGCCACTTTGATGATGTGCATCCGCGATGTTTTTTTTTCCTTCTTTTTTTCTCTTTTTCGAAATTGTTTTGGAAAAAAATCATGTTTTCAGAGTCGCCACGCCGTTTTTAGTTTAAGGGTCAAAACTTTGAAAAATACCCAATATTTAGAGAAAATGAGTTCGGAGGTCACGTTACATTACGGGAAGAACGTTAGTGTTCACCCGGAATGCCTCGTACGACGAGTCTTCCTCACTTGAAAATTTTTGTTCTGTGTGTCTTTTAAAAGGGATTTTCTGAAAATAATTGGGACTTTAGGAACTGAACTGAAAAAACAGTTTGAAAACAGTGATTAAACTGAAAATAACAGGAAATTGAGGGACTATTTGCAAATGACAATATCATCCGCGTGAACAAGACTGCAGTACAATCTTGTCCGCGCGGGCTAACCTGCAGTGTCAATATTTTACAGTTTCCAGTTTAGTCACTGTAATTTCCAGAAAGTTAACTGGATTTACAGGACTTAACTGGAATTGTAACTGGAAGACAGAAAGTAAAGGGGGATTTAAATTTTTGGCATCCATGCTTGTCCTCTCTTTCCCTAGACTTGGATTAGTGGTCATAAGTGATGAATCCACTTAATCGAGTCATCCCGGGGGTACGTTGGGACTTTGTGAGCATTTCATTTGCTTGGGAAAGGGGGGTTTTGACATAATAATGTAAGTTGACAATGGAGTTGGGTCAAGATGTATCAACTTTAGAGGAAGGTTTCTAAGGTGGTCATAGGAAGACCAACCTTGAGACCTATACTCAAGCGTATCTTGTACATCTTGTGTGACCCATTTTGTATGTCTAGATGATGTTCATCCAAGGAAAATGTTCCAAGGTAAACATCTTAGACAAAGGGGAGGGGAATTTGCAAGGAATGTAAACAATGTTGACCATTTGAAATGATCATCTATGGAGATTGACTCCAAGATGACCATATTGAGGTCAAGGAAGCAAATAAAACTAAACATGTAAAGGAGCATGAAATATGAACCATTTGAAGTGGTCATTCATGGAGATGAACTCCAAGATGACCATCTTCTTGGTCAAACAAGCAAGTACCAAGAAATATAAAAAGAGGAGTGGGGAATGACATAAAATAAAAAGGGATGTGGATCATTTTGGAGGATCATCCATGGAAATGGGTTCCATGGAGATCCTCTTGAATCTTTGGGACAAGAGGGAATGGGATGAACAAAAGGAGAAAACTAAACTACATGATATGAGTATGTATGAATGAGAGAGATATGAGTGAAGGGAATAAGGGTTTACCAATTTTTCTTGGATTTGTGGTTAGGGTTTGGAGGTTTCAATGGCTTGGAAGTGGTCTTGGGGTGGATTTGGTGTTGAATTTAGTGTGGAATTTGAGTGGTGAGAGTGTTGAGGGCTGTTTGAGAGAGGATTTTGACAGAGTAACAGTAGGTTTTATGAATTTTTGGCCTCTTCAAAACTGAGGGAGAAGGGCTGAATTTATAGGGTTGCTGGATGCTGATCTTATCCGCGTGGACAAGATTGTAGGTGCAATCATGTCCGCGCGGACTACCCAAGCAGGCGTGCCTGTCCTATGCAGAAAAGCAGTTTTGGCATTTTGTTCTTGGTCAATATTCCCTTTTTTATTGGGAATGACAAATATCAGCGAGATTTTGTATATTTTTTTATTCCTAAGAGGTCCTTCCTCATTCAAATTGTCAAAATAATGTCCAAAATGCCCCTAAGTGATAATAAATTATTAATTTGGGCTGACGGAACATTAACGACCCAAATTGGGGTACTTACAGGAAGGCAAAGGCAAAATCGCATCATAAGTCCTTAAGCGATATTCAAATTCTTCCTCTTCCCGTGAGAGCAACGATCAAGCAGCAATGGATTCATTGAGACTGCCTTCAAATATGACTTGTCAAGGAATCACCTCAAGGCCCGTGCCTCATCATTCAACCTTCCGAGCCTTTTCGCCAAAGGCCGAACAAATATTTATGCCCTTGCTCCAAAGCCAAACACGGTTCGCCCCCGAACTACTGCGACCTGAGGTCCTTGTCTTAAGGAGAACGTAGGCAACCAGAAATGGTCCGGTCATAAACACATACAAATCCACAAACTCGGTCTCACCAATGACCTCTCCTATACACAAACATTCTCTCACACCTGATCCAACTCGATCCTTGATACCGGTTGACTTTCTCCTCATAATTAATCAAGCATATCAAGTTTAATTGTTGAATAACCCGAACATCAACAAAGGATTTTAAGCAAACATGTGATCATTATGAACAAATCAAGTTTTCAGATGTCTCGACAAGTCTTCTTTTTCTACAAAATAGGAAAAATAGAGCTGAACACTGATTTTCTGTCAGCAAGGGCTTCTATAAACTTTTACAAGCTTTTCAGTGCTCATACTCTCTCAAAAGAGTCAAACCCAAAAGCGTGTTTTTTGTGCCTACGTCAAATAAGGCATTCACACAAAAGGGGACCCGTTCTCACCTTTTCAAAAAAAAATAATATATAAGCCCTTGCGAGTGTACATTACAAGTCATTTCTCTCACAAAAAGAGGGTCGAACTACGGAGATCTGAGCCCCTCAAGGGGAACGTAGGCAGCCTTCATTGGTTCGGTCTAAAGAATACACAAAACTCCAAAATTTGGACACCATCAAGGCTCAGACAAGAAGCAAGCAAGAGATTTTGCGTCTCGACAAAGCTTTAAAAGTAAATCACAAATCATCACAGTTAAAACATTTCTTGATGAGTTCAAGCACGGTCTACTCTCGACTCACAACATGCTAAAAAGCAACTTAAAACATTTAACAATTAATGTGTCTGCAAATGACAATGAGTGGATACTTAGATTTTCAGACGGTCATTCCGCGCCACTCGCGTTTGTCCCTTCGACATTCTTTCTCTTTTTCCCTCATCCCCAACGAGTCTTCTTTCGTTCCACGAGAACTACATCTATCTCCCTCCTTCCTATGTCAGGAGTCCTCCCTGTCGGGTCAAGCATTCCAGTCGCTCTCAGTGCTTCGTTCGTCCGTGTCTCGGCTCGGATCTCTCCCTGCGAGTCTTTAAAAGGGGACCTCTCACCGTCAATCGGTCAACTCTAGTTGAGAATGTTATTTTGTTATTTTGTTATTTTATGTACTTAGGTATTTTGGATTTGGCCGTAATGGCAGTTGATATGTAACCCTAGATAATTTGGGTTTAAAAGTTGAAATTTTTGGATATATAATATATATGAGCATTTAAAGATTGCATTAATAATACTTTGTTTCGAGAAGTGTGACGTGTCCATAATTTGGGACCCTCAAATATGGGTCCGGGTTTTGGGTCGTTACAACTACAAATATTTTATATTTTGTAGTTGAAATAGTTAAATGTTACGCAACACATAAACAAGGCAATGACTATTTTGTATTTGCATAATATGTATTAGTTTTAAATTTGAGCAATTCTAGGGGCAAATAAAATTGCACAAAATCTTGACCACAAACATAGTTATAGTTGGCAAGAATTGATAATAAGTAGTGGGTTCTACAAATACAATATTCAATCATTTATTGACAACAGTATTTATAAGAAAATTTGTATAAAATTGTTTTGTAATTTTAATGGGGAAAATGCATTTTGAACCCCAAAGTTTAGGAGGTATTCACAATATTGGCCATATTCTTTCATTACTATCAATTTAGCCTCCAAAATTGTAATTTTTTTCATGTTAGGGGTTAACTGAGTTTTGTCCCTAAATGATATTTTCTTTTTCTTTTTTTTCATATCTCATTTAATAGTTGCAAAACTAAAAGTTTGATCTATGATACCAAAAATATTTATACATATACAGTAGATTGTATATGTATACAGTAGCTAAGTATCTACTGTAAACAAGTGTATACAAGTGGTTCTCACGGTTCTCATTTTGTTATGGTTCTCATTTGAGCACATACCTATACAAGTGGTTCTCACGATTCTCATTTTGTTATGGTTCTCATTTGAGCACATATATATATATATATATATATATATATAACGGCTCAAGTGCATAGAGCACTTGAGCTCACTCATTTTCCCTCCAAAACTTGCATCTAGACAATATAGAGACTAAATATATTTTCAAGCTTTCATTAAATAGTTTCATTGAATACCTTCATTTAATAAAGTACTCATTAATATGCATATTTATAACTATTTTTTAAGTTTAATAAAAAATAAATCAAATTAACACAAATTGAAAATGAAGCTTCAATTCTGGTCAAATTGTATTTACATCACATTTTAATGTTCATAATTTTATACCTAAGTAATTTTTTAAAATATTTTCTTTGAAATAGTTTTTTACCATTGCGTTTAACGCAGTGTATCACTAGTTTACAATAAAAAGTCAACCTTTTAAAAGTGTCCCCATGTAATTCATTTTGGTAAGGAAGGATGGAGTATATAAAATTATAAACCTAACTTATAAGCAATTCAACATGAATTCTATATATATACAGACATTAGACCTAGGCCTTTCCAAAAATAAGCCTCTTCTTGAGTCCTAGGAACCATCTGAATTCCGAGGAAAGAAGTGACTTGCTCCTTCATTTTGGGTCTATCTTTCATCAACATAGAAAAGACCAACCAAAAACATGGCAGCAACAATCCCACCACATCAAAATCCCAAAAACTTAACCATGATCTCTACTTCTGTCCCCGAACCACAACAAAACACAGAAATCTCAAAGTCAATCGACACTCTATCATGTGATGTCTTCCAATTTTACCGGAATCATTACCCTCCTGGCTTTCTCAGAAAGGTAAGTCATCCAGCTGTCACGCCCACGTATCAGTTTAGGGCGTGACAGCTTTATGGTATCATTTTGGGACTTTAACCTTGGCTCGGGTTTATGAATACATCTCATGTGCATTGAAAGTGGCATTTCGTATACATATATAGTTTCATTATTATGATGTCAATCCTAATATATGAATCATATGATCACTAATTGTTGTATAGAATGTGTTATACAAATACACAAAGTAATACGGAGTATAGAAAATCTAATCCCAGTAGTGTGTGTGTGTGTGAATGGATGGGTGGTTGAAATGACAGGTGGTGGCGGAGATAATAGCAACGTTCCTATTGGTGTTTGTGACATGTGGGGCTGCAGCGCTGAGCGCAAGTGATGAACACAAGGTGTCAAAGCTTGGAGCTTCTCTGGCTGGTGGACTTATTGTTACCGTTATGATCTATGCTGTTGGACATATCTCCGGTGCCCACATGAACCCGGCCGTCACCTTCGCTTTTGCCGCCGTCCGACACTTCCCCTGGAAACAGGTCCATTTTCTACTTGCAGCTGATTATATTTTTGTTTTCCTTTTCTTGTTTAAGATTATGCTCCTCCCCTCCCTCCCTTCCCTTAAAAAATAAAAAATACTAGTATCACTTCACATAGCCAATCCCAGCCTGGGTTTGATTTTGGGTCCATAACATTAAACTTCAAACTAACTAGTTTATCCAACGCATTACTATCAAACTGACTCATAATAACCATTTTCTAATCTTAATTAATCCAACGCATTACTATCAAACTGACTCATAATAACCATTTTCTAATCTTAATCTTAATTAAACCATGTTGATGATTTGGACTTGTTACCAATTCTGTCCATAAGTAAGTCAGTCTAGTTTAGTTTAGTTTAAGAACAACGTCAGAAAATATAATACTTCAATTCCTCCCAATGCAAAATAAAATAAAAGTCCATTTGTGATAAAGGTTGATTTTTAATAGAAATAAAAAAATGATAAATACTTTTGATTAGTTGCTCATTAAGTAGACTAAAATATCATTTTTGAATTAATTGATATGTGGTGGATTGTTATGATTAGGGGTGGACATGGTTTGGTTCAAACCGCGGTTTGAGACCAAACCGAACCAAACCACGCAGTTTGGTTTGGTTTTTTTCTATAAATGGTTTAGCTTGGTTTGAAAATTTAATAAACCGTGTGGTTCGATTCAGCTCGCAATCTGGAACCTCAAAACCGAATCAAATCGAACCGAACCAAACCGATTCAGACCGAACCACGGTTTGGAGATGGTTTAGCTTGAATTTGTAATTTTGTATCTTTATTTTAGACAATGTCTTGTAATTTGTTTTGAGATGGTTTCTTTTGTTGTACTTGTTAGAACAATGAACTTTCAGTTTACTAAAACTCATTCCTATTTGTTAGAACAATGAACTTTCAGTTTACTAAACTCATTCCTATTTGGATAGTAGTATTTGTGTTTTATGTTTAATATATATGATTGCTAGTTTGTTAAAAAAAAATATGTAAAGAGCAACACTTTTAGTTGGACAGGTTTGTAGTTCGGATAGCGGTCTAGACCGCAGTTCGGACCACGGTTTGAACCGTTTATGAAACCGTGGTTTGAGATCGAACCGAACCAAACCGAGGTGGTTTGGTTTGATTTGGTTTGAAATTTTTTATGGTTCGATTTGGTTTGGGATTTTCCCAAACCGAGTACTAGCGGTTTGGTCTCCAAATTCCTTCCAAACCGAACCATGTCCACCCCTAGTTATGATTTAGAATTATGCACCAACACAACAGTATAGAAACAAGTTGCAACTTTAGACCCCTAGCTTATTTGTCATGTACCCTTACGAGCAATATTATATTATATACTCCCTCTTTTCCAATTTCCAGGTTCCTGTATATGCAGTTGCGCAACTTACAGGATCCATTTCTGCTTCATTTGCACTGAGAATATTACTCCACCCAATCAAACATGTAGGCACAACATCCCCTTCAGGGACAGACATTCAAGCTCTTATCATGGAGGTTATCGTCACTTTCTCCATGATGTTTGTCACCTCTGCTGTTGCAACAGATACTAAAGCTGTAAGAAATATCTTTCCCCCCCCCTCCCTAGCTTTTACTTTCTTCATTTACTAATCCAAGTTTTCAGATAGGGGAGCTTGCAGGAATTGCGGTCGGGTCAGCTGTATGCATTACTTCCATCTTAGCAGGGTAAATTGTTTGGTAAATACATTATGTATACTCCCTCCATCCCAAAATAAATTAATGCTTCTCAACAATCTTGCAGACCAGTATCAGGAGGTTCAATGAACCCTGCAAGGACGATTGGACCAGCAATAGCCAGTGAATATTACAAGGGACTTTGGGTTTATATTGTTGGACCTGTAACGGGAACACTATCAGGGGCATGGTTGTATAACTTTATTCGGGTATCAGACCAGCCGGTTCATGCAATCTCACTACCTTCATTATCATTCAAACTTCGTCGTTTGAGGAGCAACCAAGTCCAGGTCTAAGCAAAAGATCCTCTCAGTTCTCTATGAAATAATATAAAGTTACTTAAAAGCAAATTGCTACAATGTGCCTGCACACAACTTTCTGAATGTAAGCTGATGCCCTTGTACTAAATGCAGTTTTGTAACAGAAGTCTGAAACATTTACTATAAGATGCAAGTCATGTTATTATAATGTTCTCTTATGCTAGTGAAATGTAACTCGTGTTATTATAATATGTAAATCATGTTATTATACTCCCTCCGTCCATAATAAACATATCGCAGTTGACTTGTCAACGTTTTAAATAAAGGTGCTTTACTAGTTTGTACATTACTTGTGCAATGATAATATTGCACTAAGTCACTTTCCTTATTTGGTAGGACAACATTTATTTTGGGACAAATCAAAATGGAAAATGCAACATTTATTATGGGACAGAGGGAGTATGATGTAACTCATGTACAATAAAATTCAGGACTTGCACACGCCCCAGACCCGTCATTAAGGGTGATAAAGTCACACTTTTACACTTTTTATAAATAATCAGAGGAGCGAACATTGCACCATGTCTTTACAAGAAGAACAATTGCAAGCAGCAATGTTCCTTGACATACACACTGGCTTCATATAAGTTGAACATAAATTATGGTCAAACCATGACAAACATACACAGATAAAAAAGAATACGAGTCAACGACGAGGAAAGTTCACATGTCACCTTAAGCAACTTTTGCACCAACAACAAAGCTAGATGGGTTGATGGTAATGCTCTTAGTGCAATTATCAGTCTTGTAAATTCCCACTAGTCGGTCTGCCAACTCGAACATGTTGTTTCTCAGGCTGCAATTCATATGCAAAAGATCATAAGCCGCTTATGCAATTAATTGAAGAATGTTGATATTTTATATTATTCTAAAATACAGCAAAATTACCTAATTATTATGAATTGGGCATCCTTTGTACGATCTTTTACGTAATGCCCCACAATAGACACATTTTTAAAATCTACAAGTAAAAAAAACAGAATTATGAATTAAACAAGAATGCAAAGTTTAAGAAATAAGAATTGATCGAAGGACAAAAAGTTTATAAACTCAGAATAATCTACCTAGAGCAGCATCGATCTCATCCATGACATAGAGTGGCGTTGGTTTGTAGTGGTGGAGTGCGAAAACAAGAGCTAATGAGCTGAGAGTCTGGGAAAACAAAGTCATTGTAATATACAGTCAGCACTCAGCAGGGTTGGTTGGGGAAGAAGCAGAACAAAAAGAAAATCAGCAGTGCATTTCAGAAAGTACCTTTTCACCTCCTGACAAATTAGCAATATTCTTCCAACTCTTCTTTGGAGGTCTGACACTAAAGACAACACCTTCAGAGAAAGGGTCTAAAGAATCCACTAACTCAAGTTCTGCATCACCTCCCAGTGTGATCATCTGTTGAAAGGTCAGAAAAAATAAAAATTAATCAAAGTGATGGTATTGGAAGACAACCGCAATCCAAGGACATTGACAAATGAGGAGAAACGTGAAAGGGAGAAGGGGGAGAGAGAGAGAGGGAGAGAGACTGAACATAGTAAAGTTAAATCCAAAACCTGATACATTTCCTTCAACTTCAAAGAGATTGTATTAAATCCAGCCATGAACTCGTCTAACCTGTACATTGTAACCAAATAAGTTCATGAAAACAATACTTGTAAACCAATTTCATAGAAATATTATCAGAAAGAAGCTATTTGCCTTTTCTTTCTCCATTCATCGTATTGCTTCTTTGTATCATCGCGTTCTTGAGTTACCATATTAAGCTCTTCTACTCGTTCATTGTACAGGGATACTTTCTTTCGGTATCTGTCATGGATACAAATAAGAAAAAAGAATAGAAAACCCATAAAAATGAATGACCTTCAAATGAAAGGAAATGTATACTCTGCAATTGAATCAAGATTTGGATTCATCTCCTTCAACTGTGCTTCAAGCAGTGCCACACTTTCAAGGGACCTCTTAAGGTCGGACTCTTTTGCAAGAGACTCGTCTCCAAGTGTTGCTTGAAGCTTTTCTGGGTCCACTAGATCTTTTTTTATTCTGAAACAGAAAAAAATAAACAATAAAAATGAAATAAGTGAAAAAGGCTCCTATCCTGCTCCCTAGTCTAGCATACGTCTGAGAGGCCAAGGCTTACTGCTCCATATGCTTTGAAATTGCAACATGCAGGTCTTCAAGCTTTTTTTTGTATCCTTTCCCCTTGGCTTCTAACTCCTTGAACGTCTTCTTCATGTCTTGTAACTTGTAATCAGCGTCAACCTGTTCCAGAAACAAATCACGTTGAATAATTGGTTGACCAGGATAGATAGCAAAGAAGTTTTCCGAGGATATTATACCTCAGTTGCACGCAACTCATTCATAGTCTTCTTTATTGATTCATAGTCTGATTTAGCCTTGTCCAGCACATCTCTATGTTGATCAATTAACTACACAAAATAAAAACAGAAGGCAAAGCAACTTAGAGCTGACTTTATTTTAGGACGCCGAAAATAATACTCCCTCCGTCCCGGAATGATCTTCCTACTTTTTTGTTGTTAGTTTGAATGAACATTGAGCAATGATACCAAGTCAATTTGATTATGATTATCCTAATGAAAATAAAAAAATTGTCAACGATAGTATTTATAATGGTATATCAATAACAAGTTTTAGATTTTCATTAGGATGATTAAATTAACCTAAAATTAATGCTCAAAGTACTTTCACAGTAACAACATTAAAAGTAGGATGAGCATTCCGGGACGGAGGGAGTAGATGCTAAATGTCAATGTAACCAACCTCTTGTGTCTTCTTATAGTTCTCCTGAACATTGAATGCCTTCTGTTCAATCTCCTTAAAGTTTGAAAGCAGATTTTCCTTCTCTAGGACAAGTCTTTCCTTCTCCTTCTTTGAGTCTTCAATTCCCTTGGTCAGTTTCTTTATCATTTTTTGACCTGTTTCAATTTGAACTTTGTGGCGGTTTATGTCTGTGGAGCTTTTATCAATGTCCTGACAAGAGGAATCGCAGCAGTTTAACGAAGTATTCCATACATACTCTCAAGAACTCAAGTCCTCGTATACTTACCAACTGGATTTTGTTAACCTTTGACTTTTGGCTTTTCAGCCTCTCACCACCAGCATTCTCTATTTTAGTTTGAAGTTCTGACACCTTCCCTTTCAGCTCTTTGGACCCTTGTGTCAGCTTACTAATCTCATTCTCTTCCTTCACTATAATTTTCCCGAGTTCTTCAAGTCTGTCTAGTTCATGCTTACTTGGTCGTGATCCAGTCTCCAGCGAGTCAAGCTGTTTTTCTAGGTAATCAAGTTGTGATTTCAAACTATCGATCTGCACCAGAAAAAGATTTTTTTAAGACATTTGCCAATGTTACATAGAGAAGATTCAATATGATTTCAAATTATTTACCTCTTTCTGGCATTTGGCTAATTCCATCTCAAGATGTGAAATTGATTTATCTACAGACTGATACTTCCGGACCACGTCAGAAATTCTTTGGCGTAGAGAATGTAACTTTTCAACCATCTCAGAGAGCTCTTTCTCAGCCTTTGCAATATCTTCTCCAGACACGTTTGAAAAAGTTTCTCCAGACACATTGGTTGCTCGGGTGGTCTTTATCTTACCACCTCGTGGTGTGCTTCCACCACCACTCATAGTCCCAGACTTCTCAAAGAGCTCACCTTTAACTGTAACAACGCGCCGAAATTCATGGTTTCCACCATATGCGATTCGTGATGCCTTATAATTAACAAAGATAAACAATTATTATTTACTTCTTCCTGCACAAGTAATAGTTTTTGCTGACAGTGTCCAGTAGACCCAAAACATCCTAAAACTTTAGTGTCAGAAATATTGACCCTTCTCAAATGAAAATAAGATAGAGCTCCTTTTCAGTTTCTGAAAGGCAGTCACAGTAAAATAGCAGACCTGCAATGCTATTTGGTCACAGGGTGAACCTATAAGGAAGATATCACTGACTTATGATTCTGTAAGCATAAGCAATTACTCTCTTTTTTGCATTCTTACAACTTAGAACCTATTGTAGCCAATTATACAGAATTAAATTCAAAGACCAGTTACACCAGGTAAGTGATTTTTGCGCAGCTCAACATTAAGAAAAGCAAATATTTGACTACATTGTAGAACAAGTCACAATATATATATATACATCCTCTATCTTTCAAAAAGAGTCGGACTTAATTTTTTTAAGTAAACTTGATTGAACTTTGACAAAAAAAAAAAATCATGACAATTTACTTGTCCTCGTAAAACTCTAAAAATTGTTATTAATATTCTTAATAGTGTATCAATTACATTCTTGGGGATTTCATGATGATACTTAAATTTAACAAATTTAATGTCAAAGTTCAATCAAGTTGACTTAAAAGTTAAAATTGGACTCTTTTTTATTTGACAGAGGGAGTATATAAAAGACTTCAGAACATATCTTGCAGTGAATAACAATGAGATATACCTGATCAATATCCTTAGCAACAACAGTGTTACGCAATGCTGCAAAGAAAGCAAGTTTCATTTTTTCATCGTTGCGATCAACCTTAACCAAATCAAAGAGTCGCTTTCCCTCTGGAGGGTTTACTGTTTCCTTCATCTTAGATAAATGGCCAACTTGTTTTTCCTGCAAAAAAATTGCCTAAAATGAAGAATGCAGAATAAAATGTAAACAAGTTATACTTGTTAGAGATATTATCCCACGTCGGAAATTGACAAACCTTGCCTATAACATATAAAGATCCTGGGGCACTCCCCTTAGCACCAATTGGTTTTAAAGTGGAACCTCAGACTTTAAGATGGTAACAGAGCAGATCCGTTACACGTGAAGGCCTAACGGTCCACGTGTTGCTCCGCGCCACCGGATTAATAATTCCACGTTGTAAGCCTTGGCAAAGCCCGGCTACACGTGTGGGGGCGTGTTAGAGATATTATCCCACATCGGGAATTGACAAATCTTGCCTATAACATATAAAGATCCTAGGCCACTCCCGTTAGCACAAATTGGTTTTAAGGTGGAACCTCACACTTTAAAGAATACTCAATATTTATGACCCTACCGACAAAATTGGAACCTTAAGTATGTAAAACCAGTCCTTTATGCTATGAAAATGTCCAAAGTGGTGAAAAGCTGTCAGAACCTCATTTTGTAAAAGATCTGTGAGAAGCTTAGCTGATTGGAAATATAAAAAACAAGGAGATGGAAGGACAGATTAGAAATGAAACATATGCTTCAACTGTGTTAGTTGGACAAATTGATGAAGGCACATAATTAATTAGGTGTGAAAATGCCATCAAAGATGGAATTGATGGATTATCTTTACAAGGCAAAAATGTCAAAACGAGCAAGAAAGGAAGAAGAAATTAGTTCTGCCCAACCTCGGATTTGATTCGTACTTTCTTAGAGAAATGAAATCAAAGAGGGGGCCAGGTAAAGGGGAAAGATAGTGCAGAGACACAAAGTTCCCAATTGTGCCAGTATAGCAACAAGTGGTTCAACAATGGCATTTCTTTTCCTTCCCATTTTGCTGAATCCGTTGCTTTCGCATGCCATCTTATTCTTGCCCTGATCTATATTTTCCTCCTTAAAAAATGAAGAAATCTGGTAATCTCCAATTATCCCTACCTTCAAGGATTTCCATCTCTCCTTTCTATATAGTGTACCAAAGAACTAGATTAACCTCGTGTTTTTTAGCACATTCTCCAAAGAAAATTAATGTTCCCAGCACAGCCTAACTGTGTCAAGCCAACCTATCCTTGTGGTTAACATGGTTCTAACTCCAAAATTGATTAAGGCCAGCGAGCAAAATGCAGCTTAAAGCAGCAAAATATGATGGCTCTTACAGAGCAAGTGTTGCACTGAACGGGAGTTATGATGGAGATCTCAGTGAGGAAATACTGTGATCTGGTGAGCCTGTACACAAGTCTGAGCTTATTCATTCCTGGGAAATCTTGATTCTAACTACTGAAACACAGAATCAGAAAATAAGGAGGTTCCAACATTAGATAGCCTGGTCAGCAATGATCCGCACTTCGAGCAGCTTATTATATCAGTTTCATGTGCATTATCTGTGTTTTGACATTAACGAACTAATTTGAAAACAACAAAAAAAAGACACAGGAGTGCTGAAAATAGTATTGTTATATCTTTACCAAAATCATGAATGTTGCAACACCAAGGTTTCTCTGGCGAAGCATCTCCACACATGCTTGTGCTGCAGCAGTCGTTTCAACTACAATGTAATCTAGTCCTGGGCATGCTGTTGAAATGGCCACGTCGTAATCAGCTGCAAAATAAAAGTTCAAAGAAAGTAATGACTGAACGGGCAGGTATAGAAATGGATTTGAAAACAAAACCGTTCTTCAACCAAAAATAAATGGTTTTATATCTATTGATCTCTAAACACAGAAATCTTGAAACAGGTACCATCCCGCTTGTAAAAAGAACTACTACAGCACAAGGCAGAAGAATAGAAAACTGATCAAAATGGCAAATAGAAAAAAGAGAAATTTGTGATCACTTGCTGCCAATAAAGAATTAAGCAATGAAGAATAAATATAAGTGATGCAGAGACACAAAAGCCCATTTACTTAATGGAAGAAAGAGACAATCCCATAAATCTAATGTGTGCTTTCTTTTTTATCATCTTTAGATAATAAAAATCTGCTGTCAGACTCTCCATAAGGAAACATCTGGAAATGTAGAGGTATCCCAGTTGAATGTAATGTTTTAGGGCTTATTTTCCAATTAGGGATGACCGTTATGTTTGAATTGGGGGGATGCGACGTCGTTCCTTAGTCTAAGTGTCAATAAGTCCGTTAATGGACATTAGGGTGTGCGTTTTATCTTTAAATAGAACGTTGTCGTTTAAGTCAGTGTCTAGAAGGATTTACCGTTGCTCAAAACGGGGTCGTATTGTAGTGAGAGATTAGGCCGTTGAGTCCCACGTACTTTCTCTCTCTTATTGCTCTGTCTAACGCCATTTTCATGGCATAATGAAATTTACCAGAAATTCCCAACTCTCTCTCTCTCTCCAAATCTCTCGTTTCTCTCTCATCTCATACTCTGTATTTTCTTTCTAATTCTTCTCTCACCTAAATCTGAATTATAATTCTTTCTTTTCTCAATTAATCAATTAATCCAAAAAGTGATTTAAGTCCGTGTTCATAACAAAGTGGTATCAGAGCAATCGATTCTCGGAAAACATGGTGAATCATCAGAATACTCGTATGGACGCAATGGAAGCAAACCTCAGAGTTGTTGATGAGAGGTTAACTGGGCTTGAAGGTGCGCTGGAGACAAAAACCAATGAATTGAAGATTGAGCTGAAGGAGGAGATGTCAGCACTTAGCAAAGGGGTGGAAGAAGTGACGCATACTAATGAAAATGAGGACTAACAATGGTAAGGACAAGGTGGATGAAGCAGGAAGAGGTCTGAAGGGCAATAGTAGTGCAGGGTCGATATTAGGGGCTTCACCTAGTGCTGGCAAGGGGATTCCAGCCACTGAGCAAAACAAACAAGGTAAGATTGGTATTGAAACCATTCATATTGATGATTCAACTGATGCTATTAAGGGTGCTGAGTATGGTCATATAACTAGATCTGAAAAGGGAGTGAATAAGAACTATAAAAAACACCTTAAATTAGAGTTTCCAAAGTTTTCTGGGATTGACCATCGTGGGTGGATTCGTAAGTGTCACAAATTTTTCAAATATAGAGAGGTCCCTTTAGGTGATAGGGTGGAGCTAGCTACAATGCACTTTGAAGGAGTGCAGAGTATTGGTACCAAAATTTCTGTGAAGAAATTGATGGGAGTGCATGGGATGAATTTGTTGAGAAGGTAGCTATCAGATTTGGAACACAAGCATATCAGAACATTGAAGGGGAATTTGCTAGCTTACAGCAAGTGAGCTCAGTGGGTGAATACCAAGACAGATTTGAGGAGCTAAGGGCAATCATGAAGGTGGAAAATGCTGGGCTGAGTGAGAGATTTTATGTCAAAAATTTTATTAAGGGCCTCAAGGAAGAGATCAAGTTCAGGGTACAATCTCAGTTCCCTCCTACGTTGGTTCATGCAATAAATTTGGCCAGAATTGAAGAATCTCATTGGGAAGTAGCAGTCAAGAAACTCAGACCAATACCTTACAAAACCAGTCCCTCTTATACTTCATACCAACCCAGTCAAAAACCAAACACTTCCATAGCTCAAAGTTCAACCAAAATGAATACAAATAACCCCAAATACCCCACTCTTTCATCTCCTTCCATTAACCAAAGAAGTGATTCTTTTAGTCCTACCAAAAGTAATATCCCCATCAAACAACTCACTCAGACAGAAATGCAAGCTAGAAGGGAGAAAGGGCTATGTTACAACTGTGATGAAGTGTACAAGTATGGACATAAATGCAAGCATAGGCAGTTATTCATGCTGGGAGTAGATGGTGGGGAAGAAGAAGAGGAATGGCATGATTCCTTAGAAACACCTGTGGCTGAAGGGGAGAAGGAGGAAATTGCAGAGGAGGATTTAGGCATTTCAGCCCATGCTCTATCAGGGAGTAACTCATTGCAGACACTTAAGCTCACAGGCAAGGTAGGCAACAAGAAGTTTTCAATTCTTATTGATAGTGGAAGTACACATAATTTTTTGGATGTCAAGACTGCTGAGAGGTTGGGTTGTGTAGTAATACCCACTCATGATGTACCTGTAGCTGTAGCAGATGGAAGTAAGATTCTCAGTCAAGGGGAATGTAAGGGTTTTATTTGGAATATACAGGATGTGGAGTTTAAGGGAGACATGAAAGTCATTAAGTTGGGTGGTTGTGATGCAGTGTTGGGAATACTGATGGCTCGAAGACTACAGGTCCTATCACTTTTGATTTCGAGTGAGATGACTATGGGTTTCAAATGGAGGGAAGCGGCCAGAACCGCAAGGTGCTCAGGGAAGTGGCAATCTTGAAGTTTATGACAAAGACACGCCCATTTAAGATGTTGAATGATTTACCTTGTAGGCAAATGGCCTAGCGGTTATATTCTCTCTTCAATGAATGAAGGAGGATAGACTGATATTTCGACACTTTTAAGGGACTATGAAGATGTGTTTCTTGAGCCGAGGGATATGCCGCTGTAAGGAAGTTTGATCATGCTATTCCCTTGAAATCTGGTAGCCAACCAATAAATAATAGACCCTATCAATGCCCTTATTTTCAGAAAAATGAAATTGAGAAGATTGTCAAGGAACCGTTGGATAGTGGGGTGATACAACACAGCTCAAGTCCTTTTGCATCCCCTGTGAACTTAGTCAAGAAGAAGGATGGCACATGGAGGATGTGTATTGACTATAGGGGTCAAACCAAATGACTATAAAGGACAAATTCCCTATTCCCATCATTGATGAGCTTTTGGATGAGTTGCATGGTTCCAAGATTTTTACTAAGTTGGATTTGAGGTCTGGTTATCATCAAATCAGAATGAGAGAGGAAGATGTTTGTAAAACTGCATTTAAGACCCACCATGGACACTATGAATTCAAGGTGATGCCCTTTGGGCTCACAAATGCCCCAGCCACATTCCAAGCACTTATGAACTCAGTGTTTGAGGAGTATTTGAGAAAATTTATATTGGTCTTCTTTGATGATATATTGATTCACAATGAGAAACATGTGGAACATCTCGGGTTGACGCTAGACAGATCGAGGAACATCAACTTTATGTGAAGAAAAGCGAAGTGTTCATTTAGAAGTGAGAAGGTGGAATATTTGGGTCATATTGTGGCGGAATGGGGTGGAAACAGACGACTAAGATTGAGAGTATGGTGAGTTCAGCTACACCTACTAATATCGAAGTGAGGGATTTCTTGGTTTAACGAGGTTATTACTGAAGATTTATCGAAATTATGGTGTCATTAGCAAGCCGTGCGGTGTTGTTGAAAAAAGAATTCATTTGGTTTGGGATCGATTCTTGAGAAGCTTTTGGCATTGAAGAGCTATACAAGCGCGCCCAGTGTTAGCAAATGCTGATTTCTCTAAGACATTTGTAGTAGAGGCGATCGTGCTATAATGGTTTGGGGGCGTATTGATGCGAAGAAGGAAGGCCTATCGTTTGTTAGTAAAGCTCTAGACTAAGCATTTGGGGCTATCGGCACATGAGAAGAGTTCTTAGCAATTTTGTTGGGCATAGAGAAGAAGTGGAGATACTATTTATGTGGGCAAAAGTTTCAGATAAAGACAGATCACCAAAGCCTAAAATACCTCATGGAACAGAGGGTAACTGGGGGTTTGCAATAGAAATGGGTGTCAAAGTTGTTGGAATATGATTACACTATCACATACAAGAAGGGGGTTGATAACAAGGTGGCAGATGCTCTGTCCAGAGTGTATGAAGGGACTGATATGGTGGAATGTCAAGCTATTTCAGTTGTGCAGCCACAGTGGGTTCAAGAAGTAATAGGGAGCTGGGAAGGTGATGCTGAAGTACAAGAGATACTGGAATCATAACCAACAATGATAAATATGTTGAATACACACTGAACAATGGGGTGCTGAGATTCTAAGGGAAACTGGTTATAGGAAGCAAAGGGGAGCTGAGGGAAAGGATAGTGAAAGAGTTACATCATACCCCATTGGGAGGACACTCAGGCATTCAAGGGACTCAGAAAAGGGTTTCACAATTGTTCTTTTGGCCAGGTATGAAGAAATACATACATGAATTGATTAGCCCTTGTGAGATTTGTCAACAGGTGAAGAATGAGAACTCTCTCCCAGCTGGACTGCTACAACCTTTAGCCATTCCCACAAAACCATGGACTGACATAGCTATGGACTTTATTGATTTGCCGCCTATCTATCCTTAGATTGGGATTCAATCTTGGTGGTGGTAGATAGACTCACTAAATATGCCCATTTCATACCCCTAAAACACCCTTACGGCATATATTGTGACGGTTTTCGAAAACATTTATAAATTGCATGGATTACCTGTCACCATTACCTCAGATAGGGATAAGATATTCCTAAGTCAGTTTTGGCAATCACTTTTTTCTCTACTTGGCACTACCTTAACCTTAAGTACAGCCTATCACCCTCAAATCGATGGCCAAACAGAAAGATTGAACCGATGTGTAGAACAGTTTTTGAGGGCTACCACTAGTTCGAAACCAAAAATGTGGTCAAGTTGGCTAACCTTGGCAGAATGGTGGTATAATTCAAATTTCCATACAGCCCTCAAGATGACTCCTTTTGAAGCTTTATATGGATACCCTCCACCACAAGCCACTTTCAATCATGAGCAGTATAGCAAAGTGGATGCAGTTACGGATTTTATGAAGGAGAGAGACAAACAAATCAAGGTGATGAGGGAGGTATTGTTGGAAGCTCAAAACAAGATGAAACAATATGCTGATAAAGAGAGAAAGGAGAGAAGTTTCCAAGTAGGGGATTGGGTTTACCTGAAGTTACAACCGTATAGGCAAACATCACTGGCATTGAGGAAGAATTTCAAGCTGTCAGCAAAGTATTTTGGCCCATTTCAGGTGGAAGCAAGGGTTGGAACTGTTGCTTACAAACTCAAATTGCCACCTACATCCAAAATACATCCTGTCTTTCATGTGTCGTTGCTTAAAGCCAGGATTGGAGATGCCATAGTTCCAAATCCTTCATTACCTTATGTTGGGGAAGATGGTCAGTTCTTGGTGGAACCCATAGCTATCTTAGACAGACGTTTGGTGAGGAAAGGTAATAGCCCTGCAGCTCAAGTCTTGGTACAATGGTCGAATGCTTTCCCTGAAGATGCCACTTGGGAGGATTGGACAACAATCGCAGCTAATTTCCCTCATTTTGATCCTTGAGACAAGGATTCTTCGAAGGGAAAGGGAATGTAATGTTTTAGGGCTTATTTTCCAATTAGGGATGACCGTTATGTTTGAATTGGGGGGATGCGACGTCGTTCCTTAGTCTAAGTGTCAATAAGTCCGTTAACGGACATTAGGGTGTGCGTTTTATCTTTAAATAGAACGTTGTCGTTTAAGTCTGTGTCTAGAAGGATTCACCGTTACTCAAAACGGGGTCGTATTGTAGTGAGAGGTTAGGCCGTTGAGTCCCACGTGCTTTCTCTCTCTTATTGCTCTGTCTAACGCCATTTTCATGGCATAATGAAATTTACCAGAAATTCCCAACTCTCTCTCTCTCTCTCTTTCCAAATCTCTCGTTTCTCTCTCATCTCATACTCTGTATTTTCTTTCTAATTCTTCTCTCACCTAAATCTGAATTATAATTCTTTCTTTTCTCAATTAATCAATTAATCCAAAAATTGATTTAAGTCCGTGTTCATAACATTGAACCATCTGTTAAACAAATTCATAAACTGCTCTAAATCTTATTTACATAAGCTGAAGGAGATGAAAGATAAGTCATTGAATACTCACGATGAATGGATCCCAGATCGCCCATCCGACCATAAATTCCCTGTATCTCGTTTGATGCTTTGGCCTGCAATATTGCTTTTAGAACAGAACCCTGACTCTTTTCAGATTCCATTACAGATGTCAGTTCCATGACTTTCTGGCGGGCAGCTTGCTCGAGAGGAATTAGTGCCTCTTGTTCTTTTAGACATTCCTAAAAATGGTCAGATGTACTCAGTTCTCACAAATCCAATGAAAGATAATTAGAAAAACATGGATGAAAAGGCAAGTAATAGAAATGTAAATATGATTACTTGTTCAAATTTACGCGATTGTATTGCCTCAAGCTTGTTTTTATCTAACTCGCTTTTAAACTTTTCCATGCATGAAGTCTTGTCTACAATTTTGCTTCGCAGGATGTCCAACTGCTTCTGAGCATCCTCATAAGCGGCACGACCAGCCTCATGCTGAAACAATCAAAAATTCACAGAAGACAACAATTAACACACAAATGTGGTGAGAGAACTGAAGAGGAAACAACATCTATCAAACGAACTTACAGAAGAGCAAGCAGGTTGACAGCAACCAGACAACATTTATATGAAAAATAGGGTTTATAAGTTTTATTGAAGTGATACAAACACCACATCCTATGTTTCCCTCGATTGTGGGCCAGATATTTCTAAGGTACATAGGGGGAGAATTAGTTCAACAATGATTCATGAAATTTCTTTTCGGACATCCATGAAGTATATTTCAACTGCCTATGCTTCGCTTCAAGTACAAGAAAGGACATGGAATGTGTTATCTCTTGAGCACAATAACGGTACCGTAATAATTAGTTATTGACTCTTGAAAAAAGAAAGCATGACAGGAAGCATTTATCTACAAGATATGATGCAAAATGTAAATATTATTTATCTGTTGAGGGATTATATGAACTCAATTTATGACAATCTTAGTAACTCTTCATTTCACTTTTCTTTCTTACTTTCTTTAAAAGCTTTTTCTTCTTCTGTTTGCATTTTAGGAGTGTAGTCATTAAAAAACAATCACACGCACAATAACAGTATTTGGGAGAGGGGAACTCAGGTATGCATACCATAAAAATCATCATGTTGGAAATCATTAGTTGACTGACAAAAATTGAGCAAGGATATATGAATAGAATCTTTAGCAATAAAACTAGTCAACTACTCAGCAAGTTTGCTCCAAAAAATGGATGAGATAAAATTTCTAATAAACATAAATGTAAATGTTGATAGCCTACTGATTAAATCACTAGACAGGATGAGAATTTCATATGTTGCAAGCTTTATGGCAATAAGTGTATCTTCATTCCAAACCCAAAGTAGCAACCAATTCAGCACTATAATTGTAAATAGGAATAAAGTAGAATATACAATAAGAATGCTCAAAGTCAGAAACAATCATGATCACCATACTATTGAGAAGAAACTCTCGAAAAATGCTGGACATACCTTCTCTGTAAGAAGTTTGCTTTCAGTATATGCAACTTCAAGTTTCCCCTTATGCTCAATCAATTGCTTTTCCCAAGGTTTGAGTTCAGCTCGGACCTTTGTAAGCTCAGTGCGGAACATCTCAGTCTCAACTATTTCAACCAAATTCAGAAAACTGAATAGCTTTAAAAGGTTATTCATGTGAACACACATAGAGCTATATAGTATCAGTTGAGTTCTAGAGTCTTACACCTCAGAAATCTGGGGCATATATGTCAAGCCACCAAGGAACAGACTATCTAAAGGACAGATCTGAAGGTGCATTCCTTGGGATGCCATTGATTATAAAAGCTAACCGTTATGGAAGCTTCTGCTTAGTGCTTACTACTTCTGGTATAAAGTTCTTAGCCAGTACCAGAAACACAAACATTACCATTTACTCAATTTCAATGAGTCATACTCTAGATTTTGCATTTCATCAAAACCAATAGATCCTAGAGAAGTGCGCAAGTGTCAGAAAACAAAAGAACTAAGCAACGTTCTAGGTAATATTCTTTATATTTAAACTTGGGCATAAAATACAATAAACGGAAAACGGAAAGTAGCCCTATATATTCTCACGCCATTTTGGATATGCTGTGTATTTCGCTAAGACATAAAGTGATAGGAACATTTTCAAGAAACATGAATAATGAAAAATATGTAAGAATCTTAATAACATTTCTCACACGCAAGCTCTCTGGTGCAATGCAAGCTATAAGAAGTGATTGACTCGGAAATATAAGAAACAGTACAACCTACAAGTTTTAATAGAATGTGGAGTTTTCCTCTTCTTTGCAACAATATACTGACTACATCCATCTTATATCCTATCTTGCTCATTTTCATGGTCCTGCTTTTACTAAAATTGCCTCCAGTATGTAAAGAGTTTGACAAAGTAAGAAAGAAAAGAAGTTATAGCTTCACTTTTGTATCCAGGTAATATAATAAAAGAAGACAACACCTTTGGAACTCTCCTTAATTTCCTCCAAGATTTTATCCTCCTCCAACAAAAGCTTTTGCAGTTTAGGTATATCATCCTCCAATTTTGGAATCAACTCTGTTGACTCTTCACACTGCTTCGTGATGTCAGTTATCTTTGCAGAATCCTACAACAGAAGAAGTAAGATGCCTGTATAAACTACATAAGAGCAGAGACCGTTTGATTTCTTACCTTTTCAAGCTTCTCGCCCACTTTTTTTATTTTTGTTTTTACATGCTTCAAATCTTCACGGTATTTTACATCCTGTCTTTCAAACTCCTTGAACTCATCCTTGCAGCATTTGAGGGCACTATCAAGTTCCTAAAACATTCCAAAAACGAGACAAGATAAAAATATGCTGCTATTTAGACACATGTTCATTCAACTGTACAACAATATTAATAAGATAAGCATAGGACTGGGTGGTATCGACGACTTTACACTCCCCGTCACGTTTAACCGGCTCATGTGGAGAGATAAACAAGGGTGCATCAGTTGGTGCAGCACAAAATGAACAGGGTGCCAGCACGCTTAATTATTTTTTGTTTTGAAACAAATGCACGCGGGATGACTATAACCTAATAGGGTAAAAACCTTGCAAATGGAGGGCTCTGGAACCATGGAAGTTACCAACTCATTTAAACCCTAACATCTTGAAAAGTTCGATGCTCAACAAGCACTAATAGCATTTAAAACATTTGAGAAAGTACAAAAAAACCTCTTGTTTCTTCATATATTTTGTATGCAGAGCCTCAAGCTCCTTCAATGTTTTGTTATTTTCTTGAATTCTTTCCCTGTGAATAGAGCATCACCTCATCATTTGGGAGAAAAAGAACGGGATCAAGGAAAGCACGTAAACAAAAGCCAACTGCTGACAAATGTACCTATCACTTTTAAGATTTTCTTCCAGGGTTGATACATTTGCTTGCATTTCCCCAATTTGCGTAGCATTATCTACCGAAGCCAATTTTGCAGCAATCTCTTGCCATTTCAACAATGATAACTCCTTAAGCATGTAGTCTTCTGCTTCATTCTTTATACCCTGGTGAAATTCAACATGTATTGATTGATCATTAATGACATAACAAATGAAGAAAAATGAATGAATGAAGACATAAATTGGGAGACATGTCAAAAACCTCCAAGCTTTCTCTTTCTTTCTCTGCTAACTTAACCATTTGCACAACCCCAGACCGTTTCTCATTAAGGGATTCAAGCCTATGAGAGCAAAAAGGAAGATACAAACCGGATATGCATTAGAGACACCGAGGATCCAAATGTGGATAGAAATGTCCATACACATGAATAGTAACTTGACATTTTAGACTAGAAAAATAGAATGAAATAGAGTAGTGAAACAACAATTACAACTCATTCAGGTGTCTTTGTCATCCAGATTCCAACTATTATTCAGTTCAAAGTGACACCTTATATTATAAGTTTGGCAGTCTGTGAGTTGCAAGTTCGGAAGTAAGCTCAGGAGTATTTCCTGTTCTCAAATGCCAAGTATACACAGCTGAAATGCAAATACGACAAAAGATTATATGGGAAGAATAGCTACTTTTGAAGATGGAGACTTACTTCTTATATGATTCATCTATCTTTTCAACGTATTTGTTAGTTCCAATTATATCCTCAAGGTATTCAAGAAAACCTTCATCATGAGGACCTTGGGCTTTTGGCTTCATAAGTGATATCTGCTCAACCTCACCCTGAGAAAAGCCATGAAAATAACTGGCAACTGCTGAGAGACTTGTTTTGGAGATACAAAAGAAAAATCAACAAGTGACAAACCTGAAGAATCAGGAAACGGTTATTGTCCAAGTCAACTCCTTTCCCTTTCAGTTTCTTAGTGACCTCCGTAAACTTACTGTCACGACTATTAATATAGTACTTAGAAGAGTTATCTCGAAATGCTTCACGTGCTATTAAAAAATCACTTCCCGGAACAACTTCATATGTACCATCATCCTAAAATCAACCAAAGTATTAGATCCTAGATAGTCAGAAATATTGAAGCTTCTTCAGTCAGGTGTGCATAACACAAATCAGAGTTTGCATAGAATATCTTGAGTACCAAATCAATGATCTCTTGGAAGTGAACTGATACGCGTGCGCTGTTAAGATTCTGGTGATTGGTAGAATTGTGAATGAGCTCAGACACTTTATTAAGACGCATCTGCAAAGATATGTCAATTCCAAATTTCAACAAAGATTACAGCACTATCGTGATAGTTTTAATCAAAAATGTACAAATATATGAAATTCCTTATTGGCTATTACCGATGTGTAATTTAAATCGAGTGGACAGCTAGAACTTTGCAAAAAGAATTGTACTTTTTACTACCAAGAAGCGAACAAATCATTGATAAAGATGAAAATAGAGGTAGTGCAAGATGTGAATTCATTCTACACCTGCTTGGCTCGCTTCCCAAATACGAATAGCATCGCATCAATCACATTGCTCTTCCCACTTCCATTTGGACCAACAACAGCTGAAAAACTCTGCTCGCGACATTTCACCACATAATTAGCCTCAATAGGGAAGGTAAAAAGGATAAATTCCATCCTAGCGCATGAATTTGCTTGCATAATTAGGTCTGTAAATGTATAATAACGGAGAGGGAACGAAACCCTAACTGACCTTGTGAAAAGGGCCAACTCGTTGTTCACCAGCATATGATTTGAAGTTCTGCATAACCATTTCTTTAATGAACAGCCTGGGGGTAGTGGATCTTCCCTGGGTTGATTCCGGCATGATTTCGTCGGTCGTTGTAGGCGTCGGCGATTCCATTTCAGTTGTCATGGCTGGATCGACGACGAACTGGTTCAAGATTTTAAATTTGGACTCTAACTCAAGAGATTTTGACTTCTCTTGAATCAGCGTAAAAGGCAAGCTACTGAAGTGCCGTTCGAATTTTGATTTTGGGGAAATCGTGAAATCATTAACGAGGTAAATGAAATAATTGGGCGGGAACTTAATGTTATTCAAAACAGTTTAATTTAATTTGGGCCGTCTTTTCTTTTTTTCTTTTTTTTTTTCTTTTTTTCTTTAGCCCTTTTCCAGCCGCTCGATACCATAAGGCCACTATCACATGCCCGCGTTCAAGTTCACGTAATTTTTTTTAAAAAATATAATTTCATATATACTATAGATAAAATAAAATAAAATAAAATAAAATTTGTAATTACCTCTATTTTCATCTATACTATAGATAATTACGTGAACTTTGCAAAAAGAATTGTACATTTTGCTCTCATACATTTGTAATTTTAATTTTTTTTATAAAAATAAAATAAAATAAAATTTTTAAGGACAAAATGGGAAAGGAACAAATGTATGAGAGCAAAATGAAAATTTACGCACTCGGCACTATTCAAAGAACTGTAGCAAACACCACTCTAATTTATACTATAGATACGGTTAGGCATGGGCAACCGGTTCCTGGTTCCCGGTTCCGAACCATCGGTTCCGATTCCGAGAAAGGGGGGAATCGAGATGGAACCGCCAAAATCCGGTTCCTTGATGCCGGTTCCGGTTCCGATTCCACGATTTTTCGCTTTTTTGTTGTCTTTTTTTTTTTTTTTTTTTTTTGGAAATTTGCACACATGGGCGACCGCCCAACACCAAATTCAAGGTTGAGAGTTAAGAGAGTTTTGTGAAAAAAAAATGTAATGAGGTGAATTTGTATTTATAGGCGAAAGGTAAGGATTTTTTTTTTTAATTACTGAAAAAGGTGGAAAAAGTCAAAAAAAAAAAAAAGGGGCAAATTTGACTGAAAAAAGCTGTAAAAAAGGGGGCAAATTTTGAATTTTTTTGAATTTTCAGCAAGAACCGCCAGTTCTCCGGTTCCGAACCGTCGGTTCCCCGGTTCCGATTTCGGTTCCAAAACCGGCGGTTCACGGTTTTCTGAAAAGAGGAACCGTGAACCGGCCGGTTTCGGTTCTTGCCGGTTCCGATTCTGCCGGTTCCAGTTCGATTCGATTCTCCGGTTCCGGTTTGCCCATGTCTACATACGGTCAATGTTGGAGTGGCGACGTTATTTCAGGGTATGGACTGCTTAGCCTCGTAGTCTAAACAGGCCCAATTAACCTTCTGCGTCTTTTTTTTAAAAAAAAACCTCCGTCCCGTCCTATTTAAATCGGTCTATTTTTTTTATCCTTTTCATTTTTTACCACTTAAAAAACTCGATATACTATCTCCGTCTCAACCGAGTGGATATCAAAAATTTGGGCACACAGATTAAGGAAAAGTAAGAGTGATAAAAAATGAAAGGAAATGTTGTGAGTATGAAAAATTAAATAGGAGAAAGATTGAGTGGGAGAAATAGTGATTTGATTGGTGTTGTGAGTGTAAAAGTAAAATAGGAGAGAGAATGAGTGGGAAAAATAGTAAAGATTCCCTTCCATTTTGAGCAGTCTCCATTGGGCTGAGACGAACCAAAAAAGAAATAAGTATCCACTCGGCAGAGACGGAGGGAGTACAATTTATTTTTCCTTTAGTTAAGAGGGAATGATTACAATACCTGGGTTTAATCAGATACAATTTGAAGGATTTTGCAGATTTATTGATCAAGGTTTTACAGAAAACTTTCTAACTTTCCAAAAATTGAAGATTCCGATCAAAAAATGGAATTTTGTGAAGATGACGTTGAAGTTCCTGCACAAGTGGGCGACCGCCCAGGTCTGATGGGCGACCGCCCAGCATCAGTTTCCAGCAACGTTAATCCTTCTGTGCAAGTGGGCGACCGCTCAAGCCAAGTGAGCGACCGCCCAGAATCAAAACCAAACAATGTTGAAGCCTCTGTACAAGTGGGCGACCGTCCAGACCAAAATCTGACGAGATTTAGTTCCCAAATTTCGCCTGTTTCCCGGTTTCTTTCCCTTTGTTTTTCCTTTTCAGATTAGAACTCTTTTAAACCAGGATTTTGTTGTAACCTATAGATTGACAAGTTCATCAATGAGAATTCAAGTTTTGGGAAAACCCTAAATTGATTTCCGACATGGTATCAGAGCGGCATCATACACAAGTCTAAATCCATGGCGGGGAACGATGTTGTCATCGATAATCCTCCTAAAATCAAATATAATTCTCCCTTTTACCTAGGTCCTCAAGATATGCCATGCAAATTTATTACTCCTTCTGCTGCTTCATCTTCATCGTTCACAGCTGAGCGATGTCAGGCTTTGGCAAGCCTCGTCGGTAATTCTCAAATCTTAAATAATCGCCTCCATGGTAAGTTTGATGCATCTTCATGGATTATTGATACAGGTGCTTCAAATCATGTAACTGGAAACTCCTCGTGTCTCCTTAATTCTCGGACTATACCGGCATGTCCAGTCGGTTTACCTAATGGGTCTTATGTGTTGGCTCATACAGTGGGATTCGTTCGTCTACGGACACAATTACCCTCTCTCATGTTCTATTTATTCCAAACTTAACCTGCAACTTAATTTCAGTTTCTCAACTTTCTGACGATATTCACTGCACTGTCCAATTTAACTACTCTATGTGTGCTATACAGGACCTGTCGAGGAACCTGATTGGAGTGGGTGTTAGGCGGAATGGACTTTACTATCTTCGTGACACATCTTCTGCATTTAGTGTTTCTGTTACCGAATCGCCTTCTTTGTTAGAACTGTGGCATAATCGCTTGGGGCACCCATCCGAAAATGTGGTAAAGCTTCTTCCCGCAGTCAGCCGTAATTCTGGCAGTCTACCTAAATCGTGTGATACTTGTTTTAGAGCTAAACAGTCTAGAGATAGTTTTCCTGTTAGTGATCATAAGTCCACTAGAATTTTTGAAAAAGTTCATTGTGATTTGTGGGGTGCATACACTCATCCTTCTTCTTGTGGTGCACGGTATTTTTTAACTCTAGTAGATGATTTTTTCCGAGTTGTTTGGGTTTATTTGTTGGTCGATAAAATCGAAGTTTTTCGTAAGTTTATGGCTTTCATTGCAATGGTTGAACGTCAGTTTCCTCAGAAAATTAAGGTTGTCCAATCTGATAATGGGACTGAATTTAATTGCATGCTTGATTATTTCTTTTCCACTGGCATTACTTTCCAAACATCTTGTGTTGGTACCCCTCAACAAAATGGTCGAGTCGAGCGGAAGCATCGTCACATTCTGAATATTGCTAGAGCGCTTAGATTTCAGGCTCATTTATCGATTTTCTTTTGGGGCGAAGAAGTTCTTACTGCTGCTCATTTGATTAACCGAACTCCCACTTCCCTCTTTGGCAATAAGATTCCCTATGAGGTTTTGTTCAGAAAATTACCTTTCTTTAACTCTTTTTGGGTTTTTGGTTTCTTGTGTTATGCTCATAATCAGAAAGCGTAGGGAGATAAGCTTGCCAGTCGTAGCCAAAAATGTATTTTTGTGGGCTATCCTCTAGGCAAAAAGGGGTGGAAGTTGTTTGATCTAGAGACAAAGAAATTTTTTGTCTCCCGGAATGTGAAGTTCTTTGAGAACAATTTTCCTTACAGTGATTTGTCGTCAGTGCCTCATTCCCCGAATTTTGTGGAGATTATTATTTAAGAGGCTGATTTCGCCCTTCTTGATTATCCGGACATGACAGATGTTGTTTCAGAACCTTTGACAGTGGCTCCTGCAGACGTACCTGATCCCGTGACTACAGTTTCTGCAGATATTACTCCTACAGAGGTCTCATCTGCTTCTACGACAGACACCTCTCCTTCTGAGCAAGATGCTTTAGGAAGGGGCATGCATACGAAAGTACCCTCCGTTCTTCTTCGGGACTACATTGCTGCTACCGTTACTTTACTAGTCCACCCCCCGAACATTCCACTCCAGACGGCTCCTCAGTTATTCCTTATCCTATCCTATAGCTCACTATATAAATTGTGACAATTTTTCTGTGAAATATCGTAACTTCCTTGCAGCTATTACCTTGGCTAAAGAGCCTAAGACTTTTCGTGAGGCAATGTCACAAGATGGATGGAAGGAATCTATGTAGGCTGAAATTTGTGCCTTGGAAGATAATGGCACATGGACTATGGTTCCTCTACCACATGGTAAGCGTGCTCTTGGTAGCAAGTGGGTCTATCGGATTAAGTACAAGTCGGATGGTACGGTTGAACGACTCAAATCTCGTTTGGTGGTTCTTGGTAATCATCAAAAAGAAGGAATTGATTACACGAAAACTTTTGCTCCTGTGGCCAAGATGGTCACCGTTCGAGCCTTTCTTGCCATTGCTGCCTCAAAGAATTGGGAACTACATCAAATGAATGTGCATAACACTTTCCTGCATGGTGATCTTCAGGAAGAGCTCTACATGAAACCTCCTCCGGGTTTTCATTCCAATCAACCTAATATGGTTTGTCGCCTTCGCAAATCTCTTTATGGCCTGAAATAGGCCCCGCGTTGTTGGTTCGCTAAGCTGGTGGCTTCCTTGAAACACTATGGGTTCTTGCAGTCTTATTCTGATTATTCCCTATTCACATTCACAAAAGGTACGATCCATATGAATATTCTTGTGTATGTTGACGATCTCATTATAGCTGGGAACGATTCCGCTACCTTACAGTCTTTCAAAAATTATCTAAGTGAATATTTCAAGATGAAGGACCTTGGCTCCCTGAAGTATTTCTTGGGCATTGAAGTTGCTCGTTGCTCCTCGGCTGTTTACGTACTTGGCCTTAGTATACTTTGGACATTATATCCGAGGTTGGGCTATTGGGAGCAAAGCCATCCGGCTTTCCTATTGAACCGAATCGCAAACTCGGTCTTGCCACTGGTGATCTTCTGGATGATCCAGAACGTTATAGACGCTTGGTTGGTCGTCTCATTTACTTAGCAGTAACCCGTCCAGACTTGGCATATTCGGTTCACATTCTTTCCCAATTTATGAAGGAACCTCGCAAGGATCATTGGGATGCAGCATTGCGAGTTGTTCGTTATCTCAAAAGTACACCTGGTCAGGGTATTCTTCTTCGTGCTGACAGTGAGCTCACGCTACAAGGGTGGTGTGATTCAGATTGGGCCGCTTGCCTTATTACTCGATGCTCTCTCTCTGGATGGCTTGTGTTTCTTGGTCATTCTCCTATATCTTGGAAGATGAAGAAACAAACCACTGTGTCTCGTTCGTCTGCCGAGGCCGAATATCGTTCTATGGCGGCCCTTACCTGCGAATTGAAATGGTTGAAGGGATTACTATTGAGCCTTGGTGTCCATCATCCGAAGGCAATCAACATCTTCTGCGATAGTCAGCCGGCTCTTGATATCGCTAAGAACCCCGTATTTCATGAACAGACAAAGCATATTGAAATTGACTGCCACTTTGTTCGTGACGCCATTTCAGAGGGTCTTATTTCTCCTTCCTATGTTCCTACTAAAACTCAGCTGGCAGATATTTTCACTAAAACTCTTGAAAAACAACAGTTTGATTTACTGGTTAGCAAGTTGGGCATTCTTAATCCCCATGCTCAACTTGAGGGAGGGTGTGAAGATGACGCTGAAGTTCCTGCACAAGTGGGGGACCGCCCAGCATCAGTTTCCAGCAACGTTAATCCTTCTGTACAAGTGGGCGACCGCCCAGGATCAAAACCAAACAACGTTGAAGCCTCTGTACAAGTGGGCGACCGCCCAGGCCCAAGTGGGCGACCGCCCAGGACCAAAATCTGACGAGATTTAGTTCCCAAATTCCGCCTTTTTCCTGATTTCTTTCCCTTTGTTTTTCTTTTTCAGATTAGAACTCTTTTAAACCAGGATATTATTGTAACCTATACATTGACAAGTTCATCAATGAGAATTCAAGTTTTGGGAAAACCCTAAATTGATTTCCTACAAATTTCAATTAATCTATATACACTAGAAACTCTTTAATACTCGATAATTAATAAACTCTTTAAAGTAATAATTTTGTCTGATCTCGATTTGGATCAGTTGAAAAAAATTAATCGATAAAATAATAAGATAATAATTATTCAGGAGATCCCTTTATAATTTTAGCTCCCATAAAAATTATAAATTAATATTTCTTAGTAGAGAGATAGTCATCTGATCGATTAAGTTTGATTGATTTTGTTACTTGACTATGTTTCAAAGAAAATTTGTCCTCAAGCCAAACTTGCAATTATTTTTGTGTGCGAGCATGATGATCTCTCTTATAATAACGCAATTCCTTACATATTTAATATGACATAGTTGATTTTTTAGATGAAAGGTCATTATATAAGATATAAGATAGTGAAAATTTCTTGTAAAACGTGTTCTACGCTTGTCTGAGTGTAGAGCTTGTTTTTAAATAGGCGCGGTGGCATTTTTGTAAATAAATAGAACTTTTCAAAATGTGCGGTGGCATTTTTGTAAATAATTAAAACTTATAAGATGCAGTTTTCTACAGAACAACAGGCACATTTTAACACTGTAAATAATTGAAACTCACCTGGCATTTTTTGATACTGCAGAAGACACTTCTGAATACTACAAGAGGCATATTTTAACACTACAACAGGCATGTGTTTTTTAATTCACTTTGACACTTTTCAATATTACAACAGACATTTTTCAATACTACAAGAGACACTTTTCAATACTACAACAGACACTTTTTAACACTACAACATGCATGTGTTTTTTAATTCACTTTGACACTTTTCAATATTACAACAGACATTTTTCAATACTACAAGAGGCACTTTTCAATACTACAACAGACACTTTTAACACTACAACAGGCACTATTTTTCAACAATATCACCGCATTATTTAACATTACAATCGATTTAAATGTGTTTATTAGTGTCATAATAAAACAAACACTTTGTTTATATTGCAACAGACACTTTATTGTACTAGAAAAGGCACTTTAGCAAAACAGGTTCTAGGATAGCTCATCCTAGAACTAGTTTCACACAAGAACAACTCTATAAGATATGATTGAATATTTTAAAGTTTTTATGTCGTTTATATATCAGTTTTGTTTCAGGAATACATTGAATATAATTCTTCTTGTATACAATTAATTCAAAGTTATCATTAACTTACAATGCATTTGAACTTATTATGTACATACAATTAATTTAGTTTATACAGAAATTTGAAATTTGTCGAATTGACTAAAAACTCTTTAAATTAATAATTATTAATTTATTAATAAATTAATAATTTTATGAATTAATAAATTTCACTGAACATTATTAATTTATATAATTTTTACTGTATATGAAAAAGTGTATTTGGGCAAAAGATTTGCTATGTAATAAACTAAAATTATTTGTGTAGTGACAAAAAAAATGACGAATTGAAAATCTTTTCCAAAATTGTATGGTTTGCCATAGGTGAGTTTGGCACCTCAATGTGTATCACAATTAATTCAAAGGTTAGATATGAATGTTGATGTCATATAATGGTGTCGGTTTTAATAATTTATAATCGTTTGATTGCATGTGATACACAATGTATAAACAAAAGTGGTATATGTGACATCAGATTTTTTTTTCAAATAATTCGTTTTTAAAATTTTATTTCTCAAAATAACTTACAGTTCATATTATTTTCCTAAATGACCAATTTTTTTGAAACTCGCTACACAGTGTAACGAGTTTGGTGTAATTAAGGTTTGTCGCTTTGTGATTAATTGTTGTAATTAATAAAGACAAACGCACTACACCCTGTAGCGAGTTTGATCGGTCACAGTCAAACTCGCTACACCATGTAGCGAGTTCCTCTTTTTTTTTAGTAGATAAGGTTTTCCCCAGATTCATTCATTCTCATATCCCTCCTCGCAACCTTCGATATTCTCAATCCAAATTCAATTAAATCCAAAAAATGGATCCATATCACCTCCGTTATATGAACCGCCGTCCCAATTCCTCCGGCCAATCCTCCACCCCTCAATCTTCTCAATCCCATCTCTCTCAATCCTCCTCTTCATCGCCTCTTATTCCTGGTCCCGCCGGTGTCGTATAGTCCGCCATGCGCCAAAAAATCCTCGATCGTCAGAGCTTATCTTCGCAAGAATCCCCGATCGCAACACAAGAGTATATACGTAGAGCGATTGAAGATCCGGTGAAGGACACTACAAGAAAAAAAGCTTTTTGTGACTGCTAAAAGCCGTCACATATGTACGAAAAGCAGTCACGAAAAGGTAACGCGACTGGGAAATCAATCGCCATGGCAGTCGCGTAAACCCTTGTCGCAATAGCTTAAAGCGAAAGGATAAGCAGTCACCTTAGAGTCTTATTTTCCGCGATTGCTTTTTCCGTCGCGTGAAGGGTTTTTTAATTTTATTTATTTAATTAATTAAATCACAAATGCAATCACGTTAGCTAATATAAGGCGACAGAGTATGCAATCTCGTTAGCTTGTGTAAGGCGACTGAAAATGCAATCACATTTGCTTAGAGAAGGTGACTGAAAATGCAATCACCTTATCCCGGATGAAAATGCAATCTCGTTAGCTTGTGTAAGGCAACTGAAAATGCAATCACATTTGCTTAGAGAAGACGACTGAAAATGCAATCACCTTATCCCGGATGAAAATGCAAAGCATGTGATTGTTCTGTCATCACATTAGTTCTTAGATGTTTCATTACAATAATATAATTATTTATAGCCTTATTACTACATAATATTATGAGTTAATATTGATAAATCCACAAAATTTTTCAAAACTTAATTGAAAACAAACTTTAAATCATTTAAAACTAAATATATTGTCTCAAAATAACATCCACCGTCACATTTAACAAACTATTCATGTCTTACTAAATTTGTTCAAGAACCATTCTAGCTACCATATTATGTTCAAAAATCAATAGTCTAAGGATATATACTCCCTCTAGAGCACAAACCAAAAGAAAGATCAAGTAACCATACTAACTATAATCCTGCTGCTCACCCATCTCATCTTTCCCCATCTCATCATCACTTGTCTCATAATCATCAGTACCCATCTCATCAGGTGTCTCATAATAATCATCACATATCTCATCATCATCATGATTTGTAGGAGAACTATCATTACGAGTATTAGATGCACCTTCAGAACCAGAATTTGCATTGAAATTTAAAGGATGAGGGGGAGGTGGATCTCCATGTTTTGCAGCTTGACATACCATATATTCAAACAACATTTGATAGTTTATTTTGATTGGCCTCATACCTTCTTCGACGTTTCCTTTCACTTTCAGCTAATTGTTCCTTTAGTTTTTTTACTTCTTGAGAGGACTGCTGAAGTGCAACTTGTGTTGCAAAATCTGAGGATGAAACATGACCAGACTTTTTGCTCCACTTCTCATTGGGCCTTCCAGGTAGCCTACCTTTTTTTACACCCCCGACAGCCTCTTCATATATTTTCAAGCCGGATCATCGACTCCATTCACAGGATCTGCAGGCTCCAATCCATTTGCCTCACATAATTTGTTTGCATAAGTTTCCAATAAGAAAAATATGCAAAAATTTCTTGTTAGCTAATAATGTAACCCAGAGCATCGGTTTTACTACTATAATATGAATACAGGTAACCAAGATAAACACTAAGCTTCGTAGTACACCCACATAACGAATTGAAGTACATAACCCAGAGCATCGATTTTACTACTATAATGTACAGCCTCCGTTCCAAAAAATAATCTCTCTTTTTCTTTCAGTTTGTTCTGTAAATATCGGTACAATTTCAAGAAAGTACAAGCAAGTAAAGCACCGTTGCAAAAAGTTTAACCTGCCAAATGAGCCTTTTTTTATGAATTGGAGGGAGCAAATATAATGAACTACATAATTCAAAGAACAGTCTCTATAGTATCATCTCTTTGTTCTCTGCTAATATTAAGATTCCTTTGAAACTTAGCTGACTTAACAATGAATGCTACAGCACTGGAGAAATTAAGAAAGATGAACTTTAAATCGTGATTTACTTACTTTGATGAACAGAGTCTATGTTACATTAAAGAGCTTCTACATTTTCTTTTTGATTGTTTCATCTACTGACTATTACATAATTATAGTCCAATCAAGGATTAATATATCAATTAACCTAAGATGATTGTTCCTATTATGATGGTTGACATGTGCTTAAATTAGTAGATAAATCAAAAGTTCATTACAATGTTTTAGTATTTTTAAAGTCTAAATGGGCTCTAAGATTCTTCACATAAGCCAAAATTTCATCTCCACTTTTTCTTCGGGGTGCCATTTTTCGCTCAACTTTATTATTAAACTTGTGCTTATCAGACCGCCATATATGCTTAGGACTCAACCATCGACGATGACACCCAAAGTAGAACGACTTTCTACTTTCTGTAAGGTTAAAAGCTATACTAGTATCTAAACAACAAGGACATGAATTTTTTCCATGTGTGCTCCACCTGGATAACATACCATATGCAGAAAAGTCACTAATAGTCCACATTAGAGCAGCACCTCATGTTGAAGTTTTGTTTGAGTGAAATGTCATAGGTGTCGACCCCTACATTCCACAATGTCTTTAACTTATCTATCAATGGCCCCAAATATACATCAACTTCTCTACCTAGGCTTTTAGAACCAGGAATGACCAAAGGCATAAACATGTATTTTGGCTTCATACACATCCATGGTGGGAGATTATAAGGGACAATGAACACTGGCCATGTTGAGTGAGGCTTACTCGAGTGCCCAAATGGGTTAAACCCATCTGTTGCCAAACCAAGTCTAATGTTACGAACATCTGCAGAAAAGGAAGGATATTGCCGATCAAAATCCTTCCAAACCTCACCATCAGCCGGATGCCTAAGATCACCCTCAACAATCGTACGCTTTACACCATGCCACCTCATATGTTCAGGTGTCTTTGATGACAAGTAAAGTCTTTGAAGCCTAGGAATAAGTGTAAAATAACGTAAGACCTTTCTCGGAATAGGCTTACGTTTTTCCCTTATGGCAACATCAAACATTTTGTACCTAGGCTCACCACACACAGGACATGTTTTCAAGTCTTTATTATTTCCCCAAAACAAGACACAATCATTTTCGCATGCATGTATTTTCTCACAAGGAAGATCGAGACCCTTCATCATTGCCTTACACTTATAATAAGAATCAGGTAGCTTGTTATCCTCCGGTAGCATACATTTTATAAACATAAGTATTTGATCTACGCCTTTATTGGGTATGCCATATTCAGATTTAAAGTGTAAAATCTGACTTATGGCACTCAGCGTGGTATAAGACTTACAACCCTTCCACAACGACTCATTAGAAGACTCAAACAAGTCACAAAACATTTTAGATTGAACATTAGTATTCTCATTATAGGGCTCAAAGTATGGACCCGCGACTTCCATTAACATTCCATTAGCCCAACTCTCATTATTTCCCTCATCCTCAATATTAATATCCATCTCAATGTCGGATTCCCCGTGTCTATACCACCTTTTATAGTCAGAAACAAACCCATTTAAAAGTAGACACATACGTACAGATTCTCTTGTTTTGTAACAACTAAAATCACATTTGGTTGATGGACAGCGAATCATGCCATCCTCTACACACTCAAGGTGGGAAAATGCAAAGTCCAGAAACTCTTCTACCCCTTAATAAATATTGGACGTTTGGACTTATCAATCAAATTCGCATACATCCAATCTCGATTAGACATGATTCCTGAAAAAAAAAATATAAATTGTATTTAAACTTGACTAAAACGAGTTGCACTTAACAAACCAAAGCATCATGACATGCCAGAATGCAAGCATTTTATTGGAAAAAAAAAGTTTGTATTGGAAAAAAAGAAAAAAAATCAAGTATTTTAATTAAGTATAAGATTAAGTCAAGAGTTAATTGGACTAGAAGGAGAACAAGGGCAACACAATAGTATTTCTGATATTCTAAATAAAATTATTCCTAAAAATCAAAAAATCACAAGTAGTTATTCTGAATTGGTTTCTACCTTGGATATAAAAGACGCAATTTATTCAAAATTATGCCTTAAACTCCCAAAATTACAAGTAGCTGTGATTTCCCAAAACCACAATTAAAAACCCTTTGGTTTTAGCAAGCAAATAGCAAAATTAAGAACACAAACACATATTACATTATCAACTCATACCAATTTCAACCAACTCGTGACATTAAAATTGTAACTATACAAGGAGACGAACTCAAAAATTGTAATGCGAGGAAGGCAGAGATAATAAGACCACGAAAATTAGGGGAAGAACACCAGGAATTAAACCCTAATTTTGGGTTAAAAATAAACCCCAAATCGAGAACTTAGCTAATCAACAAAAATACACCAACAAAATATACCAAAACAGTCGAAATTTGACTTTTCAAAATCAAATCAAACTATCTTCAAATTCATGCAAGACGCAATATTTGTATACTTATAGACCAATTTCGGATCAAAATGGTCAAATCCATGTTAAAAACTCAAAATATGAGGGGAATTATACCTCTTGAACTGGCTCGGTTTCGGATCGAAGAGATACGACGAGCGGAGAGAGACGACGACCGGAGAGACGACCAGAGCGGAGCGGAGAGAAATAGCAGAGAGGGAGAGAGCGGATAGAGAGAGAGAGAGGCGTCGTTCTTTGTTCTTTATTTCTTTATGTAGGGATCCCAAATTTTTTATTTTTTTTATTCACTTAAGTATTACAAGATTGCATTGGCTGTCACCTTTTATTAAAATTACTTTTTTCATGTATTTAAATTGATTAAATTATATAATTAGTCAAACGTGATTGCAAAATTCATCACGGTTTTAAAAAAACGGTCACGTTTAATTTTTTCATATTCGCGCCTTTTTCTAGGGTTGGCGCTCCGGACGAAATTATCAAATGTGATTGCACATGTGATTGTACTGCCATCTCCTTAAGGTAACGTGATTGCTTTTTATTTCCGTCTCCTTATCTGGTCTATGGAGACTGCTTTTTTTAGCCATCACAGAAAGCAGTCACAAAAGGCTATTTTTCTTGTAGTGGGTGAAGATTTTCAAGACAGTCCTTGGCTCTCTGTAATGGAATTTCTCACTGAAGTCGGTACATATTATCCGTTGAGCTCTATCAAGAAGAAATGTCATAATATTGACACGGTGGATCAGGTATAATATCAAGATAATTGATTTTTTACATTTATGTATGTTCTATTAGGTTGTTGCTGTTATCAAGTCTTGCACACCAAATGGTATTGTTGATCTTATGGTGACTTTAAAGTTTAGGATATGAGCTTAGTATGCTTTCTAGCATGGGTGAAATGTGTTTTGAGTTACTAATTGGGGTAAAATTATTAGGATCCTACGAATACCATAGGTGCTTCCATTCATCGAAAAGTGCTAACTGAGAGTGAAATTGCAAGTGATATATCTGTCGGTTCTGTTCTGATACTTCAGAAGGTATGATTTATTAAATAGTGGAATTCAGTACACTTTGGAATCTTCATTAATACTTCCATCTAATTGTTTGTTTTCAAATTTTTAGATTGTTGTTTTTGCCCCCACACGATCAACACATTATCTTAACATCACACTCAACAATGTCTTCAAGGTACAAATTTTCTTAATTTTGCTGAACTGTTGGAATCATATAGTAAATGATGTTAAGCTCATTTGGTTTACATGTATTTCCTAAGAATAATGAAGTTAGGTGAATGCTAAGCTCATTTGGTTTACATGAATTTCCTAAATGTTTGAATGAATTAATGTAAGATTTCCTATGTGACCGGGATGTGGTCACTAACTTGATAATATTTATTTTAATGTTATTTTAGTTTTTTAAAATTATTTGGTACATTTTGCGTTTGGTTTTGTTGCAATTTTTTCTGTCATCATTTTTTTAACACATGTCAAAAAAAAAGTTTTTAAACAAAAACATAATTCATTAACACATGTCAAAAAAATTGTAAACAAAAACATAATTCATGAAGAAGAGTTGAATATATTACACCTCCGTCTCACTTCAAGGGTTCTATCTTTTTTTATGTTAGCACGAAGGTATTTTGAGCAATAATTTGAAGTTAATTTAATTATCCAAATGAAAATTTAAAACTTGTTATTGATAGACCATTATGTGTACTACAAATAACAGTTTTTAGATATTCATTAGGATAACTAAATTAACATATATTTATTGCTCAAAATACATTCGTGGCTAACAAAATATCTTTTTTGATGTCAGCACGAAGGTATTTTGAGCAATAATTTGAAGTTAATTTAATTATCCAAATGAAACTTTAAAACTTGTTATTGATTCACCATTATATGTACTACAAATAACAATTTTTAGATATTCATTAGGATAACTAAATTAACCTATATTTATTGCTCAAAATACCTTCGTTGCTAACATCAAAAAAATCAAAATAAGAACCCTGAATTGAAGTGAATTGAAGTGGGACTGAAGTGAAGGACAAATTCCGACCTAAAATCGCTACACCATGTAGCGATTTCACCTGGTCCATGAAACTCGCTACATGGTGTAGCGAGTTTAAGCTGGCATTTCCATTCCAGTAGATAAGGTTCAGTTTCCAGCCAGCAGATTCATTCTCTTCCTCTCGTATCTCTCATTCTCACTCTAAAAAAAAACTCCAAATATTCTTCACATCATTTTATTTCGTCAGAATCGTTGAAGATCAAGAATCAATGTAAATTAACATCATCTTAATCATTGTTTTCATTTGTGTTTAGATATAAAATTTAAGTATTTAACTGTGTTTTAGTATATTGTAGATATAAATGTTAGGGTTTTGTTATATAGGTTTTAACACTTTGATTTCGTAATGTAGGGTTAAAGATGAACGGGGGTCCAATCATTTTCATGTGTTATTGGGGAGGTGATGATGAACAATCATTTGATGGTCCTCATTTCAAAACATGATCAAAATGTACAATTAGGGCTAATTGTCGATGGAGATACAATGAGTTATTGATGAATTATATAAAAAGGCGGGCTTAGATCGGTCTCAATATGATTTAGAAGTCATTTATAGATGTCCTCATACTTTTGATAGCGGGATTGGTGAGTATTTTCCTTTTCGTATTGAAGATGATGTGTTTATGGATATAATGTTCGATCATTTAGCTAAATTTGGATGGATGAGAAATTTGCAGCTGTATGTGGTTGTAAAATTGATTAAAAATCGACCCACTCCAGAGTTTGAAACACTGCACACAGAGACCATTTATGGGTATTCACCAAGTGGTAACCTTGATACAGGGGTTGGTCCAAGTTCCCAAACACTTGTATCAACCCAAACACCAAATTATGATGATGGGGCATTTGGGCATAATGATCCTGTTAATGACGATAATTCTGAAGGTGATGTTGAAATTGTCACGACCAGAATCACAAGTGATATCCAATGTGATAACAGTACCAACGATAGCACTTGGGATAGCACACACACACTTCGAAAATAAAAACAATTTTGTAAAAGAGATTGCAGCGAAATAATAACACCAAAATTGTTTTTCTCAAGTTATATAAATAATATAACTTGAATTTGAGAAATCATCTGCGATAACATCTGCAATTTACACTAACAATCTCCCCCTTAGTTAGATATTTCTTCTCAAACCTAATGTGCTGCTTACCTGCAAATGTCAATCCATAAACAGATACACAAAGCATAGAACAAAGTATAACATCTCCACGAAAATTAACTCCCCCTTAATCAAGGAGCTAATCCAAACAATTATTTATCAAAATAAACTAATTTATTTCAAACTTAAAAAGTTTTCGAAATAAAATAAGTTAAAATAAAAACCATAAACCATTGTAGCAAAATAACATCCAAGCAAAAACTACCTAACAGATTAGTATTTTAAAACAAACCACCTAAAGTGTTTTTGCAACCAAAATAAACAAAATAAAACTAAATTGTTTAGGAACCACATCACCAAATAAAAAGAAATTGTTAGGACACCACAAACCAAATCCACCAACACAGTAGTGGCAACATCAACCTCCCAATTTATCAACCTTTAGGTATTCAGCTCTCTTCTTCTTCTTCTTCCTCCTGATCTCCTTCCCTATCACCTCCACCATCACTTGGGCCAGCACTGGTGGTAGCACCTGCAGTAGCACCAGCTCCAGAAGGTGTAGTAGCAGCACATCCTCCCCCTATTTGGGAAGAAATTTCATCAATAAAAGTGTCAGTTGCCTGCTTAAGCTTGGCCCATCCCTCAACGAGTTCTCCAATTGCACTTGATTGTTTGTGCAAGAAATTCAGCACTGTCTTTGGGATTGATGGAGAAGTGTTGCCCAGAAGATTTATCATATTAGACAGAATACTTACAGCATCAGTTCCTGCAAAAGTATTAGGGGCAACACCTGGGAAAGCACTTGGGATATCACATGAGATAGTACCAGGAAGAACAGAGGCAGTTTCATCATATTTTTTCCAAGGAAGATCTTTAGTATACCTGTTACCTTTTTTCAGTTGGGGATCAATGGTATAATACTCAGGTTCAGAGGTGAAACTACAACCATTATGGGAGGAGACGAGCTTGGTGTAATCATGGGTGAAGTATCCATGGCTACACAAGAGGCTGCAGAGGGAGCAATGCTTGGAGAGATGTCCATTTGGTCGGTGTTTGAGGGTTCGGTGTTGATTTTGGATGGAGATGTCATGGTAAATTTTTGGAAATTTTGGAACGAGTTTGACCTAGAATTTGGGAGAGAGAGAGAGAGACGACGCTGAAGGGGTTAAAAGGATCGAGAGAGAAACAGTTAAAAGAGATAAGAAAGGTTAGAGAAAAAAATAGGGAGATAAATGAGAGAGATAAGAAAAGGGAACAGGAGTTTTAATTTGATTAGACAACTTAAACCCTAGTCTAGTCATTCACTTAAACTCTTAAATCTCTCAACCACTAATTAAATAAAACTCCTATTTAATCTTAACCACCCATTTTAACAAAATCCCAACAACCCAAAAACCCTTTACACGGCTGTTAAAAAAAATAATAAAAGAAATATATATATATATATATATATATATATATATATATATATATATATATATATATATATATATATATATATATATATATATATATATGTTTTGGTAAAAAACAATCAACAATGAGGAAATTTGAAATGAGACTAAGGAGGGTGCAATGGAATATAATTGGTGCAACTATGTAATCAAGATGGCTCGATCATGTAACGAGGAAAACCCTTGAGATAACTATCTCGCCGGCATAAAACCTCGGGAGGTGATTACGAGCACCTACCTTCCCAAACAATTGTATTAATAATGGATTACAAAGCAGAAAGCTATAGCGGATTACAAAGTATAATTGAGCTGTGTGAGTGTAGTGCGTGTGTTCTTGTGTTGTTGTGTTTTTCCGTTTCCAGCCATAAGCTTATAAATAAGAAACAAAAAGATAAAATTCTAACAAACTCCCTATAATTTCGGTGAGTTATCCACATCTTGACTTAGTCTTCCAAGCCGTTGAAAGGAGTCTATTGTACACGTTTTTCTCACGTACTTTTTATCCCTGTAATTTAAAATATAACAGAAATAAATAATTAAATAATTTAAACAAATTATTTTTACCTTGCCTTCGAGAGTGAAGATGTTGACATGCTGATAAAAACTCAAGACGTAGCAATCCTGAATTTTACCCACAACAATTGTCCCAAAAAAACTGTCTTTTAAATGAATTTAAAAGGTCAGTTTTTTCTACTTCTTTCTAGAAGCTCTGCGGTTAAGTTTTTGAGAAGTTACGTGGCGGTTGAGGAGTTAATCTCCATTTAATTAGCGTAACTACCCCATGATCTAGGGTTTTTAACTGGAAACCTTTTTCGCTTTCTTCTTCACCTTTTTCCATCACTTTCATCCGTTCTTCTTCACGGCGGTGAATCTTCCTTGAAGGTAAAATCTTTCCCTCTCTTTTTCTTCCTGTTTGCTTTCAAAAAATGGTGAAATCGAAAAAAGTAAAAACCACGAAAAATCCTCCGAGTTTAAACGAGGACGAGGGTTTCTCGTGTGAAGGTTTGTTGAAGAAACCAGATGAAGAAATCTGTGTTTTTAACAATGAACTGATCGAATCCCTCAAAGATCGACACTGCTTCCTGGATTCTACCATCTTTAGACCATTCGATATTCTTCTTAGGTCCGATTTCGTTTCTCCGAAATGGGTTTGTCTTTATGAGTATCCCTTTACTTTGGGTTTTTCTTATCCTTTCCCTGCAATGATAAATAAGTTTTTTAGAAAGACTAACCTTGCTATTGTACAAGTGATGTCCATGGTTTGGAGGATCTTTTCTTGTGTTTTGAGGGTGAACCGTGAACTCGGTTTAGACATAGGTTTGAAGGAGTTGGCTTTTGTGTATGAGCTCCAAACTTTTGGGTCTACCGGATACCTTCTTAAGACTAGGACTGGAATGAAACCCTTATTCTTGAAAGTAACTGTGAGTGATAGGGGTTGGAAATCAAAATATTTCTTTGTCGAGAAGGATTCCTTGGAGGAAGGAGATTTCTTGGAAACTGAATGGAATAGGGAAGGTATCGCTCTTTCATACTTCAATTCTTCCTTATTTCCCGTACTTACTTGTTGTAATTTCTTTGTTTGTTTTTGCAGCTATCGATTGGGCTAAGCTTTTCCCTCCATCTGCTGAAACAATTGGGAAGGTGAACAGGTTATTGGAGTTCTCAGAGGGGGAAAGATCTTTCCAACCTTACTAAGATATAGCAATCTCTGAGGACAAAGGGATACCACCCTCCACCGAAATGTCTACTGGTAGGTTTTCTTTTTAATCTTTGTGCACATTATCTTGGTGTTTCTGGATTCTGAATTCTTCTGACAATGCACTTCTTTTGACAGTTTCAAAGTCTACCGCTGCCTTTTCTCTTAAGGATCTTCAAGATTTTGTGGGGCAAACTCAGGCAAGCAATCAGGTGTTGGAGCCCAAAAGGGAGATGGAGGCACCATCTGTAGGAGCCAGGGTGAAGAAGAGGAAGAGCAGTTCCAAGGAGGTGATAAATGTGGATGAAACAGGCTTAGGGAATGTGGAAGAGGCGCTGGCTAGGGCAGCAGTGGTAAGTTTTTTATGAAAAAATAGAGTCTCAAAGGAAATAGTGTATCCATGGGTTTGACCTACCTTTTGGCCTTTTGCAGGGTGTTGATGCTGCTAAGAATAGAATGAACGCTCTTGAGGAAAGGAATAGGAAGCTGGTGCTGGAACTTATTCAAGTCAAGAAACAGAGGGAAGCCGGGGCTAAGAAAAATGAAGAATTACAGAAGGAGGTGGAAAGCTTGATGACAGGGATGTCTTCCCTTCAAGACACACAGCTTCATGAGATTGAGGATTTAAAAAAGAGCATGATGGCCTCCGCTGCCCAGAGCATGGTTGCAATCAAGATTCAAATGATGGAGGAGTTCCATGCCGGGAATCATACAGAGTGGAATATTGAGCAACAACGTTCCCTCTTGAAGACTTTGAAATCTAAGAGAGAGGAGGTAGGAGAAGGATCTTCTGCAGCAAAAGGTGATGATATCTTGGATGAAGGAGCAGCAACAACATCAGCGGCAGTAGCCACCCCATGAAGGAAGAAGGTAACATGGTAAAAACTTTTGGTTTTGAAAAATTTGGTTTAAAAACTTTGGTTTGAAATGGGCTGCGTCCCGAAAACAATATTTTGGTTTGTAATCGGCCCATAAGGGCCAAGACAATTTGTTTTTCAAGTGTTGGGTTGGTCCAGCACTGTTTATGCTTTCTGTAGGAAAAACTTTTGCTTGGGTTTTGGAAAAAACTTTCCCCAAGTATCTTTATGAAAAAACATTTTTAGGAGGTTGATACGTTAACCTCTTCGTAGATGGTAACGACTTGCGAGTGGATGTAGAAATCCTTTCCAATTACTTAGATTGACATGTAAATGTCAATAACCGTTTGTACTTAGATGACACGTAAGTGTCATAACCAATTGTACAGATCTTAGGGTCTAACACATTGATTGAGTGGTGATGGGTAATTCGTATATATTAAACATACGGGCCCACCACACACCTCAATCAAGGTTGACATCGTGCGCTCCAGGCGAGGTGTTTAAACCTTAATGCGGTGAAATAAAGAAATTTCTTTAAACCTTTGAAGGGATTAAGTCCCTTAAACAGAAGTGAGATGGCCAGTCTCAAAACGGTTGTTTTCACGAGGATTTGGACTGGATTTGGACATTTCTAGTTTAAGGTGCCAACTTCTTGCAAAATAACAAGTTAATGAAAGACTTCGACATCTTTTCTGATGTCGCATTTTATTAAAAGAAAATAAAAGAATAAAAACACTTTTTAAAGATTGAGAGATAGTCCGTACCATATATAAGACGTTAAATTCTTGGGAAGATGCTTTCATCTTAGTTGACCAATGAGTTTTATTCTAATGCTTCTTGTTTCCTTGCAAAACAGAAACATGTTAGGGGTGGGCGTTAGCTTAGCTAACGCCCCTCCGATGCTTAAGTCAGTAATTATTCCAAAAATTGAATAAAAATGGAAACAAGTACTTTTATTGAATTTAGAATGGTAAAGATCATACCTTGGTTTTATTTGTAAAATAATCATGCAAACTTACATAAGTAGGTTTTGAGATGGATGGCATTCCAACTTCTGGGAATCCTTGATCCTTCCAGAGTTGATAGCCAATAGGAACCTTTGCCCGCTTTAGCATCTACTAGGTATGGCCCTTCCCATTTGGGAGCCATCTTTCCAGCATTGGGCTCTCTCGTATTCTGAAACACCTTTCGTAGGACTAGATCACCAACTTGGAATTTTTGCAACCTAACATTCTTATTGTAGGATCTTGCAATCTTTTGTTGATATGCTGCTATCCTGATTTTAGCAAGGTTCCTCAGTTCGTCAACGGTGTCCAGATCATGACTTAGGTTGGTATCATTTTGCTCGGGTGTCATCATCTTGAATCTGGCAGTGGGGATGACAACTTCTGCTGGGATGACCGCTTCTGCTCCAAACACTAAAGAATAGGGGGTTTGACCTGTCGCGTTCTTTGGTGTGGTTCTATCTGCCCAAAGGACAAAGGGAAGCTCCTCTGCCCATCTTCCTTTCTTTTGATCTAGCCTTTTCTTTAGGTTATTGATGATTATTTTGTTGCTTGATTCTGCCTGGCCATTAGCCTGAGGATGCACAGGTGAGGATGTCAACATCTTTATTCCCCACCTAGCAAGGAAATCCTGCGTCTTCTTGCTGATAAATTGAGAACCGTTGTCACATATTATCTCAGAAGGGATGCCAAACCTACTAAATATATTTCTCTTAATAAAGGATATGACTTCCTTATCACGAATTTGCACATAGGACTCAGCCTCAACCCATTTAGAGAAATAATCAGTCATAGCAAGTAAGAATACTTTTCCTCCAGGGGCTTTAGGCAATTTTCCTACTATATCCATTCCCCACCTCATGAAGGGCCAAGGAGAGAGGATTGGATGAAGCAATTCTGCGGGCTGGTGCAAGATGTCGCTATGCCTCTGGCAGGAATCACATTTCTTGGCAAAGATGGCAGCATCTTGGCGCATTGTTGGCCAGTAATAACCCATTCTTAGAGCCTTTGTATATAAGCTTCTGCCCCCAGAATGGTTACCACATGATCCTTCATGTAACTCTCTTAGGACTTCTTTGGCTTGGTCAGCTTCGAGACATCTCAAATACGGGCCTGCAAATGATTTCTTAAATAACATATTATCTATTAATATAAATCTTGAAATCCTTACCCTGAATGCTCTAGCATTCTTTTCCTCATCAGGGATAGTACCATCTTGAAGATATTTGATTATTGGCTTCGTCCAAGATATCTCCATCTGATTGTCTGGAATGTCGTCATCTACGCAAAATAGTTCTAACCTTTCCACAGCAGGGATGTTAACATGTATGATTGGGATATTGGTCTGGGATAAACTCTTGAAAGCTGATCCAAGATTGGCCAATGCATCTGCTTGAGAGTTCTCTTCTCGAGGTATTTGTTCAAAAGAGAATATTTGAAATTTGCTTGCCAAAATCTTTACAATGCCCAGATAAGATGTCATCTTGGCAATTTTTGCTGCATAGTGTAAGTACCCAAATCCGGATCGTCAAAATCCTTTAGAAACTTAACCGAAATCCGTTAACTGGCCCGCTCCAGGTTAATCGGAACCCATTAAGCTCCCCGTTGCCATGCCAACGAGACGTCCCGGGACTGCCCCGTGCATCCCAACGTCGAAACGTACTTAACACACGTCATTGCACGTGAAAGTATGGCTTTCCCTGAAAAACGCACTTTCCGGCACTTTCTGGGGGCGTTTCACATTCTCCGGACTGTTATTTTAAAAACGGACAAAACCGGGACCCGAGAACGAACTCCCACACATTTGGTGAGTCATGGGACATGTGGCAAGCATGCTACCTCCCTCTAGTCACCTTTCAATCAGAAATCAAGGCCAAAAGACTAAAATACCCCTGGTATGCAGTCCAAACACCCTTTTGTCTATTCAATCGAGTCAGGAATCTTTGAATTCCAGTCCTCTGAGTCATCCGAAGGCCTCACGCCTGAGGAATATCAAAATGTAATCGATGTCATCTTTCCCCTTATTTTGAATGAAATGACAGATCTTTCTGAGTATCCTCTTATTGCCAACTTAACAAATGATAAATTAACTCAAAACTTAACAACAGTTAATAATGAATCATTTGAACAGGATGCAAACACACTAAATGAACAATACATTAAAGAAATCTTTAAGCAGGTTTCAGAAAAAGAGGAAAACCGGGCCCAAGCTGCCGAGGAGGTTTTGACAAGTGTGAACTTGGGTACTGTCGAGGAACCTAAAGAGACACAGATCGAAAACTTCTTCCAGGGGGTTGAATGGGACAGACTGATTGATCTGCTCAGGGAATACGTCGACGTGTTTGCATGGTCATACAGGGATATGCCGAGGCTAGATAGTTCGATAGTAGAGCACAGAATCCCTCTAGCACCAGATGCTAAGCCAGTAAGAAATGTAAACCGAGGAAGATCAAGCTAGAATGGTCTCTACAGGTCAAAGAAGAAATTGAGAAGCTACTGCGGGTAGGATTCATCAGAGTCATCGAATATCCGACATGGTTATCCAATATTGTGACCGTCACCAAGGCCAATGGGAAGGTGCGCTGCTGTGTGGATTTCCGAGATCTGAACAAGGCCAGCCCCAAGGACGATTACCCTTTGCCAAACATAGACATCCTGGTGGACTCCACTGCCAACTTCGAAGTCAAATCCTTCGTTGATGGCTTTGCGGGATACAACCAGATCAAGATGGCCGAGGAAGACCAAGAAAAGACAGCCTTCACCACACCGTGGGGAACTTACTGTTATACAGTGATGCCATTTGGGCTTAAAAATGCCGGGGCTACTTACCAAAGGGCAGAGACCGCGCTTTTTCATGACATGATCCACAAGGAGATTGAGGTCTATGTAGACGACATGATAATCCACTCCAAAGGCGAGGACGGGCAACACTTTGTTGACCTGCGGAAGTTCTTTGAGAGGCTGAGACAACATTCCATGAGACTAAACCCTGCTAAATGCACCTTCGGAGTGACAAGGGGAAAAGTGCTTGGGTATATGGTCACGGAGCGAGGTATCGAAGTTGACCCCCAAAAGATCAAAGCCATTATGGATATGAGGCCACCTCAAACCCAGACAGAAGTCAAGAGCTTTATGGGAAAAGCTATGATACATCGGCCGTTTCGTCAACATTGACCACTATGTGCAAGCCCATCTTCAAGCTCATGAAGAAGAACGTAGACACGAGAATGGACCGAAGAATGCCGGGATGCTTTTGACCAAATTAAGGCATACTTGGTACATCCTCCAGTCTTATGCCCCCACATAGACGAAACCTCTTACGCTCTATCTCACTGTCAACGATACGGCGGTTAGGGCTATGCTTGCTCGGGAGAAGAAAGACTCTCGGGTAGAAAATGCCATTTACTTTGTCGGTCGGAAGGCTGCGGGAAGTGAGCTCAATTACTCGGCGTGTGAAAAGACACGTGCGGGAGGAGTGCAGGTAGTTGGCAAGTTGAAGCATTATATGCAAGCCCACCCTGTGAATTTGGTCTCAAAAATGGACCCCATCAAGTACATCTTTGATAAGCCTTCCCTCTCGATGCGTCTAGCAAAGTGGTCCTTCTTCTTAGCGTAGTACGACATCAACTATGTGAACAGAAAGGCCATCAAGGGTCAAGCGTTGTCGAGACCACTGGCAAACTTCCCCGATAATGAAGACAGAGGGCTGAACCCCAATTCCTAGATGAAGGGATCTTTGCGGTCGAGCACGAAAACCGATGGCAATTATTCTTTGACGGAGCCGCTAACAAAAGAGGAAACGGTATCGGGATGCTCTTGGTCGATCCGAAAGATGAGCATACACCCATAGCCCTCAAGTTGAACTTCCTGCCACGAACAATGTTGAAGTACGAAGCTTTGCATTGCTGGTTTGGAAGGCGCCTTAGAAAGGAACGTCGAGGAGCTAGAAGTTTACGGAGACTCGGCCACGATCATCAACCGGGTTTCCAACAAATGGAAGGCTGTGGACCACTAACTGCGGCGGTATCACGCCCATATGGAGGAGTTGACTAGGACGGTTCGGAAGAAGTGACCTTCCACTACTTGCCAAGGGAAAGAACGGTTCGCGAGATGCCTTAGCTACTCTAGCCTCATTGGTAGAGATCCCGGGAAAATCCATAAAACCCTTGAGTGGGTAGAAGAGAAGCCCCAGCCTTACATTTGTGAAGTAGACACAGGACCCGAGCCTATAAAGGAACCACTGGTACAATCAAATTTACCGGTTCCTCAAAGATGGAGAGTCGGCTTTCAGAGACAAAGAAGGTAGACCAAAAGAAGGAGTCAGAACCAAGAGCTTACAAGCCCTGAAAAGGTTGGCCTCCCATTATGTCATTCTAGGAGGCAACCTATACAAGAAGCGGTACCAAGGACCACTCCTCTTGTGCGTCACTCAAGAAAAGGCCAAAGAGTTGATGACTAAAGTCCACAATGGTCCCTGCGGTCCTCATATGAATGCCAGCCACGATGCAAGTGATCCTCGGAATGGGTTACTCTTGGATTTCCATGGAAACGGTGTGTCCAGCACGTCCGAGCATGCGACAAGTGCCAGCGATTTGCCAACCTCAACCATCTCCCGCCTCATGACCTGTACTGCATGACGACTCCTTGGCCGTTTGCAACTTGGGGTATTGACGTGATAGGGAAGATAGCCCCGACAGGAAGCAATGGGCATGAATTCGTGTTAGTGGCAGTCGACTACTTCACCAAGTGGGTAGAAGCCAAGTCCTACAAGGTCCTCACTTCCAAGAAGGTTGCCCAGTTCATCAAAGAAAACATAATGTGCAGATATGGGGTGCCCAACGAGATTATTTCTGATAATGGGTCGCACTTTGAAGGGGACTGCGATAGGTTGCTATCAGAATTCAGGATCACTCGCCACAAGTCGTCTCCGTACAGACCTCATACTAATGGTGCCGTGGAAGCTGCTAATAAGACGCTCGAACGGATCATCCGGAAAATGGCCACCCGTGGTCGTGATTGGCCCGAAAAGCTGCACTTGGCACTCTGGGGCTACAGAACGTCTGTCGGAAACGGCTACGGGAGAAACTCCTTTTGCCTTAACCTACGGGATGGAAGCGAGTGTTACCGGTGGAGTTGGAAATCCCGTCATTAAGGGTCCTCTGGAAAATAGTGTCAATGAAGTAGAATGGTTGCGCGGCCAGGCATGATGAGTTAGCCACTGCTTGATGAGAGAAGGCTAAAAGCCATGGAACACACCCGAGCCTACCGAGGCGGATGGCGGGCGTTTGACAAAAAGGTTAAGGCCGAGAGACATCAAAGAGGGTGACTTAGTCTTGAAAGTGAAGCCCCTACCAGACAACCCCACAGGAAAATGGGAACCCGTTTGGATCGGCCCTTATGTGGTGCGAGAAGATACTATCGGGAGGAGCCATGAAGCTTGCGGACACGGACGGCAATCCCTTTGTCCACCCAGTCAACGGTGATAAGCTCAAAAGATACTATGTCTAAAAGAAAAATAAAAAAAAAAGTGCAAAAAGAGTAATACCCAGCTAGGCTGAAAACCCCAAAAAGGGCGGTCTAGGCAAAAGACAGGGTTGCACATAAAAAAAAAAAAAAATCTTAGTGCAAAAAGAGTAATGCCCAGCTAAGTGAAAACCCCAAAAGGGCGGTCTAGGCAAAACGGGGTTGCATAAAAAAAAATAGAAAAAAAGAAAAAAATATATAGTTCACCAGAATGAACTACGAAGACCTGAGCCCCTTAGTCTTTCTTGTAAAAGGGGAACGTAGGCAGCCATATATGGTTCGGTCTAAACAATAAAAAGGACAATCAAGCTTCCATGAAGTGCGTCCTAAATAATAAAGGGTATTTCAGTTTTCATAAAACGGGTCCCAATCAATAAGACATTTGAATTTCCATGAAAAGTGTCTCGATTAATTTCTAAGATAATATTTCTTGTTCATTACAAGTCAAAAACTTCTTGATGAGTTCAAGCACGGTCTACCTCTTGACTCTGCTAACCTGCTACAAAGATCTAAAATACCTAAATAAACTAATGTGTTTGCAAAATGGCAATAAGAAGATACTAAGAAAAGATTTGTCAGTCGTCATTCGCTGAGTTTTCTTTGGTCTTCTTCCCTTTTCCTCGGCCCCGTCGAGTCTTCTTCCTCTTTTTATCTATGATGTCGGTATCCCTCATCCCGACCTCCGGTATCCTCACTGGAGCCTCCACCAAACCCATGTCAATAAGTGCTCTCTCTACCCGAGCACGAGTCCGCACCTCCTCCCTCTGAGCCTCAGTCAAAGGAGCAACCTCGGACAACCTCTTGTACCGAGCCTCCATGTCTCTGACCAAGTCACCTGACTGGTTATGGTGACTCGCCTTAGCCTCGGTCTCCCTCAAAGTCCTGCTCGAGTCACGGTCGGCCCCAATAAAGCTCGACGTCTCTCCTCCAAGATGACTGAGTCGCTCCCATCTCCCTCTCGTACCGGTCCAAGTAGACGGTGGTCAAGATGGTACTCTTCCCGCTCCACGAAGATAGCCCTGGGTGGGAAAGCGGTGTATGTCGAAGCCCTCGAGAAGAAAGAGAAGGCTTTGGATCCCTCATATCCAATGACACCACCTCCATGGTGCGAATGTCCTCCCAATCACTCAAAGGCTCTGTAAGGCCCCAAAGCTGCTGGATACCAAGCGGGGTATGTAGAAGGATGACCGGCGGAATCACGGAACCCTCACAGCATAGGACTCCTGAAATGTCCTCATGGTCTGCAACCTCCAATGAGGTATCCACCAACGGATGTCCGAAGTGGATAGCCTGGCCATCATCAACTCCCAGCTACTCTGGTCCTGTTGCCTAGGTGCACCTCTCAGAAATCACCCAGGGGCCTTTGAGTCGGCTGAAAGCCCCACAGCAAAGCCCCGAGCCTCTTCTGCAGCCATAAGGTCAACACAGCTGGACTCCCGAATCTTATGAAATGGTCTCCCCGAGCCATCCTGTCAATCCCATGCAATGTCTCTCCCAACCAGCGGGACAATATCCTTCCCAGCCCTGCAGTCTCTAACCATGTCCAAGAGACCACTATGACTGATCCCCACGGACTCAGCGGTGAACAGAGCAGAGAATACGCAAAGGATAAATGCGTCCATAGCCACCGTGGTCGCAGCCATATCTGGAGACCCAAACCTGCCCGAGATATCAGAAAGGTCAATCCTGTTCGGGGCTACCATCATCCTCTCAGCCTCTCCCAGAGGAATCTGCAGAAAAGATGCAAGCTTTGCCGCCACCGACACGTCTCCGATCAGCGGAATAGATATAGCCTCAATCTCGGGACCCCCAATCAAGGCTTGGAAGTCTTCATGCGTCGGGACAATCTCGTTGTAAGAAAAGCAGTAAACATGTCTCCGGACGTCCCAGAACTTTGCTGCGGCTCTCAAAAGGTCCCAATCGGGCGGGAGATCCCTCAAATGCCATAAAGACTTGATCTTGAAGGAAGAATCAAGCAGCCCCCTATGAGATTGGAAGTTGTGTCTCACCCAAGATTGAAGATCGGACATAAAATGGTCTCGCTTCCCCCTTTGCAATCTAACGGGCTTCTCCATCGCAAAATGATCAAAGGTGGTGCTTTTAGGTCCAAAATGTGCTCTGGGAACAGTTGGGACAAGTCTAGGTTGAAAATGAAGTGAAATGGCCAAGCCTTGCTTTTATTCAGAAAATGACCAGTCCAGACAGAACTGTAAGCCGCACGGCCTCATTTGCCCTCAGGACTAGTCCGCACGGCTTCATTTGCCTGATGTAAATGACAGATTTGCAGCAACCAAAGTTGCTGCCCAAGGGAGTTTTCACCCCACTTTCTCAACCAAAACCCGTACAAAAACATATCCAGAAGCCACCCAAGCAGTTATATATCATTATATATTGTTTTGGCTCAGTTTCAGCCCCAATTCCAAGCAAAAAATCGCCCCAAGGCTCAGATAATATGCAAATTAAAAAAGCATGAATTAGAAAAGTAAATAAAGCATAAATACAATGTCTTCGCCCCATCGGCGCCAGAATAAAGCAAAAAATAAACAAAGTGTGCATAAATCTTGTCCATTGTTTGTTTTTGTTCCAAATCTACTCTAGAGACCTCCTAGGCCTCCGATTCTTCTCCTTCCTCATCACTGCTCACTTCATAGACACTCGGCTCCCTCATCACGTCCTCCTGGTCACTCACATCAGATAGATGGATATTATCCTGCTCATACTCCGCCAGCTGCTCCAAGATGTCAGCATTAGGTCCTCGTCCATGAGGCACGGCGCTTTGGAAGAGTACTCAAAGCCGAGGAAGAGGATCTTGTGCCCCGGCGTGCCTCCTTTTGCACTGGCTCCTGCACGCTTGTTGACGCTTTGGTAGCGCAAGCCAGCTTCTTGACCAGGGATCGGCACACGTCCTTCCAGCCCCTATTCTGCCTGACCAACCTGTCATAGGTGCGAGCTGGAACCTGAGAAAAGAAGAGAAAATCTCAGAAAAATCTCAGAAATTGCAAAAAGCAGAAAAATCTGAAAGCTGAAAAGGGAATAAGACCCTAAAAGTATACTTACAGTCTTTGTCGGGTGGCGGGGGTATCGGGGCTCCCTAGTGTCGGGACGGGAATCCTCATCCTCCTCGGTACTCCGTGGACGACATAAGAAAGGTGCGCGGGAGGGATCGGTGGGTCGATAGGCTCGTCCTCCCCATATCACACGAGAGACCGCCGGCTTCGCTGCAAGCACGTGGCGTCCTCGGGCGGCTGCTCCATGAACACGGCGTAGGGGTACCCATGTCAAAATACTCCTCTGCGGCTATACCTCCACAGTATCTCTCAATCTCATCTGGCGGCCAATCCACGGGCTGTAGCATCCGTCTTTGGAGGATCGTGGGGAGTAATGGCGTCGATGGAGGGACGTGGCCATCTTTGCCTCGAGAAACGGTCCCCCAAATAGATGACATCACATGTCGGCCCGGTGAGCCATCTCCTCTGCCTCGTCGCCTCAATGGCCTCTCCTAGCAAAATCTCCGAATACCTGCCCCAGGGGTAGAAGTCCACTCCGTCATGTCCATCTTTGCTGATTATCGGCTTCACCATCTTGTAATCAAAAGTGATTCGGGTTTTCCCCGTGAACTTATACCTCGCATCTCCCCTCCAGCGGACCATAGCGGGAAAGATGGTGATATCGCTCTGTTGGTTCCACGGAAAGAACCTGATCACCTCACGAGAACCCGGACACTGCATGTTCAAAACATCAAAAGGTCATTTCTCTCTCATAAAAGTCTCAAGACAGGAAGAGAAAATAGAAAGAGAAGAGGGATTACCTCAAGAGCAAAGGAGAAACAATCCATGGAGGCAGCCTTATTCCGGCTGTACATGTCCAAGGAGAAGTAGAGCTCTGCCGATCCGGCCTCTCCCCAAGAGACCGTCCCTATCCCATCCACATCAACCAAAGAATCAAGGAGACAAGTCATGGCCAGTGTCCCAGAATTAGCAAAAATGGTGGCCAAGCGGCATCAACCACACAAAGCTCTAGCAAGGCTGGTGGGCGGTCACATCATTAGCGGCAAAGTTATGCATGCGGTTACGAGCGCCACCTCGACATTCCGTGTCTCCATACCCAGCCCCTTGGGAATCAACTCAAATCCAACCAAATTCTGAAACTCCTCGGCAGTAATATGGTCTCTCCAAGTCACAGGCCTCCCGGTGAACTGTAGGCCAGTAATAGCTGTAAAATCGGCAGGAGTCACTGTCAGCTCTCCCCAGCTCAGATAAAAGCTATGAGTAGAGTCCCACCAGAACTCAGAAAGGGCCTGGACCAAGCCCTTGCTCTTTGAGGTGATGTGGATCCCCCTGCCGATAGCCTCGACGAACGAATCCAGGCCGGTAGCCCTCACCAAATCCTTGGGGTTCACCCCATTCTTCTCGAAATCCGGCATCCTCTGCCAAAGCTTGACTGCAATCTCTGATGGTCCTCTAGACTTGTTCTCCTGTAGACAAGCACAGCAAAAAGAAATGTGTCAGTCCTTCATCTCATTTCAAAAGCATGCATATATTCACAAAAGTGCACATATTTTTCAAAAGAAAAGCATTCATAAAAGTGTTTCTAGCATCTTTTGCATAGAAAACACGTCTTTCATCACTTGAAACATGTCACTGCTTTCCTAAAGTACAAAAATCACAATTTTCACAATTCTTTGCACATAAGCATTATTCTTTCAAAAATGGCATGCATGAATCCTTTTCATCTTCCAAAATCATGTTTTCTCAAAATTTTGACCTAGTTCTAGCACATGCAAGAACTCCGTCTCACTTTAGACAATTTTTCATTCTTACTTTATTTGCGAGAAAAAAGTGGGTCATTCTCACTATTTTTGTCAAATAAATTGCACATTGCATATTCTTAGCCTCATAGGTTCATCGTCAATGTCTCAAAGTCATTCAAAAATCCTAGGAAAATCCTAGAAAATTCCTAAGTTCGGGTCAAGCCCTAAGTCATTCAAAATTCAATCAAAATCGACGGAATTGAGCCAAATAAGAACGCTTACCCCAACCGATCGCGGGTTCGTAGATTTGTGCTCCCTTCTTCCCGGGTAAAGCTCCGACGGAGGCGTAAGAAAATCGTATCTCCTATCCGTACGCACGAGCTCCTTTCTTCTCCTCCTCGCGGCTTCGGAGACATTCCTCCTTGCTTGTCTTGGTGCCGGATCCATCTCAAATCAAAGGAAGCAAAGGGGATTGAAAGAATTTCGAAATTCTCTTCCTCTCTTCTCTCTCTCCCTCGGCTGGAATGGGCGGCAGTAATGCCCAATGGCCCGTTCAAATCTGATTTTAAATAATCTGGAAAAATCAGGCTTCTAGCCGTACAACCTCTTTTTCCTCCCTCTCATGCCGGGCGGCCTCTTTCGCTCTGAGCAGAAATTACAATTCTGCCCCTGGACTTTCCACTTGGGCATTCAATTCTCATTATCTTTTAACTAAGATAACATCTTTTTCAGAAGATATCCCTTATCTCTTAAGCAATTAAGCTTTCTTCCCAGTCGCCTCCGTTAATTCCGTTATAACGGGATAACGCTAGGTGACAACCTCCGAATTGTCGAAATCCGAACTTTAAGCTACCTCTATCACGAATAGTGAAGTATGCTTGAGTTCTTCTTAACTTAAGATACCTCTATCACGAATAGTGAAGTATACTTAAGTTCTTCTAGCTTTAGCTACCTCTATCTCTGTCAAAAAGAGATAGCGCTGTAAGCTTTAGCCTCCGTTATTTCCGTCATAAAGAGATAACGCCATCTAGCTTTAGCTCCCTCTTTCTCTGTCAAAAAGAGATAGCGCCGTAAGCTTTAGTCTTCGTTATTTCCGTCATAAAGAAATAACGTCATCCAGCTTTAGCTCCCTCTATATCTGTCAAAAAGAGATAGCGCCGTAAGCTTTAGTCTTCGTTATTTCCGTCATAAAGAAATAACGTCATCCAGCTTTAGCTCCCTCTATCTCTGTCAAGAAGAGATAGCGCCGTAAGCTTTAGCTTCCGTTGGAATGAAATAATGTCAGGTGACAACCTCCATTAATTGTCAAAACCTCAAGGATCCTAGACATCGTTCCTAACTATCTAGTGATGCTTGAACTACGATCAAGGCTTGATTCCTCCGGGATACGTAGGTAGCCTTTTATAAAAGGTCCAGCCATCCGACCACTTTGGTCACCCTGTTCCTCCGTCACTCCTCAGTGATGAAGTAGTCCCTCATAAGAGACTTTGTTATCCGACCACCTTGGTCACTTCTAGCATATCCCCAGTAGGATCAATTGCTTGACCTCCTAGGTCATTCTCTCTTCTATTTCCCCAGCAAGAGACCAGTTTTCTCTTCTCCATTCCTCAGCGGATCCTATTCCGAACTACGGCCTGGCTTGATTCCTCCGGGATACGTAGGTAGCCTTCCAGAGGTTCAGCCACTCGACCACCTTGGTCACCCAATCCGTCTCAGCATTCGCCAGATCGGATCCTTTTCTATCGACAACCCCACTCGCCTTGCAAGTGACGTTGCCGAGGGGCTTCTGTAAGTACCCAAATCTGGCTCATGCCTTCCGGTTAAATTTCCCGGCAATTTCGGTAAGTTTTCCGGTAATTCCCCAGACCTTCCTAGTGTTCCGGAAACATTCCGAAACTGTTTTTAATTAATTAAGGGCTGAAGGGAATCCTTCATAATTAAGAAACACGTTTTTCTTAATTAGGAGGAGCCTTCTAGAATTTGCCACCTTGCATGGTTCTAGAAGTGCTGAGTCATTGTGGATAATGCCGCACGGCTGCATTAGCTCGCGACCTCTGGCCGCACGACTTCATTCGCTCTCTCCAGATTACCTATAAATAGAGGCCTCCTCTACCCATTTCAACACAACAACAACAAAAAACACACCCACACACATAATACGTGAAGAATACTCTCAAGGGCTGCTGGAAGTTCAAGAAGGTGAAGAAGGCCAAGAAGCTACCTCCCTCCTCCTTGAAGATCCAAGATCAACCTCTCCTCCTAGCTCCATCCAAAGAAGAAGGAAGCCATTGGTAACCTCGCACGCCCTAACCTTGCATCCTAATTGCTTTATAAATTGCTCATTGCATTGCCTTTATATTGCTTGGGACTTGGTAGATTAAAGATCATATCTTTATATTCCCCCTTCCCCTTTTGCATGCATTAGACATCATTTGTCATAAAAATGTAGTCTTTCCCCATAAAGGTGCATCCTTTGCACCTAAAACCCCCATTTTCCAATAAAAATGTCATCTTCATGCATCCTTTGCATATAAAAATCCAATCTTTTTCAATAAAAATGCATCCTTTGCATTCAAAATCTTTTTTCCAAGCATCATTTGCCTTAAAGATCATATCTTTACCATAAACTAGCATCATATGCTTTTCAAAATGCAATCTTTATGCATCATTTGCATAATGAATTCCAATTTCTTCATAAAAATGCATCATTTGCATAAAATCATATCTTTATGCATCATTTGCAATAAAAATCATTTCTCTAAATCAAATGCATCATTTGCAACCCAAAAATGTCATCTTTTCATTAAAAACATCATTTTTACATGCACTCCCCCATTCCCCCATTAGTAACCTCGGAACGGACCGGTGTAAAAGATCCTATCTTTACATCCTATATCTCCGATTATCACTTAAGATGAGTATGAAGCATCTATATGAGCTCGACCATCTTAAAGTGTAGGATTGATGGGCTAAGGACCCTCCTTTTCTAAGGAACCTCATCTTTGATTATAAAGAGAGTCATTCTCTCGATCACGCAAGTCCCAAGGTCCAAAAATGCGATGATCACAAGTCCAAGATGAGGACGGGATCATAATCCCAAATACATAAAATCCAAGAAATCCCGAGCGACAACCAATAAATGGTTTGTACGTCCGGAAGACGACTTGGGACATTCCCTCCTTATTTTCAAACACATGCACACAAGAAAGCACGCAAGCAAGCACGATTAATGGGATCTTGGGAGACTTGCTCCGGCAAGGCACCTTGGGTGAACGACGATCCGTTCTTCCCAAGGGGTAACTTAACCTCCGAACCCATAAAACCTTTTTTTCAAAGTTTTGAGGTAATCAAAATGGCGTGGCGACTCCGTTTTTCAAATTAAACCGGATGTCTTCAAACTCGTGTGAATCCAACAAAACACAAAAATTTGGGGCACACGTTCACAATTGGTAAAGGGTGGATGCCACACCATTGATTTGATGCAGCCAGGGATGCCCCAGGATGGCTGTGAAAGTGATTGGAATGTCCAACACTTGGAATTTGGTGGGGATCACCCGCTTGTCGAACCAGATATTAAGGGTAGCAACCCCGAGAACTGTACGAGAAGTAGAGTCATAGGCCTTGACAGTATGGACTGAAGGCTTCAGATCTGTAGGCTTGATGTCAAGCAGGTCCATCATCTTGGCGGGCAAGACATTCATTCCGGAACCTTCGTCTACCAACACGCGGGGAAGGCGACGCTCGTCCAGCTGGACTGTGATGTAGAGTGGCTCGTTGTGATCAGCCCCAAATTTTGGAAGGTCCAAATCTGTAAAGGTGATAATGTTGCCGTAGTGGATGTTGCCGATCATCTGAATGACTTCGTCTGGGGTTGCGTCCACGGGGACCATGGTACGGGCCAGACTTTCCTCTAGCTTGAGCTTGTGAGGATATGAAGATGTGAGCAGGGACCAAAGGGAAATGTTCGCCTGGGTCTGCTTGATCTGAGTGAGGATCGGGTCCTCTTTCAGGGAACTTGCGTCTTCGGGCTGGCCGGGTTGCAGTTCTGGCTCTGTCGGCTTTTTGGTGGCCTTAGGTGGTAATACATGGATTTGACCCGATCGGGTTAGAACGCTGACATCAGGTTTGGCTCCTTCTGAACAGGCCGCTCTAAGTTGAGTCATAGTTAGAGGAGGACTCCTCGTAGCATAGGGCCATATGTCTTCCCTCAATTCATTGATCATAGATGTGCTCTCGGGGGCTTCAGCAACTTTACGGATTCTGTCCCAGGATACCGGCTTGGGTGCCTCCGTGGGGAGGTAGTTTATGGATTGGCACAGCTGTTCGAACGTCAGTGCGAAACAGTGGTTGTCAAAACCGAACTGTGCGTTGCTGACCCTCCAGGGGAGGTTGGAGAGTTCTTGGTTCAGGCGAACAGTCTCCTTGATCTCTTCACGGTATACCGCGCTCCTTTCCTTCTTGCTGAGCATACTCAGGGCATTCTGGAGTTGGGTTTGGCGATACTCATGGTTTGCTAATTTTCCGCCACTCTTGGCCCAGATTAACTTTCTTGCAGCAGAGCCTGCGTCGAGAGTTAGTGCCTGCGTTTCTTCCCATGTGAGAATAGCCAGTGCTTCCTTGAACTGTGTGTGGCAGTCTAGATAAACTTCCATCGGGGAGAGCTTTCCTTTCTTCTTTATCTGAGTGGCGGGTATGTCGGAAGGTGAGTACACGGCTTCCCGAACATCTGCCTATGTAACTGGTTGCTGTCCCAGTTGATCGTTCCTGTAAACGAATGCCGCGGACTGTGGAATCTCCCTGAGTAGTTGCTCGAGATGAATTTCCATCTTTCTATTCCTTTTGAATAGACCTTCCTCTCTTAGTTGTCCTTTCAATTTGAGTGCAGAAATGATCTGTCCCCATCCTCCCAGGACCCTTGGGATTCCGGATTTGTTGACTTCATGCCCGACTTGGAAGAGAATGGTTTCATCGTCTTCGTCGTCGCTTTCACAGAGAACTTGCTTTCCTCGAGGAGATAAGCGCTGGTATTTGTTCCGCTGTGCCGTTCCATCTCCTAGGTCATCGGGACCGTTGACCACCCTCGTTTGGCAGAGTGGGTTGGATGAGAACAGACGGTAGTCGAGGAAGTTGCCGTGAGCAAAACCCCTGAGGTCGAACTGATCTAGAGTGGCCTCTAGCTTTCTGTCTGAAGCTGCTTGTGACACTTTAAGGGCTTGGTCCCTGTGGGTCTTTTGAGCTTGGTTTTCCTCCCAGAGACGGTTCTCTTGAGCGGCTAGTTCCATGAGGGCCTTCCTTGCGAGAGCTAAACATTCTCCGTAGGCGCGCGCCGTCTGGCTAGTATCTAGAACTGTGATCACATCCAAATCTCCAAATGGCGGAAACACTTGGATTATGTTGACGAAGGAAGTCGGGCTGGGACATTCCATGCGGCCTTCCTTGATCTCGGTTACCAAGAAATTTGCCCATATCTGCTTGATTGAACCTACGGGGGTGTTGAATTCTGCGATGTTGACAGTATCGTGATCCATTTGGATCGCGAAGTCTATCGAGCTAGCGGTTCTTTGGCGGGATGTATGAATGCGTGGCCGTGACGGCGGGAGTAGAATCAAGCTGGAGCATGTTGATGCTTGAGGTGGTCATTTCCCTCGTCGGAAGGCGGCTACGTCTTGCGGGGAAGACCATTACGAGATGTTTTCGGGGTGGCTTAGGAAGCGTTCCCGAGGTTGATCGATTCGTAGCGGGGTGAGGAGCTTTGTCTCCTTTCTTTGTTGCCCTTGGCCTTGGCGGCGCTTGTGGCTTTAAGCTTGATGACGGCACGGGCCGTAGTAGCTGAGGTAGTAGTCGGAATTGATGATGAGGAGCTACGAGCTCGATTGGCCAGTCCTCGTTTACCGTGAGCGAGCGATCGTCGAGGGTAACTTTGGCGTTGCAAAATCGATGATAAGGACCGAATCCTTGGTATCATCGGGATATACGGAATAGATGATGTTGACGAAGTCGTCGTCGGCCACTTGATCGAGAGGATTCTTTGTCGTGTCAACCGGTTGCTTCCAATTGTCGGATAGCTGCACTGTATTGGACGTTGAGCTTGACAATCTCCATAGTGTTGGAGCCACAGTCGTAGGTGACACGATGGAACGGGTGCCGTCCTCGAAACCGAGCATATGAATGTAGGGATCTTCTTGCGGGTGCCGCGTCCTCAACTCCGGAGAGTCACGATTCATCGCCGTCGACGGCTCAACCCAAACGTAGGGGACGTATTGCGTCAAGTGCGCTGGAGGCTGCTAGGAAAACATTATGCCCTATTTGGAGAAAAGGGGTTCTGCGGGCAATTCCTCGTGGAGGACATCCCATACTACGTCCATGCATTCAAGACGAGTATGACGGTGCTTGTTGACCTTTATCACGAAGATCTCTTCGCCTGTCGGGGTCAGAGAGTTGACTTGAAGAATGCTGACAAATCTCCGATTGGAGACTGGGGGTTTATGTGCCCGCACTATGGCGATGCTTAGTGTCTCTTTCCAATCTGCCTCCAAATGTTTGAAACGACAGTTGAACTTGATGTACCGGGCGCTTCGAGTGCACTTTGCTCGAGGACATTGACATAGTTAGCATCTCCAGGACTACGAGGAATTCGATGAGATTTGCCGGTAGTCCCTTGGTTGATTTGAAGGAGGTAGCCCGGTGCACATGCCGGGCACGCTTGGCTGCTGTCTTAGCTTCGTTTCCTATGAGGAAACTGTCCCCTCTGATGACTTCCAGATCTCCCTGCCAGTTAATGAACTTAACGCACTGATGGAGAGTGGAGGCTATGGCTTTCATGTGATGTAGCCAAGGGCGTCCCAACAGAGCTGTGAATTCGGATGGAATGTCCATCACGTGGAATTTTGCTGGCACCATTTGGGTTTCGAACCAGAGCTCCAGAGTCACCGTCCCCAGGATGGGACAAGACGTGCTGTCATAGGCCTTGATAGTCCGGGCTGATGGAATCAAGTGGCTTTCGTTGATGCGCAGGGCTCGCATCATGCTGAGAGGGAGGACGTTAACGGCTGACCCGTTGTCTACCAATACTCCGGGGAGTGATATGGTGTTGAGTTTGAGAGTGATGTACAGAGCTTCGTTGTGCCCCGAGGCATCTCTCGGTAGGTCTTCATCACAGAACTTGATCATACTGCCATACAGTCGGGAATCGTAGATCTGGTCTCTATCCGGAGAAGGAGAGTCATCAAGCCATCCATTTCCTGTTTTCCTCTTGCGAGGTAAAGCCTTTGCTGGAGCCTCGGGATTGCGTTGAGGCTGTTTGTGGCGATTGCCGCCCTTGGTTAGCACGTTGATCGAGTGCGAGTGCCAAGCTGACTTTGATCTTCATTTGCCGGTTCGTGCTCGGAAGCTAGACAAATCGAATCTTGGTTGATCCCGCGGGGGGTTAGGCTTCGGCGCGGTAAGATTACCAAGATGCGAGGTATTCCAGGTGTCCCAAGGTCGAACTGCGGTGTCGGTAGGACTTTTCGGCTTTCCCACCCCTTTGCGCTCTAAAGCGGCATGGCTGGAGGAAGAGAGTTAAGTGGAGTAGAGTACGTAGTAGTCGAACCTCCCGGATGGCTCTCCGAGTGTACCCACACTGGTGTCTCCAGCTTCGTATCTTTCTCTTAGTTTCTGTTAAGAGGATTCTTCTTCTATTTTCTCGGAGGATTGCTCCGGACCGTGTCTTGGGACTCGTACTCCAGGCAGGCGGAGCAGTCATAAACATCGTAGCTGATGTGGACATTTGATGGGGACCTGGCTGGAAGAGGCAGAGGAACTAGCTCTGCGGCAATCTTCTTGGGCACCCATTCAATGGCATTCACACTGTTGTTGTTCGGGAAAGGATTTCCGACTGTATTGGGCCCACGGGGACGCTCCAATTTTCCTTCCTCTATCAAGTTCTGGATTTCGTATCGTAACCCCACGCAGTTTTTAGTGGTATGGCCGTGATACTGATGGAAGGCACAGTACTTGCTCTTGTCAGCGTTGACTACAAGATTCTTGGGTTTGTAATTTGCGACGGGTTTAAGGAGACCTTCCTTGATTAACCCTTCCAGCATCTTGCTCAATGGTATGTCAAACTTATCGAAGTGTACGGCAGGCTGCTTCTGAGTAGAATTGCTGCTTTGCGGGACTGGGTTTCTGTTGCCCGACTGCTGTCCCTGATGGATGTAGTTGACAGACGTATCTTTCCCTTTGCCGGGGGCCGGTGCGGGATTGAATGCAACTGCTGATCGGTATCTGTATGGCTGTGTAATAGCCAACTTTTCCTTAAGATCCTTCTCGAACTGTGAGCCGGCATTGACCATGGCCCGGAGATCTGGGAAGAAATGATGACTGATAAGAGTTTTGATGGACAGTCTTAAACAGGACTTGAAGATACGCATCTGTTCATCCTTGGAGAGTGGCTTCATGATTTCGGAGAGTTTCCAGCTCCACCTTTTGTAGAATTCTCCGACGCTTTCATCCGCTTTCTGCTCAGTGGTGATTAAGTCCTTACGACTTGTTTCCCACTCTAAGTTGGATCTGTACCGTTCCAGGAAGATGTTACTGATCTGATCCCAGGTGTGGCAATCCGCAGGATTGACCCTCAGAAACCATCGTAACGCTAAACTTTTGAGCGTATGCTGGAAGTGGTCAGCCATTTGCTGGAGGGTTGCTCCTTTCGCTCTCATGCCGAGAACGTAGGTGTCGACATGCGTTTGAGGACATTCGGTTCCGTCGAATCGGTCCATCTCCGGCATTCGGAACTTGGCAGGGAGAGGCGTGACCATTCCCGGATCTGTGGACTTGAGCGTTTCTCGCTTTAAATTTGCTCATGGTGGCTTTCGGAGTCTTTCATGCATTTGACCATCAGGCTAAGGTTGGGTCCGGTGGTGGGTTTGTGAGGCTCGGCAGCCGGGTGCTACCACGTGAGCGGTAGTGATTGGAGGTGGAAGGCTTGATATATGTGGATATATGGGGGCCTTTTACGGCTGTATCGGGGTTTGTCCCAGGTGTTTTAGGATTCGTGTATAGGAAACGGGATGAACCGGGAGGGTATTGAAGGATATTGGCATCTTTACGAGATGGTCCGGTCTTATTTGGTGGTATTGAGTGATGGGAGTAGCACCGGCACGGCCATATATGATAGGGTTGCCCTTAGAGGTGGCAACGTGAAGCCTAGGTCATTTGTTTCCTTGGTTGAAGGAATCCGTAAGTTGGTGGGGGAGGAACCTGGTTGAAGGTTTGAGGAACTGGTTTCGGGGAAATCGTCATCCTCGACCGGGATGAAAGTACCGTCGGCCCAGGGGATAGGCTGCTATACCTCGCTCATTCGAAAGTTGTACCATGAAATTCTGCGATCTTCTTTCGCCTCTGTGAACCTCACAAGCCCGGATGGCTTCTTCCAAAGTCATATACATTACCGGTGGCGGGGTCCGTCCCCGTCACGATTTCTCGGTGAGCTAGACATGTCGGATATTCCGAGGGAACCGAGGGAACCGACGAGCTCGACGCCAGCCATAACCGTAATTCTAGCGAGGCGGCGGCCGGAAATACGAATCACTTTTACGCTCATTGCGAGGAAACGAAAGGGAGGGTTTAGGCTTCGGAAAAGGGTATTTGGCTCAAGGTTTCGGGCTTGTGCAATGTGCAGTTACCGATTAATGTTTACTTAAAACGCGTTTTCTCAGAGTCCTAATCGGTTGGAAAAGAGCGTGTCTTCTTTTTCGCAACTAATCCTAGAGCTCTAATCAGTGGATCTCGTCACTACGCTTATAAGCCCCTCGTTTCCAATTGTAGATCATCTTTCTCGGGACGGACTATCCCGAGCGAGGTCCTATAAGGCAAGCGAGTTCCACCGACAAACGAAAAAGTGAACTTAAGGCTAGCTGATCACGCAAACTTTCAACGTATGTGACGCACGGGCCACAGTCGAAGTCAACGTCCTTAAGTTAAGGCGGGGATCGTGCCAAAATTTCGGCATGACCTCTCCTGACTCGCTTGTACGAGGGACCTTAGCTTTTGGCGTTGGCCAAGTTGTGGCTGGCACGGTGCATTACGGTGAGGGTTTGGTGACACGGTGTCACATTGAACCTTCGGGTATATTTTTCGGCAGAGCTCCGCGTTAAAGTCAAGGCTGAAAAGCTCAAGACTTCGGGTCGGGAACGACCTTCGGTCTCAAACTCTCGAGCTTGACTCGTGGCGGAACCCGACGTAAAAACATACACTTAGGCTTTATGACACGAACTAAGCCAAAAACCAACCGGGGTCTTGGACAAAGTGTGACACAAAGAGTGCATGGCTTACACGGGCTAGGATGGGCTGTTTGGGACGACCCCGTGCGCCCTCAAAAGGTGTCTGGCAGACCAACCGAGGTGCAACTGATAAGGCCATCCCGGGTTACGGGTCGTAGTGTATAGTGTACCGAGGCAGCAAGTGCACGTGAAGTGCGGTGTACCGAGGTAGCAAGTGCGAGTAGTGTGTGGTCACTAAAATTATTTTTCTGAGTAAAACAGAGATTTTTCAGAATGTGTCTTAAAGAATTTTGATGCGCAGTTCAAGAGATAGCATGAAAATCAAACATGAATGGGGATGCACAAACATGGTATGATTTTGAAAATACGACAATGTAATGCCTTTGAAAAAGCCGTTCGAGGTTTAAAGTAACACACGAACACGAAAACGAGGAAGGGTAAACGAAAGTTTGACCCACGAAAGGCTTTTTTGAAAACACCGGCAGTTTTTAAAAAAGTATCTAATTTCCCCAGCGGAGTCGCCAACTGAAATTACCCGGGGTTTCGCGCGGATGCGAAGCGCGGTTGTCTTTCGCGGAGGGTTGGTGTCTGAGACCTCGCTTTTCGGGAAGGAAGAGGAGTCGCCACGCGGTTTTTGTATTTTGAGCCCAAAACGTTGAGAAACGGCTATAGTGAAAATGGTGTCGTTTTTATTGGTAGCAAAAACTTAGGAAAAGGCTTTTTTGAAAACGGGGATCATTTTTATTGGTAGCAAAAATGAGTAAAAGGCTTTTTTAGTACCAGAGATTGTTAGGTTCGGAGGTCACGTTACGTTTCGGGAAGAGTATTACGAGATCACCCGAAATGCCTCGTATGACGAGTCTTTCAACCTTTCTCGAAAACGTGTGCATGTGTGTGTGTGTGTGTTTGCATTTTGAAATGGGGGCTTGAATGACAAGCTTAATCTTGGTTTGAATGTCAAACGTTGATTAGGTGACTTTGTTTGAAAAGACGAGCGTTTGAATGACAAACGTCGGATTTTGAGTTTGAAGATGAGCGTTTGGGTGCCAAACGTCATTTCGCGCGTTTTGAAAGAGATTTTGAAGGTCGAACTCTGATTTGAACCGGGCATTAAATTGTTAACGATTTTTACGGGAAAAAACGTATTAAATGACATGCGATCAACGAATCGGGTTGCGACTCGGACTTTGAAAAGTAAATACTATCACGATCCAAACGGGTCGGACTTTGTAAATGACAGTATTTAAAGTGCGGTATCAACGGAATCAAACGATCCGGAATTGTAAATAACGATCGACGAGCCAAACGACTCGGAATTGTAAAGTTGCAAGAAATGTAAATGACGTTCGACGGATCAAACGGTCCGGAATTGTAAATGACAGAAAAGTAAATGACGATCGATGGATCGATCGATCCGGAGTGGTAAATGACAGAAATTTAAATGGAACGGGGCCGGAACGCCGTTTTTACCCGAGATTACTTCTCTTACGGGAAGAGAAGAGGATCTAGGGGCTAAAACGTATTGGACCCCGTTAGATGGAGGCGTCTACATTTCAAAGATGTCATCCGAAACGGTTGTAGCGACTGGCACGTAAACCGAGACGGAACGAGAGATTAGGGAGAGGGAGTTATACCTATAGCTAGGGTCGACTCCTTTGGCTCGGGGGGTGTATACGGGATACGAAAAGTGGTTTGGAATGGTGTTTCGAGGTGTTTTGGTTCGTGTTTGGTTGAAACGCGGAGTTTTCATGCAAATCGAGGCAAAACGGGAGCTCGGGAGAGGGAGGATTTGGTTTGGGCCGTGGCAATGGTGATTTTGGAGAGTAAATTTGTTGTTGTAAATGGCTTTGACAGCCCTTCTATTTATAGGTGAAAATTCAACATGAGTCCGGCCGGAATTAGCTTGAAATCCAGGGGGTTTTGTGAAACTTTAGAAATTGGAGGGACTTGCTGGCAATTTCTGAGAGTCTGCAAAGGAGTCCGGCCGGACTTGGACTGCATACCAGGGTTATTTTAGTCTTTTCTCCTTGATTTTTGATTGAAAGGTGACTAGAGGGAGGTGGCATGTAAGCCACGTGTCCCATGACTCACCAGGCTTTGTGGGAGTTCGTGCCCGGGTCCCGGTTTTGTCCGTTTTTAAAATAACAGTACGGAAAATGTCCGAAATGCCCCGGAAAGTGCCGGAAAGTGCGTTTTTCAGGGAAAGTTGTACTTTTACGTGCGATGATGTGTGTTAAGTACGTTTCGACGTCGGGATGCTCGGGGCAGTCCCGGGACGTCTCGTTGGCTTGGCAACGGGGAGCTTAACGGGTTCCGGTTAACCTGGAGCGGGCCAGTTAACGGATTCCGGTTAACTTCTAACGGATTTTGACGATTCGGATTTGGGTACTTACATGGTCCCCCGTCCCTCTCAGTCCAGTCATGTCAAACACCCTGTTGTCCATACCCTTGAGTCAGGAGTCTTTGAATTCCAGTCCTCTGAGTCATCTGAAGGCCTCACGCCTGAAGATTATGAATATGTAGCCAATGTCATCTTTCCTTTCGCTTTGAATGAAATGATAGATCTTTCTGAGTATCCCCTTATTGCCAACTTAACAAATGATAAATTAACTAATAACTTAACAACAGTTAATAATGAATCATTTGAACAAGATGCAAACACACTAAACGAACAATACATTAAAGAAATCTTTAAGCAGGTTACAGACAAAGAGGAAAACCGGGCCCAAGCTGCCGAGGAGGTTTTGACAAGTGTTAACTTGGGTACTGTCGAGGAACCTAAAGAGACACAGATTGGGAACTTCTTCCAGGGGGCTGAACAGGACAGACTGGTCAATCTGCTCAGAGAATACATGGATGTGTTTGCATGGTCATATAAGGATATGCCGGGGCTAGATAGTTCGATTGTGGAGCACAGAATCCCTCTAGCACCAGATGCCAAGCCAGTAAAACAGAAACTGAGAAAAATCAAGCCAGAGTGGTCTCTACAGGTCAAAGAAGAGATTGAGAAGCTACTGCGGGTAGGATTCATCAGGGTCATCGAATATCCGACATGGTTATCCAACATCGTGACTGTGACTAAGGCCAATGGGAAGGTGCGCTGTTGTGTAGATTTTCGGGATCTGAACAAGGCCAGCCCCAAAGACGACTATCCCTTGCCAAAATTCTGGTGGATGCCACTGCTAACTACGAAGTCAAATCCTTCGTTGATGGCTTTGTTGGCTACAACCAGATCAAGATGGTCGAGGAGGACCAAGAAAAGACAGCCTTCACCACACCGTGGGGAACGTACTGTGATAGGCTAAATCGCACACCTACAAATTTACCTAACTTAGGTAATAATAATGCAGTTATGGTAAGTCAGGGATCGAATCCACAGGAACGGTTATTTGTTCACGAACAGTCACTTGACCAGATGGGGGGGGGTTTAGAGTAATTATTAAATCCTAAAAACAGAAATTAAACTAATTAAGAGTAAAAACAATAATTTAGAAACACTTCAGATTTGATTCCGTCACCACCTGATTAACCATTTATCATTGATATCTCTTTTCACTGTCACCCTATTCACCTGATCACAAGATCTGTTTCAATCTCTGTTTCTTCTTTCAGAATAGTTACTAGCAGTGGCACACTCACTAGAAACCCTAATTAATAAATTAATCTAACTGGCACAGTCTAGATTGCAGAATTAATTGATGAACGATTTAAAAAACTAAGATCAAGAATGCTTTCTATGATTGTTTCACACAAATAATCATCTAATTTTACACACTTCACAATTTACCATGGCACATGCATAAATCGTAAAGATGCTACTCATGAATTTCCTACACTGGCACTGTCATAGAAAACTCTAGCTAAGATTCATAAAAAGAACTAGTGAATTGATCAGGTTTACAAATCCTAGTTATAAATCTAAAATAAACACAAGTAAAATTATGTGAAATTGTCTATGGCTTAGAACAAGTGAGGCGAAACTCACAAGGTGAGACGAAACTCACAAGTGTTGTCTTCAGTGTTGGCAACACTAACAACAACACATACACCAATTCTAGAAAAACACAAATCAATAGAAATAAATATAAATTGCAGCGGAAGAATTAAAGCAATACACAAGAATATAATTTTTATCAAGTTATATAAATATATAACTTGATGGGTGCCAGGAGGGCAAGACCTTTCTATTAATAATATGAATTCAATACAAGGTTGAAGAAGTTCCTTAATGATAAACGATCCCTGATATAAGGAACAACATATACACGAATTCTCTCTGAAAATGAACACTCAAAACCTCACAAAAATATAAAAATCTATATGAAATTCTCGAGTGTCGGATTGAGTGTTGCTGACACTTGAATGGCAACACTTGAGAGCAGAATTCTACTTCTTGTGCAAATTTGCGTTTTCTGAATTGGATGATCTTCAATGAAGATCCACTGCACTATTTATAGGCCACAAAGTCTTGGAGCCTACTCAAAATGATCAGCAACAGCCTTGAGTTTGTTTCCTCCAAAATAGCCTTCTCGCCTCTTTTGTAGGAGACTAGGTCTTCTCTTGCTTCTCTTGCTTGTACCTCCCAGCTCTGGATGTCTTGTACTCTGACTTGTTCTCCCCATGAATAGCTGAATAAAATATCATTTTGCTTGATCATTAATTAAACAAATAAACACATGTTTATTTGTTAATTTTCTCCTCTTCTTCCGTAACTAACGCCCGGCGCTTTCGATGCTCTTTTCCAGCTCATTTTAAGCAGACTAACTACTGTTATTTAAACATTAATTTTCACACTTTTATTTGTGAAAAATACAGTAACTATTTCAGTGTTGCCAAATCCAAATGACAACACTTGTGGCAACACCAGTGGCAACACTGGTTTGCAACACTTGGGACAACATTCATGGCAACACATGATCTTAACATTAACAATCTCCCCCTTAGTTACTGATTTCTTCACAAAATCCCAATGTGATAATCTTTACAAACCATTTAGTCTAACTTAACAAAACAAATCAAAAAATGCCACGAGATTTTAACAGAGGCAACATCAACCTTCAGGCAATGTTTTGAAAATATTTTCAATCCAAGTATCACACTCATAAGAGAGGCAACATCAACCTTCAGGCAAATGAAGTCTCAACAAAATAAAAAAAATCTCCCCCTTAATACGAGATTTAATAACTAAACAAAATAATTATTAAAATCTAAACAACCATCCAACCATTCAACAAAAACCATCCATCTAAGTTTGAAGAAAATTCCAGCCGAAACAAAGAAAAAAAACAAAAATTAAAATTTTTTAAGCACTACAAACCAAATAAAAACAAAGAAAATTGTTTTTGTTACCAAACCACCAAAACAAGTACCCATGCGAACCAACCACCATCAACCTGCATTTTCAGCTCCTTCACCTCCCTCAGCTGTACCACTTGGTCCAGCTCCAGCTCCATCCGCTCCATCATCACGCCTTGGCATTGATTTATCTCCCCCTATTTTGGAAGAAATCAAATCCACCATTTTCATCATATCAGTACGCATGTCCAGCCACCCCTAAATTACTGAGTCAATGTGCTTCACCTGACTATTGAAAAAATTAAGTACCATAGCAGCATCAACCATATCAGGAGCAGTGTTGCCAGAAGTGTTGCCAGTTTCAGGGGCGACACTCGAAACAGGGGCAGCCAATGGAGGGGAATTTGTAACCAAAACCCAAGGTAAATGTCTGTGCCTATCACCTTCAGTAAGTGTTTGGTAATTCTGTAATAAACAGGCTTCTCAGAGATATTATCGGCATTCCAAGGCTTAAGGTTTTGGTACATAAGAACATTGAATATAAGGGAAGGAAAAATGAAGGAGGAAGTCTTTCTTTTCTTGGCCCATGCAGAAAGGTGGACAAACACTAATCTCCCAAAATTGATTCTTTGTTTCTTGCCTAGTTTGTATAACAAAGTAGCTTGCTCAAATGTTACCGTGTTCTCATTGGCCATAGGTAGCAATTTGTTATACATATCTTGTGAAGCACACTAAACAAAGAAGTAAGATGGGTAGACTTGAAGTGATCACCCAAACAAATGGTGATTCTCCCTCCAGTTAAAAAGGTGGCTAAGGCATTAGGATCAAATTCCAAACTCTCATCTTCAACATTAGGGAGGCCGTATGCTTTGTTGATGATCAAGGAATTAAAATCATAGATATTACCCCTAACAAAGATCTTTCCATAATGAGGGGTATTCCTATCATCAATATCCTCCCTAAGATGAGCATAAAAATTCCTAACCACACTTTCAATATAACCGGACACTTTCACAACCATAGGTAAAAAGTTTCTATCTTCCAAAAATTGATACACTCCTAACTCCTTGAATTGAGTCACATACATATTTCTTTCATTCAGAATTTTCTTCTCAGAATCTTGAACCCACTTATCCAAGCTAGATTCACTATAAAATTCCTCGGAAAGAAATGGACGTTCATAATATCCAAAAGACTCATAATCTGATCTGGAATCTTGAGAGGGAGTAGGAGTGTTTACCTGAGGCCATGAAATAGGAGAATACGAAGGAGAACTTGACTGGGCTTTGGTCTTGGCAGCAGGTGTTGCTTCAGGTGTTGCCATTGGATTGGCAACACTTGGGGCAACACTGGCAGAAATTTTCTGTTTCTTCATGATCTTGGACTGAGCTTCAGCAAGGGTTTCCTCATCTTCCAACCAAGCTTCCTCATCCTCATCAGAAGATGATGAGAGCTCCTTAGTTTCTTTAAAAATTGGGTCCGAATTTTCCTCGGACGAAATGTTGAGCGAAGAACTCGAGCTATCCTCCACATTGACAGGATCATCAGCCGTGTTGGAAGGTATCTTGGACCTGAACAACGTCTTGATCCTTTCAGATTGTCGACGCACACCACCCCTAAAAGAAGAAGAGGCATCAACCGCCTTCCTCTTTTTGGATTTCTTTTGAGGGGCGAAGGTGAGTTCTACGGAGGGGGTAGCTTCTGGAAGGCTGATAGAAATGGGAATTTGAGGAGGATTGTACACAATAATGTCCAAAGATAGTGAGGTTGAGGGTGTGGCCGAAAATGTCGCAGGAGATGTTTCCATGGGGACGGCGACATTGGAGGCGACACTTGAGGGGGCAAGAGGCGAAATCTCCAAGGGGGAAGAAATTTGGGAAGAATTCTTGGGACTTGCCATGGAGGAACGAAGAAGACGTAGAACAGGGGTGAGGGTTTTGATTTCCGCCTAGAGAGAGAGATACGAAGAGAGAGAGTGAGAGGGTTTAGGAGGAGGATTTTTGAGTGAAAGGTTATTTAAGTTGATTTGACAAGGTCAAATCAATTTAAAAACCCTTTTATCCATTTTATCCCAACAAACTCAGCAACAACTGATCTGCCATTTTTTTTTAAAAAAAAACCTTTTTTTTTTTTAATTTTTATTTTTTTTAATAATATAATATCTAAACATAATTTAGTAATATCCATAAAATTGTGTTTTTCAAAATTCAAAGAGATGAATTTTAAAAAATAGATATTTCTAAATTATAATTAGTTAGACAAAAAATAAATATTTTTGCTAAAAACCTTTTAAATTTCACAAACTCTAAATATAAGAAAATAGACTTTTGGAAATTTAAAATTTAATTAACAAAAACAAAAACAAGAAATAAAAAAATAATGTAGCATCTACTAACGTGTTACTAGCAATGTTGCGTGACACACAAGGCAACATTTTTAAATAAAACCCCCTTGATATTTTTTCAACATATATAACTTATCATTCCTTAGGCAATTTTTAAGCAAGCTTTACACATTCTTTATTTACAAGGAAGCATCGTAGTAGCGAGCTCCGTGCCCCGAGTTTTTTATAAACGTGTAAAGCTATATGTAGTAAGTTTTATACCTTTCAAGTAGGGTACACTGTAGTAGCGAGCTCCAATTTCCTAATACTTAGTATAAAACAACTACATTATACTCCTTTTGGGAATATTTTAACAAGCTTTGCCTTTTTCAATATCAACATAATATAAGTGACTTTGTCACTTTAAGCACGAAGGGGTATTTTATAAAAAAATGTTAACCTTAAGAATGTACACATACTAAAACAAAAAGGTCAGTAAATGCCCCCCATTTGGGATTAAAACTAACTATATATATATATATTTTTTTTAAATAATAATATACAACAAATACAGAGTGTTGCTGTCAGTGTTGGCAACACTGACGGCAACACTTGAAACAGCAGATTTATAGAAAGCATAAATCAAGAGATTTTTTCAAACTTGAAAATCTCTCATGGTCCAAGGCTTTGGTCAAAATATCAGCAAGTTGATGTTTAGTATCAATATGCTCTATTTTGATCAATTCCTTTTCTACTAAATCTCTCAAAAAGTGATGGCGGATATCAATGTGTTTAGTGCGTGAGTGTTGTACAGGGTTTTTGGAAATGTTTATAGCACTCAAATTGTCACAATACATGGTCAAGATATTACTATCTAGACCATAGTCATCAAGCATATGTTTCAACCATATTAATTGTGAACAACAACTGCCGGCTGCTACATATTCAGATTCAGCAGTCGAGAGAGAGACACAATTTTGCTTGCAACTGTACCATGACACAAGATTATTACCCAAGAAAAAACAACCCCCACTAGTGCTCTTTCTATCATCTATATTCCCTGCCCAATCAGAGTCACTAAAACCAACCAAGTTGGTATTAGTGTCTTTGGTGAATCAGATTCCCAATTCACTTTTCCCAGACACATACTTAATAATTTTCTTGACAGCATTTAGGTGAGAAATTTTAGGAGCAGACTGATATCTAGCACATACACCTACGCTGAACATAATATCAGGATGACTGGCAGTAAAATAAAGAAGACTACCTATCATGGATCTATACAGAGTTGGGTCAACATCCTCCCCTGCCTGATCTTTGGTTACCTTAAGAGATGATCCCATAGGTATTTTAGAGCTCTTTGCACTCTCCAATCCAAATCTTTTCACCAGACTCTTACCATACTTGCTCTGAGAGATAAAGATTCCATCATCTAACTGTCTCACCTGCAATCCTAGGAAATAATTAAGTTCTCCTATCATGCTCATCTCGAATGTTGATGTCATAGCTTCCACAAAATTTTGTAAACATGTTTTAGATGTGGAACCATAAACTATGTCATCAACATAGATCTGAGCAATGACAAGCTCTTTATTTTCCCTAAGAATAAATAATGTCCTATCGGCTTCTCCTCTAACAAATCCATATTCAAGAAGGAAACTTGTTAGACGCCCATACCATGCACGAGGAGCTTGTTTCAAGCCATATAAGGCCTTATCAAGTTTGTATACATGGTCTGGGTGGAATGGGTCTTCAAACCCTTTAGGTTGCTCAATATAAATCTCTTTATCTAAGTACCCATTCAAGAACGTCGCTTTGACATCCATTTGGTGTAATGTGATTTTGAGGTAGCAGGCTATAGCAAGAAGAAGTCTTATTGACTCAATTCTAGCCACAGGTGCAAAGGTCTCGTCAAAGTCGATTCCTTCCACTTGTGTATAGTCTTGAGCCACAAGACGAGCTTTATTACGAACAATATTACCCAATTCATCTGATTTGTTTATGTAAATCCATTTAGTTCCAATAATGTTAGTATTTAAAGGACGTGGAACTAAACACCAAACCTCGTTACGGATAAATTGTTCAAGCTCTTCTTGCATAGCTTGAATCCAGAATTTATCATTTAAAGCCTCAATCACATTTTTTGGTTCAAGAGAGGAAACGAAACAGGAGTGTTTTACCTGAGAATATGTGGAGGACATACACACATACCTAACCATATCTCTGTAGTCTACTGGCTCCTTATTTCTTGTTCGAACCCCTTCATTAACATCACCAATTACTTGAGTAATGGGATGATAATTTCTAATACGAGCTGGGGGATCTCTCCTGTCTTGATGGTACACCAATCCATCTTCTTCTTCCGAGTCACTGCTCTCAGAATTTCCAGCCACTGTTTTGTTCTCCTGTGTTGCCTCAGGTGTTGCCATTTCAGGGGCAACACTCGGGGCAACACTTGAATCTGTGGCTGCACTGGCCGAATTAGTTTCTGTTCCAGCCCTCTGTTCGACTTCTTCCAGCAAGGTCAGAGGTATATCATCAGCTGGTTCTCCTGTAGCACTCAAGTAATCGTTAAATTCAATATTTACCGATTCTTGAATCACTTTTAACCTCAGATTGTAGACTCGATAAGCATGACTGTTTTGAGAGTAGCCCAGAAAGATGGCTTTATCACTCTTGGAATCTAGTTTTCCTAAGTATTCCCGGTCATTTAAAATATAGCATAAACACCCAAATACGTGAAAATAGTGAACCGTAGGTTTCTTTCCATTTAAAATCTCATAGGGTGTCATAGTAGTACCGGGTCTTAAGAAAACTCTATTCGTAGTGTGACAAGCTGTGTTTAATGCTTCGGCCCAAAAACCTTTAGAAATATTTCTAGCAATTAGCATAACACGAGCCATCTCCATTAAAGTCCTATTTTTCCTTTCAGCAATACCATTTTGTTGTGGTGTTTTAGGTGCTGAAAATTCATGGTGTATTCCCTTTTTACTACAAAATGTAGAGAAGGAGAGATTTTCAAACTCTCGACCATGATCTGACCTTATTCGAAAAATAGGAGAACAAAACATGTTTTTGATTTTAGAGACTAAGTGAGTAAATTTATCAAAAGTTTCAGATTTTTTTCTTAAGAAATACACCCATGTAAACCTAGAAAAATCATCAACTATCACATAAACATACTTCTTACCTCCCAAGCTTTCTACCTCAATAGGACCCATCAAGTCCATATGAAGAAGCTGAAAACAATGTGTTGTTCCTGAGTGTTGCTCATGGTGTTGTTCAACACTGTGAGCAACACGAGTTTGCTTACCCTTTTGACAGTCACCACACATCACGGTGTCTTGAGGTTTAGTTTAGGAACACCTTTGACGGCATTGTGTTTGATAATCTTCTCAAGATTCCTATAATGAGAATGACCTAACTTTTGATGTCATAACCTTATATCATCAAGTTTTGTCAAATTGCACACTGATTTATTACCAACCAGGTAGCAATTATCACTTGATATTATTCCAGTCATGACACAAAAGTTAGTGTTATCAAACACTTCACAGGTATTTTTATTGAATTTTACCTCCAAATTGTCATCACATAGTTGGCTAATGCTAATTAAATTAGCAAGTAAACCATCTACGTGCAAGACATTTTTCAAAGGAGGAAAACCAACAATATCCAGTGCTCCTTTACCAACTATTTCACTCTTGCCTCCACCACCATAAGTCATTGAGCCTCCTTGAATAGATTGGTACTCTGTTAGGAATGATTTTGTACCCGTCATATGACGTGAACAACCACTATCAAAGTACCAAGTTCCTTCAATGTTAGTCCTTAAAGCTGTGTAAACAACATAGCATTTCAGTTTTTCCTTGGGTAACCAACCCTTTTTTGAAAATCTGGATTTCGTTCACCAAGATGTTGCCATGAGTGTTGCCCTGAGAAATTGGCAACACTTGAGGCAACACTTGAAGACTGGACATTTTCTTTTGAAGGAAAAAGCAATCTGATTTTATATGTCCAGCTTTGTGACAGTATCCACATTCATTGGATTGATCAGGAGTATCACTAGGAGTGCTACCCTTTTCCTTGACACGCTCTTTTACAAAACAATTTTTAGTTTCAACATCAAACAAGGAAGAGGTAATACTTTCAAGTGATTCTTGGAACCCAAGACCAGCTTTCAGAGGCTTACTCAAATTGAGTATTTCATCCAATTTGGATGAACTCGTGTTGAGTTTTTTAAAGGTGGATTCGGCTAGGTTGAGTTTGGCCTTGATTTTATCAAGATCCAAGTCTCTCCTACTGAGTTGAACCTCCAGCCGAGTCAAGGAGTTCTTAAGATCATGATTTTCCTTTTTCAAGAAATCCACCATCTTATTCTCCTTTTTCCATTCCACGAGGAGAGATTTATAGAGGTTTTTTAATTCACAAATGAGCTCATCTTTATCAAGATCATCCTCTATAAACTCCTCTGAATTTAAATCAGCAGAACCATGCAAACTAAGATCATTTAAAGAATCATACCTGCTGAGTGTTGTGCCAAGTGTTGCCAATTCCTGGACGAAACTTGGGGCAACACTTTCTGAAGAAGTCTCAAATGTTGTGTCAAGTGTTGTCAAATCTGGAACAACACTTGAAGTAACACTTTCTGTCGAAGGTAGCTCCTCTACCATGGCCATCATGACCACTTGCTCTGTCTTTTCTTCTTTCTCCGTTCCTTCCTCCTCTCCATCACTAAGAGATACCCACAAATTTTTTCCTGCCTTTCTCAAGGTGTTAGCACATTCATTGGCATAGTGACCCCAACCGGAACAAGCATGACATTGAATAGATTCAATGTACTTAGGATCGGACCGGATCTTTTCCGAGGATGCACGCCTAGGTGGGGTATCCTTTTCATTTGGAGGAGGGCCTCTCCTTGGCACAAAACTAGAGGTTTTGGCCGCTTGGTCCTTAGCTTTTACCTGCACACTGTTAAATTTTCTAAGCATAGAATTATATCTCTTTGCAAGTAAAGCTACACTAGTATTTTCATCTAACTCCTCGAAGACTTCATCTTCATCTTCCACACATGTGTCCGAAGATTCAACTTTTAAGGCAATATTTTTGCCTTTAGAAGCCTCTGTTTGTTCATTGAGATTCATCTCAAAGTTTTTCAAAATGCTCATTAAGGAGTTAATGTCCATAGTTGAAAGATTATGGGCCTCTTCAATAGCTGAAACTTTAATATTAAAACGTTCGGGAAGAGTACGAATAGCTTTTGAAACAAGTTGTTTATTTGTAAAAGGCTCCCCTAATACTTGACAAGCATTTGAAATATCAATCAACTTTTCAAAATAAGACGAGATGTCTTCGTTTTCACCCATTCTTAATCTTTCAAATTTACTAGTGAGACCTCTAAGCTTTGTTTCTTGGACACTGCCATCTCCTTCACAAAATCTTTGTAAAGTATCCCAAGCATCTTTTGCAGAGGGACTATTTTGAATGAGTTTGAACATATGCATGTCAACCCATTCATAGATGGCATTCAGTGCCTTTTGACTGAAACTAGCAAGATTATTCTCTTCAATTGTCCACTCGAATTCAGGTTTGACTTGAACGTCACCATCGTCATCCGGAGGAAGCATTAGAATAGAATAACCATTTAAAATAGATCGCCAAGCCCGAAGATCAATTGATTTGATATGCGAGCGTAGGCGAATCTTCCAATAAGCATAATTAGATCCGTCTAAAACCGGTAATCTCTTTTGATTAGGGTTTGCAGGATCATAAGCCATGACAAAAGGATCTAAACACTTAGTATATCAAGTGTTAGGCTCTGATACCAATTGAAATTATCTATGGCTTAGAACAAGTGAGGCGAAACTCACAAGGTAAGACGAAACTCACAAGTGTTGTCTTTAGTGTTAGCAACACTAACAACAACACATACACCAATTCTAGAAAAACACAAATCAATAGAAATAAATATAAAGTGCAGCGGAAGAATTAAAGCAATACACAAGAATATAATTTTTATCAAGTTATATAAATATATAACTTGATGGGTGCCATGAGGGCAAGATCTTTCTATTAATAATATGAATTCAATACAAGGTTGAAGAAGTTTCTTAATGATAAACGATCCCTGATATAAGGAACAAAATATACACGAATTCTCTCTGAAAATGAACACTCAAAAACTCACAAAAATATAAAAATCTATATGAAATTCTCGAGTGTCGGATTGAGTGTTGCCGACACTTGAATGGCAATACTTGAGAGCAGAATTCTACTTCTTGTGCAGATTTGCGTTTTCTGAATTGGATGATCTTCAATGAAGATCCACTGCATTATTTATAGGCCACAAAGTCTTGGAGCCTACTCAAAATGATCAGCAACAGCCTTGAGTTTGTTTCCTCCAAAATAGCCTTCTCGCCTCTTTTGTAGGAGACTAGGTCTTCTCTTGCTTCTCTTGCTTGTACCTCCCAGCTCTGGATGTCTTGTACTCTGACTTGTTCTCCCCCTGAATAGCTGAATAAAATATCTTTTTGCTTGGTCATTAATTAAACAAATAAACACATGTTTATTTGTTAATTTTCTCCTCTTCTTCGTAATTAACGCCTGGGCAGTTTCTGATGCTCTTTTCCAGCTCATTTTCAGCAGACTAACTACTGTTATTTAAACATTAATTTCCACACTTTTATTTGTGAAAAATACAGTAACTATTTCAGTGTTGCCAAATCCAAATGGCAACACTTGTGGCAACACCAGTGGCAACACTGATTTGCAACACTTGGGACAACATTCATGGCAACACATGATCTTAACATTAACATTATGAATAGGGATAAACTGATTGAAAAGAAAAATACCTCAAATTGATAAATAGGGGTTCAAAAAATCAAATCCAAACAATGATTTTAAGCTTCCATGGAGGAATTCAAATCTCTCTAGGGAAAAGTAAAACTCTAGATGATGCCTAGAAATAATCTTAAAGGAGTTTATATACTCCTTCCAAAACTAAACCTAAACTAATTTAATTTATTAAAAGAAAATGGGAAAAGAGAAATAATAAAATAAAAATCAAATCTTCCTGCCTGTGTGGGTCAAATGTCAAAATTGCCTAGGTCAGCGTGCATGCTTCAATTTCCAAGCACAGCAAATGAGTTGCACTTCCTGATGATTTCTGCTTTGGTCCTCCTTCTTTTCATACTTTCCTTTTGGTCCCCGAACTCTGCTGCTTTGCAGTTTGGTCCCTGAACTTCTGATAATAGCAGCTTTGTCCTCAACATTAATAAACTTTGCAGGAACATCACCAAATACCTATGGGATCATCTCTTAAGGTAACCAAAGATCAGGCAGGGGAGGATGTTGACCCAACTCTGTATAGATCCATGATAGGTAGTCTTCTTTATTTTACTGCCAGTCGTCCCGATATTATGTTCAGCGTAGGTGTATGTGCTAGATATCAGTCTGCTCCTAAAATTTCTCACCTAAATGCTGTCAAGAAAATTATTAAGTATGTGTCTGGGAAAAGTGAATTGGGAATCTGATTCACCAAAGACACTAATACCAACTTGGTTGGTTTTAGTGACTCTGATTGGGCAGGGGATATAGATGATAGAAAGAGAACTAGTGGGGGTTGTTTTATCTTGGGTAATAATCTTGTGTCATGGTACAGTTGCAAGCAAAATTGGGTCTCTCTCTCGACTGCTGAATCTGAATATGTAGCAGCCGGGAGTTGTTGTTCACAATTAATATGGTTGAAACATATGCTTGATGACTATGGTCTAGATAGTAATATCTTGACCATGTATTGTGACAATTTGAGTGCTATAAACATTTCCAAAAACCCTGTACAACACTCACGCACTAAACACATTGATATCCGCCATCACTTTTTGAGAGATTTAATAGAAAAGGAATTGATCAAAATAGAGCATATTGATACTAAACATCAACTTGCTGATATTTTGACCAAAGCCTTGGACCATGAGAGATTTTCAAGTTTGAAAAAATCTCTTGATTTATGCTTTCTATAAATCTGCTGTTTCAAGTATTGCCGTCAGTGTTGCCAACACTGACAGCAACACTCTGTATTTGTTGTATATTATTATTTTAAAAAAATATACATATATAGTTAGTTTTAATCCCAAATGGGGGGCATTTACTGACCTTTTTGTTCTAGTATGTGTACATTCTTAAGGTTAACATTTTTTTATAAAATACCCCTTCGTGCTTAAAGTGACAAAGTCACTTATATTATGTTGATATTGAAAAAGGCAAAGCTTGTTAAAATATTCCCAAAAGGAGTATAATGTAGTTGTTTTATACTAAGTATTAGGAACATGGAGCTCGCTACTACAGTGTACCCTACTTGAAAGGTATAAAACTTACTACATATAGCTTTACACATTTATAAAAAACTCGGGGCACGGAGCTCGCTACTACGATGCTTCCTTGTAAATAAAGAATGTGTAAAGCTTGCTTAAAAATTGCCTAAGGAATGATAAGTAATATATGTTGAAAAAATATCAAGGGGATTTTATTTAAAAATGTTGCCTTGTGTGTCACGCAACATTGCTAGTAACACATTAGTAGATGCTACATTATTTTTTTATTTCTTGTTTTTGTTTTTGTTAATTAAATTTTAAATTTCCAAAAGTCTATTTTCTTATATTTAGAGTTTGTGAAATTTAAAAGGTTTTTAGCAAAAATATTTATTTTTTGTCTAACTAATTATAATTTAGAAATATCTATTTTTTAAAATTCATCTCTTTGAATTTTGAAAAACACAATTTTATGGATATTACTAAATTATGTTTAGATATTATATTATTAAAAAAAAAATTATAAAAAATTAAAAAAAAAGGTTTTTTTTTTTTTAAATGGCAGATCAGTTGTTGCTGAGTTTGTTGGGATAAAATGGATAAAAGGGTTTTTAAATTGATTTGACCTTGTCAAATCAACTTAAATAACCTTTCACTCAAAAACCCTCCTCCTAAACCCTCTCACTCTCTCTCTTCGTATCTCTCTCTCTAGGCGGAAATCAAAACCCTCACCCCTGTTCTTCGTCTTCTTCGTTCCTCCATGGAAAGTCCCAAGAATTCTTCCCAAATTTCTTCCCCCTTGGAGATTTCGCCTCTTGCCCCCTCAAGTGTCGCCTCCAATGTCGCCGTCCCCATGGAAACATCTCCTGCGACATTTTCGGCCACACCCTCAACCTCACTATCTTTGGACATTATTGTGTACAATCCTCCTCAAATTCCCATTTCTATCAGCCTTCCAGAAGCTACCCCCTCCGTAGAACTCACCTTCGCCCCTCAAAAGAAATCCAAAAAGAGGAAGGCGGTTGATGCCTCTTCTTCTTTTAGGGGTGGTGTGCGTCGACAATCTGAAAGGATCAAGACGTTGTTCAGGTCCAAGATACCTTCCAACACGGCTGATGATCCTGTCAATGTGGAGGATAGCTCGAGTTCTTCGCTCAACATTTCGTCCGAGGAAAATTCGGACCCAATTTTTAAAGAAACTAAGGAGCCCTCATCATCTTCTGATGAGGATGAGGAAGCTTGGTTGGAAGATGAGGAAACCCTTGCTGAAGCTCAGTCCAAGATCATGAAGAAACAGAAAATTTCTGCCAGTGTCGCCCCAAGTGTTGCCAATCCAATGGCAACACCTGAAGCAACACCTGCTGCCAAGACCAAAGCCCAGTCAAGTTCTCCTTCGTATTCTCCTATTTCATGGCCTCAGGTAAACACTCCTACTCCCTCTCAAGATTCCAGATCAGATTATGAGTCTTTTGGATATTATGAACGTCCATTTCTTTCCGAGGAATTTTATAGTGAATCTAGCTTGGATAAGTGGGTTCAAGATTCTGAGAAGAAAATTCTGAATGAAAGAAATATGTATGTGACTCAATTCAAGGAGTTAGGAGTGTATCAATTTTTGGAAGATAGAAACTTTTTACCTACGGTTGTGAAAGTGTCCGGTTATATTGAAAGTGTGGTTAGGAATTTTTATGCTCATCTTAGGGAGGATATTGATGATAGGAATACCCCTCATTATGGAAAGATCTTTGTTAGGGGTAATATCTATGATTTTAATTCCTTGATCATCAACAAAGCATACGGCCTCCCTAATGTTGAAGATGAGAGTTTGGAATTTGATCCTAATGCCTTAGCCACCTTTTTAACTGGAGGGAGAATCACTGTTTGGACTGATCACTTCAAGTCTACCCATCTTACTTCTTTGTTTAGTGTGCTTCACAAGATATGTATAACAAATTGCTACCTATGGCCAATGAGAACACGGTAACATTTGAGCAAGCTACTTTGTTATACAAACTAGGCAAGAAACAAAGAATCAATTTTGGGAGATTAGTGTTTGTCCACCTTTCTGCATGGGCCAAGAAAAGAAAGACTTCCTCCTTCATTTTTCCTTCCCTTATATTCAATGTTCTTATGTACCAAAACCTTAAGCCTTGGAATGCCGATAATATCTCTGAGAAGCCTGTTTATTACAGAATTACCAAACACTTACTGAAGGTGATAGGCACAGACATTTACCTTGGGTTTTGGTTACAAATTCCCCTCCATTGGCTGCCCCTGCTTCGAGTGTCGCCCCTGAAACTGGCAACACTTCTGGTAACACCGCTTCCCGTTATGGTTGATCTTTGCTATGGTACTTAATTTTTTCAATAGACAGGTGAAGCACATTGACTCAGTAATTTAGGGGTGGCTGGACATGCGTACTGATATGATGAAAATGGTGGATTTGATTTCTTCCAAAATAGGGGGAGATAAATCAATGCCAAGGCGTGATGATGGAGCGGATGGAGCTGGAGCTGGACCAAGTGGTACAGCTGAGGGAGGTGAAGGAGCTGAAAATGCAGGTTGATGGTGGTTGGTTCGCATGGGTACTTATTTTGGTGGTTTGGTAACAAAAACAATTTTCTTTGTTTTTATTTGGTTTGTAGTGCTTAAACAATTTTAATTTTTGTTTTTTTTCTTTGTTTCGGTTGGAATTTTCTTCAAACTTAGATGGATGGTTTTTGTTGAATGGTTGGATGGTTGTTTAGATTTTAATAATTATTTTGTTTAGTTATTAAATCTCGTATTAAGGGGGAGATTTTTTTTATTTTTTGAGACTTCATTTGCCTGAAGGTTGATGTTGCCACTCTTATGAGTGTGATACTTGGATTGAAAATATTTTCAAAACATTGCCTGAAGGTTGATGTCGCCTCTGTTAAAATCTCGTGGCATTTTTTGATTTGTTTTGTTAAGTTAGACTAAATGGTTTGTAAAGATTATCACATTGGGATTTTATGAAGAAATCAGTAACTAAGGGGGAGATTGTTAATGTTAAGATCATGTGTTGCCATGAATTCTCAAGTGTTGCAAACCAGTGTTGCCACTGGTGTTGCCACAAGTGTTGCCATTTGGATTTGGCAACACTGAAATAGTTACTGTATTTTTCACAAATAAAAGTGTGAAAATTAATGTTTAAATAACAGTAGTTAGTCTGCTTAAAATGAGCTGGAAAAGAGCATCAGAAACTGCCCAGGCGTTAGTTACGAAGAAGAGGAGAAAATTAACAAATAAACATGTGTTTATTTGTTTAATTAATGACCAAGCAAAAAGATATTTTATTCAGCTATTCAGGGGGAGAACAAGTCAGAGTACAAGACATCCAGAGCTGGGAGGTACAAGCAAGAGAAGCAAGAGAAGACCTAGTCTCCTACAAAAGAGGCGAGAAGGCTATTTTGGAGGAAACAAACTCAAGGCTGTTGCTGATCATTTTGAGTAGGCTCCAAGACTTTGTGGCCTATAAATAGTGCAGTGGATCTTCATTGAAGATCATCCAATTCAGAAAACGCAAATCTGCACAAGAAGTAGAATTCTGCTCTCAAGTGTTGCCATTCAAGTGTCGGCAACACTCAATCCGACACTCGAGAATTTCATATAGATTTTTATATTTTTGTGAGGTTTTGAGTGTTCATTTTCAGAGAGAATTCGTGTATATGTTGTTCCTTATATCAGGGATCGTTTATCATTAAGGAACTTCTTCAACCTTGTATTGAATTCATATTATTAATAGAAAGGTCTTGCCCTCCTGGCACCCATCAAGTTATATATTTATATAACTTGATAAAAATTATATTCTTGTGTATTGCTTTAATTCTTCCGCTGCAATTTATATTTATTTCTATTGATTTGTGTTTTTCTAGAATTGGTGTATGTGTTGTTGTTAGTGTTGCCAACACTAAAGACAACACTTGTGAGTTTCGTCTCACCTTGTGAGTTTCGCCTCACTTGTTCTAAGCCATAGACAATTTCACATAATTTTACTTGTGTTTATTTTATATTTATAACTAGGATTTGTGAACCTGATCAATTCACTAGTTCTTTTTATGAATCTTAGCTAGAGTTCTCTGTGACAGTGCCAGTGTAGGAAATTCATGAGTAGCATCTTTACGATTTATGCATGTGCCATGGTAAATTGTGAAGTGTGTAAAATTAGATGATTATATGTGTGAAACAATCATAGAAAGCATTCTTGATCTTAGTTTTTTAAATCGTTCATCAATTAATTCTGCAATCTAGACTGTGCCAGTTAGATTAATTTATTAATTAGGGTTTCTAGTGAGTGTGCCACTGCTAGTAACTATTCTGAAAGAAGAAACAGAGATTGAAACAGATCTTGTGACCAGGTGAATAGGGTGACAGTGAAAAGAGATATCAATGATAAATGGTTAATCAGGTGGCGACGGAATCAAATCTGAAGTGTTTCTAAATTATTGTTTTTACTCTTAATTAGTTTAATTTCTGTTTTTAGGATTTAATAATTACTCTAAACCCCCCCATCTGGTCAAGTGACTGTTCGTGAACAAATAACCGTTCCTGTGGATTCGATCCCTGACTTACCATAACTGCATTATTATTACCTAAGTTAGGTAAATTTGTAGGTGTGCGATTTAGCCAACGCCGGGGAACGGTGTTTATTTGTTTACGTTCTTATTTTAATTCTTGTTCTTTTTATTTTCTTTGTATTTATTTTTTTTAGTTGGTTTAGTTTAGTTAATTTTATTTTCTTTTTAGTTATTTTTAATTTTGTTAATTGTTTTTAGTGTGGAACCTTGTAAGGTTCACACCTGTTCTACTGACAATCTGCTTGAAAGTCTTGAATTAGTAAACAGATGGGAAATCAGACATTAAGGCAGAAAACTGCCCCGAATTGGAGCGAGCAACCTCATACAGTTCAGTTCCCCACTCTGCCTACCGGGGTTACATTTGAGTTAAAGCTGGGTTTGTTGAGCCAGTTACCGCACTTTACTGGGATGCCCGGTGAGAACCCGAATCAACATATATCCCAGTTTGTGCAGATTTGTCAGAGCATGAAACCAGCAGCACTTCCGATTGAGCATCTCCTCCTTAGAGCATTTTCTTTCACTCTGAAAGATAATGCTAGTGCATGGTATTACCATCTGTCGCCTAACAGCATTACCACATGGCAGCAGATGAAGGAGGTGTTTCTTGATGAGTTCTTTCCTCCAGATCAGATCAATGTGATGAAGCGGGACATTAGCAACATGGAGCAGAAGGTAGATGAGACGCTATATGATTATTATAACAGGTTCCATAAGTTGTGCAGAAGTTTTCCGTATCATGGATTTGATAATGATCAGTTGATAGTATATTTCTATGGAGGGTTGACAGTCATGGATAAGCGGTTGGTGGATTCTTGTTGTGGGGGCAGTATACTCAACAAGACGATTGAGGAGGCTAATGAGATTATAGATGAGTTGGCTAAAAGCACTCGGACACATGTGAAATAGCCCGGATCCGAGAGGCAGCGCATTCGCGCCCCGGCATCTGGCGTCTTTCGCGTTGGAGCGAATGTGTCTCGCCGTTTTCGTTTTGTAGAGTCGCCACGCCGTTTTTATTAAGCCCAAAACATTGAAAAAGGGCATCAGTTTAAAGATAATTTTAAACTGTTTTTGTGTGATGAGATTTTGAGTTCGGAGGTCAGATGACTCCCCGGGAAGAGAATATTAGAATATTAGAGCTCACCCGAGTAGCCTCGTAAAATGAGTCTTTCGGATACCCCTAATATCCTTTAAATGTTGTGTGTGTGTGTGTGCTTTTAAAAATGCATGTTGTATCGGATGTCTACATTGTATGCTATGTATGGAAATGTATTGAAATAGTATAGGAAGGAAGCCTTACCAATGTTGGTTCGTGTCTGTCTTCCGCTGGGGAATAGTGTTTGAGGTCGGAGTAGCGTTCCGGTACGGATCGGGATTGCTTCGGGAGATGCCGGTTGTCCGCGGACAGAGTTTCGGCGTGAGTTGAGGTTGTAGGCTGCGTTCGGGCAGAGGTTCGGCGTGCGTGGGGATCGTCGGGATCACTCGGGCAGAGGTTCGGCGTGCGTTGTGGTGGCAGGAGTCACTCGGGCAGAGTTTCGGCGTGATTTGGGATCGTCGGTTTGACTCGGAAAGAGTCGGGACACCGTGAAAAGACCAGGCAAGGCCTCGGAGTACCACAAGGGGCCTCAGAGTACCTCGAGAGTGCCTCGGGGCAGCGCGGGAGCGTCTCGGGAGCGCTCGGGGAGGCTTCGGAGCACCACAAGGGAGCTCGGAAGGCCTCGGAAGGATCCGAAAGGGGCCGGGAGTGCCTCGAGAGGACTTAGAGGGGAAGCCAGAAGGCTAAGGGAGGAAGAGAGAAGAGGGAGGTGTGTGAAAATGAGGAGGGGGAGCCCTCTATTTATAGTAAAAATTTCGGAGCAAAGAGGTCCGTACGGACCTCCTTGGTTATCGAATTTTGGATTTCCTCGATTTGAGGGAATCCGCAATGATGGTGAATATTACGGAATGATGATGTCCCCCATGCAAGAAGGTCCGTACGGACCAACTCAAAGATGCAAAGAGGTCCGTACGGACCAACCATGCATTTGGGTAATCATTTCTTCCGGATTTGAGGGAATATTGTGGACTTTAAGGGGATTCAAGAATTATGACAAAGAAAGAGGTCCGTACGGATCAATATTGCTTTCCCAATTTCTGAAAATTCCCAAAAGGTCCTTTTGTCCCTTTTATCCCAGGAAGGCTCCTCCCTTGGTTTGGTTGGGGGTTTGAGAGGGTTTTGAGAGGGTTTTGAGAGGGTTTTGAGTGCCGAAGAGGTCTCCGAGACTCGCGTTGATGAGTCTCGCGGTGTTTCCCGTGTGTTTGAAAGGGGGTGATCCAGATTGGGGTACTTACAGAAGCCCCTCGACGACGTCACTTATGAAAGAAGTGGGGTCGTCGATAAGATAAGGGTCCTAACTGGATCGCGTGCTTTGGGAGAGGAAGTGACCGTGAGGGTCAATGTGAGGACGTGGTGGTGTCCTTTTGTGTGACCGTTTAGGTCAATAGCCGGACCCCGTGATAGGATTCCTACGTATCCCCGGCGGGAATCAAGCCCGGTCGTAGTTCGGGTGTGGGGTGAGTGTTTTGTGAATGCGGGCGTGGTGGTGCCACTCGAAGTGTCGTGTGACCGCCGAGGTCGGTGGTAAGGACGTGGTGGTGTCTGGGTGACCGTATAGGTCGATGGGAAGGACGTGGTGGTGTCCTAGGTGACCGTATAGGTCGATGGCCGGACCTGTGATAGGATTCCTACGTATCCCCGGCGGGAATCAAGCACAGTCGTAGTTCGGAGGTCGTGAATTTGTGAGTGCATGGGGGCGTGGTGGTGCCCTGAAGTGTTGTGTGACCGCCGAGGTCAGTGGTAAGGACGTGGTGGTGTCCTAAGATGTGGTGACCGCCGAGGTCAGTGATAAGGACGTGGTGGTGTCCTAAGATGTGGTGACCGCTGAGGTCAATTGTGAGGACATGGTGGCGTCCTGGGATGGAAATTTTACGATTTTCCTAATCGGGTGGTTTAAGGCCTTCCGGGCCGGAGATAGAGTGAGGACTTGAATCGTCTTCTGATTGCGGTTGGTGCCACGCTGGAGGACTTTGAATCGTCTTCTGGCGGCGGTTGATGTTATGCGCGAGGACTTTGAATCGTCTTCTAGCCGCCGGTTGATGTTATGCGCGAGGACTTTGAATCGTCTTCTAGCCGCCGTTGATGTAATGCGCGAGGACTTTGAATCGTCTTCTAGCCGCCGTTGATGTAATGCGCGAGGACTTTGAATCGTCTTCTAGCCGCAGTTTGATGTAATGCGCGAGGACTTTGAATCGTCTTCTAGCCGCAGTTTGATGTAATGCGCGAGGACTTTGAATCGTCTTCTAGCCGCAGTTGTGGAGGCGTGGCTGCCTTGTGCTTCGAGAGGCGTAGATGCCTTTGTGCTTTTGCATGTTGAGTAAAAGGTTGGACTTACGATGACTGCCGGTGCTTGCGTTGCCGTTGAAGTGGGCAAGGATGACGGTCGGTGCTGGGGATATGCAGTCTTGTATGACTTCCCTTTGACTTGTTGGGGAGGAGCTCGGGCTTACTTTGATGGCCGGTGCTTGCGCTGCCGTTGAAGTGGGCGAGGACCGGTCTTACGTCGACGGCCGGTGCTTGAATTGCTGGGGATGCATGACCCTGTAGGGGCCCTTTTCTGTTGGGAAGATGACTTCGGACCTCTTTTGAGGGCCAGTGGTTGAGTTGTCGTTGAGCGTTTGGAGGCGTCTTGCGCCTTGATATTCGTGCTGGGAGGCATTGGCTCCTTCTTGAATTGCCGTCGGGCGTTTTGGAGGCGTCTCGTGCCTTGGGATTCATGCTGGGAGGTGTTGGCTCCTTCTTGAATTGCCGTTGAGCGGGCGGTGGTTGAATTGCCGTTGGAGTGGGCGAGGACCGGTCTTATGTTGACGGCCGGGGATTGATTTGCCGTTGAAGTGGGCGAGGACCGGTCTTACGTTGACGGCCGGGGATTGAATTGCCGTTGGAGTGGGCGAGGACCGGTCTTACGTTGATGGCCGGTGGTTGAATTGCCGTTGAAGTGGGCGAGGACCGGTCTTACGTTGACGGCCGGGGATTGAATTGCCGTTGGAGTGGGCGAGGACCGGTCTTACGTTGATGGCCGGTGGTTGAATTGCCGTTGAAGTGGGCGAGGACCGGTCTTACGCTGACGGCCGGGGATTGAATTGCCGTTGGAGTGGGCGAGGTCCGGTCTTACGCTGACGGCCGGGGATTGATTTGCCGTTGAAGTGGGCGAGGACCGGTCTTACGCTGACGGCCGGGGATTGAATTGCCGTTGAAGTGGGCGAGGACCGGTCTTACGCTGACGGCCGGGGATTGAATTGCCGTTGGAGTGGGCGAGGACCGGTCTTACGCTGACGGCCGGTGCTTGCGTTGCCGTTGGAGTGGGCAAGGTTCGGGCTTACACTGACTGCTGGTGCTTGCGTTGCCGTTGGAGTGGGCGAGGTTCGGGCTTACACTAACTGCCGGTGCTTGATTTTGAGAGGTACCTTGGCGGTGTGGGCGCCGAGGAGTTTATTTTGTATGGAGAGGAGTACGGGGCCTTCGTGAGGAGGAAGCTGAGGACGCCGCAGTGGTGCGGAGAGAGGGCTGGCCCGCAGCTCCCCAGAGGTTCCGATGCCGGACCGGATTTCACGTATGTCCGGGGGACGGATCGAGGAGGAGGGTGTCATGCCGTTCGGAGCGAGCTCCCGCTGCATACAGAGTGGACCCCGATAGATCGGTGAGCGTGCTTACTCTTTTCCATCTTGGCATCTTTTCTGTATTTTTCTCTTTTTGTTGTTGAGTATAACTGTATTCTTGAGCGTTTCCTTAGGTCGCTTGTTGGTGCAGTCCCGGGGAGAGCCTATGATATCTTGACTCGCCGTTACGTGGCGATGAGGTCGTTTGCGAAGAAGATGGCTTCGAAGATATCCTGCCGGTCTTCGCGACGAGTGCCGGCGTACGAGCCTATGCCTTCGAGGCACTACGTAGACGTTCCTCCGCCTAGAGCCGAGCCGGAGCCGCAGCGGGAGGGACCTTTGTGGGCGGCATAACATGGATGCCGGGACATCTTCGGGAGGCTGCGGGGCCTTCGAGGGAGCAGCCCTTTTATCGGTTCATGCCTCCGCATGGCGCACGTGGTGAGGGTTCCTCGAGCCTTCTTTCTTTGATCCTTTCGCCGGATTTGATCCTTCCGAGTACTTTTCGTGGGAGCCTCCGGCGGGTGCTCGGTATTCGATGACGAGGATGTGACGGGCGAGTTATTTGGGATGCCCGACTTTTCTTTGGAGGACCTTGGCGAGGATGATGATGCCGAGGAGTCTCGATTAGTATTCATTTGCTTTCCCTCTTTTCATATCCCTCTTTTTTTTTTTGTTTAGCAACAGAGACATTTATGGGTACTGTAATAAAACACATGTATTTGCATGGCAAACATCATTTTATTTTAAGATGTAATGTCATTTTTGTGATTCAGGGAATTGTCCTAGAAATTGTTTCTATTATTATTTTTTATTTTGTGCATGCCACGTGAGCCGAGAGTGTATTTGTGGGTAGTGTTTGTTTGCGGGAATGGCTTTGGCCGGTGTTTGGGCGCTTTGGAGCAAGGTTTCTTGAGGACGGTGGCTTTTGTATCTTGTTTCTTTGAGGAAATGGGTTGTTTGCAAGGAGGTCCGTACGGACATACTTAGCATGCAAAGAGGTCCGTACAGACCAACCTTGCTTTTGGGAAGGACATAAATGCTTTCCAGTTGTCCGGTTCTTCCTCATTTCCCCATTTGCGGCCATTTTCGAGCTTTCTTCCCCATTTTCTCTAGGAACCTCCATTTTTGCCCTGGATTCTTCGTACGTCCCTAGAATTTTGCCGAGGCTTTCGCAGGAGAGGCAAGCACACTTCCTTGAGCGGTTGAAATCGTGGATGCGGCGCCGTATGAGGCATCGTAGACGGGCTTTCGAGGTAAGGTTTCGTCTTTGCTCGGTTTGGTCTTTTAAGGAGTTGGTTCTGATTGGGATTTGTTGCGGGCTGCCGCGAAGTTACAGGATGTTAGGAGGCACGTGTCTTTGTTTCTCCTACAATGAAATGGTGCCCACTTTTGAGGATTTTCGGGCTTTGATTGGAGGACCGGAGGTGGAGGCCATCTCGCTTCCTTTGATTGGTGGTGCTATGGGCGTGAAGCTTGCAGACTTTCTTCGTACTTCGTTGGAAGAAGTGCGGGGCATGATCCTTGATTCGGGTCATATCGACATTTACGAGCTGCCGGAGCGGTTCATGGTTGATGATGAGAGTGACGTCTCTTGGGATGTATTTGCCTTGTGCGTGATGGCGACGCTTTTACGAGTCGGTTCCCTTGGCATTTGTGATGGGGCCTTGCTAGATGTGGTAGGGCCTGCGGAGTGGAGAAGATATTGTCCCGTTGGTCTTTGGGGAGACTCTTCATGGTATCGACCGTCCGCGACCGGGGATCGTTTTATGAGAGGGGAAGCCCCGCTTTGCTCACCTTGTGGCTGCGAGAGAGACTTCGAGGCCATGCCCGAGGCTCACGTCGTTTAGCCCGTGGTCATTTGCTCGGCGACCTCTTGTGTTGGATATGGATCACCCGCCTGGGAGAGATGGATGGCACGGCTTGGTACGCATCGAGATCCGGCTGGTGGGTTCCGCCTGGAGGATTGAGACCGGGAGGATCTTGCAGAAGGGTCCTACGTTGTCGAGTTCCAGGTTTGTCTTGGTCCTCCTTCTATATTCCGTCGCTCGTTTCCCGGCGGTTTGGGATGAAGCAGGAGCCTTTGTTGAGGTGGGATGACCTTGCTCTGCGGAGGTAGTTCCTCTTTGTATGGCGGCTTCGGGTGCCTTCTTGTATTTTACGAGGGTATGGAAGTATTCCGCTTTCCCTCTGTGGTACTCCTTAGACGTCGGGAGAGTGTCGTGTTGACGACTCGGTATCCGGCCCGGTATGAGCGGCGTGTTGGGCGATCCCAAGTGGTCTTGGAGAGCGAGGCGTGTAGCGATGCAGGACCCGGTTGCCGTAGTAGCTATTGCCTTAGGAGTGCCGAAGCCTAGTCCGACCCTTTGGATGTGACGGGAGACACTTTGTTTGACTACGAGACTAGAGTTGACCGGCCGACGGGGAGAGGTCCTCTTTTACGGACTCGCGGGGAGGAGATCCGAGCCGAAGCACGGGCGAATGAAGCCCCGAGAGCTCTCGGATTGTTTGACTCTACGGGAGGACCCCGGATCTCGGGCGAGAGACGCAGAGTTGGTTCACGTGAAGCGAAAGAAGACTCGCCGGGGACGAGGGAAGAAAGGAAAGAATGGCAAGGGGACAAGCGCAGATGGCGCAGAATGACCTTCTAAGTATCCATTCATTGCATTGCAAACACATTATTAGTTAAATGTATTAAGCTGTCTTTTAGCAGGTTGTGAACTTGAGAGTAGACCGTGCTTGAACTCATCAAGAAATGTTGTAACCGTTAGCGATTTGTGATTTACTTTTAAAGCTTTGTCGAGACGCAAGATCTCTTGTTTGCCTTTAGCTTACGTCGTGCACTTTGTCGGCGTCCATCTTTGGACTTTTACGTTGCATTCGCGGGCTGAAGCGATGCAGGCCCCGACGGCAATCCCCTTTGCTGAGGCTTTGTGCTTGGCTGAGAGGTTGAATGCTCCCTTGACAAGTCGTTTTGACGGTCTTTTTCGTAGCTTCCTTGCCTCTTGTTGGTGTCGGGCTCTTGACCACTTTTTTTTTTTTTTTGCAGCTTCTGCTTGAGCTTCTTTTGTTTTTTTTTTTTATGAGCCCTTGCTCGAGCTCCCTTTTTTTTTTTTATTCATTTTTTTTGTGAGCCCTTGCTCGAGCTCTCTTTTTTTTGTTTTATTTTTTTTTGAAGCCCGTGAGGGCGAAGACAAACCCCTGGCTTGGAAGCAGACATGAGTCAGTCGTTTGATGCTGAGTGACCCTCGGATGTCCTTTGATGTTGCCGCCGTCGTTTGACTTGGTCAAGGTGACTGCTGGGGCGTGTTCTTGAAAAGTGCGTAGCTTGATGGAGGTCTTGATTGACATTCAAACTTTTGACTTTTTGTGTATTTTAGACCGGACCAATTAAGGTTGCCTACGTTCCCCGGACTAGAGGGCTCGGGTGCGTAGTTCGACACTACATGGAGTGCCAAGAGATGCACATTGTTCTTCTTTAGGCGAAGTATCTGCGAAGTTTGCTTCCGTTATTTGGATTCATGAAGGGATTGCCGTCTAGGTCTGTCGGCTTCATGGCTCCTCTGGAGAAGATTCTTTGTACCACGAAAGGGCCGATCCATGTGGGTTCCCATTTTCCCAGTGGGTTGGTTCGAGTGGGAGGCTTTTCTTTGAGTACAAGGTCACCTTCCCTGATGTCTCGGGATTTGACTTTCTTGTCGAAAGCTCTAGCCATCCTGCTTTGATAGGCTCGGACGTGTTCCATGGCCTTTAGTCGTCGCTCGTCTAGCAGAGCCAATTCGTCATGTCGGCTTGAGCCATTCGACTTCGTTGATGTCATTTTCAGCAAAGACTCGGAGTGAGGGAATTTCGGCTCGATGGGAAGGGCTGCTTCCATCCCGTATGTCGGGGCAAATGGGGTTTCTCCCGTGGGCATTACGGCGACGTGCGGTAGCCCCAAAGTGCAAGGTGCAGCTTCTCGGGCCAATCTCGTCCTCGGGTGGTCATTTTTCGGATGATCCGTTCGAGGGTTTTGTTTCTTTGCTTCCACGGCGCCGTTTGTTTGTGGCCGGTAGGGAGAAGATTTGTGACGTGTGATCTTGAATTCAGCCCGGCATGCTGTCGAATTCCCCTTCGAAGTGTGAGCCGTTGTCCGATATGACCTCATTTGGGATGCCGTATCGGCATATGATGTTTTCCTTGAGGAAATGCGCGACCTTCTTGGAAGTGAGTACCTTGTAGGACTTGGCTTCGACCCATTTGGTGAAGTAGTCGTTGGCTACTAAGATGAACTCGTGACCAGTTCTTTGCTGGCGGAGCGATTTTCCCGATGACGTCAATTCCCCAGTGGCAAAGGGCCAAGGTGTAGTCATGCGGTAGAGATCGTGGGGCGGCGAGATGATTGAGGTTGGAGAACCGTTGGCACTTGTCGCAGCCTTCGGACAAAGTGGATGCAATCGCCTCCATGGAGATCCGGTAGTAGCCCATCCCGAGAATGATTTGCATCGGGGCTCGGCGTTCATGTGGGGACCGCAAGCCCCATTGTGGACTTCTGTTCATGAACTTGTCTCGCTTCTTCTTGGGCGACGCGGCGTAGGAGTGGCCCGTGGTAGCGTTTCTTGTATAGCATGTCCCCGAGGATGACGAAGTGAGAGGCAAGGCGTTTTAGGGCCATGAAGCTCTTGGTTTTGACCCCTTCTGTGTGTGGGTCTTCCTTGTTCATGAAGGTGGTTTCCCCGTTCTTGAGGTATTGGAAGATCTGGCTTGTGTTGGAAATGGCGTCGGACTTGCGTCTCTTTGGCTCTTCAGCAATCTTGCAAATCGTTGTGATTAAAACCTTCTCGGCAGCTTGGGCCCGGTTTTTCTCTCGTTTGACAACATGCTTAAATGTTTGCTTGATGCATTTATTTAATTAATGTGTTTGTCTTTTGTATAGATGAATTGTTATTAACTTGTTTTGATTAGTTAATATCATCATTTGTTAAAGATGCAATGAAATGATACTCGGAAAGATCGAAGCATTCATTAAGAGCATACGGGAATACATTATTGGCAATGAGTTCGTAATCTTCTGGCGTGAGGCCATCAGATGACTCAAGAGACTCAAATTCAAAGCTAATGGACTCGGGATGAGTTTTGACACTAGACTCTAGGACTCGAGGGGTCAGACCAAGTTGTTCGATCATGTCCTTTTTGCTGGCAGTAGGTCCGGAGAATGTGGCCCAGTTATTGAGTGACAATGAGCTTGATAGGAGATGGGGCTTGAAAGGCTTTATGTCACCGTTCCCGATCATTGCTATCACAGAGTTATCAGAAACAAAATCGATTAGATCCGGCATCTCGATTTCTTCTTTGAAGAGCAGGTGGAGCAGTGGTTCGTCCCAAGCATCGTCTGCGGAGTCTCTTGCTTTTGTCTTGGGCATTACTAGCTCGAATGCAGACTCGTCCCGCTTGTTGAAGGCAGGAGTGTTGACAGAGAGTTTTTCGAGTTCTTCCGCCAAAGAGGGAGTTTTTCCGAACCAAAATTCGTTGTGAATAGTGGTGGTTGTGGATTCCGGCGGGGGCGGTGTGTTGAGAAATGCTCTTCGGACGGGATTTGGCTTGAGGCCTCTGAATCTTGCTGTGTTCTGCTGGAGCTTGTCCATGGTTGTCGGCCGGCTTTGTTTGGCGCCGATCGGCTCTGTTCCCTTTTACGGATCTTCTTCCAAGTTGCCGGCCTTCCTTGTGAAGTACTTGGTCATGTCGAAGGCTGTAAGGACGAAGATCGGAGATTGCGTGCAAGCCTCTTTTGTTATACGTGGAGCGTTTTCGTGCGGCTCGCTTGTCCTCCGCAATGTGTTCGGGAGTAGGAGAGTATCCCGAGCCGTGCGGGGTATTCTGTTCTTTGATATTGATGGTACGGTTGAGTGCCACGATGGCGTTTTCCCAAACCGAGCCCCGGGATGTAGTTCATGTGCTTCATCATTTTCATCGGGGGAGGATCTTGTCCCAAATCAAAGGCGAGTCTATGTGGCACACTTGGGCCTTTGGGCTTTCGATGGTGAACCACTGTTAGCATCATGCCATCATCGTCGGGTTTGATTTCTAAGACCGGGACGCCGTTTGTTTCGGTCCTTTCGTTGACTATGCTATCACCGTAGATGATGGTAAGATCCGTTCCTTGGACGAACTTTACGCACCGATGAAGAGTGGATGCCACCCCATTGATCCGGGTGTAGCCAAGGGCGTCCCAAAATGGCAGTGAATGTGATTGGGATGTCGATGACTTGGAAATCTGTCGGGACCATTTGTTTTCCAAACCACGGGTTCAAGGTGGCTATTCCCAAGACTGGGCGGGATGTTGAGTGGTATGACGTGAGTGCCGGAGTCGAGGGTTTTAGATCGGTTGCTTTGATCCCTAGCAAATCCATCATTTTGGCTGGAAGGACGTTCATGGATGATCCCCCATCTACCAACACCCGAGGGAGACGGCGCTCGTCCGGTTGAAACATTATGTAGAGAGGCTCGTTGTGGTCGGCCCCAAATTTTGGAAGATCGAGCTCTGTGAAGGTGATGATATTGCTTTGTAATTGACGTTGCCAATCATCCGAACCGCTTCATCGGGTGTCACCGTGATGGGAACCATGGTCTGACCAGGCTTTCTTCCAACTTGAGCTTGTGCGGGTAAGATGAAGTGAGTAAGGACCAGAGTGAGATGTTAGCCTCGAGTGCGCTTGAGCCGTGTCAAGACGGGATCTTCAACCTTTGGGTCCAAGGTTTCGGCTTCTTTGGCGTAGGGCCCCTTTTCAATTCGTGGCTCGGGTATGGCTGGCCTTTTGTCCGTCCGTGGAGGATTCACTGAATTTGACCGGAACGTGTCGAACATTCACCTCTGGACTTATGGTTTTGCTTGTCTCTCCCGTTTCGTAGTGGGAGGAGCACGATTGGCGTAAGGCCGATCGCGCATTTCAATTCGTTCACTGTCATGGCTTTTCTTGAAGCATCAATAGTGGCTTTGAGATCTTCCCAAGACGGGGTTGGATTATCTGGACCTTCGGGCCTTCGGTGGCGGTGCGAAGCTCGTCCCGGTGATCATGGAGCGTACATTGCCGTGGCCCCTGTGCGAGAACTAGGTGGGGAGATTTCTTTGGAGTAGATGACATAGTAGTCAAACTTTCCCGAGGGTTCTCCAAGGGTTCCACGTGGGATCACCAGATTCATACCTCTTTTTCAGTTTTTGTTGAGAAGATAGCTTCTTCTTTCGTCGAGGACGGCCCTCGTTCATTGCATCCCGGAATTCCATTTCCAGACAAGCACCGCAATCGCAGACGTCCCACCGGATGTGTTCGTTGTTCGGCGGTGGTACCGGGACCTCGGGAGGCTGGATGGGCAAGCTTTCCTCTCTGGAAGGTCTTGTGGTCTTACGTCATAGCCGCATGGCTCGTACGAGGGTAACAGTTGACTTCGGGAGACAATGAGAGACGTTAGAGGCTGTAGGAGCTTGATCATGGCTTGGGAAGCCCCAGGTAGTTGAGTGGCTAAGGTTCCGAAGTGGTGCATGGCACCTTCGATCCAGGCTTGTTGCTCACCTTGACGTTTCTCAATAGCCATGAGGACCTGCCAAACTTCTTCCAATGTTGGGAAATTTCTTGGGGGTAAGGTCCCGTTCTCATCGTTGTTATCCACTGACTTGGCCATGGGGATTTGACGGACTGTCCTGGTGACAGTCGGGAAGGAGGTAGGACCTTGCTGTTTTGACACTGGGAGACGGGTTCCCGGGTACTCTCGACCACTCTCTGTTAGCTGGAGGGGGTGATGGGCAAGGTTTAGACATGGGAATGGCCTAACGGGATAAAAGGGGGAAAGCTCACGTGGCATGCGGTTTCCGTTTCTTTTATTTTTGATTTTATTTTTGTTGTTTTAATTTACTTAAAACAGTATTTTCTCATAATCCTAGGTAGGTTGGAAAAGATTGCTCTTCTTTTTCGCAACTATGCTAGATCCTGGGTCAGTGGAGACCATACGTGCGGCTATAAGCCCCTCGTTTTGCACCCGTATTTCGACATCCCGGGGTGGACGGCCCTGTGCGAGGGTCCTATAGTGCAAGCGGTTTCCACCGGCCTAAAAGAAAAATCGAACCTAAGGACCGAGCCTGTCATGTTCGTTTTGATGCGTTAGCCATGTGAATAGTGAACCGAGCCGGCCACTGAGTCAAGATCATGTCAAGAGTTCGGCATGACCTCTCTTTACCTTGCTTGCGCAAGGGATCTGTGACGTTAGGCGTTGGCTGGGTCATATCGTCATGGCTGACGTATCAAAGGCGTGATGACATGGTGTCAAGCGAGCATGGATGTATATCCGGGACGGAACATCGTCAGGTGTAGCTTCGGAAATCAAGATCAGTCAAGATTTTAGCATGACCTTTCATCGCTTTGCTTGCGCAAGGGATCTTGAGTTCCGAGCCTTGACTCGTAAAATGGCCGGCATGGTATATGTATCCAGGCCGTATGACACCTGACCGGGTAAAAACCAACCGAGTCTGGACAGAGTGTGACTCAAGACTCAAACGTGCAGGGTTGACGCTTGGCTAGGATGGGATGTTTGGAATGATCCCGTGCGCGTCCAAGAGGCCTAGGAAGACCTAACGGATCGCAACCGAGACCACTCGGGTTGAGGGTTGTAGTGTGCGGTGTATCCGAGGCGGCCGGTGCGCGTGCGTAGCGTGCGGTGTAACCGAGGCGACGGTGTGAGTAGAGTGCGGTGTAACCGAGGCAAGAAAGGCGCATAGTGTGCGGTCTCTAAGATTCTTTTTCTGAGTAAAACAGAAGTTTTTGAAGAATTTTAAATGTATGCACAGATGTATATTGATGCATTTTTTTTTGTATTTTTATTTTTTTTGTAAAATAAAAACGAAGCACGTGCACACACACACAACAGTTAAAGGAAGGGGTAAAATGAAAGTTTGACCCTCATCATCGTTTTAAAAATCTTTTGTTTTGTTTAAAAGTTTTTAAAACAAAATGTCCCCAGCAGAGTCGCCAACTGAAATAGCCCGGATCCGAGAGGCAGCGCATTCGCGCCCCGGCATCTGGCGTCTTTCGCGTTGGAGCGAATGTGTCTCGCCGTTTTCGTTTTGTAGAGTCGCCACGCCGTTTTTATTAAGCCCAAAACATTGAAAAAGGGCATCAGTTTAAAGATAATTTTAAACTGTTTTTGTGTGATGAGATTTTGAGTTCGGAGGTCAGATGACTCCCGGGAAGAGAATATTAGAATATTAGAGCTCACCCGAGTAGCCTCGTAAAACGAGTCTTTCGGATACCCCTAATATCCTTTAAATGTTGTGTGTGTGTGTGTGTGCTTTTAAAAATGCATGCTGTATCGGATGTCTACATTGTATGCTATGTATGGAAATGTATTGAAATAGTATAGGAAGGAAGCCTTACCAATGTTGGTTCGTGTCTGTCTTCCGCTGGGGAATAGTGTTTGAGGTCGGAGTAGCGTTCCGGTACGGATCGGGATTGCTTCGGGAGATGCCGGTTGTCCGCGGACAGAGTTTCGGCGTGAGTTGAGGTTGTAGGCTGCGTTCGGGCAGAGGTTCGGCGTGCGTGGGGATCGTCGGGATCACTCGGGCAGAGGTTCGGCGTGCGTTGTGGTGGCAGGAGTCACTCGGGCAGAGTTTCGGCGTGATTTGGGATCGTCGGTTTGACTCGGAAAGAGCCGGGACACCGTGAAAAGACCAGGCAAGGCCTCGGAGTACCACGAGGGGCCTCAGAGTACCTCGAGAGTGCCTCGGGGCAGCGCGGGAGCGTCTCGGGAGCGCTCGGGGAGGCTTCGGAGCACCACAAGGGAGCTCGGAAGGCCTCGGAAGGATCCGAAAGGGGCCGGGAGTGCCTCGAGAGGACTTAGAAGGGAAGCCAGAAGGCTAAGGGAGGAAGAGAGAAGAGGGAGGTGTGTGAAAATGAGGAGGGGGAGCCCTCTATTTATAGTAAAAATTTCGGAGCAAAGAGGTCCGTACGGCCCTCCTTGGTTATCCAGAATTTTGGATTTCCTCGATTTGAGGGAATCTGCAATGATGGTGAATATTCTGGAATGATGATGTCCCCCATGCAAGAAGGTCCGTACGGACCAACTCAGCATGCAAAGAGGTCCGTACGGACCAACCATGCATTTGGGTAATCATTTCTTCCGGGATTTGAGGAATATTGTGGACTTTAAGGGGATTCAGTAATTATGACAGCAAAGAGGTCCGTACGGATCAATATTGCTTTCCCAATTTCTGAAAATTCCCAAAAGGTCCTTTGTCCCTTTTTATCCCGGAAGGCTCCTCCCTTGGTTTGGTTGGGGGTTTGAGAGGGTTTTGAGAGGGTTTTGAGTGCCAGAGGTCTCCGAGACTGCGTTGATGAGTCTGCGGTGTTTCCCGTGTGTTTGAAAGGGGGTGATCCAGATTGGGGTACTTACAACATGGCAGGAGGTCGAGTTTCAGACAGGTTAGTGCTGCGAATTCTTGTAGTGGTGTGAAAAATAAGCTTGAGACAGATATTGAGGACCTTAAAGGGATGATGAGACAATTATTGATGGGTCCACTACAGAGTCAACAGTATCCCACTAATCAGTATCAGTACAGACCACCATATGGTCAGCAGCAGTAGTACCAGACTAATCAGTACAACGCTTATAGACCACCATATGGACTGCAGCAGCAAAATAGCGCGAAGCGCAAGCGAGGACAAGCCTACGAAGATATGTTCCGTACACTGGCTCAGAGTATGACCACTTTTTCTAGCAGTTTTCAGCAGTATCAGCAGAGGACTGATACGAGTATCAATGGTCTTGAGAGACAGATGGGGCATATTACGGATGCTGTAGGTAGGTTGGAGGCTCAGAATTCGAAAAAGTTGCCATCACAGACTGAACCGAACCCTTTGCAGAGTGCATGTGCCATGACTTTACGCAGTGGTAAGGAAACTGGGAAGGAAGTTGTACCGGAGGAGCCAGTAATTGAGGTTAAGCAGGTTGTGCCTGAGGAGAAGAACCAGGAGGAGGAAAAGAAAGCTACACCAGAGCCCACAGTTTTTGAGCCGGATGTTCCATTTCCTGAGGCCTTGAGAGAGCATCGCAAACCGGAGCCTGACAAGGCTATATATGATACTTTCAAGAGACTTGAGGTAAACATCCCATTTTTAGACCTATTGCAGACTGTCCCGAGATATGCTAAATTCTTGAAGGAGTTGTGTAAATTGAAGAGGGATCAGAATAATAATGCAGTTATGGTAAATCAGGGATCGAATCCACAGGAACGGTTACTTGTGTAAATTTGTAGATGATGCCTAGAAATAATCTTAAAGGAGTTTATATACTCCTTCCAAAACTAAACCTAAACTAATTTAATTTATTAAAAGAAAAAGGGAAAAGAGAAATAATAAAATAAAAATCAAATCTTCCTGCCTGTGTGGGTCAAATGCCAAAATTGCCTAGGTCAGCTTGCACGCTTCAATTTCCAAGCACAGCAAATGAGTTGCACTTCCTGATGATTTCTGCTTTGGTCCTCCTTCTTTTCATACTTTCCTTTTGGTCCCCGAACTCTGCTGCTTTGCAGTTTGGTCCCTGAACTTCTGATAATAGCAGCTTTGTCCTCAACATTAATAAACTTTGCAGGAACATCACCAAATCACTCAAAATATGTCTCAAAAGTACAATGGTTTCCCACAACTTACCAATTCATAGTCTACTCAAAATTACATCAAATTAATCTAAAGTACATTAAAATAAGGATAAATTGTCTAGAAAATTAGGGAATTACATATACTGAAATCCGCCACATCATACTGCTATACGTGATGCCTTTTGGGCTTAAGAATGCCGGGGCTACGTATCAAAGGGTAGCAAATGCACTCTTTCACGACATGATCCACGAGGAAATTGAGGTCTATGTCGATGACATGATAATCCATTCCAAAGGCAAGGATGGATAGCACTTCGTCGACCTGCTAAAGTTCTTTGAAAGGTTGAGACAACATTCCATGAGACTGAACCCTGCCAAATGTACCTTTGGAGTGACAAGGGGAAAAGTGCTTGGGTATATGGTCACAGAATGAGGTATTGAAGTCGATCCCCGAAAGGTCAAGGCCAGGGACATCAAAGAGGGTGACACAGTGCGAAAGTGAAGCCCCCACCGCAGACAACCCTGCGGAAAGTGGGAACCCGTTTGGATTGGCCCGTATGTGGTGCAGAAAATAGTCTCGAGAGGAGCAATGAAGCTTGCGGACCTGGACGACAATCCATTTGTCCACCCAGTCAATGGTGATAAGCTCCGCAGGTATTATGTCTAAAAAAAATAAAAAATAAAATAATAAATAAAAAAAAGAAAAAGAAAAAAGATACATAGTGCAAAAAGAGTAATGCCCAGCTAGGCTGAAAACCCCAAAAAGGGCGGTCTAGGCAAAAGACAGGGTTGCACATAAAAGAAAAAAAAAGAAGAAAGAAAAATTTTTAGTGCAAAAAGAGTAATGCCCAGCTAGGCTGAAAACCCAAAAAGGGCGGTCTAGGCAAAAAACAGGGTTGCACATATAAAAAAAAAAACCAAAAACAAAAATCCTGATAGTTCACCAGAATGAACTACGAAGGCCTGAGCCCCTTAGTCTTTCTTGTAAAAGGGGAACGTAGGCAGCCAGAAATGGTTCAGTCTAAACAATAAATAAGACAATCAAGTTTCCATGAAATATGTGTCTTATAAAATTCTAAGATAATATCTTTGTTATTTACAAGTTAAAAACTCCTTGATGAGTTCAAGCACGGTCTACTCTTGACTTTGCTAACCTGTTACAAAGATCTAAAATACACAATAAAAGACCTAATAATCTATTGTGTTTGCAAAATGGCAATAAGGGAATCCTAGGAATAGATCTCTCAGTCGTCATTCACTGAGTCTTCCTTGTTCTTCTTCCCTTTAACTCGACCCCGTCGAATGTTCTTCCTCTTCTTCTCGATGATGTCGGTCTCCCTCATCCCAATCTCAGGAATGCTCACTGGAGCCTCCACCAAACCCGTATCAATAAGTGCCTTCTCTACCCTGGCACGAGCCCGTATCTCCTCCCTTTGAGCCTCAATAAGGGGAGCGACTTCCGATAGCCTCTCATATCGGGCTTCCATATCCTTAATAAGGTCACCCGACTGGTTATGGGAGCTAGCCTTGGCCTCAGTCTCCCTCAGAGTCCTGCTCGAGTCACAGTCAGCCCCAATAAAGCCTGACATCTCTCTCCCAAAATGACCTGAGTCGCCCCCATATCCCTCTCATACCAGTCAAAGTAAGCCATGGTCAAGATGGTACTCTTCCTGCTCTTGAGAATGGCTCGGGGTGGAAAAGCAGTGTATGTCCAAGCCCTCGAGAAAAATGAGAAGTGGGCTGGGTCCCTCATGTCAAAAGGCACTACCTCTACGATACTGATGTCCTTCCAATCATCCAGAGGCTCCTGTAAGATCCCAAACTGCCTGGACACTAATCAAGGGATGTAAAAGGATGACAAAGACAGCCCCGGAACCCTCACTACATAGGACTCCTGAAATGTCCTACGAGTCTGCAGCCTCCAATGAGGCACCCACCAGTGAATGTCCGAGGTGGACAACCTAGCCATCATCAGTTCCCAGCTACCCTGGTCCTGTTGCCTAGGTGCACCCCTCCGAGAAATTACCCAAGGGCACTGAGTAGGCGAAGCCCCCAGCAAACCCCCAAGCCTCTCTTGTAACTATAAAGTCAGCACCGCTGGGCTCCCAGACCTCATGAAATGGTCTCCCCTAGCCATCCTGTCGATACCATGCAGAGTCTCACCCAAAACCAGCGGGACAATGTCCTTCCTAGCCCTGTAGTCTCTAACCATGTCCAAAAGGCCACCATGGCAGACCCGTAAGGACTCGGCAGTGAACAGAAATGAGAACACACAGAGGATAAAAACATCCATAGCCACCGTGGTTGCAGCTGTACCCGGAGACCCAAACCTGCCTGGAATATCAGAAATGTCAATCCTGTCAGGGGCTACCATCATCCCCTCGGCCTCTTCCAGAGAGATTTGCAGAAAAGATGCCAACTTTACCGTCAAAGGCACGTCTCCGGTCAGAGGAATCGAAATGGCCTCAATTTCTGGACCCCCAATCAATGCCCGGAAGTCTTCGAAGGTTGGGACGAGTTCGTTGTAAGAAAAGTAGTAAACGTGTCTCCGGACGTCCCAAAACCTCGCTGCGGCTCTTAAAAGGTCCCAATCGGGCGGGAGATCCTTCAAATGCCATAAAGACTTGATCTTGAAGGTGGCATCGAACAGCCCCTTATGAGATTGGAAGTTGTGTCTCATCCAAGATTGAAGATCGGACATAAAACGGTCTCTTTTCCCCTTTTGCAATCTGACTGGTTTCTCCATTGGCCGTGATCAAAGTTGATGATTTTTGGTCAACAATGTGCTTTGAGATCCGTTGGGACAAGTCTAGGGTGAAAATGAAATGAAAAGGCCATCCTTTGATTTTATTTGAAAAAAAAAACCAGTTCAGACAAAACTTCCAGCCGCACGGCTTCTTTTGCCCAAAGACCTGGCCGGACGGCCTCATTTGCTTCTGCAGAAAAAAAATCTGCAGCAGCCAAAGCTGCTGCCCAAGTGGAGTTCTCACCCCACTTTCTCAACAAAACCTGCATAAAAACATGTCCAAACACCATTCATACAATAACGCATCATCACAAATCATTTTGGCCCAGTTTCAGACCCCATTTCCAAGCAAAAAAGCTACCCCGAGGCTCAAGTAATATGCAAAAACATAAAGCATAGATAGGAAAAGCAAATAAAGGATTAATACATTGTCTTCGCCTCCTTGGCGCCCAAATAAAAAAAAATAACAAATTGTGCATAAAATTGTTCATTGTTTGTTTCTCTCCTTCTCCTAGGTCAACCTAAGCCTCCGACTCCTCGTCATCGCTGCTTAGTTCATAGAACTCTCGATCCTTCATCAAATCCTCGTCATCACTCACGTCAGACAGATTGACATTCACATGCTCATACTCTGCCAGCTGCTCCAGAATGCCCGTGTTGGGTCCCTGTCCCTGAGGCACATCGCTGGTAAATGAGGTCTGATACTCCGATCCTGACGAGGTAGAGGCTGTGCTCCCAATGTGCCTTCTCTTGCGCACGGGCTCCTGCACATTCGCCCCGGCCCTGGAAGCGCAGGCTTGCTTCCTCAGAAGGGATTGACACACATCCTTCCAGCCCCTGTTCTGCCGTACCAAGCCATCATAAGTACGAGCAGGGACCTGCGAGAAAAGAGAAGAAAGACTTAGAAAATCTCAAAAAGAAGCTCAAAATTGCAGAAAGCAAAGAAATCCGAAAATAGAAGGAACCTAGATATACTTACGGTGCTATCAGCAGGCAGAGTATACTAGGGCTCCCTCGTGTCAGGAATAGGCACCATGAACCTCCTCGGTACCCCGTTTACCACATAGGAGAGATGAGCAGGAGGCATAGGCGGATCAGTCGGCTCTGCTTCCACGTACCCCTGAGTGACGGCCATCTTCACTAGCTTCTGCGGTGTCCTCAACCGCGCCTCTACAAAGGTGGCATACGGGGTAACAAAGTCGAAATACTACTTGGCCGCCACGCCAGCCTGATACCTCGCTATCTCATTCGCTGACCAGTTCCTGGGCTACAGCATAAGCGGTGGAGGGTCATGAGGAGTGATGGCATCCAAAGGAGGGACATAGCCATGCTGCCTGGAGAAGCGATCCCCCAAGTAAATGATGTTACAGGTCAGCCCTGTCAGCCACCTCCTCTGCCTAGTCGCCACCAAGGCATCCCCTAGTAAAGCCTCCGGGTACCTCCCCCAAGGATAAAAATCCACCCCCTCGTGTTCTTCCCTGTTGATGACCGGTCTCACCATCTTGTAATCAAAAGTAATCCGTGTCTTCCCGGTGAACTTATCTCTAGCCTCTCCCCTCCAGCGAATCATGGCCTGGAAGATCTCTGGATCACTCTGTTGGTTCTAAGGAAAGAACCCGATCACCTCACAGAACCAGACCTGCATGTTCAAGACAAAAAGGGTCATTTCTCTCATATCTCAAGACAGAAAAGTAAAAGAGAGAAAAGAAAAGGGAGATTACCTCAAGAGCAAAAGAAAAACAATCCATAGAAGCAGCCTTGTTTCGGCTGTACAAGTCCAAAGAGAAATAGAGCTCAGCCAATCCGGCCTCACCCCAAGAGACCGCCCCAACCTCATCCAAATTATCCAAAGAGTCAAGCAGGCAAAGCATTGCCAATGTCCCAGAGTTCGCAAAAATGGTGACTGACAGCATCAACCACAGAAAAGCCCTCGCGAGCTGGTGGGCAGTCACCTCATTAGCGGCAAACCCCTGAATACACTCCAGAACCGCCACCTCAACATACCTCGTCTCCATCCCAAGCCTCTTAGGACGGAGGTCAAATCCCATCAAAGCTCTAAACTCGTCTGCGATGATGTGATTTCTCCAGGTCACATGCCTCCTAGTAAACTGCAAGCCAGTGATAACAGTGAAATCGGCCGGAGTCACCGTGATCTCTCCTCAGCTAAGATGAAAGCTGTGAGTGGTGTCCCACCAGAACTCTGAAAGGGCCTGGACCAGCCCCTTACTCTTAGAGGTCACATGGATACCTCTGCTGATAGCATCAATAAAAGAATCGAGCCCGGTAGCCATCACCAGCTGCTTGGGATTCACCCCATCCTTCTCGAAGTCGGGCATCCTATCCCACAACTTCACAGCCACCTCAGAATGTCCCCTCGACTTGTTCTCCTATAGGAAAACACAACAAAAAATGTGTCAGTCCTTCATCTCATCTCAAAAGCATGCATATATTCAAAAGTGCACATATTTTCAAAGAAAGCATTCCTAAGAGATTTCTAGCATCCTTTGCCTAGAAAACGTGTCCTTCATCATTTGAAACACGTCATCCTGAGCACATTGCTCTCCTAAGTACAAAAGTCCAATTTTCACAAAGTTCTTTGCACATAAGCATTAATTTTTCAAAATGGCATGCATGAATCCTTTTCATCGTCCAAAATCTTGTTTTCCCATCCATGATCAGAAATTGACCTAGTTCTAGCACATGCAAGGACTCCGTCACATTTTAGACATTATTTTTCTTATTTTATTTTCAAAAAAGTGAGTCATTCTCATATTCCTCAAATAATTTGCGCATGCATGTTCATTAATGTCCTTAACCTCATAGGTTAATCATCAAATTCCCAAAATCATCAAAAAAAATCATAGGAAAATTCGAAAAAATTCCTAAAAATCGGGTCAAGCCCTAAATCAATCAAAATCCAATCAAAATTGACAAAATCAAGCAAATCAAGAATGCTTACCCCAATAGATTGAGGTTTCGTAGATTTGTGCTCCCTCCTCCCGGGATAGAGCTCGGAAGGAGGCATGTTGAAGTCGTACTTTCGCTCAGTTCGAACGAACTCCCTCCTCCTCCTCCTAGCGGCCTCCGACAAGTTCCTCCACGCTTGCCTAGGTACAATATTCCCCTACGGATCCATCTTAAGCCAAAGAAGCAAGAGAATTGAAGATTTCGAAAATTTTCTCTCTCCACTCTCTCCCTCTTCCTCTGCAGAAACAAGTCAACAATGGTGCCCAAGGATATCCGTTATCTCTAAAGAGAATAAACTTTCCTCTCGAAGCGCCTCCGTTACTTTCGTTATAACGGAATAACACTAGGTGACATCCTCCGAATTGTCAAAACTCAAACTTTAGCTACCTCTATCCCATAGATAGTGAAGTACGCTTCAGTTTCTCTAAGATTTAGCTACCTCTATCCCACAGATAGTGAAGTACGCTTCAGTTTCTCTAAGCTTTAGCTACCTCTATCCCATAAATAGTGAAGTACGCTTCAGTTTCTCTAAGCTTTAGCTACCTCTATCCCATAGATAGTGAAGTACTCTTCAGTTTTCCAAGATTTAGCTACCTCTATCCCATAGATAGTGAAGTACGCTTCGGTTTTCCAAAATTAAGCTACCTCTATCTCCTCGATAGTGAAGTACGCTCAAGTTTTTCCAACTTAAGCTACCTCTATCTCCTCGATAGTGAAGTACGCTCAAGTTTTTCTAACTTTAGCTACCTCTATCTCATAGATAGTGAAGTACGCTTCAGTTTCTCCAAACTTTAGCTACCTCTATCTCATAGATAGTGAAGTACGCTTCAGTTTTCCAAACTTAAGCTACCTCTATCTCCTCAATAGTGAAGTACGCTCAAGTTTTTCCAACTTTAGCTACCTCTATCTCCTCGATAGCGACGTAAGCTTTAGTTTCTTCAGCTGACAACCTCCATTAATTGTCAAATCAGGTGACAACCTCCATTAATTGTCAATCAGGTGACAATCTCCATTAATTGTCAATCAGGTGACAACCTCCATTAATTGTCAAATCAGGTGACAACCTCCATTAATTGTCAATCAGGTGATAACCTCCATTAATTGTCAAATCAGGTGACAACCTCCATTAATTGTCAAATAAGGTGACTCCTCAATTAATCGTCAAAATCTCAAGGATCCTAGACATGTTCCTAACTATCTAGTGAGACTTGAACTACGACCAAGACTTGATTCCTCAGGGATACGTAGGTAGCCTTTCATAAAGGCCAGCCATCCGACCACAGTGGTCACCCTCTTCCTTCATCACTCCTCAGCGGTGAAGTAGCCCCTCATAAAGGTCCAGATATCCGACCACATTGGTCACTTCCATCCTCCGGCATATCCCCAGTAGGATTAGCCATTTGACCTCCTAGGTCACTTTCCTTCCATTTCCCTATTGCAAGGGACCAGTTTCTCTTCGCCATTCCCTAGTAGATCCCGAACTACGACCTGGATTGATTCCTCCGGGATACGTAGGTAGCCTACTTTAGGTTCAGCCAATTCGTCATATATGTCACCCCTTTCCCCAGCGGATCTTTTCCGAACTACGATCATGGCTTGATTCCCCCGGGATACGTAGGTAGCCTTCCAAAGGTTTAGCCACTCGACCACCTTGGTCACCCAATCCGTCTCGGCAGTTCGCCAGATTGGATCCTTTTTTATCGACAACCCCACTCACCCTGCAAGTGACGTTACCGAGGGGCTTCTGTAAGTACCCAAATCTGGCTCATGCCTTCCGGTTAAGTTTCCCGGCAATTCCCCGGACTTTCCTAAAGTTCAGGGGCAATTTGGGAACTTTCCCAAATCTTCTGAGGGGTGGAGGACTTGTTAGGAATTAAAATTCCACGTAGTTCCTCACTGGAAAGAGCTTCTAGAATGCCACCTTGCATGATTCTAGAATCAGGCTGAGTCACTAATGGATAAGACCGCACGGCTTCATTAGCCAAGGGTTACAGCCACATGACTTCATTAGGAAGCACAAATATGCCTATAAATAGAGACCTCCTCTATTCATTTTAATATACAATTTTTGCACTGTTACTCTACCAAAATAGAACCACGAATTTCCAGAAAACAGAAACCTCTCAAAATCACCTCCCTCCTCTCCAAAATCCCTCCAAAGTTACTCCTTCCTTAGGAAAGCTTCAAGGGAGATAGAGGAACACCACCATTGGTAACCTCTCCTCCTTTTCTCCTTGAAATATACTTGTTATTCTTGTTATATTGCTCCTTTCCATTTATATTACTATTTACCTGCTTTATATGTGATTTATTGCCATAAAGATCAAGTCTTTACTATGTAGATCATAATATCCCCCATTTCCCTATCACATAGGATTCATGGAGAATCCATCCCAAGAATGAATAATAAGACCACAAATGTCTTGTTCTAGGGTGGATCTCTCACATGATGATGTGAAAATGTCATCTTTTTCATATTAAAATGCCATCTTTACATTAAAAATGTCATCTTTATTCATATGAATGTCATCCCCTTTCCATAGACCTTGCTTCCAAGGATTGTCCACCTAAATGGTTCTTAAAGGACATAGGAAAGCCATAAAGGTCCTCCCTTTTCATCCCTAGTCCTAGCTTTCATAGTGTTCATTACACATGCTTGCATAAAAATGTCATCTTTACTTTAAAAATGCATTCCCCATGTCCCTCATGGTTGGATCACTCTCCAAGGATTGCCCAGTGACCTTTTTAAGGCACAAAAAGGCATAGGATGAGTATAAAGATCCAATCTTTATACCCCTCCCCTTAGTCCCCTTTGGTACTTGAAGCATCTCTTGGGGCATAGTGGTGTAAAGGTTATATCTTTACATCGTTTCCTCCATATAAAGATGCCATAATCGGATATCCCTTTAGAAACGGATGAACTTGAGCCCCTACATCTCCGATCATCACTTGAGACGAGCACAAATGTCCCTATCAAGCTCAAATTGTCTCAAGATGTAGGAGTGATGGGTAAAGGTCCTTCCTTTCTAAAGAGTCTCATTCTTGGACTATAAAAAGAGGCGTCCCTATCCCGATCACATGTGACCAAAAGTCACTTAATGATGATCGTAAGTCCAAGATGAGCATGGGATTAAAGTCCCGAGCACATCAAAATCCAAGGAATCCCGAGCGATAACCAACTCATGGTTTATACGTCCGGAAGACCACTTGGCACATTCCCTCCTTTTTTCAAAATCACATCCCACACAGGAAAGCACAAAAAGCAAGCACAAAAGTCGGATCTTGGAAGACTTGCTTCGGCAAGGCTCCTTGGGTGAACGCCAAATGTTCTTCCCAAGGGTTAACTTAACCTCCGGACCCTAATCCTTTTTTTCAAAGTTTTGAGGAAATCAAAATGGCGTGGCGACTCCGTTTTTCAATTTAAACCGGATGTCTTCAAATCGATGTGAGGCGGTGACCCCTTACACGAGAAAGCGGTTCAAAAAAACAAAGAAAAAGTGCCGCGATCTTGGGCACCACATTCACACAGTCCCAGTCAGGTTCGGGTCATCATCTTAGAATGGGTCAGTTTGCAACTTCCCAATCCCGACAGTTTGACATGACCCCGCAAGCCAATTTGGGTCAGTTCGCTCCTCAGGCTCCATGGTTCGGAGGGGGTCAGCTTGCTTCCGTCAATTCTCAAGGCCCACTTGCCCCTGTAATATTGCAAGCTCGCATGGGCCACCAGGCTTTTATCACCACTTCATCAGTCTCACTGTATTCACCGCATCCTCCAAGCTCTACCCCGCCCCTCCAGTCAAAAAGTCAGACAAGGTCAAATGCTCCTCATCCAATTCTTTACTCAACTGTTACGCAAGCTGCTCCTGCTCATCAAGTACAGTATACGCATTGCTCTTCTAGTCACGTTCCTCAGTGTGGTCAAGACACGTTCAGTCCTACTTTTACGGTGCCTCGAACCTCATATCTTCAGCAGCCTTTTAGATCAGCGCTCAGTATTCCCTGGTATTCAACTATTACGAGCCATATATGCTCATCTTCGGCAACTGTCAGACCTTATGAGCCCCCTTATAAGTCTCACCACCCCCAATCCTTTGGTCCGTATTCTTACGCTTCAAGTTTGACTTACAAGGAAGGTTACAGTCACACTTTGAATGCTCAAACTGTCATCCCTCCCACCAGAGTACTTCCTACTGTGGTTTCATTTGCTGATGCCAATCTTGTGGTGGGGTCGTGCAGTCCTAGTGCTCCTATTGACTCATTTGAAGGAACGTTGGTAGAACCAATTAAGAAAATACAGGAAAAGCCTAGCAGCGAAAGTGTCGACAATCGCTCGACACGAGCCATCTCACCATACCAATCTCGCGTATCTGACACAAAGGAGTCGAATCTCGACGCGTATCTGACACAAAGGAGTCGAATCTCAACGCTACATCGATGATTACATCAAAAGGGTTTGTGCACGGGGAAGCACTACTGGTCTGAAAATGTCTCACCGCTATAGACCTTACCCTTCCAACACGGCTGCAACATCCAGTAAAGGAAAGAAGGCATGGTGTACAATCGATGGCATCAAAAAGGTACCAATAAATAGTGGTCCTCTAAGACAGCAAGAACATTTTGATGATTTTGGGATACCCATGGGCTCAATTTTCAAGGCTTTATTAAAGCTAGGCCTCCTGGAGCCTCTCAGAGACTACCATCCAAGGAGCTCAAATACACTCCTTGACATGAATAAGCATTGCACCTTCCATAGTCATTATGGCCACACGACTGACAACTGCACAACCTTGAAGAGAGCGGTCCAAGGGTTAATCGAAGCGGGAAAGCTTGAGTGCCCCAATGGACCAAAACCGACAGACTCTGTTCAGAATGGTGACCAAGTCAATGACGAAGGTCCGGATCAAAGAGCACTAAGAGTTTATTTCCCCCTAAAGGAGAAACCACGTCCTGAGGATTTGAGCGTATCCTTAAGTAAAGTTTTAAATGGCTTGGTAAAGCAGGGTCTCCTCGAACCCATGAAAAACTATCAGCCCAAGGACCCCAACATCCCTTTGGATACCACTAAGCACTGTGCTTTCCACCAATATCACGGTCATACAACTGACAACTGTATAGCTTTGAGAAAGGCAATTCAGGGGTTAATTAAGGAGGGCAAACTCGAGCACCTCAATGATCTCAATACTGCCAATGATCATTTCCCAGACTACACGAGTGTAAACATGATTGAGATTCAGGATTCAAGCTCTATAAATTCAATAGCCTTTGACATTTCCCTTAGCAAGCTAGATGTTTTAGTCGTAACAAATGTTGAGAATGATTGGTTTGACTGCAACAAGCATGTGATCGTGGCAAAGCCGGATTTGGTAAAATACTTTGAGCTCCTGCCCTCCAATAAGTTCACAACTGATGCCAAGGAGAAAGGGGACGATGATAATCTGATGGCAGATAAGGCGGCCGTCAGGGCCGATAAGCAAGGAATTTCTGAACTCACCTAAGGCGTGCGTAATCTGTCATAGTTTCATGAGGAATTTACTTCCAATGCTGAAGGGTAGAAATGTGGTCCAACAATGAAGAGTAGCTAGACTAGGGTCTACCTATCCTCAAGCAAGATTAAAAGATAAAACAGTCTCTCAGTCAACCTTCGTAGGTTCTAGTACTTTTCTCTTTCAATCAAGTCCTCCTCGGACATTGTAGTTGATCTTAAATCTTCTATAAAAGAGTCTTTTTCTTTTCTTGCTAGACTTAAGACATTATTTGCACACCTACATTACATTTAATGAAATGGTTTTATTTTATATGATCACTTGCATTGCTCAACAAATAATCTCTCGAAATAATTAACGTTCTGATTAACCGTTGCGAGAAAGTCAACTAATGCCTTCCCCATACACTTTTCTTACCTCACAAAGCCTTCATCAATCCATACAATTTCCAAATCACGTCCTCACCATCACCTTGACCAAGTCAGCGACGGCGGCAACATCAAGAAACAACAAAAGGCCACTCAGCTTCGAAAGATTGACCACATGTCGACAACAACCTAGGAGTTTGCCTTCGACCCCAAGGCCATCGAGAAAATTCAAGCAGGGGCTTGCCTTGGCCCTCATGTGCTTTAAAAAAAAATAATAATAAAAAGAAAAATATAGTGCAAAAAGAGTAATACCCAGCTAGGCTAAAAACCTTGTAAAGGGTTGTTTAGGCAAAAAACAGGGTTGCACGTAAAAGAAAAAAAAGAAAAATATAGTGCAAAAAGAGTAATACCCAGCTAGGCTGAAAACCCTGAAAGAGACGGTCTAGGCAAAAAAACAGGGTTGCATATAAAAAAAAAGAGAAAAAAAAAGAGAGAAAAAAATGAGGCCAAGGACCCAGCACCGCCAATCAAAAGCTTGACAGATGGGCAAAATCAAAGCTCGAAGAATAGATGTTGTCGATAACAATGAAGCGGTCAAAGCAAAGGCAGAAACATTTCATAAGCCTTTAAGCATATGCCAATTATTTCTCCCCCAGTAAGAGACGAAAATTAGGAAGCAATTGAAGCAGCCGTCCAAAAATGACTTGGTCAAGGAATCATCCCAAGGCCCACGCCTCATCATCCAACCTTCTCATCCGAGCCCTTCCATCAAAGGAACCACAAATGTTCAAATCCCATTTCCTAAAACTAAACACAGTTCAGCCGAGGCCGAACTACGGCGACCTGAGCTCCTCACAGTAAGGGGAACGTAGGCAACCAGAAATGGTCCGATCATAAACACATCCAAATACCATAAAATTCGGTCTCATCAGTGGCCTTTCCCATAAGTATATCCAAAATCCAGAAAACCCGATCTCATCGAAGACCTCTCTATACACAAACCTTTCTTTCACACCTTGCCAACCTTGATCCACGACACTGGTTGACTTTCTCCTCGTGATTAATCAAAATGTTTGTTCATATCGAGATTAGTGGTTGAATAACCCGAACATTAATAAAGGGTTTAAGCAATCTTGTGATCAATGTAAATAAAACAAGTTTTCAAATGTCTTGACAAGTCTTCTCTTTCCACATCTTAGGAAAAATAGTGCTAAACACTGATTTTCTGTCAGTAGGGGCTTTCATACACTTTTACCAACCTTTCTACGCTTATACTCTCTCAAAAGAGTCAAACCCAAAGCGAGTTCTCGTGCCTAGTCGAATAAGGCCATCAAAATAACACGAAATCGGGATCTATTCCCACCTTTCGAAGAATATGCCCCTGCATGTATAAATTTCTAAAATTCTTCTCTTTCACATCTTCTTAAGGTTGACTGAGTGACTAAAGGAAATAAGAAAGTAAGTATGAAAGGATAGGTTTTCCCTCTTTTGCTACAATTCACATTAGGGCTGCCTTGAAACTCTTCAAGGTTGGAGCTTCATCAAGCCATTTCTTTAGACTGGGGCTTCTTTAGTCGTTTTTGGGTCCGCATCGGTTTTCTTCGCTAGGTCCCTAGATGGATTCAGTCTTGGTCAGAGTAATCTCAGGATCACTTTTACAGTACCAATCAGATTGGGACTTTTACTAGGTCATAAGATTGGGGCTTCACTAAGTCACTTCTTTAAAATCTAGACTTCGCCTGCTCAGTTCTTCAAACCGGGGCTTCGCTAAGCAAAGGGAAGTTTTGAAAGCCTACCCCGAGCAAATTCTTTGGTGTCCAAGTTCGAGAATGAGATTGTAATCAGGGCCGGGGCTTAATCATGACTTTAAGTCCAACGTTGGAAGTCAAGTCTACAGGACCCCTTTTTGCACTCACCAGAATCAGAATTTCTTTTGGAAGACATGATGGGTTTCACGCTTCATAACGTAATGCTTCAACGGATCAGGGCTGCATCAAGTGCATTTTGAGATCAGTTATGGTCAACCAACGAGTTTGGTTTTATAATCAATTCATTCAGACCTTCCCCACGATACTTTGTCAAGCCGGGAGCTTCGCAAGTCATTTGGAGAAGTTTTCGTTCATGGATTCCTTGAGGTCGTTTCAAATATGACTCTCTCTTTGGATGACCAGTCAGTTTAGTGTTTCGCTGTTATCTTGGATCAGACCATCAGTTGGAGCTCTACCGAGTCATCTCTTCAAGTCAGGGCTTTGCCGATGAAAGGATCTTTCCTCGCTTTAATAGAACCTGGGGCTTTGCAGATTTTTTTTCCTCAGACCGGGGCTTCGATGAGTAACATCCACCCTCAGAAGAGAGGTTTTGTCACTTTGACAATTGCTTTAGTCTTTGGTTCTAAAATCCTGTCAGCATCAGCTTCAAGTGTCAGAGTGTGAGAAAGGAACTTCAATCAAGACCCGAGGTTTAAACCCGATCTCAGCCCAGGAGGGAATTCTGGTCCCCGTGATACCTTTTGGCAGCATTAACAACATTTCAGCAACAACGACAGTTCAGTCCGCACCCAAGGGATACGACCCCAACTGCTCGAAACCTGTCTCAAACAGTTCCCAAACACATACATCCAAACACATCCCCAACACATTCTTACATACATAAAACCCCTCTCGCATTGCCTTCCCACAAAAGAGTCAGCCCGTGGCTCATGTGACATGCACAAAGAGAAATAACCTTAATTGATTGCAAATCAAAATAGGAAATACTTTTGCCCAAAGTTAGGCTCGCGCATGCCCCAAAAGCAAAATAAAAAAAATATATATACATATATAAAAAAAACAACAAAAAAATCATTCTAAGTGATTTCATGAATTGTTTGTCACCCCTTTAGCTTTGCTAACATATTCATGGTCATACCATCTTATGCCTACATGCGGCGTCACAAATGTCATATATATCTCTGTTTGTCTCTTCACTAACGAATGCAGGAATTCAAGCGTGAAAGACCATTTTCCATCGCTACAGAGACTCATCCTCAACAAGGAAGATATTCACCAAAGCCCAAAATCAATGGTTTCAATAAGATTGCAAGAAATCAAATCCCCTTTTCGGCAAGAAATGATTCCGAGCAAAACATGAGAAGACCATCTCCAGTGTTGAATGTGCGCTCGCCGAAAAATAAAAATAAGGAGTCGCCACACCGTTTTTAAGGAAACATTGAAAACCTTTTATTGAGAAAATGGGTTCGGGGGTCAGGTTACGTGTTGGGAAGAACCGAGAGTTCACCCAACACGCCTCATCCGTAGACGAGTCTTTCTATGTTCAACATTCAAGGCATTCAAAAGTGTGTGCAATTGTATGACAAAATATGTATAAAATGCATTTTAATGCTTTGTTTTATTGCTCAAAGAAATGAATTACAACTTGTGAGTCATTTAATTCAGGAGACCACCACCTGATTACATTGGAATGAAACAACTTACAACTGAAAAATAACCAGCTGTAGATAGGCCAAGTATGTCGCACGACGCAGAACCATAAATGGCCAGTTGTGTCGTGGGACATACTCCGCCATCTGCAGAGGTTTTACAATCAATGGATTAAAGAGACATTAAAAGAAAATCGGAGATTAACGAATATAGAAATCAGGTCCCAACGACCTCAGAGAGAACCAATTGGCAGATGAGTGTGGATATGGAATAATCCACACTCACCTTACCAATTCATGCCCAATGCACGACATCAATACAAGAGCATCCATAATCACTACGATAAATGCACGAAACAGGTCCCAACGACTTCAAGGAGATCCAAGCTTAGATGAACGTGGATATGAGACGATCCTCGCCCACTTTAGCGTGATTCATGCACAACGCACACAATCACATGAACAAAACAAGTATCATCACCACGATAAACGTATAAAAATAGATCCCAACGACCAGAATATCCAAACAAGACAGAACATACTACATGTTAAATGAAAATTGGAACAAAGCCAAAAATACACAGATTCTACATCACAGCAATATCAAGCCACGGCAAATGCACTACGCAGTAAACAGAGAGATAGAAGGTTAGGATTTGTTACCCTTGTAGTATCCTCAAATTCAATACCACGTTAGGTATGGAATTCTTCAAATCAATTTAGCCAAGCTCCGATCTCAGATTCGGTGTCAATTGGACAGAGAGACTCAACGGGATCAAAAGCGTAACGGACGGGACTTGGTGGTGAACGACTCAGAGTCTGTAGTTGAGAATTGGATTAGGATTTTGGTGTGGATGGGAAATAACGGTGTAATTGGTGTTGTTAGGGATGGTGGTGGTTAACGTCTTAGAGGCTGAAACAGAGGAAGGAGACGGTTGTTGTGTCTGACGTTGTTGAAGGATGATACCACCGGTGGAGTTGATCGGACTTGGTTGGTGAGGTTGCAACGGCGAATGGAGAGGGGATTGGTGTTTGGGTCGCCGGTGATTGGAATCGGAGAAACTGGGTTTGTGATTCGTGGTTCGTGGTTACAGAGGGGTTTGGTCGGTGGCGATTGGGTTTGAGATGTGAGGGAAATTGGACCGGTGAGGAAGGTGATTTGGGGAGCGGGTAGGTTGCTCCGCCGGTTAGAGGGAGAAGGGAATGGTGAGATGATCGGGGCGGCAACCACTACCAGAAACAGGTCATTTAGCGACGGAAATAACAGCGACGGACAGATTCCGTCGCTATTTAGCGACGGAATATAGTATTTAGCGTCGGAATTATTTTGGCGTCAAATTTAGCGACGGAATTTAATTCCGCCGCTAAATTCCGCCGCTAAAAAGAATATTCCTCGAATATTCGTTTATTTCCGCCGCTAATTTGGCGGTTGATTTACCGACGGAATATTCCGCCGCTAAATCTTTAACAGCGACGGAATTATTCCGCCGGTGAAAATATATCATTTTTTTATTTTTTTAATTATCAGCGTCGGAAATATTCCGACGCTGAAATTAAAATATTTTTTATTTTTCTTTTCGAAATATTACACCGACGGAATATTTCCGACGGTGAAATTAAATGCTTTTTTTTTTTTTTTAATAAACACCGACGGAATATTTCCGCCGCTGATAATTTAATAATTTTTTATTTATCAGCGACGGAAATATTCCGTCGGTGTTTAATAAAAAAAAAAATTCAAAATTTCCAGGAGAAAGACCGCTGCCCACAATGCAAGGGCGAAATGGTTGTACAGGAGAAGAAGGTCTTGGAAGTGGTTGTGGAGAAGGGTATGCAAAATGGACAGAAAATTACATTCCCAGGAGAAGCCGATGAAGCTCCTGACACTCTTACTGGCGCTCATTTAAAATTTCAAAATTTCCGAACGAACAACAAGCAGATAATCCAATTCAAACTTTCAAACCAAATTAATCAGACACCTAGCCTCTAAATCCCTCACTCCCATCCTCTCTCTCTCTATCTCTCTCCAGCAATTGAATTTGAAAAAAACAAATATCGAGCCGCTCTTACCACAGTGCTATTTCATCTTTAATTTCGGGTAATTCCACATTTCAATTCTCTCCCTTCTGTGCGGGTCCGAATGCGGGTTCGACTTATGAGACAATAATCTCCGTAGTGTTGTCTAATAGTTGGTTAGTTTCCTAATTTTGGACTAATCTTGTTTTTGTTTTATTTTGGATAAAAAATTTAAAATTGTATGCAATTTACCAATTTGGGAATAGCTACAAGAACCCTTGCAATTCTTATATCCCCTAACCCCTAACCCCTAAACCCTAAACCATAACCCCTAAACCCTAAACCCTAAACCACAACCCCTAAAGCCCTAACCCTAAACCCTAACCCCTAAACCCTAAACCCTAAACCCTATACCCTATACACCCTATACCACGACACTCTTCTTTGGAGACATAGTCTTTGTACTACAATAGAAAAGAGCACCCAAAGTTCAAGCGAAAGGGTGATGACATATTTGTTGAGCACGCGTTGACCACTTGCCGAGGCATTATGTGGCTTCCAATTTATCTTGACTCATCTAGATAACAGACGGCTCCTCATCAAATCCCAACCTGGAGAAGTTGTTAAGCCGGATCAATTCAAGGCAATAAATGACGAAGGGATGCCAATGTACCAAAGACCATTCATGAGGGCAAATTATACATCCATTTCTCGGTCGACTTCCCAGATTCCTTGACTTCCGAGCAATACGAGGCCCTAGAAGGGTGTCTTTGCCTCCTAAGCCTTCATCGCAGAAGACGAGATATGGAGCTTGATGAGTGCGAGGAGACAACCCTTCACGATGTCAACATTGAAGCTTACGATGTAGATGATGACATGCACGGTGGTGGGGGCCGAGAGTGCGGTGTGCTCAGCGGTAATGATGTGGGTCTTTATTTTCTGGATATCTTAATTAGTTATGACTTATGAGACAATAATCTCCAGTGTTGTCTAATAGTTGGTTAGTTCATAGTTTTGGACTAATCTTGTTTTTGTTTTATTTTGGATAAAAATTTTAAAATTGTATGCAATTTACCAATTTGGGAATAGCTAAGAACCCTTGCAATTCTTATATCCCAACCCCTAACCCCTAAACCCTAAACCCTAAACCCTAAACCCTAAACCCTAAACCCTAAACCACAAACCCCTAAACCCTAACCCTAAACCCTAACCCCTAAACCCTAAACCTAAACCCTAAACCCTAAACCCTAAACCCTAAACCCTAAACCCTAAAACCCTAAACCCTAACCTCTAAACCCTAAACCACAAACCCTAAACCACTAAACCCACAACCCTAAACCACAACCCTAAACCCTAAACCCTGACCCTAACCCTAAACCCACAACCCCAACCCCTAACCCTAACCCCTAAACCCTAAACCCTAAACCCTAAACCCTAAACCCTAAACCCTAAACCCACAAGCCACTAAACCCAACCACACAACCTGACCTACAACCCACTAACCACTAACCTAAACCACAAACCACACTAACCACTAAACCCTAACCCCTAAACCCTAAACCACTAAACCCTAAACCCTAAACCTAAACCCTAAGCCCTAACCCCTAAGCCTAAACCTAACCCTAAACCCCTAAACCACAAACACTAAACCTAAGCCACTAAACCACAAGCCACAAACCTAAGCCACAACCACTAAACCACTAAGCCCCAACCCCACAACCCCACACAACCCTAAACCCTAAACCCTAAACCACTAAACCACTAAACCCTAAACCTAAGCCCTAAACCACAACCTAAACCACAAAACAAACCTAAACCTAAACCACAAACCATAAGCCACAAACCACAAGCCACAGAGCGTAGGGTATAGGGTATAGGATTATAGGAGTATAAAGTATAGGAGTATAGGAGTATAGGAGTATAGGGTATAGGAGTATAGGGTATAGGGCATAGTGGCATAGGGTATAGGGCATAGGGTATAGGGCATAGAGGCATAGGGCATAGGGCATGGGGCATAGGGCATAGGGTATAGGGCATAGGGTATAGGATATAGGGTATAGAGGCGTAGGGCATAGAGGCATAGGGCATAGGGCATAGGGTATAGGGCATAGGGTATAGGGCATAGGGCGTAGGAAATAGGGCATAGGGTATAGGGTATAGGGCATAGGCCCGTAGGGTATAGGGCATAGGGCATAGAGGCATAGGGCATAGGGCATAGGGCATAGGGCATAGGGCATAGGGCATAGGGCATAGGGCATAGGGCATAGGGCATAGGGCATAGGGTATAGGGCATAGGGCATAGGCCATAGGGCATAGCATAGGGTATAGGGCATAGGGCATAGGGCATAGGCCATAGGGCATAGGGCATAGGCCATAGGGCATAGGGCATAGGGCATAGGGCATAGGGCATAGGGCATAGGGCATATGGCATAGGGCATAGGGCATAGGGCATAGGGTATAGGGCATAGGGTATAGGGTATAGGGCATAGGGTATAGGGCATAGGGCATAGGGCATAGGGCATAGGGCATAGGGCATAGGGCATAGGGCATAGGGCATAGGGCATATGGTATAGGGTATAGGGCATAGGGTATAGGGTATAGGGCATAGGGTATAGGGAAATTTCCGCCGCTATTAATAATAATAATAATAATAATAATAATAATAATAATAATAATAATAATAATAATAATAATAATAATAATAATAATAATAATAATCATAATAATATTATTATTATTATTATTATTATTATTATTATTATTATTATTATTATTATTATTATTATTATTATTATTATTATTATTATTATTATTATTATTATTATTATTATTATTATTATTATTATTATTATTATTATTATTATTATTATTATTATTATTATTATTATTATTATTATTATTATTATTATTATAGCGGCGGAAATTTCCGTCGCTGAATTTAAAATCAGCGGCGGAAATTACCGTCGGTGGGAGTGCCATGTCATCGATCCAGGTGAGCGTACGTATCGTTTAGCGTCGGATTTAGCAGCGACGGAATATTCCGCCGCTAAATATTAATTATAGCGTCGGAATTTAATTTCCGCCGCTATAATTAATATTTAGCGACGGAGATGTCCCGTCGGCAATGAAAATTATAAATACACAGTTTATTTCTCAGAAATCAATTACGCCAAATATTTCCCTCTCTCTCTTCCCGCTATCTCTCATCTCTCTGCGACTGACCTTGAAGACGAAGCGACTGACCTAGAAGAAGAAGCTCACGCCGCCGGCCGTCTCCTCATCGCCATCGCCTCACCGCCGTCGCCTCATCGCCGTCGCCTCATCGCCGTCGCCTCATCGCCGTCGCCTCACCGTCCGCTCGAGCTCTCACGCCGTCTGGATCCGTCCGCCGCATCTCCACCGTGTTTCTCTCTCTTGCTCTAATCAAATCAAGGTAAATGTTTCGATTTCTTTCAAATAAGTAGTTCTAATTCGAGGATAGGGTGTTAATTTGTTGTGAATTTTAGTTGGTTTCGATTTCTCACCGTGTTTCTCTCTCTTCTCTGTACTCAACCATGAATTTTGGGTGTACGTGAGTGTTTCGTGTGTGTATGCGTGTGTTCCATGAAGTTGTAATTTTGTATTAATTTTACATTTTTTTTTTTTTTTTTTTTTTTAAATGACGTTTTGAAACATGAACAACTTTGTTTAACAAAGTGGTTCTGATTTTCGCTCTCTACCTCTTTTTTTTTTTTTTTCATTTTCAAATTCAATTAGTAAAAGATGATCTAAAGCGAAGTTGGGTTACATGTCGATTCTTTGGGAAATATCATTTGGGGTTTGCAAATAGAAAAGCAATTGGGTTGGTTAGAGCTTGACAATTTCCATGCCATGGCTTGAATTCTTGGTGTGGATTTGGTTATAATTGTTTTTTAAACATGTTTTATACATATTATTGGTGCTATAGGGAGGTTATAGAGTCCCAAAACGGGTAGTTCAAGCTGCTGCAAATGGCTTTGCGGTAGTTTGAGAAGGGAAAAAATCTGCCTTGAGTGAGCAACTCGGCAAGTTGTTTAACCTAGGTTAATGAGTATAGATTTAATAACTCTTTAACTAGGCTTTTAGTACAAGTTTAGTACAACATGGTAGAACTTGGATTAGTCCAAAGAGGTGTTTGCAAGAGCTTTAAATATTGATCCAAAGTTGCTTAGAAGGCGGTTCAGCACTTGTATTATTTCAATCTGCAGCCTTGGTCCATGTTTGAGGCATTGGGAACCTAGGCTAAACAACTCGGATTTGAACACTTTTTGATCCTGTATTTAGTAAAACTTTAGTACTATATAATGGAGTTTGAATTGGGCCAAAAGGATATTGATAAGGTCCATAAATAATGTCTCAAAAATGCTTGAGAGGCGGTTATAAAACTTGAACCAAATGTTATAAAACTTGGTTTTGAACTTGAACCCTAAAGGGAAAGTGTTTAATGTTGTATTGTGATGGCGTAGGGCTACTTATATATTATTGTACCCCTACGTGATGACCTATTTAGGGTTATTTGCTCTATAGTGCCTAAAAATGAATGGGGCATTACTTAATTGGTTTAAACTAGAGGAATAACACTCAGTTTCTGGATTACATATGTGTAATGAATATGTAGGACTCATATATGATATGTTGTGTCTTACATGATTATATTCATATGGTTGTTGGTTCCCACAATGTGTAGAAGGTGTTCCACGGTACGTTTTGAGCATGTAGGGGTGCGTGAATATATTGCACCTCTACGTGGGGTACCTCTATATAGTTATTGATTCATATAGGGAGTGAAATAATTGTAGCACTGTTTATTTTGTTGAGTAAGAGTATAAATACCATATGATTGGATTATTGTACTCTATATTGTTAAGTATATGTCATGCTATTGTGAAGGCTTGGCAGGACTGAGTTTAGTATTAAGTTGCAAGTGTGTAAACATAGCAACTTAGTATGGAATTGGTTCCTCTATGATTATAAAGCTGGTACAATATTCGTACTAGGTAAGGGAGTCTTAAATGACCTAAACTGATAAAGGTAAGGGCTTTATGATATGCTTTTTATAAAAATATACTCGGTACACGGTACACGGTACACAAACCAAACTCATATTTGTATACCGTGTACCAACCAAGAATGCATAATCTGTACGGTAGTACCGTACCAAACTTTCGTTATACCGAAGGTTGGTATACCAAAAATTTTGGTTAGTTGAGCTGTTTTGTCTGAAATAGAGTAGGCCATGGTTTGGTTAAGACTTATGAGGGGATTTCTTCCTAACTTTCCCAACATCCGTGTTATAAGGGAACTTAGTTTGTGATTGACGAGTTAGGTTTTAATTGTTGAGGTAGAGATAATATATACACTTCTTTTCTTATCAATTTTTTTTTTTTTGATGAGGTAGAGAAACCAATACAGGATACATATTAGGGCATTAAAGGAAAAGCATCTGAAGTCAAAGACATTTTTAAAATTTTTGTAAATCCATTTATATGAAACAAACTAGGATACAGTTTCTGTATATACGTGTCGCGTAAATAAGTAAACCTGAACTATTGGATTCCGGCATGGGGATTGCAGACTATGAGAGATATTCAGGACGGGTCAGTTATTGTCCGACTTCCGGGACTACATGTATCATCCTTTTGCATTCCATCTCTAGTGAGCAGACAGTACGGATACCCGCAGCAGACCATTCGGACTTTGAGAGAGCAGTTGACGACTAATACAATGCCGATGATTATGACCGAGCCTCGAGACTACACATTTCTTTGGCGAGCATTTCTAGAGGGCTTTCTTTCGATACGACCACTACTCCGTCATACTAGAGGTAGCACATTTCGACCACCGAGTATCCGACATGGTACGAGGAGCAAGAAGGTCTGTACGGTGATGATAGAGGCTCGACGCCGAGAGTGTTTTGGGGCGAGACTATTCTTCCATTAGGACATTAAGAGGCATGGAGGCCAAGAGCAACCCCGATGAAATCACTGGCGACATTGCAGCGAGATTATGAGAGACGGGAGATTCGGAGAGCTGCTTTGAGAAATGATCCCGAAGTGATAGCTCGCAGGGAGGCCTTGAGGCAGAAAGAGCAGTGCGAGAGCTACGGTGCGATTGATCCACCGGCTCACACGATACCCGAGCCGGGACGAGGTCCGGCCGACTTTTTCAACATACCTAGACCAAAGACCTCCCAGGGGACCGAGGCGGAGGAAGAGTAGAGATTCGAGTTCGGGAGCGGGAACGAGTTCCTAGACACTTTAAGAAGACCTGTTAATATATTGTTAAATATGAGTTAGAAGCTTTATATTTATTTTAAGAAGATCTGTGTTGCTTTTAAGTTTGTAATTCAAATTTAGGGAATGATAATACGTTAATTACTTCTAAGCTGTTAATATATTATGAAATCCAATAATTATTAACATCCCGATTTTGTTTCATCCGTCGATTAAATTGAGTGTACGTATAATATATGGATTGCAATGCAGGCGTGATGTCATTAACGATGATCGTAGTTGGATGTATAAGCGGAAGTTGCCGAATCAACGCGGTATCAATCCCGAGTTTTATAGAGGGTTGAAGGGTTTGTTGAATTTGCTCAATTAAATAAAACCGGTCACATGGATAAGGATGGTAAGATTAGGTGTCCATGCGACAAGTGTTGTAATGTCAAGTATCTAAGCTTGATCGAGACTCGAAACATCTTTTGCGTAACGGGTTTGAAGTTGGGTACAAACGGTGGACCCGTCATGGTGAGCGAGATTGCGCACAAATGTTGCGAATAATCCCAGAGAATATTCATGTACCTCCCGAACCCGAACCTATTATTCGGGACAATGAAGAACCACCTTTGAATATGGAAGATATGGTTAGGGGATGCAAATGGCCCTTCCTTCGATTGGTCGGAGAACCAACAACAAGAACCAACCCCTGCAGCCAAGAAATTTATTGATGCTATGGACTCGCAAAAGAGAAGGTCTATCCAGGTTGCGAGATCGGTGTGTTGGAGGTGTGGCCGAGCTCCTTAACATAAAGGCCGATTGCAATATTAGCCGGTCTGCTTATAATCGTATCATGAAAGCAATTAAGCGGATGTTGCCGAAAGAGAATAAGATGGTTACAAACTTTTATGAGACAAAGAAGTTGGTTGGGCGAGATTGGGCTATGTTATGAAAAGATTGATGCGTGTAAGAATGACTCGCATGCTATTCTACAAGGAAGATTCACGAGAAGACAGAGTGTTCAATTTGCGGACAAAGTAGATATAAGCCAAGTCGGAGGGGGAGTTCAAAACACAAGAAAAACAGACCACATAAGCGGTTGCGTTACATGCCGTTGATTCCAAGGCCGCAACGCCTCTACGCGTCTAAATCTACTGCAGAGGCAATGCGTTGGCATAAGGAAAGTTTGCGTGAAGATGGTGTGTTGATTCATCCCGGTGATGGGGAGGCATGGAAACACTTTGATGAGACTTATCCCGACTTTGCGTCTCGAAGCAAGAAATATACGGTTATGCATGATCGCTCCGATGGTTTCAATTCGTTTGGTCTGGGGCAAAATCTTACTCTTGTTGGCCGGTTATAGCCACTGTCTACAATCTTCCGCCCTGGTTGTGTATGAGTGATCCCTACATGTTCTTGTCGTTATTCATCCCGGCCCCAGCTTGACCACAGGAGGAACATTGACGTCTATCTCCGACCTTTGATGGACGAATTGAAGCAGACTTTGGGAGGATGGGGTCGAAACGTGGGATGCTTTCAAGCGAGAGAATTTCGGCATGAAGAAATTTGCTTTGATGTGGACGATTAATGACTTCCCTGCATATAGGATGTTATCGGGTTGGAGCACCCACGGGAAGTTGGCTGTCCGTATTGTATGAGTGACACAAAGTCTTTCACGCTCACGCACTCGGAAAACCATGTTGGTTCGATTGCCATAGACAATTTCTTGGGAGGACCACCCATTCGGGACCCCGGAAGAATGCGTTTAAAAAGAACAAGATTGACCATGATGAGGCCCCGATTCGTTTAAGTGGTGACACGGTCTATGAGGAGGTATCTAGATTGCCCGATCCTCGGTGGGGGAAAAAGTTTTCGAAGACCAAAATACAAGGGTTTGGGACTACCCATAAGCTTGGATCAAGAGGAGTATATTTTGGGAGCCGCCATCTTGGAAAACAAATCTCATTCGACATAAACTTGACGTTATGCACATTGAGAAGAATGTATTCGATAATGTTTTTAACACGTTGATGGATTTCAAGAGAACAACTAAAGACAAAGAAAAAGCTCGAAAGGACCTTAAGGAAATAGGTAGGCGGCCGGCCTTAGACTTGGTATACGACGTCAATGGTAAACCGGTTAGACCGATGGCTCAATACGTGCTTACAAAGGAAAAGAGGCTCCTCCTCCCGAAATGGCTCAAGGAGTTAAGGCTTCCCGGATGGTTACGCGTCTAACATTGGTAAGCTGTGTCCAATGTAGAGGAGGGAAAGTGCGGGGTTTGAAGAGTCACGATTGCCACGTTTTGCTGGATAGGCTACTTCCGATTGCTCTCGGGGTCTCTTGCGACAATATGCGGGTGGCGTTAACGAGTTAAGTGAGTTTTTCCGAGCGTTAACATCGACCACCTTTGCGTGTTGATCACATGAAAAAGCTTGAGGAGAGCATCGTAGTGACTTTGTGCAAACTTGAGAAGATATTTCCTCCTTCATTCTTTGATTCTATGGAGCATTTACCGGTCCATTTGGCATACGAAGCTAGAGTCGGTGGTCCAGTTCAATACGAGATGGATGTATCCATTTGAGAGGTAATTGAATTTATTCTATTTCTAAATAATTTGAGCGTTAACAATAAACCTTCTTTAACATTATTTATGTTTTAATCTACGAATGACTTTTAGGTATCTAGGCCAATTGAAAAGGAAGATGAGCAATAGGGCCATGGTCGAGGCCTCAATTTCGGAGGTTTGTTATCATAGATGAGATTGTTGCCTTTGTCGGAACATATTTTCCTCTGATGTTGATACGAGATTGACTAGGGTTGGCCGCAATTACGATGGTGGTTTTCCGTCTAAGGGAAACATCTACGTATTTTCATCCTGGTCGGTTCCTCGGCAAACGGGTTGGTACGCGTACGTTAACCGCTAAAGAGTTTGCCGCGGTCGAAACGTATGTTCTTCTTAAGCTGCGACGAGGTTGGGAATATATCAAGTAAGTCATTGATGTTATGTTTACGCCTCGTCGATTAAATTATGCATGTTTAATTACTGCATATGAAATGCCTTGTTTAACCCTATTGCGAGAATGTTTGAAGATTTAGCTCGGGATTTATCTCGGAACTCATCGCAACTAGGACAGAAAGAGAATTTCCAAGCGGCTAAGGAAATATGTAAATATTTCGTTTCATTCAAATTTATTCTATACACTTCTTTAAACATTCAATCTTAAAATTGTATTAAATTGGTTACAATATTGTCTTATAGATAGTTTGAACATCCAGGGTGATGCCAAGGCTGCGAGGTTAAGACATTTAGCATCATCTCCGTACTTGAGCGTTCATTTATACAACGGTTATTTCGTGAAGGGCTATGTGTTTCATACCAAAGCTTACGGTTTGTCTAAATTGACGTGGAATAGCGGTGTGAATCTTATAGGGAATGATTATTATGGCGTCTGAAAGAAGTAGTCGAGGTGGAGTATTTGGGTAGAAACGGTGTTGTCTTGTTCAATTGTGATTGGCGGGATGCTTTGTGCGAGGTGTTAAGAAGCACGCCATATTTGACCTCGTCGATGTAAAGGACTCGTCCGAGACATAATGGCGACGACGTCTTCATCTTAGCATCTCAAGCACAACGGTATACATGACTCCCTACCCCTCGTCCGCGACCCGACGGATTGTGGGCTGTTTGGATGACCAAGGCTAGGAGCATGATTGACAACCTACCCTCGTCGACAACTACAGAGTCGTCATTAGAAGCACCCTATCAAGAGGATGAAATGCCAGTGCCACCTAACGTTTCATCAGCTAATCATCCATTAGATGATGTCACTCATATTCCTCAAAATGTTGATGAACCCGAGGAGGATATCTTACCGGTGAATTTGCCAACTCCCCGCCTCGTTCGGGTCATCTCGCGCACATTGATATTGATGAATCAGAGGAAGAGGAAGAGGAAGAGGAAGAGGAACCGAGTTTGATTCATCGAGTCCGAAGACGAAGATGAAGAACTCGAGTTTTGTAGTAATTCGAGTCCGGTGATGATGATGGGGACGAAGATTAATAATAGTTTAAAGTTTAAAATTGTATTGTGAATGCTTTAGATTATTAGAACTTTAAAGTTTTATATGTATTGTGAATGCTTTAGATTATTAGAACTTTAAAGTTTCATATGTATTGTGAATGCTTTAGATTATTTTTAATATCCGTCGTTTTATATATATTGTGAATGCTTTAGATTATTAGAACTTTAAAGTTTTATATGTATTGTGAATGCTTTATATTATTAATAGTTTAAAGTTTTATATGTATTGTGAATGCTTTAGATTATTAGAACTTTAAAGTTTTAGATGTATTGTGAATATATTGTTTCCTATTGTTAAAGTTGTATATTTTAATATTTTTACTGTAGTACGAGATGAGTTCTAGTAGAAAGGGCAAGGGTAAGAGGACCAAGCCCATTTACACTTTGATTCTTGGGACGCAACCGTCCCGATCCGGTAGCGATGGTGTTGACCCCTCACTCCCGGTAGTACTAGCTCCACCTCTGGGGCCGGTACTCGGACTACCGTAGATTCCGAGGGGAGGATATATGTCCGGATCTCGGCACTTTATGACCGATAAGTAACTCTTCATTAATTTGATATAAGTTGGTTCCTTTTTGCTTTATATATAATTCATTATTTAAGTTATAATGTTATTGTATAAATATACTTGGCAGGTGGGTAGGTGGATACCCCACTGCGGCACTAAGATCGGGCAATACTTGGCGGTCTCGGAAAATGACCGAGTTTTGGCCCAAGCTGGAAAAAATTGCCAGAGAGGCGGAAGGAGGATGCGTGGGATGAGTTTAGGGTAATGTGTTAATGGTTTTTATTTAAAACTTAAATGTTAGTTTGTTATTAAAATGTTATAATTAATAATGATTATACTCTTTTAGTTTTGTAATGTTATCATTATATGTTGTAGGCTAAATATTATTGGGATCCGGACATCGGCGAGGCGACGGCTAGATATGTTTTCTTTGAGCGAGCTCACAAGCTTGTTTAAGGATTTTATTTGTAACATATTTATCTATCCTTAATTAGTTTAATTAACAATGATTATACTCTTTTAATTTTATAATGTCATCATTATATGTTTACAAGATATTCATATTTTTTATAGGTACCACGAAGAGAAATTATTATACTGCTCGGCTCGCGGCGGGACAACAGCCCTTGTGTCCTACTTTTATGACCGTTGAGGTGTTTGCTCAATTTTGCGAATATTGGGGGTCGCTGCGGCGAAGGCCGTATCCGAACAGGCCAAGGCCAATAGAGCGAGCTCCTCGGGGTCGGCGGCGTTGCATACGGGGACGCTCACGGTCGCCGAGCATCACGACCGCATGGTATGTATGTTAATTTAAATGTAGTAGTGTATGGATGCTTTTAAATAGGTTTATGTACGTATGTTAGTAGGAGCCAATGTTGATGCTATGAAATCCATAGTTTTAGTGTAAATGTAGTGTATGCATGCTTTTAAATCGGTTTAAATGTTGCATTGATATATACAATTTCAAAGTAATAATCTCGCTTATTTTATTTATAGGAAAGGGAGTATGGTCCGAATATCACTTTTGTGGATGTTTACGCTAGCACCCATATTCGGAATTCTACGGCGCCCGATCAACCTCCGCAATGGGTTGACGATCGATGCACTCTTTGCCTTTGTAAGTAAACTACCATTAAATGACTTGATTTTGAATATGTAAATTTATTTATGTACCTTACATTGTGTATATGATTATAATTGTTTGTTTTATTTTTCATGCCGCATATCAAGCCGCCGTTGTTCCCGAAGGAACGCCTCCCGGCGAGCCCGTCCCCTTCGTGCACGATGTTTGGCGGAGGTCACCTCTCAGGGACATCCAAGGAGAGGAGCCCGAGTGTTAGGGATGGGGGATTACGGGCGGCAATGCCCGTCGACGTCGACCGGCCGTCGGAGAAATGTTGACCAGCCCATGTTTCATGATCCGAGGGTCGACACTGCGGAAGGCTGCGTTGAGGAGGAGGAGAGACGCGAGCGGGCAAAGCTTGCGGATGCTTTGGCGGTTGGGACGCAGATGCGGGAGGAGAACGATCGACGTCATGCGAGACTCAGAGACAATTGGCGGCTGGTGATGGCTCGTCTCGGCCGGACTCCCAGGATAATTCCCGGCGTCCCAGGGTTGATTGCGGACTTTTTAGACATTGTTGTATTAATTTATACTTGTTTGTAAACATTTGAGACATTTGGTACCCGCGGGAGCCCCTCCCCGCCTCTCCCCCTCCCCCGCTCCACCCCTCTCCCCCCGCCCCCGCTCCCCCCCTCTCCCCCCCCTCTCCCCCCTTCCCCCCCCCCTTCCCCCCTATCCCCCCCTATCCCCCCTCCCCCCCCTCTCCCCCTCCCGAATTGGTACGGTGGTATTTAGTTTTTATTTGGTACGCTGGTATTTGAATTTTAGTTTTTATAGTTTTAGTTTTAGAAATTGAAATGTTATATCAGGTACAAAAAATTTTGGTTTTTTGATATTTTAAAATATTTTTTTAATTTATTTCGAGAATCGGCGACGGAATTTTCCGTCATTTGAAATTAATCTTGAAAAGAAAAATTAATTAAATAAATTAATTTCTTGGCGGAAATTTCCGTCGTAATAAAAATTAATTTAATTAAATTAATTTCAGTGACGTAATTTCCGACGCTATAATCATTTAATTTTTATTTAATTTTTGATTTCAATGGCGGAAAATTCCGTCATTGTAATAAAATTTAAATTAAAATTAAATAATTTCATTGACGGTATTTTCCGCCGCCTGAAATAATTTAATTTCAATTTAAATTTTATTACGATGAAATTTCCCGCTGAAATTAATTTAATTAAATTAATTTTTATTACAAATGACGGAAATTTCCGCGTGAAATGAATATTTAATTAAATTAAATTAATATAGCGGCGGAAATTTCCGTCGCTGTAACCATTAATTCACCGGCGGAATTAAATTCCGTCGGTAAAAGAAAAAAATAGCGGCGGAAATTGACCCGCCGGAGCACTGCGACGGGCTGGTAGCGGCGGACCACCGACGGAATTTTTCCGTCGCTGATTATTTTTAGCGACGGAATTTTAATTTTAGCGACGGAAATTTCCGTCGCTAAACGACCTTTTTCTGGTAGTGAACAACGGTGAAGGGAATTATCTGCGTCTAGAGAGAGAATGCGGGTAGAGAGAGATAGGGTGTGAACTGTGTGTTTTTGTGAGAGCCTCCTTTGCAAATGAACGCATTACTCTATTTAAATGCTGATTTGGGATTGGAATTAATATGTCGCACGACCTCCTGCTCTGCTTTTTCATGGCTCAAACTGTCGCGTGACATAACGTGTCAATAACCGTTTCTGGCGCCAGAAACTGGTTCTGGAACATTCCGGGCTAATTCTTTAAAGGTCCAAAGCCAATAATTCCTTGTACGTCCTTTCTTAGTGAGAAACTAATAAAAAGCTCCCGAAAGTCTCGGAATGGACCAGGAATTTACCAAAATGCCCCTAGTGCAATTTTATCATTTAAAATGCACATAAAAAGGGATCGCGAATTGGATTGGCGTACTCACAGAGCCCCTCGGCAACGTCACTTATAGAAGAAGTGAGGTTGTCGATAAAAAGGACCCAATCCCAATGAGCAGCTGGGGATAGGCGGATGGAGGAAAATGATCTGGGGAGATCGGATGGCTGGACCTTTGGAGAAAGGATTCCTACGTATCCCTAGGAGGGAATCAAGCCGGTCGTAGTTCGAACGAAACTAACAAGAAGCAAGAAAGGGTAGAGATGTGCTTTCATACCTTTGCTGTGCTTACCTGTAGCTGCCGAGGAAACTGATGCTACTGCTGTCTGACAAGGGCATTTGTTGATGATAAGTCTCCGTCCAACACGGGCTCTTGATGATCTTTCGTCCAACACGGGCCTTGATGGTAACTTGCTTTTCCGTCCAACACGGGAACTGATGATGAACTTTCGGGACATTTATGATGAAACCTCCATCCAACACGGGATATTGATGGTGAGACTTTCGTCCAACACGGGCCTTTGAGGATGATCTTCCATCCAACACGGGAGTTGATGATAAGCCTCTGTCCAACATGGGAATTGGTGATCTTCCGTCCAACACGGGCGCTTGATAGGGAACCTCCGTCCAACACGGGATATTGATGAGTCTTCCGTCCGACACGGGATATTGAGGATGAAACCTCCGTCCAACACGGGAACTGATGATAAAACTTCCGTCCAACACGGATTTGATAAAGAACCTCCATCCAACATGGACAATTTGATAAGAACCCCCCGTCCAACACGGGAACTGATGATAAAACTTCCGTCCAACACGGATTTGATAAAGAACCTCCGTGTAAGAACCAACACGGGAACTGATGATAAAACTTCCGTCCAACACGGATTTGATAAAGAACCTCCATCCAACACGGACAATTTGACAAGAACCCCCCGTCCAACACGGGAACTGATGAAAAACTTCCGTCCAACATGGATTTGATAAAGAACCTCCGTCAAACACGGACAATTTGACAAGAACCCCCCGTCCAACACGGGAACTGATGATAAAACTTCCTTCCAACACGGATTTGATAAAGAACCTCCATCCGACACGGGCCAATTGATAAGAACCCTCCATCCAACACGGGTGTGAATGTGGTGCCCAAAATCTTTTTTTTGTGTTTCATTTGGATTCACTTGAGTTTGAAAACATCCGATTTAATTTGAAAAACGGAGTCGCCACGCCATTTTGATTTCCTCAAAACTTTGAAAAAAAGGAATTAGGGTTCGTAGGTTAAGTTACCCCTTGGGAAGAACGGATCGTCGTTCACCCAAGGTGCCTTGCCGAAGCAAGTCTCCCAAGATTCCATTTTTCGTGCTTGCTTGTGTGCTTGTGTTGAAAAGAGGGGGGATGTTCCAAGTTTTCTTCCAGACGTATAAACCATTTAATTGGTTATCGCTCGAGATTCCTTGGATTTTTAAGTGTTCAGGACTTTGATCCCGTCCTCATCTTGGACTTGTGATCATCACTATTTGACCTTGGGTCATGTGTGATCGAGAGAAGGACTCTCTCTTATAGTCCAAAATGAGGTTCTTTAGAAAGGAGTATCCTTAGCCCATCAATCCTACATCTTGAGACGATTGAGCTTATGTAGGGACTATTATGCTCGTCTCAAGTGATGATCGGAGATATAGGGTTCAAGGTTTATCCCTTTCTAAAGAGATTGTGGCACCTTTAATGGAAGAAACGATGTAAAGATAGGATATTTACACCGGTCCGCTCCAAAGGATGCATCAAATACCATTGGGGACTAGGGGAAGGGTATAAAGATTGGATCTTTATTCTTTTCCTATGCTTTTCGTGCCTTAGGAAGGTCACTAAGCAATTCTAGGAAAGAGAGATCCAACCATGAGGGACATGAAGGATGCATTCTAAACTAAAAATGACATTTTTAATGAAAAATATGACATTTTGGTGCAAAGGATGCTATTGGTTTGCAAAGGATGCTTTGTGATGTTAAAGAAATGATCTTTAATGCAAAGGATGCATCTTTATGTGTAAAAATGAAGTTTCAAGTGCAAAGGATGCAACTTTTAAGCAAAGATAACATTTTTATGAGCAAAGGATGCATAAAGATATCATTTTTAGGAGCAAAAGATGCTACTTTAATGCAAAGGATGCAAAAGGAGGGGGATATGATTTACATGCTTAAAGATATGACCTTTAAAGACAATATACCAAGTCCCAAGCAAATATATAGTAATATGTAAAGCAAGGAGCAAATATATCACATATATACAAGAATAATGTAAGATAAAGGGGATGAGAGGTTACCAATGGTGGTGACCTCTTTCTCTTTGAAGTTTGCCTAGGGAAGGGACCAACTTTTGGAGGTTTTAAGGAGGAGGGAGGTGGTTTTTGGCACTCTTCACTCTCTGTATTTTCGTAGTGGTATTTTGGCAGAGTTTCAGTGCTAAAAACTTTCTATCAAAATGGGTAGAGGAGGCCTCTATTTATAGGCAGTCTGGGAAAAGCTAATGAAGCCGTGCGACTTGGAGTTCTGGCCTAATGCAGCCGTGTGGCATTATCCAGTATGACTCAGCACCTTTCTAGAATCATGCAAGGTGGCCCTTCTAGAAGGGTTTTTATATTAAAGGAAAACGTGGTTTTTTAATTGCAAGTAATTCCTTCACCCCTCGAAAGGTTCGGAACAGTTCCCGAATTGCTCCTGAACTTTAGGAAAGTCCGGGGAATTGTCGGGAAACTTAACCGGAAGGCATGAGCCAGATTTGGGTACTTACAGAAGCCCCTCGGCAACGTCACTTGCAGGGCAAGTGGGGTTGTCGATGAAAAAGGATCCAATCTGGCGAACTGCCGAGACGGATTGGGTGACCAAGGAGGTCGAGTGGATGAACCTTTGGAAGGCTACCTACGTATCCTGAATAGGATTCAAGCCAGACCGTAGTTCGGAAATCCGCTGGGGAAAGGGGTGTCATATGCGACGAGTTGGCTGAACCTAAGGTAGGCTACCTACGTATCCCGGAGGAATCAAGCCAGGTCTTAGTTCGGAAAAGATCCACTGGGGAATGGCGAAGAGAAATTGGTCTCTTGCTGGGGAAATAGAAGGGAAAGTGACCTAGGAGGTCAAGTGACTGATCCTACTGGGGATATGCTAGATGAAGGAATTTGACCTATGTGGTCGGATATCTGGACCTTATGAGGGGCTACTTCACCACTGAGGAGTGATGAATGAAAAGAGTGTGACCAATGTGGTCGGATGCCTGGACCTTTTATGAAAGGCTCATGCACCACTAAGGAGTGAGGCATGAAAAGGGTGACCAATGTGGTCGGATGGATGTACCTTTTATGAAAGACTACCTACGTATCCCAGAGGAATCAAGCCTTGATCGTAGTTTAAGTCTCACTAGATAGTTAGGAACATGTCTAGGATCCTTGAGATTTTGACGATTAATGGAGGAGTCACCTGATTGACAATTAATGGAGGTTGTCACTTGATTGACAATTAATGGAGGTTGTCACCTGATTGACAATTAATGGAGGTTGTCACCTGAGGAGACTAAAGCTTATGTCACTATCGAGTGGATAGAGGTAGCTGAAGTTAGGAAAACTTGAGCGTACTTCTCAATCTGTGATAGAGGTAGCTTAAGTTTGGAGAACTTGAGCGTACTTCTCAATCTGTGATAGAGGTAGCTAAAGTTTGGAGAACTTGAGCGTACTTCTCAATCTGTGATAGAGGTAGCTAAAGTTTGGAGAACTTGAGCGTACTTCTCAATACGTGATAGAGGTAGCTAAAGTTTGGAGAACTTGGGCCGTACTTCACTCAATCCGATGATAAAGGTAGCTAAA